>CM053577.1:51490146-51614210 GCA_028646485.1 Cryptoprocta ferox
GGGAAGGGGAGAGGGATGGGGAGGAGGGGAAGGAGGAGAGGGAGGGGTGGAGACAGGGAGGGAGGGGGAGAGGGGGGGGAGAGAGAAAGAGAGAGAGAGAGAGAGAGAGAGAGAGAGAGAGAGAGAATCTCAAGCAGACTCTGTGCTGTCCACATAGAGCCTGATGCAGGGCTCAATCCCAGAAAGCATGAGATCATGACCCGAGCCGAAATCAAGAGTCAGATGTTAAACCAACTGAGTCACCCAGGCACCCTGAAACTTTATTTATAATATGTTCAGTATTGAGCATTATGAACCCTGGAAAAAGAAGCATTTAATGGGAGCTTAAAGTTTACAAGAATTTCCAGTAGCAATTCAGGTGATTTTCACCCCATTTATTCATGCTCCACATAAACTCTGTGGCCCAAGAGACCATCCAGAAAGCCACTTATAAATGCAACTGCTTAAAGTAAGAGTCGTTCAGGCTCTGTCCCTGTGCCCAGGAAGAGCAGCCTCAGTGCTGGGAATCACGGCTTGCCAGGGAAAAGAATGTATGTAAGGAGTGTACCAGCCTCTGCATAGAAAACCCCTTTTCACAGCTGTGTCAATTTTCCTTCACTGTTGTCAACACTAGAAGGATCCAGACAGCCATTCTCTCAATGAATGACAGTTCAGACTTCAGTCTCTTTTAAAGGTAAGAATAAAGATCCCTGCAGATGCAGAATTCTTGAGGCTGGCATATTGTAACCAAAGAGTAGACTACAGTCACAAGTGCAAGTAACAGAGTTTACTCTCCATGCAATACCTACAGATGCATATTTATCATACATTATACTGTCTAAAACAGAAATAGCTACATCAAGAAAAAGATCATGACAAACGGCCTACATTGCCTGTATTTGGTCAGAATTAGTTCTATTCCCCAACATGAATACATAACAGATCACATCATCCAAATATCAGCTTAACAAGTATCAAAGATTTGCTCCTTTTGGAAAGCAGCCTAAATATAAATTCTAAATGGCCTCCAGCACTAGATCCTGCTGTTTTCACACTAGTATATCACTGTTTCTTTATAGTTCTGTATCATCACATATCTCTTACTAGGGCCACTTTGCGGAAAGAGTATCAGAATGCGGAAACATGATGTTTTCCGTTCTTTATTGCAAAGTAGTTTAAAACTAAATACTGGGCTGTTCCCTAATGGGGTCTCCATATGTCAAAAGATGAAGATGAAAGAAGGGGCTTGTGAACTTAGGCATCTTTTGACCTCAAAACTACAGTGAGACTGAGGCTGCTTTCCCGCTGAGAGGAGACCCTTGTCAGACACAGGACGGCTCTGTGGAAGCTCAGTGTTGCAACCCCGACACTAGCTCACAGACCTCTCTGCTGCCAATTTAAAGTATGTGCACCACGCTTTATAGAGAAGAAAGTGCCCTTCACATCCCAGTAGCTGGCACTCATAAAGAGGTATGGTTAGTTTTTCTTTTCCAGATAGACCCACAGGTCAAAGGATTTTTACACATATTCTAAGATGAACGACGTGTGTGGAACACCCAGCCCTCCAGAGAATCACCTCTCCATGGCTCTCCAGCAAGACTGTCAACCGGACAGAGCTGCTCCATTAACTCCACAGCTAAACGACTGTAATTTAGGGTCACATGACCTTCAGTGAAGCCAGGAAAGGAGTCTGGAGATTACCATGACGACTAATTAAAAAAAAAAAAAAAAAAAAAGCCAAACCAAGAAAGCTATTCTAGAGCAACTCATGGGAAGCTGGGGTACTTCAATTGGGAGAAGAGAGGTCTGAGGTTGTGACATCAGGCCTGTCCTGTGAATTTAGAAGAGTCTTCAAAAAAGTGATAGACACAAAATACGTTTAAAGGTAAATATACTTCAGGCCACATTGCTCCTGGCAGTTTAGAAGAGCAATTCATTCCAAAGCAATATGGAAATCCTAAACCTAGAAACCAGACTCCCTCAAAGCCCCCCATTGTCTTTAGGATGTTTCTTCTCTTGCTCTGATCGCACTGAGCTAGTTTACTTTCAGGAAACTTTGATGGCTTTTTATTTTTAAAAGAAGAAATATCTTCTCAAAAGAACCTCCCCAAAATGTTGTGAGAAAAAGGTGACTAAATGGTCCTATGGCTCCATTAGGGCATAACAATAAAATGCATTATCCCAAAAGTAGTTATTTATTATCCAAATAATTCATTAAATGTTTTTAAAATGTAAGTATTTAAATCCCCCTTAAAATATTTTCATACAATCTTTGAGAACTATACATATACAAGAAAGGTCTGCTATTCAACTAAAAAGAAAACCTATGCTTGAAAAATTACACAAAAATTGATACTGCATTTTCTTCTGAACTCTTTGCAATGAATTAGAAAGTAGGCCTCCTTACAACTCTACCAAAATTAAAATTTACCTGTGTCATTAGAAGAAGCCACAATCACATTCCACTTCTTAAAGGAAGACAAACTATTTATTCTTCTAAAGGCCAAATACCTAAATTTCTCAAGGCAAAGTCTTCACCAGTCTGAGTTCTGGTATGGTGCTGAACTGGCTGGCATGCAAGTGTATCACCCTATTTAGCTTCCATTACAGTCTTTTTACCATCTCAAGGGCTATTAAATGACTGAAAACAGATGTCTGAGTCCCATTAGGGGCCTGCTTATGCCTGGGAAAGCTGAGAAGCTGCAGCGCCACAACACTCTTGACACTCCCCTTTCTACAACTACCCTGTGAGCTGCAGTGAGCTCACCATAGGGGACCCGTGTAATTCCTTCACAGGGCAGAGGGTTAAACAAGGCTCGGGTTTTAGGGCTTTGAATCGCATTTCCCTTTTACACCATTTAAAGAAGGGTGTAAGTAGCTTACTAAGATTTTTTAAAAAAAAAGGAGCTGGGGCACAGAATAGACAGAACTCTTGAACATGGGTAGGGTCTGGGGATACAAGCCTGTCAGCAAAATAACCCAGTGTTCATCTTACTTGTCAAGGAGAGTTTCAGGGCAAGCTTGTGTATTTACGCTACGTTGGCTCCAGTTCGGAGCACTTCCTATTTTTTTTCTACTTAGAGAAAATTAGGGAAAACTATCATGGTTCAAGCCATTCAAGAAATATGGATTTTGGGTCCAGCTGTGTGACCTTTGGCAAACTCCTTAACCTTTCTGGCGCTCTGTGCTCACTCATCTATCAATCAGTATGTTTACCTACTTACACCATAGATATTTCAGCCCCGTGCAGTTTTACAAACACTTCCATATACTTAGGTGCATTTGATGCTTAGAATAGCGCTGTGAAGTAACAAAGGGGCTATTATACTCATTTTATAAAACTCGAAATTGAGGCTCAGAAGCTAACTGACACGCTCCTGATAGTAGCCAGAAAGTAGCAGAAGTGAAACTGAACCCTTGATTTCTGATTTTAATAAAATGTTTTTCTTATCACATCATGTTGTGTGATCCTTCTGGTTCCAACAGTATTAAAATACCACAATTAAAAAAATCTCTGCCTCCATTCATAACTCATGTCACTGTCAGGAACCTGACCTCACTTATACACTGAGGAACAAGAAGCACATGACCAAGTGCCCTCTTTCTCACTCACATAAAAACGGTTTTCAATTTAATCTTTTGCTCTCTAAATCCTTATATGCTGAATGCTAATAAACATGATTAGTACTATGGTGAAGACTCTAACAGATCTTGTTGTTGTTGTTGTTTTTTAATTTTTTAAAATGTTTATTTTTGAGACGAGAGACAGAGAGCAGGGTTGGGGCAGAAAGAGATGGAAACACAAAATCCAAAGCAGGCTCCAGGCTCTGAGCTGTCAGCACAGAGCCCGATGTGGGGCTTGAACTCCTGAACCACGAGATCATGACCTGAGCTGAAGTCAGACGCTTAACCAACTGAGCCACCCAGGTGCCCCTAACAGATCTTGCTTTTGGTAGAAATACTCATGTATGAAAGAGCCCAGAATATATAATCTACAGTTAAATTAGAATACGTGCAAATTGTTACTTTACTGGAAAAAGATGAAGAAACCATAACTTTGAAGATTGACAACGGTGGTGTTGGACCTGATCATCTAAGAATGTCCTCTGGCTGGGTCCTTAACCTTGAAGTTTGTGTGACCTAAGGTCCCCCTTCCTCCCCCCTTTCCATTCTATCCTCATCCATCCATCAAATAAGAAGACCTGTGTCATAGGTAAGCAAGGATGACTAGATAAAAAAAAAAAAAAGAATGAAATCTCTGAATGTGTGTATGTTCTTTTTACTGGCAGTAAAATTCCTGAGCTGTCAGCAAATTGTGGAGAGGGGCACCTGATGGCCCTGTATGACTTGGAGATGTACGGGTTGGGAGCCATGTTACTGTGTACCACTGCTCCATGGTTCTTGATTTCTCAATGTAAAGTTCGAAGTAAATAAAAGTCAGCCTCCCCCCAATTAACCCCACTCTGTTATTAAATGCCATAGCATTGGGCACTGACCTGCTTTGCCCACTTCCCCTTTCCTCAGTGATCCTTCAGCCTGGCACCCAGCTCTGAGATGAGGCCTGCTTAGCACCAGTGAAGTTCCCCACGTTCAAACCAACAACATTCTGTGTGGAGATGAGGGAATCAAAATTAAAATCCAACCCATCAGCATCCATGAGTTCACTACGGATAATGGACTCCATGTCACACTCCAAGCTCCCATTGAACATGTCCAGGTCCAAGTCGCTGGGGAACTTCTCATGGCCCACGACGGGAAGGTTTGCACTAGCTGAGTACAAGGAGGAGCCTGAGAGAGAGTCCGAGAGGGTTTGCATAGACTGGCTGACAGGAGATTGTTGCTGGTGTTTGACTGACCCAAGGCTGCTGGAGTCGCTCAAGCCCATGTTGCTGACAGAATTTGACAAGGCACGGCTGCCACCGAGAGCGCCCTGGGTTTGGTGCTGGTGGTGGAGCAAGTTCTGATTGACCAAACTCCCCTGGTTAGGCTGGGCAGCAAAGGACATCATTGGGTCATTTCGAAGCATCACGTTCCGGCGGGAGTTCTGGGCAGACACAGCAGTACTGGCCTGAGACATCAAGGGGTCCGACTGGGTCATCATGACATCGCTGTGGCTGAGTGAGTCTGAAGTGAGCAGGTCCTGGAGTGTCTGGTTGCCATAGTGTGACATGGAAGAGAAGGTAGCTGGCTTGTTCTCTTGGATGGTCTGCATGGGAGACTGGCGCAGGGAATTCAGAGACGAGGGTCCAAACACCGTGCTGTTGAAGGAGCTGGTTGGAGAGCCCAGGCCGGAGCCCTTGGTGGTATATGGGAAGCTAGAGCTCCGCTGCATGAGCCCTCCAGTGGGCGATGGCTGGGATGATGGGAGTGTGATGTTATCCAGCAGGTCATCCATGAGGTTGTCAGAGAGCCCATCATTCAGATTCATGGTGCCCGCCATGTCGGTCAGCCGTGGTAGCTCCACGGTGCATGGCTTACTTACAGAGGGTGAGAGGCTAGCTGAGCTGCTGTAGAGCATGGGGGAGAGGGGTGCATCATCATCCTGGACGTCGTCCAACTCTGTGCTTGCCAAGATGGGTGACAGGCGGCCACTGACCGTGCTGGCGTTGGAATTGGTGCGTGAGCGGAAGTCCGTCCATGTATCCAGCTCATCACTGCTGCGTGACGTGGGGCTTCCAGGCCACTTGGAGAGCTGGGAGGGACTGTCATCTGCTGACTCAGGGGCTGTCTGCAGGGCTGCCTTCTTCTTGGCTGCACGGCCACGACTCTTGGTATACTTGTTGCTGTTGTCCATGGAGACAGCCCGCCGCCGGGGTGCCTTCCCGCTCTTCCCCCCGTCAGGGTTGATGATCCACCAAGAGCTCTTGCCGGTCCCCTCATTCTGGACCCGCATGAAACGGCTGTGCAGTGACAGGTTGTGCCGGATAGAGTTCTGCAGAGAGAATGGAAAATGCAGAATATGAGACAAAATGAACCAAAACTAAGCAACCAGAAGTAGTTAATCAGACTCATTTTTTAACGCCTTTAATTTTGGAGGATTTAAAAAAAAAAAGATAAACACTTGTATGATATACTTCCCACCCAGCTCACAATTCAATGATAACATTGTAAATGGCCAATTTTGGTATTTAGGAGATGGGAGATGGTTTCATATCCAGGAGATGCTGGAAATGTATAAGCTCAATGACACTGACATTTCCCCAAATTCCTAAGTTTTGTTGTCCTTTCTAGAACTGTATTTTCTACACTGAAGTTCACACTTACATAATTTATTACCACAGTACTCTTGCACTTTGCAACAAACTTCCCTCACTCTCTAAGAGTAACTAATCACTCAAGGGGCCACTTTATTCTCTTATGGTTTGCTCCTCCACTAGCATAAAGGCAGCATCTACCTTTTATTAACCACTTCTATAAACTCAGAACTGGTGTAACTGAATTGTTACCTATCCTTTCTATGACTCCATCTCTTCTTGCCGTAATTTCATACCTGTCTGCCAGGCATAAGAAAAAAAATGGTGGGGTGCCTGTGTGGCTCAGTGGGCTAAGCATCCAACTCTTGATTTCAGCTCAAGTCATGATCTCATGGTTCATGAGATTGAGCCCCAGGTTGGGCTCTGAGCTGATAGAGAGAGAGAATCCCAAGCAGGCTCTGCACTGCCCCTCCTCTGCTCACACTCTCATTCCCTCTCAAAATAAATAAACATTAAAAAATAAAAGAAGAAAAAAATGGTAGAGTAAAATTTGCTGAGTTGACAGAAATAGGCAAGTTGCCCATTCAGAACAATTCCAAGTAATTTATATAGATATTTCCCCTCCAGGCAATGTGGTCTGAGCATAGTAACTCCCTTCCAAAGAGTTCAGTATGGAAAGGAGGAAAAAAATGAATTTACAGTAGAGAAACAAACACTATCTCAGTCGGGTGACTGAGGTCAACATCAATAGGGCTAAGTCATGTTGATAATGATGTGATGTGATGAAAATGGCACCCTCTTTTGTAGTCTTTCTTCCAAAACCCATCACCCCAATCTAATTATCAGAAAAACATCAGACAAACCCCAATTAAGGGACATTTTAAAAATGTCTGTTGAATATGCCTCCCAACTGTCAGACTCATGAGGAATCTAAGAAAGAACAATGATTAAATGTAAAGTAGCATCCTGGATGGGATGCTGGAAGAGAAAAAGGACTTTAGGTAAAAATGAGGGACATCTGAATAAAGTAGGGACTTCAGTTCATAATAATGTATCAATATTAGTTCATTAGTTGTGACAAATATACTAAACTTTAGATTAAGATAAGATGTTAACAACAGGGGATGTTGGGATATGAGAACTCTAGAAGTTTTCCAACTTTTCTATACATC
This sequence comes from Cryptoprocta ferox, assembly GCA_028646485.1. NCBI lineage: Eukaryota > Metazoa > Chordata > Mammalia > Carnivora > Eupleridae > Cryptoprocta > Cryptoprocta ferox. The sequence goes on from CM053577.1 coordinate 51,497,492, forward strand.
TAAAACTATTTCATATTAAAGGATTAAAAAAAAAAAAAAAGAAACAGAGCAAAATATCTTCAAAATCCTAACAACTGCATCCATCTTGCGACATCCTCCTCTTGGCTTGATAGATCAGCCTCGTTGGCTGGGATGACCTAGATCCAGTCCTATCTCTGCCACTGATCAACCATGTGACCTTGAGCAAATCATTTAATCTGTCTGCAACAACTTCACTTCTCTATCTTCATTATAGCCATAATAACATCCAAACCACCCCTCCCTGACAGAGATGATGTAATAATGATATATGATAATATACTTTAGGAACTGGTCATGCTGCCAAGTCAGGGTGTTCTTATTGCTATTATAAAACACAGAGTCCATAGTGGGGAGAGCTCATCACCTGATGCAAGCTCCTTCTAATCTATAAAATGCCTCATGTGCAATAAAAGAGAGGAGTTGATGATATTCTCCACATCTGGAACAGAAACTACAGGACAGATGAGTTTTTATTTGCTAGTTAAAGATAAAAAGTATTGCCTGGTGCTGTATATGAAATACAAACAATCCTAAAAGTTACCATAGTTATTAAAAAATTGGCAATCACCAACTGAATTTATGTAGAAGATACAAATACATGTGTTGTACCAGAATGTTTTTAGTCAGCAGGATTTTACCATAAGTAAAGAACTCAAAATAGTCAGTGTTTCCCATGTATATGTTCCCACGTAAGGAGGGCCTGCAGTTCAGGTTGGGCAATGAACACGAACACCCGTGGGTCGTAAGTTGGCATTTCTATGATATGGTCATAAAGACACATTTGAGAGAAGAAAACAGGCAACATATTGAGTATCTGAGGAGATGAATGCTGCCCAGGAGACTATATACACTGATTCCCTTTTACTCTTCTGGTTTTAAAAAGAATAATGACATCTCTACTAATGGTTCAGAAATTATGTTTCTTTAAAAAGTAAAACACTTTATAAAACTGACTTGAAGCATGTTCTTAAAATTCACTCTGCAGGGTTCAAAAAGCAGGCAAGTGCAAGGTGGTTCTATTATCTGAGTACTCAAATGACTAGATATATTAAATAAAAAACTTAAAAACTTCTTGGTGAAAAAACAGGAAGGTTCTGAAGCTTTGTGGGAGCAATGTGGAACCCTGGCCAGCCCCCTTTGCTCTAGATTTTGGGAAGAGTTCATACAACATCTAGGATTAATAATGACCAACCTTAAGTATCCAGTTATCCCCCCTTTAAAAAGCACTTGTTGGGGGGCACCTGGGTGGCTCAGTTGGTTAAGCATTAGACTCTTGATTTCGACTCAGGTCATGATCTCACGGTTCCTCTGACCCCCACATAGGCTGCTATCAGCGTTTAGGATTTCTTTCTTTCTCCCTCTCTCTCTCTGCCCCTTCCCTATTCATGGGTGCGCGCTCGCTCTCTCTCGAAATAAATAAATAAACTTAAAAAAAAAAGCACTTAGGGAACAATATTTTTTAATGTATTTTTAGTTTCACCAATTCTAAACCAATTACACACAAAAACGTAACACTTTACAGAATTCCTAAATGCCCTACGTGAATTTTCTAATGGTTATCTATTACTACAACTCTAAGCCTCAACAATGTATGTGTATAATTTAATAAAATTTCAAGCTACATACAATTAGTTAAAATTTGGAGACAGAAATTAAGCTTCTGTAAGGACATGTGATAAAGCGGCTGGAATACCCACATCTAGAACCAGAAGTGCAGGACAAGATGTCAGGGCCCAGGGCCCTGACCTCAAGGGTGAAGAAATGAGAGCCTGCCCAATTAGAGCACTGCCAGTTACTGGGCCATAGCTTTTAGATTATGGTCTCTAATCCTTATAATAAACCTGCAAAGTTGGTATCAGTTCCCTTATCATCTATATGAGGGCTCAGGCTGAGAGATATTAAATAACTTACACAAGGTCACACTGTTTGTATAACCAAAGTAAAATTTGTTTGCCAAACTCCAATCCAATTACTATAACCTTTCACAGGTTTGTCACCAAATTTGTCACCTTATTACTGTAATTCTGTTTATGAAATAGGGATAATAATTTGATGGGTCTTTCCTAAATTAAAAATAAAGTTTTTCTTAAAGAAAGTCTTTCAGAAGAATCGACAGGAAAGTGAAGGCCCACACAGCCCATGTTTGTGTTTCTTTACTAAGGTGGCCATGATAGCATTCCTTCTAGAGAGAGGGCAATGGTCACCCACACAAACCAATGTTAACTGCCCTTAGGTTCTGAACAGAGAGGGCAATGGTCACCCATACAAACCAATGTTAACTGCCCTTAGGTTCTGAACGAAACCTGACTTATTAAATCAGTGACTAGCTTCAGTTTCCAATCTTTACTCTACTCTTGTTTTAGAGGTTATTACTAGCAGAATGCATGCCCTAAGGCATATTACCTACACAATAGTCAGACAGGTTTTTCAGGTTACATGACCAAGACAACACAGAAACTGCCACCACCATTGTGGCAGTCCCCTATCTCAGCAGCCTTTATACATACAGGCTGGCCAGCTTCCCATTTGTAAAATTGATAATCCATTTATAAAACCAAAGGCCAATAAATATGGCACCTCTGTCCATTTCCAGTTCAAATGCTCCCTCACCCTAACAAAGTTTTCTTACAGGTCATGATTCTAATCACTAGTTTCTCCACCTAAATTTTGGCAAAGCAGGAAAAGGTAAATAAATAAATGCCAGATAAAATGTCGGGAGTGTGATGTTTCCCCACACCTTCCCTGATAACAAAAGTTAATGGTGATGATTTCTGCAAGATTTCAAAGGGATGACATTCCTTCATGTCAGTCCCAGGAATGAGAAGTGGGATTTGTAAAAACAGGCCAATTTTAAAATCTTATGATCTATAATTTAAGTTCTCTAAAGACCTCTGCCTTATGGTCTGTAAATTAGTTGCTGGTGTACTGTATTTTATTTTTATTTTATTTTTTTAAAGTTTATTTATCCTTTTTATAATCTCTGCACCCAACATGGGGCTCAAACTCACAACCCTGAGATCAAGAGTCGTGCTCTTCTGACTGAGCCAGGCAGGTGCCCCCCTACTTGTGTGTATTTTAAAGTATAAAAACTACCATTAAAAATATTCTATGGTTTTCCACTAATTCATACACCACTCCAAACAGTCTGTATTTCTAGAATTTTACATTAGTTTGGGGATGGGGAGCTTAAATAAAGGAGGAATGGTTTGACAAGACTAGAATGATTTTTCTAATATGTTGGAAGGCAAGACATTGTTAACTGGCTGAAGTACTAAGGATCTGTTTTCCTTAATGCTAACGTGATAAGGTAAATATTAACAACCAGAAGTCCTATTGCTAGAGCACAGGACATTCTGTCATCACACTTCCTTACTAAAGGAGCCACAAAGCTACACTACAACCTCAACCCAAAATTATGTGAATAGTTCTGGTTATTTAAGTTCACTACGAAGAAATCCAGATACTGATAGATTACAGGAAAGCAAACATTTTCTAGGAAGGAACTTTAGTGTCAGAGACAAATATGCCAGTTTTTTTCCAACCTGCTCCGAAAATTTAGAGAATCCTTAAAGCATCTCTAACACAATGTGTCTGAAGAGACAGCAGAGATTAGAATACTCTTTATCCCATTTTATGTCAATGCTCTCTTTTACAAAATGATTTACACCCAAGCAAGCCTGGGACAGAAATGTTTTAGATGGAGTTAAATAGGAAGAGATCTGGAAAACCTGTGTCCTGTGTGACTGCAGTTGTATTTAGTGGTCTAATCCTTCAAGGAGGTCTGTGCAGAAGGAGGTAGGAGGGAACTCGAATTTCATAGTCATGACTGTGGGCCACAGCCTAGAGATTTGTTTGGTTCTCCTTGAAGAAATTAGCATAAAGATGACTACTTATTAGAATCTGGTAATTATTTTTCTTGCTACCCTGAAAGACAGTTTCCCACTGTAAGATATATTTATTGCTCATACTAAAGTGCACATGGTCACTACATATATACCAACTGGTTGTGAAGACAGATGGACCCAAAACAGATTAGATGAGGTGTCCGAGAGAAGCTCCCTGAAATGAACAAGTATTCCCCACTGAAACTTTACACAGTGGATAATTCACACACACAATTTAAGGTAGCTAATGGAGGTGGGGGCAGCGGGAATGTTGAGGGAAAACTACAAACTTTGATGTCAGTCAGGTCCAAGCTAGAATCCTGGCGCTGACATTTGTCCAATGACCTTGGGCAACGGAGTGAACCTCAGATGCCCCTTTCATAAAATGAGGATAAAATTACCCTCTCTGCCTAACTCTAGGATCTTTGGGAAGGTTAAATGAAATTACGCATGCAAAGTACTCACTGAAGTGCCAAGCACAAAAGAGGCTCTCAACTGTCAAATCCCACATACGGAAGCAGTGACATCAGAAACGTTCACTTACTGCTTTCCGAGCATCATATAATTTAAGCCAAAAGGTGAGAGGGCGGCTCCTTCCAGGAAAAGATTTCAAACTCTTAAAAGTATTTCAAAGGTGCCATGTCAGTCAGGAGTGACTGGTAATTTCCTAACTGTTGCTACCCTATGTCCACTCCAGCCCCTTCCAACCCATGTTTACCTTGTGGAGACTGTTCACTAACCCAGACACCAGCTGCATGTGCTCCCCCTGGAACACAGAGAGGGTTTTGTCTGGAAGCAACATGTGGTATCAATTTATCTTTCTCAGCAACGGCAACAAGGAATCCACTGACTTTAAAAATAAAAAGGGAGTTGTGTAATTTAACTCTTAAAGGCCCCTGCCTACCCTCCTTTTTATTTTATTTTTTTATTTTTTTTGAGGACAACCCCTCCTGCTCCCTCCCTCTCTTTTTTTGTGCTGTCTCAAAAGCAGCAAAATGAGTTATGGGTGTCAACTCCTAGGCCAGACTCACTGCTCCCCACCAAGCAGATTGCAGGCACCCACCTGGTCCTTCCAAGCGATTTCAGCAGGGGCAATCTGCAAAAGATTGCCTTTAGATACAATACTCATCTACCTTGCACATGGGACCAGCATTTCAAGTAGGTCTCACTGCTTTGACTTGTGGGCAATGACCATTCAGAATGAGCCTGCCAAATGCCTGAATTCTAATATATGCATCTTCTGAGCCATCGATGATAAAGGTCATGTGAAAAGCCCAATGGAAACCACAAGTCACGAGGAGATCCAGGGAGCTGTGTGCCACTGCAGAGTAATGCAAAGATACAGCTTCAGGAGAGGGCCTTGGAAGTGGCCTTTGATTTATGACAGGCTCTTTCAAAGGCAGTTCTCTGGACAAGGCCCTGACTTCTTTTAAGTATTAATTCTTCCTCCGGCTGCCCATTAGAATCACCTGGGGAGGCTTTACATACTCCTGCCCTGCTTCTAGGGATTCTGATTCAACTGGCGTAAGGCTGGGGAAGTGGTACATTTTTAAAGCTCCCCAGATTGTTCTACTGTGCAATGAGAGCTGAGAATCACTGGAATTTCCCCCTTACCTTTTCCAGTGACTGAGACTCTGAGTCCAACCTAACGATCCCTAGTCTTCCCGGGTCTGGTAGCACAGCAGAATCAGTGTTTTCTAAGTTCAAGTTCCCACCATTTAGAAAATAGGGATGAGAACTGGGGCTACAGAATCAAGCTATGATTATATGTGCAGAGTAAAACAGAGAGAGTAGTTTTTCAGGCCACTGGGATCCAGATATCTTTTTTCTTAAAAAAAAAAAAAAAGGCAAGGGAGATGGGAAGGAAGGGTCCTTGACCTTGCACTGCCTTATGGACAGTCATCTCATTCTGTTCTGTGTCACTCCACCTAGTATAGATAGACATGCGGGCATTCACAACACTAAGATTTGATATAGCTGAAGACAGGATGAGCTGGGACACTAACTAATCCCTATAATTTTTAGAAGGCTCCCTGAATTAGTATGCAATCTCATACAATCCCTTTCATAGACTATCCTTCAAAATGCCAAAAAGATAGATTGGGTAAAAATAACTACTGAAAAAGCCATACCCCAAGCCTGAGGTACTTATTAGCTCCCACTGTTAAGAATATAGCAAAGTATCACTTAATGAACTTCCCTGAGGACATATTCAGCCTCAAAAATAGTAATCACATATTCTGTTTCTCATTCCTCAACTGTGCGAAACACTACATCATTATACTCAGGGCAAAGATCCTTGAGCGGACACTGCAAGAGCCAAGTAGTGCTGCCATCTGAGGGACAAGTGTGAGCCTGATCCTTCTTATTAGATATTGGTAGAGTCTAGAGTCTAAGTTTTAGCTGGCTTATCCTCTTCCACTAGATTTTATCTTCTTTGGGGCTAACTTGTTGTCCAAAAGCAAGTACAGAAAGTATGATAGCATAAAACAGACTTGAAATCAGAAATAGTTATTATTTCTGACTATATGGAATACCAGCTGTAATAGGCAAGTAAGCCTTTAGACAGAGAAGAAAACTTAAATAAACATTCACATAAAGGATTGCACAATCAACCCTGATGTGTAAGAAGTCCCAGGCTAGCTCTACTCTTACTTTTGTTTAAACACTAAGTTTAAACCATTAAGGGACTTATTTTAAAAAGACAATGTTCTAAAAGAACTTGGCTGAACGATTAAATTTCCAGCTAGAAACAAGATTTCTCTCAAATTTGCTAACAATAATCCTCTACCCACAGAGATCTCCTTTGAAAATTAACAGTTGCTTCAAGTTTTCATGAAATAAGTGACAGGTTCTGGTCTCTCACTAAAAGGAATAAAATAATAGCAATCATCTGATAATCAGCATAATGAACCCATTCTTTACTCAAGCAAAATGAGACACATGAGGCTTTCTTAGAAGAGGAAGGGCTGGGCAGACAATCTGTCGTGCCCTCAAACGAAAAAGAAATCCTAGGTAGGAAGAAAGTTCTCTTGAAGAGCATGAACAAGACGGCTACCACTCTACTTTAGTCTTGTTGGGTTTTCTATGTGGGTTTTATTTTCATATTAATTTTTTTTCATTTAATAATCTTCTTTTCAAGCTCTTCCACAGCTGTTTCTGTTCCTGGAGGGCAAGAGGGAACATTCCATTCCTTACAGCCAAACCTGCACTTCCGGCACAAAGAGAACCCTGGCAGCCTTGCAACCTCTGCCCACACCCACTGCCTGCAGCACCCTGCCCCTCCCCACAAGCCCTCCTACTTCCAACCCCTTGCCCGTCCTTCTCCCCAGACTGAGGAAGAAGCAGCTAATGGCATGCAGTCAATAGACGGACAGTCCCCAGAAAGCAGGTTAAAGTTATAGCATTTGGCAGCCCCTGCTCTCTTTCTCCAAGCTTCCTCCCTGATGTTACTGAATCCGTTTCCTTTCCCACAGGGGCACACACTATGTCAATTCCCTGTTGAGACCATACACAGCTAGCTACATGAAATGGATGCATCAAAGGGTTAAACACCATGAAGTTACAGAACATTCTTGAAACTGACTGCAGAGTAGAACAAAGTAGAACAGAAATAGTTTTACTACTAACATAATTTTCACTTAGATTTTCAAAAATAAAGCTACAAGTTTTTCCAGTTTGAAAATTTATTGTGGGTGGAAATAGAATAAAAGGGCATTAGAAATACATAACCAGAGTTCAGGAATACATCAGAGAGTTTAATCACTTTCATGGCATTATATAAGTGATCAGAGCAGGAAATTCAGTAAAAAGTAAACTGGGGAAAATGAAGAGGGCTGTGAAACCCATCTAGTAACAAGCAACCTTAACTTTATAGTGAAAGAAATAAAGGACCAAAGAGATACAGGGGAGTACCTGAAGTCAATCAGCTAGTAATTGGACACCACGCTAAGACAAATTCTGATCTCCTGGCCTAACATAGAACAGTTAATACCCAGAAACAACATCCATCTCAATGTCTGGATTATCACACCAGTTAAAGGGATGAAGTGCAGGGAGCACAAAGCATGGGTAATACCTTCTACCCATCCATCCAACCAGCCACCCACCCATCCAACTTCAGTCTGCCTTGTTTTATAATTTGAGGAGTAGAAGTCTGTCTCCCCTAATACATATAGAACTCTTCACAACCAGATACCATGTCTTATTATAGTTTTAGCATCTAGCATGGGGCCTGGTACATAGGTGTTCAAAAAAATATTTGTCTAATCAGTGAATTGGTGGGAAGGGGCAAGAGCCACAAAGCAAACCGGAATTATACTTGGCAATGTTATAAAACATGTGCTCAATGAATAATCCTCACATGAGTGAAGATGGAAATAAGCATCCACTGTAAAATGTGAAGTAGCAAGTCTCTCCTTTGAGTATTAACTTCAATTATACAATCCAATTTCCAAAAACAAGATGACAGTCTAATTAGTAGACTTAAGGTTCTCTATAATAAGAGATGCTAAGAAGAGCAACATGACAGTGTGTGAGCAACTTGGAGGAGCAAAGGCTTGGCACAAAGATCTCACATCCATCTAGGGAGAAGAGCTGAATCCTTACCTGCCCTGAGATGCTATAGGGTCTCATTGCTTGGTAATGAGGTTGGCCCAGAGCCCTCAGAGGCAGACCCAAAACCACAGATAACACACTCTGGTACTAAGTCTCCTCCAAGGCACATCCAAAGAAAAACAAGAATAGGAAAATCCAAAAGAAGAGTCTACTTCACCTGCACTCTGAAAGAGCTTAGTGTATTTGCATCCTGCCAAGGCCAAGTCTCTGTGCTTGACAAAGCTAATCTGATTTTATTTTCACAACAAGCCTGTCAGGAAGAAATTGAGGTACAGAAAAGTTAAGTAGCTTGTCTGGTGGTGCTAGTAATGAAGCCCAAGGCTAACTCCAGAGTGAAGCTCTCATCACTGTAGTATGTGTTTCCCTCTGATGTCACCAAACTGTCTAAGGAGAGAGGCACCACTAACAGGTGACCAAGGAACGTGAAGGAACAAGAACAAAAATCTATGTTACTGAATGACTTGTTCCCATCTCTAAGTTTCTGCACATGATCCCTAGGATTATGAAAAGAAAGGAGAGTGGAAAAATGACTAGCCACGAAGCCAGCCTTGTTGAAACCAGATCATGTTTAGAAATGACACCTTTTTTTCCCCTCAGATACACGCCCAAAAGAGACACTACTGGCATGTCCTAACCTGACCTGGGGTCACCTCTTTTAGGGAACAACTAACCATGATTACCGCCATAAACTATTAAGTATCCAGGCCTTCCTCAGCACGTCTGGTGGCTTCTGTGCTCAGAGAGCATTAACCCATTAGTAAGTCAAGTCAGTATTACCTGGCCGTCCTTGGCAGACCTAATTCAGGCCCTGAAACAGCTGGCACCATGCTGTGGATCCTCCAGCCAGAGCCATCAGGCAAAGCCAGGCAAATGTCTGCTTTCTCCTGACCTTGCCATTACGAGGCTTAATCTGAAACAGGGACTCAGCTCTATACTATTTTAAACATGTAATTAGTTTATTATAGAGCCAGAAAAGATTAGCTTTCTTTAAATCTATATGAATTTTAAAATATGCCTTTTGCCTGCCAACTGACAGCATGATCAGGATGCTTCTGTTTAACCTCAATCAAAAACTGGTAGAAAACTGCTTTAAGTTTGTATATGCATTCTATTTTATTATTTGTCTTCTGGCAACAAAAGCTGCAGAAACAGAAATCACTGACAATGCCTGCAAGCACATTAAAGGGATGGCTGTGGAGGTGCTGAGTGGGTGAGTTAAACAGCTTGAGAGTTTGTCATCTGAAATCCAGGAAAACTGCTTTTCTGTGCTTAGTTTACAATCCCTTCCTTCACGTGAAAGTCACTGGCTTTAGCAGCACACATACAAACACAACTGTTCTAGCTCTTCAGATATTATGGCTCAGAAAAACCATTCTTTTTCATCTTGTTATTTCAAGGGCAACTGATTTCTTTTGGGTAGCACCGAAATATATGCCAACGTGTGGGCACAGTCACACAGCTAAGCACAGGCCCACACCCTGGAAAGACCGGGAGGGGTAGAGGCACATTTTTCAGCTAGGGAAGGAAAAAGTTTGGGCTAGGATTTACAAAACAGACAAGTGTGTATGCATTTGGAAGCAGGTTATCTTCCAAGTGTCAATGTTAATTATTCTAATAGTCATCAAAAATCAAGAGGAGACTGGTAAAAAGCAGAAGACAAAAAAAGTAAATGCCACCTAACAGAATATCTCATGTTGGCTACTGCAAAGAAAACAACTGATGGACTTTCTCTTTATAGGAATAAAGAGCACAGCAGACAATTCTGCAAAATGACTCAGGTCTACAGTACCCTTCTCTTTCCTTTCCACAACCCAATGACATTCAGCTAAAAAGGAGCCTCCTGAGGAGCTGCTTTCTCTACCCTGTAACCTCACCTGCATGTGCAGCATCTTGCTGTACTGGTTTTGCAAGATTTCTTCTTGTTTAAAACCACAGGATGCAAAAGTGGCTGACGACGAATGTAATGATATTGCTAAATCCCAAGTGAATCAACTGTTCATTCCAGGACACTTCTGGGTGCCAATCACACATACAGATGAGCACCACACAGCTCAAAAGTCCACAGAGAATGATCAACTAAGGAACCAGACGCCCATTCCACTGTTCTGGGGCGGGGAGGGGGGGTGGCATTTAGATACCAGCACATTTTAACTTAAAATCTAAGATGTTCCCTAAATGTAGAAGTTAATTAGGACTACTCACCAAATTATGATGAAAAAGGTTCAATGTGCATGGGATAAGTCAGTTTTTCAAAAGGCCATGAAAGCAATGCAGTACTTTAGTATTAGTATGTCCTAGGCTCTAATCTACTTCATGTGTGGCAGTAAGCTTGAAAGCACTTAAAAAACCGGATATACCAGTAGTGTATTATCTATCACCCAAAGGGCAGGAGGGACAATATTAACTGGCAAGGACAGGCCCATAAGAGACACTTAGTATGGTGAAGAGTTAGGGGGTGAGCCCACCTAGCAGGTGTCATAGTGCTCCAGGGCTCATTGGTCCCTGTCTGTGACTCCAAGGCCAGGGACCTCTGGCCTTATAATTGCCTCCTTGGTTAACTCTGTCTTGGGAGGTTTATCCCACAGATTTTCTCCTCAACTTCCTGGAGCCTATCACTAGGGCTCCCTGAAGTTTCCAACCCCTTTCCCTTAGTCAAATTGTTCATTTGCTAAAATAAAGTGTGTGAACTTAGAGCATGACCAGGTACTAGATCTTCCCCTAAAGCATAACAAATCACTGTATAGAGGGGCCACTGAGATTAATCACTTCAAATCAAGACAAGGGAAGAAAAATACACAGGGACAGATGTTGCTGAGCTATTTTCAGGTTCAAAGGTAGCTTCAAATAATACACTTCCAACTTTCTGAGGCATTATGTGAAACAGTATCACCCTGTGTTAGCTTTCTCCAGAAACGAGTTCATCAGGTTCTTTCAAACAGCCATGATCTCAGTCGTCTTCCCAAGAAAGAAAGGCAACTGAATCCTGATGTTAATTCGTGGACAGAAACAGAAGTCACACAAGCTTCCTATAGAGTTAATAAATCCAAGCTGAAAGACAGTTCTCCATAGGTCACTGGTATTTCTGCATGTCTTGCAAGCAAAGCACTAATGGCCTTGTGTTCTGAACTATCTTTCTAGAATGTTTGCATTTGCATAGGATAGTGAGTGATCGTGTTTCCCTCCAGAGCAATGTACAGATATACTTACTGCCCAGCACCCCCTGTCCTGTTAACAGCACCCAGTGCATGTGCAGGCATCAACCTGGGCCCATCTGTGTCACTCCCATGGGACTCAGGAGCTAAGTAGAAACTGACACAGAATATGCTGCTGCCTGTGCAGCTTGCTGTGCTGTGCATAATACATTAATTTGCCTCTGACCTACGAGTCTCATGGCTGGTGGGGTCAAATGCAAAAGATGTAATGTGGCAATTCATCTCTAGCTCATTTTCTTCTCTACTCCTACATAAATGAGAAGGAACACAAGACAAGGGGACGAAGGAGGAAACTTAAGTCACAAGTAAGACAGGCAGACATGTGTGGCTCCAGCAATCTGAATATTCTGATCCTGCTTTGCTGAGGGCCTGTAAGGCTTTATGAAAATAAACCATTCATAGAAGAGCAGCTCCCCAGGTACAGTCACTATGCAGTGTTTCATCTGCATCAGTCACCATCTTTTCCAGCTGTTGCTCAATGCTGCTCTTTGCTTGTGATGAACAGAGATGAGCAAGCAAGCAGGTTTCTCTCTCCTTGCCTCCCTTGACCAGACACAAGAGCAGATCAGGTTATGTCCACATTCTCCATCTGCCTGACAACTTACTGCCCCAATGCATGGCGGTCCTCTAGGTTACACTGGTTGAGTTTCCACAGGATCCAGATCTCGATTTTGGAGCCCTGGGCCCTTCTCAGAGAGAAGAGCTTCTCCTCAGTCCCCTACACTTGTCTATAGACTGCCCCAAATTTAACCCTGATGGAAATGCTTTCAGGCCTTTCTCCTTGCCACAGTGCTACAATAGGTCACCCACATAGAAACCCAGGATTCCCTCCTCTTGCTGTTTTAGCTCTCCCGCATCCATTTTCTTCATTCCTCTGACAGTATTTAGCAGCTTTAGACCTGCAGAAAGGATGGTCTGGGCAGTTCCCATTAACCAAAAGCAAGCACATGCACATAAACATTTACATTAAATGCTTGGATTGTAAGTAACTTGTTCTGCAAGTGTTCCACAAGACAAGCAAACATTTCTAATAAATTTTAACTTGATAAACGAGCAATGTCTTGCAATATGAGTAGTACATGATGCCGAACGCCACATGATCACAATGGAGCCAATGGTTCTTCTCTCTCTCCCTCTCTCTGGGGGATTGTGCGTAATCATCTCCCATACTCGGATGCTTGGTCTCAGGCTGCAGTGTTTGGCAGAAATCAGTGATTTTTCAGAACACTGGAATGTGCCCACAACTGGCACTGGTGTATTTTTTGTCACTTCAAAGCACCTATGTACAATCCTTTGATTTTCCATATAAGAGTAAGCTTAGGGATGCTTTGTTTCATTCTAGGTCAGGCTGCCTGTAGATTTAGACCTTTTCCTCTGTTGCCTTATTGCCAGTTACATTAAATATAGTATATGACAAGAGTTTATTAATACTGTACTGTAGTTAACACCTGCACGAGCGTATACAATGGCCCCCATGCAGAAAAAAGATTCCATTGAGGCAACAGATAGCAATGATTCTGTTGTGATAAAGTCGTCCAACATAATAATCCCCCAACTTGTCTCCTTCATACCAGCCACGAAAATTTTCAAAGGTAAGTGTAGGTTAATTTATTTTTCTCTCTATTTTGTATTTTCTTTATTATTATTTTGTATTATATTACAGCATTTGTAATAATTTTTATATAAGTATTTTTGGGTTGTGGAACAAATCCTCTGAGTTTCCATTATTTCTTATGGGGAACTTCGCTTTGATATACAAGGGCTTTGGATTACAAGCATGTTTCTGAAATGAATTATTTTCGCAAACCAAGGTTTTACTGTATATACTTTCTCCAAGTTTCCAGAAAAGAGTTAATTTTCTAGCTTATTAAATATAAACCAGAAGCCTCTACTACAAAATAAAAAAACTTTACAAGATTTCACACTCTACAGTTTTTTAACTAACCGATTTAAGCCAGCCCTGTTCTGGTACTTGGAAATTGATATTTTCTTTTCCCTCCCCTTTCCTCTTGGATAACCTACTTCCATTCTTGGCAAAAGCAGGCATTTATTTACTGTAGTGTTCACATGCACCTAGACGTCCAATGCCTCTGGAATAATACTGAATTGTTGCCACATGGCCAAATAATGTGCTGTTTGAGAAATAATTATCAATTAGAGTGTTATAAAATGGGCCAGCAGTTCTACTCTGCTCGCACTGTGTGGTATTTTGGCCACCAAACACAACAAGCTTTCTTTGGTTACTCTTTGCATCAATCAGAAAATTACATTAATTTGCTGTGACGCTATTTGTGGACAGATGTGGAAAATAATGCAGACATCCAGGAGTAAATTAGAGTTAACTAACTCCACTTGGGCAACAGGTCCCCCACACAGTCACCACTGATACTAACATTTTACAGGGACCCCAGCCTGTTGGGTGGCAAGGGCTGCATAAAAAACGAACTATTAGCAACAGCTTGCAAGTAATCAATTTTTAGTACTTTCTTTCAGTCTAGAGTAGCTGCCAAAAGAACTTGGCAAAAGCCATCATTTAAAAAAACACCAATTCAAGCTACAGTGAGGTAGTCTTACTATAGTAAAATAGGTTTTACTTTGTCTATCTAGATCTATATATGCAGTCTAAAGTAATAGAAAAAAAATAAAGGTTTAAAATTTAGATACGACTTGGACATTTAAATGTCTGTCTTTCTTCCTGAGAGCTTTTATGTAGTACTATGTTTAATGATGATTATTAAAATATTTCTTAGAAGGAAAAGGTGCATAAAAATATGGACAAGTTGTGGGGAGCGGGCCTGGGTGGCTCAGTTAGTTGAGTGCCTGACTTTGGCTCAGGTCATGATTTCACAGCTCGTGAGTTCCAGCCTGCCTTGGGCTGTGTGCTGACAGCTCAGAGCCTGGAGCCTGTGTCTCCCTCTCTCTCTGCCCCTTCTCTGCTCACGCTTTGTCTCTCTCAAAAATAAATAAACATTAAAAAAATTTAAAAAAAAATATGGACAAGTCATATATGTTCATATAAGAAAACAACTAGGAAGTATCAAACAGCAAAAGAAAAGAGTGCTTGGCTGGTTCAGTTGGTTGAATGCCTAACTCTTGATTTCGGCTCAGGTCTTGATCCCAGGATCATGGGATCAAGTCTTGCATTGGGCTCTGTGCTGAGTGTGGAGACTGCTTAGGATTCTCTCTCTGTCCCTATGCCCCTCTCCCCTACTTGTACTTCCTAATTAAAAAAATAAATAAATAACAGAAGAAAGCACAACTACTTCTTGTCAATGCTAGAGATGACTGACACACAGAAGACTCTCATTTTCTTGAAATAAACTCTTTTGTTTTCTCTTTTGAACTAAACTATGCTGAATAAAGTTAGCACCTGTAATACAACCCAGGAAGTCCAATGTTAAAGAAATAGACTCTCTTTTCCCAGGTTCTCCATCTCCTAAGAAATCTACCTTCAGCAATGAAAGTCATAGCAAACACACAGTAAAGTATCAGATTTTAAAAAATTAAGTTATCTGGCTTAAGCTTCAGAAGCACTTAGAAGTTCAAAATGTGGATATTATTTGTTTTCTTAGGGATCATACTCATGCCCCCAGTGGACTATACAATTCAAATACAGGAGGAGAGAACATTTTCTCAATATTCAGGATTTTGTTTGTTTACCTGGGGGAAAATAAACATTTGGATTAATTGGCAAAAGTATTAATTGAATGCAAACTTTAAAAAATATATTAATACCTACTGATACTAAAAATGTACATAGCCTTTGACTTAGTGGAACAGACCATTTCAGTCAACTCTCCTTTCTTACTAACAAAAGGTTGATTTTTAGCTGGGCACATGGCTGCCCCCCCCCCCAAAAGACACTAAATTTCCCAGCCTTCCTTGAAAAGTTAGATGTGGCTGTATGACACGTAAGACATATAAGTGGGAGTCCCACAGAACTTTCTGGAATACTGTTTAAAGGTAACTAACTCAGATGAGAGTTCTTTTTGTTCTGCATTTCTTCAGTCCATCTATATCTAGATGAACCATGAGAGGACCATGATGATGAAAACCTTTATCTGCAATGGTGGAACATGGTGGAACAGAATCTCAGAGACAGGTCCTCAATCACTTCTTAGGATGGTCATATCAGACCTAGACTTCTTTTACATGAAAATAATTCACTATTAAATTTGAGTTTTCTGTTATAGATGGCCAAATCTAATCCTGATTGATAAACCCAGAAACTGTTTTTAGGAATTAATCTTATTGATACACTCCTCTGCATGTGTTATCCATATGTTTTCTCTCTCCACTTTTGCATATATTGATAAAAATAGTTGATTACAGAATTCCAAGTATTAATGGTAATTAGAGGTAATTTCTAATCACAGCAAGTAAATAATGCAACAGACACACCTAGCAAGAAAGGCTTTTCTGTGTCTATTTCCCACCTATCTTGGTGTACGTCTTATCAGGCACTTTGAAAGTGCTTTCCAATGAATGATTGTGTGTGTGCTGGACACTGTCATTCTCCAATGTTATAAGGCTGGCATGGTGAGCAGTGATCCTCCTGGTCCCCGAATTTTAGAAGTGTTGTAGAGACACTAAGGATAGGGACTCAACAAATTTCCAAATGAACAGGCTTTATTATCATGAGGTTTTTAAAACTTCTTGTTTTGCGGGGTGCCTGGGTGGCTCAGGCAGTTAAGTCTTCCGACTTCGGCTCAGGTCATGATGTCACGGTTTATGAATTCGAGCCCCACGTTGGGCTCTGCGCAGACAGCTCAGAGCCTAGGGCCTGCTTTAGATTCTGTGTCTCCCTCTGTCTGCCCTTCTCCCATGCACGTTCTGTCTCTCTCACTCTCAAAAATAAACATTAATAAATAAATAAACATTAAAAACAAACAAATAAATAAAACTTCTTGTTTTGAGTCAACCTGGATATCAAGAAAGAGTATTTTGGGGGCTTCAAGACATAAAAATGAATTTTGGGAAAGACAGCTCAGAGATATATGGTTTACTAAGGTTATTTCTACCAATCATGGGAATATGCCTGGGCCACTATTTTAGCAATAATTTTCACAAAACTATCAGAAATACCATCAACAGCCAGTGAGCAAAGAAGATCTAGAATATACCACAATGTCATAACTTGGACAAAAAATTATACTCTTCTGACTTTGGAGCAACAAGAAATGAGCACAAAGTAAGGAGACATAATGACATATCAGTTTCCAACAAGCCCAGAGCATTAAATCCAAAAGATAAAAATGCTATCCAGTAAGGAAACCAATGGTCTCATATCTGGACACTGTGGGATAGCATCTAGTAAGAATATTAAAAAGAATTCTATACTCCCAGTGAACAAAATTGTGGTCAGCTATCCTTCTCTAAAATGAATTTTCAAAAATCAGGAAATGAGCAAATGAAGAAATCTGTCAGAAAGCCATTCCAATATTCTGAATAATGAATGCTATATGAGAATAAAAACTTTATTGCATTAAGATACCATTCAACTATCTCTATTTTTCATGTCTAAAGTCTAGATACTGAAAACTAAGTCTATGAAGGCCTAGTAAACAGGAAAGCATTTTGAATACTTAACTA
The DNA here is from genome assembly GCA_028646485.1 of Cryptoprocta ferox. NCBI lineage: Eukaryota > Metazoa > Chordata > Mammalia > Carnivora > Eupleridae > Cryptoprocta > Cryptoprocta ferox. The sequence goes on from CM053577.1 coordinate 51,514,818, forward strand.
CACTGCCCAATTCTATCAATATCTAAGAAAGAACATGCCAGGGAAACAGTCCTGAATATTCCTAGTTAGGTATGTACTTGCTGGGTTATAGTCACTGACTGTTAGTGAACAGGGCCATCCCCATCCCCAGGAGAAGAACAAAAGATGGGCCATTTACTCAGAAGAAAGGTGGTCACTTAGTAACTGATACATTCATTTCACTGATAAATACTACACAGTTGCTCCCAAAGCCTGTGCCAGAGGAAAATGGTTTATTTCAGAACCTAACTGTCCCTTTCAATATCTTTTAGCCCATTCTTGTTATGCTGTTGACTCTACTCCTGGCACTTCATAAATAAACCTATAAGTCTTGGTTTTGAAATGGCCCTGTGACACGAACTTCTGTGCCAGAGTGTAAGGACACTGGGTCAGGAGCACCAACTTCTTTGGTGTCTCCCATGAAACTCCTCCCACAGGGCTGGGCACTCTATAAATACGTTTTCACTAAACCTACAACCCCACTAAAGGAAACATTAAAAAGGAGAAAACCCTCTAAGTCACAAATGTTTGATGAATGAATAGCTGTTTCAGAAAGTGAGTTCAGTTTGTTAACATTTTGTCGTCAGATATAAATGCCCTACATCCAACCCTGATTTCCTTTTACTTAGGGATTTGAGCTGAACGATCCAGGATGTTCCATCCTAATTGTTTCCCAGGAACTAGCACCTGGTGCTTCCTTTAGTCTTCTGGTCATTAACTTTGAGGCTTCTATGTTTTGAAAGTGAAAGGGAAATGGCATAATTCCCTAAGACTTCCTCTGACATACAAAACAGACTTAGGTTGACAGGGAGTGGAAGGAGTAAGAACAAAGGTTCAGCCTTCCCAGAACTGCCAGGGCTGGAGCAGCGGAGGAAGAAGTGGAGGGGCCTCACATACATAAAGTCATTCAAACAGGTGTTTACTGAGGTCCTTCCATGTACCAGGTATACAAACATGAGTGAACAGACAGGCATAGTCCCTCCCTAGTCTCATTACAATTTTGTGGGGTGAAGGGAAAGTGGGGGACAGACATTAATTACAATGAATAAATACACATATAATTATAAAGTGCTCTGAAGGGAAACAACAGGGTACCATGAGAGAAAATAATGGGTGGGTTGGATGGACTTTAGAGTTAGACTGGAAAGACGAGAAAGACCTAAGACCTGAAGAATGAGCAACCAAGTAACAAAAGTCAAACTATGAGCTCAATCTGTATACAAAGGACTAGAAACAAACTGCAACAATAACACAAACTGGATGAGTTTACCTACAGAGAAAAAGGGAGAAGAGAAACCTGATTTTTCCTTGAAATTTTGCAACATGATGTCAGGTAAAGAATAAGGACCAAACAGAACAGAATGAACAGGAGCCACCAGACAAGAGAGGAGTGTGGTGATCATGGCCATGAGAATACAGTACTTCAAGAAGGAGAGAGCACTCACCACTGAAAAACGTACAATGAGGAGGAGATGAGGAGTGTCCACGAGCTTGGCAACAAAGAGGTTATCACTGGTGATTGAGTGTTAGTGGCAGAAACCAGGGATGATGCCAATAAGAAATCACTCATCATAACAAAAAAACTAACATTTATTATTTATTACACACTAAGCACTATTCTAACAATAGGGGTAACATTATCCCCCATTTTACAGATGAGAAAACTGAAGCCGGAGGAATCTTGCCCAAGACCCCATACTGTGAGTAGAGGATCCAAGATTAGAATTCAAGGGGTCTGACTCCAGAGTCCAAACACTATGCAGTGAAGGCCCCAGAGGGGTGAGGGAATATGATCCAGGGCCTACAGGCAGGGACTGGCAGTGTCCTGGTCCATGAGTCACATGCGGAACTTTCCTAGCTGAGGTCATGAGATGGGGTAAGACGATTCTACAGGCAGACTTTAACTGGTGCAACGGCCATAGGATCATCCTTCCATCTGGGGAAAATAATTACTAAGGGCTAGTACATCCCAGAATACATACTTGGACAATTTCCAACTTGCTTTTCCACCATTCATCAGTGAGAGATCTCTGAGAATAATTTCAACCTAGAGATGACCTAAGGGACAAACAAAGCTGTGACACTGAAATCAGGTGTTATGGCTCCTGCCCCATGGCCTCAATTCTCCTCAGTTCAGCTCTGGGCAATTATTACTTTTAGTCCACGGGCTCCCCTGCCACAGGCTGGGCAGGGACAAAGCTAAGCAAAATACACAGGATTGTTCTGGCTGTGTCCTCTCCTTTTACGGTTTAGGCAGGAAGGAAAGTGGAGCAATGAGAAGAAGCTGAGGGATTGCTGTTGAGTCCTTTCATTCCATAATCAACAAACAAACACAAAACAAAACAGAGCAGCTGTGCGTGTCTTCTGAGAGCCGTTCATCTTGTTTTCAAAACCCAGCAGTACCAACTGCCTTCACCTCCACCTGGGAATCGTTTTTCGGTACTTGAGGGGGGTTGTGCTAGTTTCTGAGGTGACCTCAGAATGGTGCAAACCAGTAGTGTAAGCAAGCCTTCCCATTCCCCTGCCTCTTCCTGTCCTTTCTGCCTTCAGCCAGTTTAATATACACTAAGCCAAAAAGGTCAAGCTGGCCCTGGGTAAAGAATTTATTTACTGTTTACACAGTAAAATTACAAGAATGAACAAAAAAAAATTAAGTCCTCCTCTACAGAACAGCACTACACAAGAACCAGGGTGAAATCCAATTCCTCCTCAAGGAAAGCGTCCCACATAGAGATTTCCAAAAGGGGGGGGGGGACGAGAATTTGAAAACATATTTAACATTTTATGGGTTAGTCTCTTTGGATTAGGAAGTAAAGAGCACACAGAAATTCTTTGGCTAGGAAGCTTAGCTGCATTTACCAGATCATGTGAAATACACATTATGTTTAGATCCTTAGAAACTATGAGCTCAATCTGTATACAAAGGACTAGAAACAAACTGCAACAATAACACAAACTGAAATTGCAGTAGCTGGGGATGAACTAGCTTTATGGGACCACTAATTATAACGGCTTTGTGCTTTAGCACAGGGGTCACACAATCCTACCTGTGACTCTTCCAGCAATTGTCCAAACCAGTGCAAGACAAAATTCTCATCTCAGTGAGAACAGTAATTTAGAGTACAGCTACTGCCATTCACAAATCATTCTAATTTTCCACAATTTTTGTTATTTACTAGCCTTGAATTGGGTAAATGCTACTGAACTTCTGTTTACAGTCTTTAACTTTTCTTTGATTACCAAAGTAATACATATTTATTCTAAAAATCTAGCAAAATCAGAAAAATGTGGAGACAAAAAACCAAAAACCAAACAAAAAACCCAAAGCCTGAATGACTTACAAGGCTTATTAGTATTTCAGGTTTCCAGCCTTCTGGCATTTTTCTTCTTAAATTCCATGCAGAATTGTCTTACAGCTAATCCACCTGTGTAGACAGGTCTTAATACAATGAATGGCAAGTGTGTACAGTTTTTCTTTTCCCACTAAAAAGTTTATCCTTTACAAGACCAAACACAAGAGGGATATTGACTGTAGGGTAACTGCTCTGGTTTTTAGGGGACCAGCTGTACCCTAACTGCACACATCACACTTGAAGTTGTCCCTCTCACACTTGATACTTGGATTTTAATGGTTCCTTCTGTGCTCTCCAGTTCTCGTATTCCATCCTGCTTGTCAAGGGGGCAACCAAGCCATTAAAGGGGAAAAAAAGACCTTTTTTGGATTAAAGGGAATTTTACCTTAAATCTGTATCAAGTGATCATCATAACTCTGGTTGGTAAGTTAAATGCAGAAGAAAAATGGCACAGAAAAGTTGAGGCAGAATTTCAGAATGGGGAGAGACATCAGCGATCAACTAAACCAGTGGTGTCCAACTGCTTAGTGGAGCAGTGGAGGTTCTTTAGGGCCTTCGGTGGAGGAAGCCGACCAACTCACTAAAATTCAATGTGCAAAATTCACAAAATTCATTGCTTTCAAAAATATTTACTGAAATGTTTTAATATCATTAGTAAGAATGTTTGGTTTTTGCTAGTGATGATGAAATGTTTTAAAATAAATTAAATCAGTAACTTAAATTCAAAGGCATCAAAGGGAAACCAAAATTAGCTGAAACAATCCCATCCCACTGAAATGCTAATTTTTGTTTCTGATCAGTAACAGCAAATAGGGCCAATAGATATTTGTTAAGTGATCTTATGAATGAATGGGATCCATCATTTATAGAAAAACCTAATGTGAAATGGTAAGATAATTCAAAGTGGTAGAAAGGAAGTCTGGAAGGCATTAGTGAGCTGTATGATTACTAACCCAAATTTCGTTTCTACTACTTATATGTGAATTATGTGTGAATTATATATGAAATTGTGAAGGATCAAAAAACCCAAATTAATTGTCCTAAGCATGCTACATAATGGATGCTAAAAAATCCACACAACTGAAAATGGGTTAAATAAATGTTTAATAAGTGGAACAACAGAACATGAGATACTGCCATTTTTGTTACTGACAAAGAGTATCTTTGTGGATTTATTTAATATGTGCTTAGTGTTCATAGAAGTATCATATGTAGCTGGTAAAACACTTCGTGTCCTAACAGAAGCATATGGCTAACTTGAAAAGTGGGGGTAAGGAGGAGGGGTCTCTCCATTTCAATTCAGCTTATATATATAATGCTGCCTGAAAAAATTCTAACTGAATGCCTACAGTGCTACAGCTAAGCTTTTCAGCTGTCTAATGTGTGTTTAAAAGTCTCGATCTTTCTTATTATCATACAACAGCATCTCTACCTTTCTTCTCCAACGAAAACTGCTTGCTTCCTTCCATGAGCCTCTCTGGGGGCTGTCTCTTCCCTTCATGCCCATCACTTCCTCAACACTCCAACTTAAAACTCACTACTTGCAAGACTGGCTCTTGGATTTGATTCAAATCACAACTATGCTCTTCAGCATCTGGAAGGAGATACCCCATCTTTAAAAGCAGGACTGTCTTATACTGTGCTTTGCAGTTTTGAACTAATTTCACAGATGTCTGTTTTTCTATTTAATGCTGCCTTTCCAAATAGATTGTAAACTCTGAGACCAACAAGCAAGTTTTCTACTGGTGTTCAATAAATATCCAGAAAGTAAAATCTACAGTTTTATACTATAGGACCAAGACATCAATACATTTGTCCTCTTAGAATTAATTGTACTTTTCAAGGGGGAGTTAGTCCCTGAAATACTTAATTTATTCAAGTTAAATAGAAAAGGAAGGTGCCTAAGTAGCTGGCAGTAGCTGGATTCTGGAAAGAGGGGTGGGGAGGTAATGTTAAGCTCAATCTGGGAGCAAACACAAACCTACCCAAGACAGGGTCCAACTCCATTTGCTCCTTTCTGAAGAGCCCCTGTTGTTGTGGTCACCTGGGGTCGCTGCACCCATGCTTAACAGGGTTCTCTGTCCCAGGAAATGCTTTTGGAGAGCAGAATACAAGAAATAAGGCAGTCTCATCTCGCTTTCTCTCCTTTCAGTCCAAGGCACTTGTGACCAACAAATTGAGCTTTTCGATTTTATTTACAATACCGTATACTTTATGTACATGGAGATGAAAGCTTTCCCAAAAATAAAAAAGCTAATGACTGAATTAGTGTAGTAAACAACAGAATTCTTGTTTCCTTCCCCAGAAGTGGTCTGGTGTAGAGATTGCTTTGCAAATGAAAGGGAGCAGGATCCAGGCCTCATCCGTCATGGCCCTGAGAGGCACAGTCTGAAGAAGAATGCCCTATCATCAGGTCAGAGGAGCCATGGGGCTCTGGAGGCCAGGGCTCCAAGCCCTGGTTCCCTTTCCTCTTGGTTCATTAATGGGAAAAGTCTCCTGTTAGAGACCTGGATGTCAGGACAGCCCCCTCACACCCATCTAAGGCCATCCGGAGACAGTGCTGACACAGCAATGGGCAAAGATTCTGGAAATGGACACCCAAGACCTGTTAGCCAGGACAAAGTGCCACTGTTCTGGCTCCTCTCCTACTGTCAATTTGGAATCATTTTAGGATGAAAGAAATTACTGTCTGTTTCTTCTAAAGAGCCTGGGCCTCTAATCTAAACCAATAAGTCATCTTTAAAAACAGCAATGTACATCGCTTGCGGCTCCTATTTCTCCTCGCCCCAACCACACACTCCTATTAGAAAACAGACCACAAGTTAAAAACCTCCAGGTGGAGGCAGCAGGAGGAGGTTCGGAAGCAGCCTTCTTTTCCTGGTGTTATTAATTTTTTAACATCACCTGATTTTATTTTATTTTTTAATTTTCTTTTATAGTTTATTGTCAAGTTGGTTTCCATAAAACACCCAGTGCTCATCCCCACAAGTGCCCTCCTCCATGTCCATCACACTCCTTCCCCCTCCCTTTTCAGCCCTCAGTTTGTTTTCAGTATTCAAGAGTCTGTCATCGTTTGCCTCCCTCCCTCTCCCTATTTCCCCCCCTTTCCTCCCCCATGGTCCTCTGTTAAGTTTCTCCTGTTAGACTTATGAGTGAAAACATATGGTATCTGTCCTTCTCTGCCTGACTTATTTCACTTAGCATGACACCCTCGAGTTCCATCCACGTTGCCACGAATGGCCAGATTTCATTCTTTCTCATTGCCATGTAGTATTCCATTGTATATATAAACCACATCTTCTTCATCCATTCAACATCACCTGAATTTCATCCTATAAACGTTGGAGCTGTAGGGGACCTTCAGACATCACTTCACCTTAACTCATCACTTCAGACATGGGAACAGTCTAGAGAACAGAAACAACTTGCACACTAGTTACACACTGCTAGTTAAGGGCTGGGCCAGGGCCCACACCCAGGTGTCCTGGCTCTGATGCCAAGATTCACTCTTTTCTCTATACTATCTTAGTCGAACCTTGATGTATAGAACAAATCATAGTAGAACCTCTCTGGTTAAAGGGAGGGGTGGGGGTGGGGAGAGATGGCCCAGAGACCCCTCTTTCTATAACCTCTATCTTCCTCAGGGACCTGTACCCATGCTCCAAGGATTTCTGGGGTCTTTTAGGTCTACACTTGAGAGCAACTGCGCTTACACCACACTCCTTTATGCTCCATTGTGCCACACACCTAAAAATGCCACATGGATGGGGCAGGGGGGATAAATATAAGCAACATATAATGACATTACTGATAATCTGGAAAACAGGGTAAAAAGATACTCATATTCCAAATATCTTGTCTTAACCACTGTTAGCAGTTTGATATAGTGTTTTCATTTTTTTCTTCTAAGTATATTTGTTTCACAAATTTGAAAATGTAATTTTCTGTCCTGTTTCACTGACTTGACAGTGGACATATATTTGCTTAACAAATTAAATTTTTATTAACTCTCATGAGGATTTCAGGATGTTCTTTTTGATAAATGGTTATCTTAGGAAATACATCAGAAGACTTGGACATTATAATCATGCAACAGAAGTGAGGAGAAATTTTTTAATAGAGATAGTATTAGCTATAGGGGAAGACAACCAAAAAGCTACTGGGGACAGAAAAGCCCAGTTCAAGAGGAAAGGACATTCAATGCCAACAGGTACATGGGGAGAAAGACTTGGGTTAAAAAGAGATGCTAAGGAAATTCTTGGTGTAAATATAGTTTAATAGAGCCACACCTCTAGAAAAAGGAACTATTTCTATTTTTACCAGGAGCCTGATATGTAGAGTAAACCCATACAGACTTAACTCATCTATCTTACTTTTCTTAAGTTTACTTATTTTAAGAAAAAAGAGAAAGAGAGCACACGCATGCTCGCACATGCAAGTCGGGGAGGGGCAGAGAGAGAGAATCCCAAGCAGGCTCAGTGCTGTCAGCACAGAGCCCAAGGCAGGGCTCAAACCCACACCCGAGAGATCACGACCTGAGCGGAAGTTAGACGCTCAACCAACTGAACCACCCAGGTGCCTCGTCATCTATCTTTACTTTTTGTACATCCATGAAAACATTTAGAAACTAATTACATCATTCTGTTATTAACCAGCTTTGCCACCACTATTCTGGAGGAGAACCAAGGGCTGGATTTAGACACTTTTAAATCCATAACGAGGTCCAAGTAAAGTAGGACTTTAGGACAAAGCCCTCTGCCAAGTTGCTTGGCTGGCTTCTCGCTTTCTAATTTCTATATTGTGCCACTGGACCCAGCAGACTCACATGCGTGTATGGAACTCATTAAGCTTAAATATAAATTTAATTATATTTATATTTATATAAATATAAATTTTGGGGGGTGATGCTAACTAACCAAATAATTGAGGACAAAAATAGGTAACAGAAAAATCACCTCAATTATGTGTGTGTGTGTGCTTTTAATGGTTCAATTTATTTTATTCTTTGCCAGTTTGGGGGAAATTTATGATAAAAAGGAAGACATAAAGTTGAGAATTAAAGTAAAGGCCAAAGGCAATGTAACCAAACGCTGCCCAAGACCTAGAAACCCCCTCACTCCGCAGAAATCTGCACCTCGCCCCAGTTCATTCCTGCATGTCAGAAGATCTTCTGATCCATTCACAGGGCCGATCACTCAGAAGAGCTGGGATTTAAATAGAAGTAGTTTAATGGGATTGCCTGGGAGGAGGCTGAAGAACTGCCTGGGTCTGGTAGCCTCTCACATTCTTCCAGGAAATGCAAATAAGCCTGGACTTCAGAACATGAAGTGAGTACCCCCTAGAAACAGAGCTCTCCTCAGTGGCTGACAGTCTGGGTAGTCTTTGCTTCCTGTGGTTTTTCACCTGGCATACACCACAGGTCCTTTCCCGAGTGGTGAGCTCATTCCAATCCTCATCCTTACAAACTTCCAGAACATACCTCTAGAGACCCCCATCCCTACTTAAAGGAGGAGGCCATTTCCAGGACACACAGTGGTAAAGGGCTGGTCTAGTCTTCAAGTCACTGCCTTCCTCAGATTCTAGGATACTAAATAGCAGGGTCTCTGGATGCTTGGTCTCCTGCCCCATGCATCCCTTTTCTCCAACTGCATATGGGCTCAACATAAGGTGCATTCTATTAGCAGAATGTTTAACTTGTAAGGCAGGTGGGCTTTATGCTTTCTCTCAGTTAAAATTGTCCTCTTGAGCATAGGAAACAGTGATCTCTGGCTGAGAGGGTTAAAGTGAATAAAAATACCAAAGATGTATCTTACATCTGTATTCCCCAAGAGACCAAGTTAACATTTTATGTGTGCATACTGCACATGCTCACTACCTCAACATTTATAAATATATTAAGTCACACAGAGAGGGATCTCGGCACAAGGATCACTCTAACCTCTAAGTCTTCAGGCACGAAGGCGCTAGCACATTTTGGAAGCAGGCCATGAAGCCAGGCCTCAGAACAATCGGTCTTCTTACTCCCCAAACTGAGGGTTTGCTTCTCTAGCTGAGGGGTGACACAGCTTAATCCCACTTTGTGTGGGAAGGCTGATGAGATTACCACATGGACAACCAATCAGTACTAGAAACTACTTTCTTGTTTCTGGTAAGTCTTATCAAGGGAACCAGTTATTAAATTTTACTCAAAAGCTATGCTTTAGAGACTTGTTGTCTCTAAACACTGGCGTCATTATAACTAACTCATCCCCCACGACTTAGCCCAAACTTTCTGATAAAGGCAATAGGTCAACGTATTTCAGAAAACCCTAATCCTGCCATAACTAACTTGCCTTTAATTCTGACTCCCCTACCGCCAACGCTCCTGACGCACAGGGGCTTTATGCAACTGTATGAGTGACTGGCCATTTCATCACCCCCGCCAAGTGAAATGCCCTCACAGAACATGAATCTCTAACAGCAGGGGAAGGCACCCCCCATACCTCCTACAGCTTGGCTCCGGACACAAAAACACGTCTCGCTGTGGAATCATGGCATGATTTTATTTTACTGTGATATATTTTAAAATGACAAAAAAAAAAATTACACAGAATGTAACAAATACCCATGTACCCACTGCTCGCTCAACTTTACCACATCTTAATATCTTCCATATTTGTTTTAAACAACTTTTAAAAAAAGAAATAAAGTATTACAGAAATGCCCTGTGTATCCCCTGCTCATTCCACTTCCATTTTCCTCACAGGCAACTACTATTCTAAAGTTAGTAGTTATTATTTTTATAAGATTTAGAATTTTTACTATATAAGTATATATGCATAAACAATATGACCTTCATGCAGTAGTAAATGCATCGAAGCTTAGTCTCTAACAATTTTTGGTCATTTATAATAAACATTGGTTCCTAAGTTAGAAATGCCGTTTTTCTTTCAAGAACAAAATGCACAATTTTACTCAGCAGTTTTTTAGGTTGTACATTTTAAATGGTATTTTTTTAATAATATTCTTTGCATGGCTCAAAACTTTATATAAATGGTATCACACTATAGTTAGGCAACTTGCATTGTCTGCTCAATTTTTACTTTTCTTATAAAAGTTTCAAACTTATGCAAAAGTAAAAAGGTTACAATAAACTTCCATGTACTTATAATCCAGCCTCAGGACCAATCTTATTATATCTGTATACATAATTCATCCCCTACCCTCTCATCCCCCATCCTGGCTGCCCAATCACTCTGAAACAAATCTCACATATGTGAAACTTTTAGAGGTCTATTTTCTACTGGAGCTAGAGTTCTCTCTCTCTCTCTCTTTTTTTAGAGAAGTCAAGGCAGAAGGTGGCAAAAAAAAAAAAAAAACAACAACAACAAAAAACAAAAAAACACATAGCCTGGTTTCAACCACCCTAGGAACTATAGCTCAAATCATTAAGCAAATAGCTCCAATAAGGCAAAGAGAAATCCCAGCTGTTGTCAGGACCCAGGAGTCTAAGCATGAGCTTCTCCCTTCCCAGTGGCTTTGAGGCAGGGAGGTCATCTATGAACCTTTCCATTGTGCACCACCTTCAACTCCAGCTCAGTCTTCTCTCTATATACTTTAATTTCTCAAGATATCTTCCTGACTCCTAGAGAAAAACTCCATCCTCCTTCACATACTCAATACCTGAAATACCTCTCCAAATGCATTTACACATATAGATGTAACGGTTAGTTCCTAATATTTATTATGTGCTTTCTTTGTGCTAGGGTTTTTTTTGCACGCCTCAGGTTGCACTATTAACTCATTTTACAGATGAGGAAAATACACAGAAGAGTTAAATAATTTCCTCAAGGTGGCTATTAAGTGGAGCCCTGTATTGAAGTGGACCGGCTCCAGGGCCCACATAACAAGCCACACTGCCTCCTTAGCAAAAGGACCAGTTCCCAGGGGAATTCAAAGAAGCCACATACCTGATGAATGTTGGAGGCCATTAAAACTCTACTAGCAAATATGTGATAAAAATCTGAGTAAATGAGCCAGATTGAAAGCTGGCTGTGGATGCTCTGGGCAATTGGTTCTCAGCTTTATGATATTTAACTTTTCCTTTTAAGAGGTCGCAATCAAAGTGACTTCCGTAATAAGTAAAAAATAGTACAAAGGTAGACAAAAGCCATTCATTAGTCCAGCTTCCCCTCTCAATAGCCACTTACAACAGGGAACAGAAAAAGAGTAGATCATGTTCTTAATGCCCGAAAACACGTGACCTTCCTTCATCTTGAGAATGTGGTATCTCCATATCAAAGAGCTCATTGTACTGCATGCACAAAAAAGGGCAGAATTATAATGACCTAAGTATTTGACCTTCATGCAGTAGTAAATGCATCAAAGCTTAGTCTCTAACAATTTTTGGTCATTTATAATAAAAATTGGTTCCTAAGTTAGAAATGTCATTTTTCTTTCAAGAACAAAATTCACAATTTTACTCAGCAGTTTTTTAGGTTGTACATTTTAAATGGTATTTTTTTAATAAACATACAATCTCAAGAAAAAAAAATCAGCAGATAAGATAAATCCTCTGCTATTTGTCACTGTGCTGCACACACATGCATACACACTCCCCTCTAAGCACCCCTGAGTGCTTGAGCCAAAGTTCCTTATTCAAGGTGGGCTGAGGATTTTTTTATGATCATATTATTTACTTGCAATATCTAAACAAGAGTGCATACTATAGCCCCAATGTCTCATTTTATTTACTCAATCAGTACTTATTGAGCACTGAGTATCTAGCACTGCATTAAATGTTTAAATACATCAGTGAAAAAGATACTCCTCAGGGACCCTTTATTTTGAATATACAGAGGAAATTCCTCTTTTGCTTAAGTTCTCGACTTATGAGCCCTCAACTGAGAGGACATCTTCTAGTTGAAATTTTACTTTCTTATGGAAAATAAAAATTTACAAGGGGTGGGGATTGGGTAGAAAAGAGACAGGTAAAAAGACTATACAATGGTAATAGATACTATTTTGTAGGTTTTTAAAAACAGTTTTATAAAATCCACATAAACAATTTTAAAGCTTCAGCTTTGGTAATATAAACCTTTCCATAATATCCCTCCAAAAGAAAGGAAAGAGCGAGAAGAAATACTAAGGTGTTCACTAGAAAGTTGAAGTTTTTGCACTGTACTATTTGCATGCTCTAAATTAACATAGGTCAGGCATGATGAGATAGAGAAACAGAGCCAGCTGATAACTGATGGATCACCAGTTCAAACATGGTGCCAAGCTTTCTCTTTTACCATGAACTTCACTTGCCTTTTCTGTTTCACTGACTAGGTATGGGAAGTTATAGGAATGTATGCAGGTCTTATCCTGACCTAAGTGTACTATAAAGCATCTATAACAATGTTATAATACCTTGAATAATGCAATGCATAATGGGTTTGGGGGAGAGATTAAAAAAAAAACTCAAGAAAATTCTACAAAACGGTTGTGGAAAGAGCACAGCTGCTATTGTGGACAGAGAGTATTTCTTTTCTGTATTAACTTTTTCAGAGTGCTAAAATTTCAAAGGCTTCTTAGGCAATCTCTCTTGATAAGAACTATTTACTGACTGCTTAACTCTTGACTTCCTGGCCCCTAGCTACATGTTACGTATCCTCTGTCGGCTGCTCGTCATGGTCTGCTTCCAAAGAGAAATTTTGAGGCAGCTGACACTATACTTTGTTCATCTCTGCAGTCCCCAGAGTATCTAGCACCATGTCTAAACCAAACTCTGTTCACCAATAAAATTTTTTATTTAATTAAATTAAGGAGGCTTTCCCTGGTGTGAAGCAATTTGAAGGACATAGCACTCAGCAACTAGAAAGGCTAAACCTGAATCTTAATCAAGCCTCTAGAGCTAATTTCCAGTTTCAGTAAATTCAGGCAATAGAGGAACAAGATAATGACACCACAAGAAAACAGATATATCCAGAATGTGGGACATTCTGCAGGACAACTGACCCAGTTTCTACAAGTCAAGGCATGAAAAAAGAAACGGGGAGGGGAACTGGGGACTACTCTTGATTAAAAGACATAAGATCCAAACCCCATATGTGGATCTTAATCAGATTGTGATTCTAACAAAACACTGTAAGAAACACATACATAAGTATTTTTACACAATTGAGAAAAACTTTTTTATTAATAAACTGGACATTAGATAATACCAACAGAATATGGTGTGATAATGGCACTGTGGTTATGTAAAACTAAGTCTATGTCTTTTGAAGGGGCACCCTGAAGTTTATAGAAGTGAAATAACAGGCCTAGGAGTTGCTTTAAAATTCTCAAAGAAGAGGGGCACCTGGGTGGGTTAGATAGTTAAGCGTCCGACTTCTGATTTCAGTTCAGGTCATGATCTCATGGTTCATGAGTTTGATCCTTGCTTTGGCTCCACGCTGACAGTGGGATTCTCTCTCTCTCCGCCCCTCCCCTGCTTGTACACTCTCTCTCAAAATAAATAAACTTAAAAAGAACCAAAACTTCCCAAGGAAGGAAAAAAAAAGAAAAACAAAAAATAGATGAAGTAAATGAGTCAAAATCTTGATAACTGTTGGATATATACTTCATGCTGTCGACCCTGTTTGATTTTTTTCATAATAATTTTTAAACTAAGCTCAAAAGCAGTAATTCAAAATTATTTTACATAAAAAGCAAGCAAATGTATTCGAATCTAGAAATGAGACCTCTTTACTTCGTAGCTGATTCCTTAAATGAACAAAATAAGCTTTCTTTTCTGATTACCTCTACCAAGTATTTTTTTACAAGAGTGTGACACTTTACATGCTATCAGATGAATAATAAATAGTGATGCTATAAGCAGCATCAAACCTTTCACATGGTCTCTGCAGCAGAAACACTGACATGTTTCCTACACCAGGAAGGACAGCAATCACACCCAGGCTTCAGGGAGCAACTCAGAAATGCAAAGTACAAAGCAGAAGAAACTTAGGCAGAGTAAGACAGTGTCACAGAAAGTACTTTTTCTTTTAATTAAAGTATAATTGACATAGAATGTTATATTAGTGATTAAAGGTGATTAAAGTGTTACTCTACTCATAAAAAAAAGCCTTGGAAAACCAAATAAAGACGTTGATTCCATACTTAATGTCTTCTGTATAAAGACGAAGTGTGTTTTTAAAAGATTTTGGAATAATCATTTAGAGAATACACAAATCATAGAGCAACACTATCCTGTCTTCTTGCAAATCAACATGTGACCTTCTCCTTACCCTCTTTCTTCCCTCAACCTCCAAGAAAATAAAATCCCATATTCATTCCATGTGGATTGAGGGGCTAGGTGTTCATAGACCAGAGGTGGAAATGACCATGTGTGTAAGATACCTAAAGAGAGGATACCCCCATTTATCTGGAGGCAGCCCGACAAAACTGGCACTTTCCATACTGAGCTGTCTGCATCATCATTCAGAGTTATAGACAAACTCCAACAATGCGGGGATGGTGTCTGCCTTGTTCACCACTACATCCCCAGGTGCCCAGCAGAGGATACACACTGATGAATGGAACTATATCCACAATCCTAATTAACTCAGCCTTCTCTCTTCTCAAAATCATAAGACTTAGGAAATACCGATGGCTACAATGATAAACTATGTTCCAAAGATTCAGTATAAGAAAGCAGTAGTACATGGGGTGCTTGAGTGACTCAATAAGTACCTGACTCTTGGTTTCAGCTCAGGTCATGATCTCACAGTTCTGTGAGTTTGAGCCCGCATTAGGCTCCACAATGACAGTGCAGAGCCTGCTTGGGATTCTCTCTCCCCCCTCCCCTACTTGCACTTTCTCTCAAAATAAATTTCTTTAAAAAAGTAAAACTAAAAAATAAAAAAGCAGTACAATTTAATGCACTTTAGAAAACTACTATTAAAATGTCTAAATTTTATAAAAGGGCTTGGGCACTTACCTATGATTAAAAACAAAAACAAACCCCAAACTTTTATTGACTGAAAAGCAATGATCCTCAAGTCCACGATTATTTTATACATTCTAATCAATTAATTAACAAACCCAGCCTTTTTGTAATGGCCCCCTGAGGAGGACAACGACCCTTGGTGGCAATATGAAGCAAACAAGGGAAGAAAGCGTAGCAGAACTTGGGAAAGTCTGTTAGAATTTTTTCTTCTTTAAAGTGAAACAAGTCACAAAGAGCTAGTTATAGAGAGAAGTGGCAAGACTTATGCACAAGTTGATCCAACTTAGAGAAAGGAGTTGGAAATGTAGAACAGCTGACCCAACAAAGACAGGCCTTAGTCACAAGATCACAAGAAAACTAACATAAAAGGACAGGCAAAGTTGCCTTCTACTGTTTCCTCCCCAAACCAAAGAAGGTGATCCCCTTAGACACTAATGCCCAAGAGCTCCCTAACTCAACCAGATTCTGACTATCACACTGGACATTCCAAATGTTTAAGTTCCCTTGAAAGCCTCATGAAGATATCCCTCGGGCACTGTTCCCCACCACCACCAAACCTAATATGTTCTCTTTTCTTTATTTATTTGTTTTGAGAGAGAGAGAGAATCCCAAGACCCATGAGATCATGACTTGAGCTGAAATGAAGAATCCCTCGAACCCACAAACTGTGAGATCATGACCTGAGTTGAAATCAAGAGTCGGATGTTTGGTCTGAACTTCACTTCTACTATTCCTACCTAGTACCGTCTCTTCCTCTCTGGATTATTACTTTTCTCCTATTTTCACCATCCTTCCCCTCTTTCTCCTTTCTGTTCCAACCTACTCTTTTTTCTCTCCCCTCTTCTTTGTCCTCTCCTCTTGAAACCTTTCTTTAACAATGGCTCCCATTTTTGTATCCCCCAAAACTTTCTGTACCTATGACCCTCTCCTCCCCTCTATATTCCACACCTGGAAGCTATTTCCTAGAGCCATTCGTGTCTATAATCAAAGCAAAAAAAAAACCAAAATCTTAGAAAAGGTGAACATGGAGTTTAAACCAATAAAATATATATTTAAAAAAAAATTGGTGGTGCTACAAAATCTTTTAAACAACTTCAAGGTTGACCTGGAAAGCAGTAAGGAGGCCCATGAAGCTTCAGATGGGCCTTTCCTATTTCAGGGCGAGAAGTTCAGAATTTCTATAATCATGAAAATGTATCTAAATCAGTATCTCCATCTGTATTTCCAATCCTTTTATCACGGGTTCACCATCAAAGCCACAGGGACTTATGGATGAAAAAAATATCTTTTCCCTGGCTTATTATCTAAACTCCTATTTAAAGGTGCCTAAAGACAAGTGCTACTTTATTCATTAAAAAAAACCTGAGGGAAGCACATAAACAGCAGATATCTTGATTATTTATTGTCTCTGGTCATTTTAAAAAAAGGGGGGGTTGTTTGTTTGTTTTTAGATTATAGAATAAAACTGTTGAAAGCTTTTACTATGAAACAAAAATACTCCCTAACTAAAGCTTCAACCTCCTCCTAATCCCTTCTGAAAAGATTACTGCTTATAACATTATTATCCTTTGACTTTTCAATGGCATCGGAGTACATCATGCTGGATAAGACAGTAAGAGGAGAGAAACAAACAAAAGACCTCCCTCTAAACTGATACTACAAACTACCAACGTCTCTCTGCTGGCAGTTCTCCCCCTACTCCACTTGAATCTACTGTGTCTCATCCTCAACCTTACTTGCCTTTCCTACTGAACAGAACTGAGAGCAGGTTTTAGAAGGGTCCTTCACAATCTAGAAGGCAATTTTGATCTCTCATTCTTGAGAATGCTGCCTGTTTACTCTTCTGTCTGTCTCCCCTGGCACCTCTGATTATTGCTGGTGATTACTAGTACTACTACCAACAGTAATAGATAAGTTTTCATTTGTTTTGCTAAAAACTATGCTAGTAAGCCCTTAATATGTATAATCTCAATGCAATCCTCAACTGGAATTTTACCTATGAGAAACAGGGGCACAGAAAGCTTACAGAACTTGCTCCTCAAGGTCCTCAGCCAGTAAGTCAAAGAGTTCAGACTGAAACCTGATTCTAAAGCCCAAACTCTTAACCATGACTCAACCTTACCCAAAAAGGACTCTCTATGTCTCCATCCCAACTCTAGAAGTTCAAAGGCTCCCAGAGATCAGAAGACCACCAACACTATGTAAAAACCTATACACCCACACTGAAGGTTCTTCCCATCTTTTGTGTCTTTGCCTCACAGTGTCAATCAGGGGAAGAAGGAGGTGGCCTCCACATCCTATCCCTGAATAGAGTGCTATTCTACTTCTTTCTAATTATATCTGTATGAGAATATGGGTTTAAGCTCTTTTAGCACCAAGGAACTTGCTTAGAGTCTTGAGGGAGCCTGCTTCCTCTTTCTCCATCTCTACCTCACATCCTGGGTGAAGCCAACGTACCTAGAAGAGAGTCACACAGCAAGCCCCAAAGCTCCAAGGTGAAACATGGCTCTTCCTCTCCATCTCCCCAAACCCTGTGGGTGACATTCCTTTCAAAGGACCACCAAAATGTCCTGTCACGGCTAGTTCTTCTCTTGTGTGGGAGAAAAAGATTGAGAAAATGGGTTACTATGGATTAGCCATTAGAAAACCCCTGCTGAGCTTTATCTTAGTTAAGACTTAATTAAATATGCATGCCTGGGACACCTGGGTGGCTTAGTTAGTTAAGCTTCAGAATCTTGATTTTTGCCTCAGATCATGATCTCAAGGATCGTGAGATCAAGCCCCATGTAGGGCACTCTGATGATGATGATGTGGAGCCTGCTTGAGATTCTCTCTCTCCCTTACTCTCTGCCCCTCCCCCCCGTCATGCTCTCTCTCAAAATAAACACTGAAAAATAAATAAATATGCATACCAGAGGCTTCAATCTTATATAGTGTGTTAGGAGGAGGGGAGAAGAATACCCAGAGGTAATCTTGTCATTTTTCTAAGCATGGAGCAGCCCAATAACAAATGCATATTTTGTACAAAAAAGTAGACTCTGAAACTGAAAGCAAAAACAGATGACTAAAATACATTTTATCTTCCCATAGAGGGAGAATCAAACAAACTTATACCAAGGGGCAGGTATCAACTACTAAGAACAATAATGATGACTATTGGTTGAGCAGTTAGTCTCTGTTCGGCTCTGTGCTAGATGCTTTACATTACATACATTATTTCACCTAACCTTCATAATCCTGTGAAGTTCTTATTATAAAGAAGAAATGGAGACTTAGGGACTCTACCACCAAAGCAATTATATAGCACTTATTGTGTGCCACACTCTGCTCTAAGCACTTTAAATATGCACATCTTGACTCATTTAATCCTGACAACAGCCCTATGCAGTAGGTGATACTCTAACACATGAGCAAACTGAGGGAGAGAATCATTAAATCACTTACCCAAGGTCATACAGCTGGTAAGTAAAAGTAAGGATTTAAACCCAGGCACTGAGGCTCCAACATCTGTACTCTTATAGTCACTTTGTTTTACCATTTTGGGGAGCGTTATTTCTCCAACAGGAATGCAAACTCTTGGAGGACAGGGACCACTTTTCACACCCTACTTCACAATCAGTACTATGAACCAGCTTAGGCAGGGTCATCAGTATATGACTGACTCTGGTACAGTACATGGAGGGGAACTAACTGTTGGGAGCTCTCCCTGTCAGCTCCACTGCTCTGGCCCAGGCTCAGACCCCCAGTCCCTCCCACCTCAGCGGCCCTCAAAGTCTCCTAGCCAGCCCTTGTGGGTCCACTCTGGGCACATGTGAAGACAGAATGGTATAGACTAAAAATGGTCTAACATAAAGATTAGATTCCTCTACTCCTCATTTCCAAACCACGCGAGAGCAAACTCAGCAACAGGACCGCCACACCCTGCTCCATTTCCCCACTGCCCAATGTCCACACCAGCTCAAAGCCCTCCCTCCTGCTAGAGCCAGGATAAGTGACCTCAGAAGCCACCACTAACCAGAAGGTCAGCTTGCAAGAGGGTATCTACCAACTTCCCCTGCCTACAGCAGAAAGAACAAAGCCTCTCTGATCTGAACTCAAGGCCTCTCACAGGCTCCAATCTACCTTTGGTTCATTTGTCCCCTAACTCCCCACCATCTACCCTTATCTGGGAGTCCCACCACACAGTCATTTCCTCTTTTGACAGCTACTTAGGGAGTAACCACCATACCCAGGGTCTCTGTTAGAAGCTGGAAATATGGGTGAACCAGAGATACAGTCTTGCCTCATGGAGCTCATTCATCCTGTTCCACCTTAAAAAATCAGTTGTCATTCAAGGTTCAGCTCACATGCCACCTACTATGTCAAATCTCTGAAGACACCCCTTGTTTTAAGTATTTGGCTGATAGTGAGTTATGTCAAGTTTATAGTAGATTTAAAAACCACCTAAAATCCAAGTAAAAATACTGGCATAGCCAGTTGAGGAACATAAAATTCCAGATTAAAGATTAATAAGATTATCCTCATAGGATATTTCACTCTGAAATATGCAGAACGGTAAAGGTTAAAATGAAAAATCCATGAAATCAATGATTCCTGGTGAGGGCGGGGGGGGGGGGGCTGGAATCCGAGAAGGCAGAGCACCCTGAACCACTGTAACTTATAAACTGATTTTATCTTTCCCTCCCTGGCTATGGAGTTGTTCTTCATCTCAAAAAATCAATGGCCTGCCTATCTGTTTATCTCTGATATATGTGCTCAAGTCATCAAGTAACCTAGGAACACGGATTAAAAATAACGTGGCTCGCTTTAAGGTAGTGACACATATTCCAGAAACAGTGACCACTTGCTGGGAAGACAAGGTGCCACAGGCATCTGAGCTGACACCTCAGGAAAGAAAGCTAGCATCTTTGGAGATCACACTGGTAACTATGATTCAAACTCTACCCAGGCCAACTGATACACTTACTGATCTTGTACCATAGGAAAATAAGGGGATTACACATAAGTGAAACTTTCAAATAACTAACGCTTACTTTTAAAACATTAAAACATTAGCTATTTTAAAAGAGCAAAATTTAACATTTTCTGGATGTCTAGGGTCACACTAAATAAAGTGTGCTTGATACCAGCCTCAGACTACTTCCTCTCCTCAGCACCTGCTTTGAGCAGCTTCCTCTCCTCAGCCTCAGCCCCACCTCCCTCTAACCAGCTGTATACCTAGGAAGAACTGAAAGGAAAAGTAGATAACTAAGCTTATGCAACACACCAGCTGAAATGAGACACCGTTCTAAGCAAACACGCTCTGGTCCCCCTCACAAGGGGATGAAGCAGGTAAAGAACCATAACACACTAAGCACCTGTAGTGGGGAAGGCACCACCTCAATATTCCATCACCTCATTGAAACAAATCCAGCACATAGTAAAACTGTCTCTACTTTAAGATAAGGTCCTGGCAAAGTTGCTGGCTCACCCAAGGTCTCACAGATGGTGGGTGGCAGGGTGGGGCAGGGTCCCAGACTTCTGACTCCAAGGAGTGGCATCCTTCCACTACACCAAAGCTGAGTCACAGAGGAGTGAAGGCCTCACCAGAAGACCCTAGTGCAGCTTAGAGGGCTCACCACAGTCTCCCAGAGTAAGAATTTCTTCAGTTCTAGAGAAATTCATTTCACCATTACACCGTTTCACCTTCATCTTATCTTTTAGAAGGTATAATTTATCAGGGCACCTGGGTGGCTCAGTCGGTTAAGCGTTTGAATCTTGATTTCAGCTCAGGTCATGACCTCATGGTTTGTGACTTCGAGCCCCATACTGGGTTCTGCACTGGTGGTGTGGAGCCCGCTTGAGATTCTCTCTTTCCCTCTCTCTCTGCCCCTCCCCTACTCATGTTCTCCGCCCCCTCTCCCTCCATCCCTCTCTCTCCCTCCTCTTCACTCCTTCTCTCAAAATAAATACAAAAACTGTAAAAAAAAAGGTAAGATTTATTGGTTAAGTGCAAATAATTACTATTGTGAAGACAAATATATCAGACACATGGATGTATCTTTAACTATGGTCCTGTGAGCAACTTAGTTCTTCACTAGTTTTCATCAATAAACCTAAAGAATGAAGTCAACTGTTAAGACTACAAAATCCACCTAATGATCTAACAAAAATCAGTAGTTCAATTATTTTAAGATTAAACAGTTGAACAAACTTGCCAAAGAGCACAGAAGTGTTGAGAAATGGAACTTTTCACAGGAAACTAAATAATAATTGTAAGAAAACCATAACTACAAGTTACATTCATTATATGTAGTTTTATCGAAATTCCAGATAAGATACCAGATCAAATGATTAACCCTATGCACAGTGAATAAACTTTTTAAAAAAAATATTTACCTTTTTTTTTTTTTGAGAGAGAGAGAGAGCAAGCAGGGGAGAGGGGCAGAGGGAGAGAGAGAATCTCCAGCAGGCTCTAAGCTCAGCATGGATCCCATGACCCCATGACCTCAGTGAATAAACTTTTTAATCTGAGTCTTTAAAAATGTTGAGTAACTGCAGAAAAAAATTGTATGTGTGAGAAATACCAGCACCCAGTCCCATTCAGTTGAAGATGCTCTTATGATATCTTTGACCTCCACTTTTACTCACAGAAAAAAATGTTTATTTTAAAAAATATAAAATATATCTAAAGCTTTACCAAAATGCAATACTAATTTTCACTTTTTACATTTTGATTATTCCCTGAAAAAATAAAGTGGCAACCAAAGCTCTCCTTTCCAAGCCAACACTTAGGATACGCCCTAACACTACAAATAATCTTTTCTAAAAAGTGCACTCATTTTGGACCCATAGCTTTATTCTTTGCCACTATTTATTAAACAAGCAACCTACTGGTCTGATAAGCTTGATAATTTCCCCCTTCTCATTTTGAAATAGAGTGAAATGGATTTGTAAAACCTAATCTTCCCTTGTTCTTCCTTGGATTTGTGCCCAAAGAGCTGTATCTTTCTAAAGTGTTTTGTTTTTGTTATTACTGTTAGTCTATCTTAAGAAAGGTCTCATCTGAACAAGGAAAGGAGATATACCCTCAATTCCATCATCCATGGGCTTCCAAGCCTTTGGCTTGACAGAACTCCTTGGGAAGCCCCAGGTACAATCTAATCTGGACCTTGCTCACCAAGCAAGTAAAAGAATTTCGCTCAGAACATTCCCAAAATATCAAACAGGTTCATGGGAAGAATGAAATTCCCTTGTCCTTGTGGCCCCAACACTATCTTACAACATTTCTGTCACAGTCTGTATAAAATCCAGGTGTCCAAATCTTGGTGGCACAATGAGTCCTACCTACCCATTAATTTGATACATATTTTTATTAAGGAATAAACACTTCTCCATTCCTTTTAAATCCATTTAATGGAGGAGCCAACAAAACTTGCAGGTGGTTGTCTATTTTTTAGCTGAAAGGTTAAAAACTCTTATCTCAACTATTCAGAAAGTTAGCATCATGAAAGGAGGAAAACTTTTCCTGTTAAGTCTAGTTTATGAAATCATAGCCCAAGACCTGAATTTCCTTTCTTCCCACGTCATTTTAATAGCTGAAATTCTTTCCTCCTTAATCCAACAACATAAACTGGTATATACTTTGTCACAACTGTGCTTTCTACAAAGCTTGAAAGTTTGAGAGGGATAGATTCCTTTGCCTTCCTGAAAAGACTCTGATTATTTATATATATATATCAAATACCCAGAAGCAAAAAGTCTGACAAGGCCTGCCCCAGTAGCCCACAATGGGGCTGAACCAGTGTCTGTCAGTTCTGAACTTGTCATAGCACTTTGTTGTCCTTAGGGAGGGAATCTGGAGGTAGTGAGCTTCTCCTCCCAAACTGAGGAGGTGAGACATTAAAGAAAGGTTTACATGTGCAGGTAGTTTCACGAAAATCCGCCTGCCCTAGATCCTCTACTCCACAAAATATCCTACAATGACTACTCATACTCACCAAGGACCCAGAAATCATGAAGGCCAGTTTATAAGCTCATCAGAGAATGCCTCCCTAGGCATCCAGGGCTCATGATGTCTGCCCTAACCCTTCCTGGGAGCTAGCCCTGGGAGCACCCCAGAATCTTCCCCCAACTAGATGCTAGAAGCCATGAGCAGACTCCGGTCCTACTACATGGCCAAGATGAGAAAGGGAACCATGCCACAAAACAGAGGCAGACATGACACACAGCATTTGCCCAGCCTCAGACCTCCTTCTGTGTCCTCTTCTGTGCCTCTCTCACTGTCCTGGAAGTGGCTGACCCTCCTGCTGCTTCCACTGCAACTCAGGAAGAGGAACATTTCCAACTTTTCTAAAAAGGCTCTCTTACACACAATTCTAGAACTGCAGAGAAGCAAGTTCCTGAAAGAATGCCTGAATGGGAGCCACAGCACAAAGCCCACCCCTCCCCTCACCGACATCATGCAAAATGAGTCATTTCATCTACATACACCACTGTTGGTGCTGCTGCTGCCCTTGTTCAGGTTAACGAGTCGAGTCAGGCAGATGGATCCATACGGATCTGTGGAAACTGGATGTGTAAGGTTATCAAAGCAACAGGGAAGGAGCAGTCCAGTGAGAATGCCTGCTGCCTCCATAAACACTGGCTCCTTCCTGGAAGAGCGAGAAAGGCTCCTCCCAATGTCTATGTGGCTGCAAGGGAGAATTGGGAGGGGGGGCAGGGGAAATACTGGGAATGGAAGAAAAGAGAGATGTTGAAAACAAAAAATACCAAGTGTGTCTGTGTGTGTGTGTGTGTGCGTGTGTAAAAATTCTCAACTCAATCGGCTCCTCAATAACTCCCCAAGGAGCAGGGACTCTGCCTTATGATTTGATCCCAAAGGGAAATTACTCTGGACAAGATCTACTGTCCTTTCCTCTAGTACCTTCTTCAGGCTGATTCAAGTGGATTCTCAGGTACAAAGCAAACCTCAGGACAGAAAGCTTCCACTCCCCCTGATTCTCTTGCTCTCCAAGAGGAATTTAAGGAGAAATGCTGTAACCACTCCTCAAAGCTTCAGATGCCTCTGCTTCTTTTTTCCCCGACTCTCCAGATAGAACTTGTGATTTACTCCTCAGGGGCATCAGGCCCAGATCATCCCTAATGTCACATAAACATGACTCCATGAGACGTGAGGCCAAATTCAGGACTCTTTCTAGCATATCTTGTGATAAGGTATTGCCCACCTGGCAAGAACTGAAGTGGCCTAACTTAGGACAGCTAAATACCTCTTACCTCCCATTTTCTCCCCAACAAATTGTAAGATGACGTATACCCCTGTCAGGTTAAAGGCAATGTTTCTCAGCCTTGGCACTATTGACATTTTGAGCTGGATAATTTTCTATTGTGGGGGCCATCTTGTGCAGTGTACTATGTTTAGAGCATCCCTGGTCTCTACCTACTAGATTCCAGCAGCAGCCACTGCACCCTTCCCGCTGCCCCCACCTTGGGGGAGATGGATCAAAAGTGTCTAAATGCCACCTGGGGGCAAAACCACACACACCTGCACCATCCATGTTAAGAACCACTGGCTTAAAATATCACGTCTGCATATTCTCTCTGTAAAGTCTCATATTCTTAGAGGGAGAAGTTAGACATGAACAGCACTACTAATGACTAAGATTTTGGTATGAGTTAATCTATGCTCTGAGAGGAACACAGCCTGATAAGGATATGACCACACTGAGAGGGCTCAGCTTGAGACGGGCTGAGGTGGGGATGGGAATGGAGGATGCTGCCAACAGGAAATGGTACAAGAAGAAAATGCCAACCCGTCATTCACAGTATAGGACCTGAAGCTGTCGTTCCCCCTAATGGAACTTAAGTCTGTGTCTTATCCAAGGAATATAGAGCTGACACTGGAAGTTACAAAACCTCAGAAAGACTGAACCTCACCAAACACCCATGACCAAAGGATCAAACTCAACCTGGTCAATAAAATAAAGCCAAAAATTCCCCCATTTCTGCCTGAGGAACATCTCTAAGAACACTTGCCAAGTGCCCTGGTGCTCCACATAGAAAAACTGGAATAGTTGAGACACATGCCTATGATGTGGAATGATTCAGGGACTCAGGGCCACTCTGAAAAAGCAACCAACAATTATTATTCTGGGCAATCCAGATGACAGGCAAAAGAATAAAGTATGGTTCCTGCCCTCAAGTTACTGACAACCAAGTGGGGAAAAGAAGAGATTAATTACACATTCACCAATATGCACACGGTCTAATAGCAGCAGCTAAGGTTTACTGGAAGCTCATAACGTGCCAAGTGGTATGTAAGGCACTTCATATTCATTATCTCTTTTAATTCTTACAAAACCCCTTCAACATAGGGAGCTACTATCCGTATTCCATAGCCCCCCCCCCAAAAAAAATCTGATGTTCAAAGAGACTAGGTGACTTGCTCAAAGTCATACAGCTGACAGTGGAGCTGGGATTCAAAGACAGCTATCTTTCATTTCAGATTCACTTGACTCAATGAGAAAAGACCACAGCACTGCAGGCACACACAAGGCCCAGAGTGCCGGGAACCTGTACCACTGGAATTCTCAAAGGAAAGCCAAGCACTGTTGACAAAGGAGAAGAAAAAGTACTTCCAAGGCAAAAAGTTCTTTAAAAATTAGCTCCATGTCTCACACACTAGCCTAACCAACTACTGGAAACATTACTGACCACAGAGAAATCAAAGTCTTCCCTTAAAAGGATTCAGGGCTTGGAGTGAGAGGGGTGCTGCAGACAGAGACGGATAAAGGTCAATAACTGCTGCTTTTTCTTCCAAGGATGAGTACTGCCTTTTCTATTGGGTTTAAAACTTTATCTTTCTTTTCACAACCATACCCATAACTTCAGGTCAGTGACTTCATCCTGTGGAATCCTCTGAGAGTCCAGTGAATGCTACACATCCACTTCCCAGAAAAATCCTCACGTACACGTCCTCTGGCATAACATTTTAAGAACACTTAGAAAACTTTAACACGTTACAAGGTCAGAAGGATATGAATACCTAAGTTTAGCCCTAGGTTTGGATTTCACTTTTTCAGGAGTCTTCATCTTAAGGATCCATCTATGCCAAAGCAGGTTTGTACTGGACTGATGAGGAACTGGCCAATGTGGTAAGAGATTCATTCCAATGATTTTCCATTGCAGTAGCTGGGGTACATCATGAACTACACAATTAACTTTTTCTTCTGGACACTGCCTTATTAGTTAATTATATTTTGAACGTGACTCCTGTCATGGCCTTAAAAATGACCAAAGAAAGTTCTGCTTTGGTACGATGGTATCTGATGCCTTCGCAACTCACATCAGCAGTCAGCTGGCAAGGCAAATGGCTCACGCACATGAGCAGAGGCTCAACGCGTCACTCCAATGACTATAGCTTGGATGAACTGCT
Organism: Cryptoprocta ferox; assembly: GCA_028646485.1. Taxonomy (NCBI): domain Eukaryota; kingdom Metazoa; phylum Chordata; class Mammalia; order Carnivora; family Eupleridae; genus Cryptoprocta; species Cryptoprocta ferox. Next base: position 51,541,555 of record CM053577.1, read on the forward strand.
GCTCCTCCTGGGCAACTCCTAGCTTTTCAGGCAGAGCAAGAACATACAAGCCTGGTTTCCAAAAAGCTTAATGGCAATTATACTGGGTTGGTGATTCACTAAGCAGTACAGGATGTGCCCAATTATACACTCTATTTTTTTCCAATCTTATTTCATAAACTTCAATTTCACAAGAACATAGATTCTCCATCCAAACAAAATTATCCAACTTGAACAATTGAAATACTAGTCATCCTCAAAATTCTCTTTGGAAGTAGGAATATATAAGGCATCATTTTAATAAGCACTTGAATACTCTTGGTTGTGTCATTCATTCAAACATTTAAGTACTGACATTTTGGATACTGCAGAAGGTCGCAGGCACAGAGGGAATCATTTGCTGAATGTCCGTAATAAAACAGTATGCAATAAAGACACTAGTTGTAGCAAATAAACCAAACTTTTATCAAGTAAACTCATTAATAGTATCAATTTTGTTCTCCCCTAATCCCACCTCAGATTAAAGACTACAACTTGAAATCTTTTGTAATAAGCTGCCAAGAACAGCTGCTATTGAAGAATAAAATTCTTACTATAAACAAATTATTAGTTCATTCCAAGATAAATAACAAAGTAGTATTCTCATCCTCAGACACAGAAACATGGCTTCATAATACAAATGATCCCAGCTCCTCTAGAAAAGCATCATGTCTTTAAACACACACAATCTCTTCCATCTATAAAGTGCTATGGAAGAAATACAGGGGCCCTATCTGCAAAAAACACTTTAATTTTTATGGGAATCATCTACATCCCACATGAAATAAACTGAGGCCACTTAGCATCATATATATTCCTCCTAAAGAAACTGTCACCTTCCTATTTAAGGAAAAGGGCACACAAAAAATTATGTACTGTTAAACGTGTTAAGAAAAAATGCTTCACACATAAAAACAAATCAAAAGGCAGCATGAAACCATGTAAGACCTCTAAGAAAGTAATTAGTCAATGATGCTGTGTATTTCTAGGCTCCTGAGTACAAGTACGGTCTGTTTTTCTGACCCCAAAAATATAATGAAAGGATTTAATTAACTTAAAGATTTAAAAGAGGACACTGTTAGAACTGGGCTTAGGAAATGAACCATGCTTTCAGGCAAAGAATGTTACTTAACTATTCTGCTCCAAGAATGATCTGTGAAGACTCCCTATGAGTCCATACAAGCTTTGTCCTGTAATTTAACCTGTAGGGAACCCAGACAGGCTTCTTGAGTCCCCAAGAAGGCAGTGACTTGTCTTAGCTTGGCATGTACAGAAGACTTATTTGTAAGGCTTTGCAACCAAGCTTAAGTGAGATTTAGGAGTAAGACATGCCAAATTAAAACTCTTAAGGACCATTAATCACACCCTCATGACTTCATCAGATACAGCAGTACAACATATGCTTATGTAGGTCTGGTCTTTATTCTTAATCAGAGGTATTAGCTTCCTACTGCAACAGCCTATAGGAGGAACTGTTTCAAAAGTGGGGCAAGCATGGTTCAGCCCATTCATTATTTTAAGTAATATAATAATACATATATGGCTATGAAATTTGTTATTCTTGGAGACAAACAAACAGATGGCCAGTGAAGAAATGAGATCAACTTTACAGCTGAGAATATACTGTATTCCACTCCCAGTTTCTTAATGTCAAAGCCTGAGAGATAAATCCAAGAATCTAACTAGTAACTAGAATAGCAAAATTATTTTTATTTCATTTGTTCGGCATACTCCAACTGTTAAGAGGTAGGAGTAAGAGGGGTGCCTGGGTGGTTCAGTGGGTTGAGTGTCTAACTCGGCTCAGGTCGTGATCTCAGAGTTTATGAGTTCATACCCCACATGGGGCTGTCTACTGTCAGCACAGAGCCCACTTTGGAGCCTCTGCCCCTCTTTCTTGCTGTCCCTCCCCCACTGGTGCTCTCTCTCAAAAATAAACAAACATTTAAAAAAAAAAAGAAGTAGGAATACAAAATAATGCCTAGCACAGCACCAAGTACTCTGTGGATATTTAATAAATATTACTTGGATGACTAAAAAGGGCAATTTTTCAAACAGTGGCTAGTGTACTGAAAATCATAAATGCCCTAAGTTAGAAAGCAAAGGTACCATTTCTGTAGTATACAGGCAGACTGTCTCCTGCCTTGGCTTCATAGGTAACACTAACTCTTTTCTTCCCCCCTATTCTAACAGGCTCTACTTTAAATGCTTAACACAGTAGCAGGCTTTGGCACTGACATCACGTTTATCATGGATTTCAGCTATGATGGAGTAACAGCCAGAAAAACAGACAGAATATATGAAACAATTATTTTCAGACACTGGACAACAGGCAGTGTAGGACTTCATTCCTGAGGAGAATCAAACAAATGAGCATGCCCTGTGATTGCCTGATTACTGCAGTTTCCAAGCCACAACACAGAGAAGGGAAAACTCAGAGCGTGGCAGTCAAAGTGAGTTGAGGCAGGCAGAGATCAGTATTCAGGGAGGCCAAGCTGGCTAGAATTGGCAGGGCAGCACACCTGGAAGGAGGGAGCAGTGCAAAGGTCCCTTAGAATCCCAGGCTGAGTTCTGTGTGAGAGGCGACCACTTAAAGCCAGGGAGAAAAGCACCAAAAACAGTTGGTCTAAGTCCCAGAGCTCAAAAAGAGCTAAGAATAGTTCATGTTTTCACCAGAAAAGCGGAAATAATTCATAATACACATGCCATCAGATAAAAATCCTCAGAAGAGTTTTGTGTTAGTACTGGAACTAAATCATCCTTACACCAATGGCTGCTCTGGACTTATCCTAATAAAGCCCAACAACTGGCTTAAAAAATGATACAACTTATTTCCAGTAACTTAACTGCATGCCAGAACAAAGTCCAGTACTATTTAAGGGAATACAACAAAATCTAGCACCCAACAACAGTATCCAAGTAAAAATTATCAGGCATGCAAAGGAAGAAGAAATTATGACTCATAACTCGGAGAAAAATCCATTAATAGAAACAGACCCAGAAATGACAAGAGATGATGGAATTAGTAGACAAGGGCATTAAACAGGTTATTATACTGGTACAGGTCTTTGGAAAAACAGTTAGATAGTTCCTCAAAAGGTTATACATAGAGTAACCATATGACCCAGCAATCCCACTCCTAGGCAAATACCCGAGAGAAATAAAAATACATGTCCACAGAAAAACTTGTATATAAATATGCATAATAGCACTATTTTTAATAGCCCCTAAATTGAAACAATCCAAATGTCTATCAACTAATGAATAAAATGTGATCTATCCATACAAGTAGAATATTATTAAACCATAAAGAGAGTACTGATACATGCTACAACATGGATGAACCTCAAAACGATTATGCTAAGTGGAAAGAAACAAATAAAAAAGGTCATGTATTATATGATTCCATTTATATGAAATTTGCTGAATAATCAAATTTGCTGCTGAAAGTAGATTAGTGGCTGTGTAAGCTGGAGAGGAGTGATACAGAATGGGGACTAATGGGTAAAGAGTTTCTTTATGGGGTGATGAAAATGTTCTAAAATTAGATTGCAATGATTGCACAACTCTGTTAATGTACTAAACACATTGATTTATATACTTTAAATGGATAAATTGCATGCCAATGTGAATTATGTCTCAATAAAGTTGTTAAAAAGTTATTCTAAATATATTCCAGGTAGCAGACAGAAGCAGAGAAGGGATAGATAAAAAATAAATCAAGTGGCACTTTCAGTGAAAAAAAAATTAATATCTGAAATAAAAAATATACTGGATGGGACTAACTGCAGATTAGACATTACAAAAGATCAGTAAACTTTAAGACACAAAAACAAAACTATCCAAAATGAAGCATAAAGAGCAAAAAAGACTGAAAAATTAAAGAGTATCAGTGACCTGTAGGAACACAACATTAAGCTAACATATCTGTAATTAAGGTCAAGAAGAACAGAGGAAGAGGACAGGAAAAATAATTGAGAAATAATTGCTAAATTAATTTTTGCTAAAAACTATAATCCCACAGATCCAAGAAAACTTAAACCCTAAATAAAATAAATATAAAGAAAACCACACAAGGCACATCATATGAAAATTAGTGATAAAGAAAAAAATTAAAAGCAGAGAAAAAACGCATTAAAAAGAATAAAGATAAAGAATACAAAAATACTAACCCAAAGGGACACATGCACTCTTATGTTTATAGCAGCATTATCTACAGTAGCATTATCTACAAATTATGGAAACAGCCCAAATATCCATCAATTGATAAAGAAGATGAAATATTACTCAGCCATAAAAAAGAATGAAATCTTGCCATTTGCAATGACATGGATGGAGCTAGAGAGTATTATGCTAAGCAAAATAAGTTAGTCAGACAAATATTATGTGATTTTTACCCAAATCTGGAATTTAGGAAACAAATGAGCAAAGGGGGGAAAAAAGAGAAGGGCAAACCAAGGAACACAGTCTTAACTATAGAAAACAAACTGGTAACTACCAGAGCGGGTAAGAAGATGGGTTAAATAGGTGATGGGGATATTATAAGGAGTGCATTTGCTGTGATGAGCACCAGATGATGTATGCAAGTGTTGAATCACTATATTGTACACCTGAAACTAATATTGCACTATGTTAATTAACTGGAATTTCAATTAAAACTTTAAAAAAAGGAATAAAGATAGAATGAGAGCAAAGTGCTTTTCATAAACTATTAAGACAGAAGACAATGGAGGAACACCCTTAATAAGGGAACAGAAAAACCATCATCCTAGAATTCTATACCTAGTATAAGTCTATACCTATGTAAAGTCTTATTTGAAGACTGACTATAATTGGTTAAAGATGTACAAACACTAGAGCAACCATTATACAATAACAAAGGGATGTGGCTAACATGCTAAGTAAATGGTAGTCATTGAAACAACAATAACTACTTAATAGAAGGCAGGAAAAGAACACAAAAACATATAGGACAAATAGAAAACTAATAACAAGATAGTAGATTTAAACCCAAACAAATCACAATTACATTATATGAAATGGTCTTTTTAAAAACCCTTCTAAAAAAAGGCAGAGAGTGTCAGACTGGATCAAACAATAGCAACAAAAACAAGAACCAACTAACTATGTGCTGCCTACATACATACATACAAAGATTAGTTATATCTAAACACAGAGATAGGTTACAAGTATTATATAAAAGTACAAGTATATATAAAAGAGGTACCATACAAATACTAATCAAAAGAAAGTTAAAGTAGCTTACTAATCAAAAGTAGCTGGAGTGGTAGTGGTACTATATTACCTTTATTATATAGATTTTTAATAAAGAATATTACCAGGATAAAGAGGGGCATTCCATAACAAAGGAGTCAGTGTATCAAGAGGATACAGAACAATCTTAAATGTTTATCTGCCAGTAATAGAATTTCAAAATACATGAAGCAAAAACAGAAAAGAGAAGTAGACAAATCCGCAATTACAGCTGGAATTTCAAAATTCATTTCACAGTAATTAATATAACAAGCACTTACCAAATGAGGTTGACCCCTTTGATCTAATTGGCATTTATAGAACACACACCCAAAACAGTATATAAATATTCTTTTCAAATACACATAAAACATTCACCAAGATAGACCAAACTCTAGGCCATAAACAAGTCTCCATAAATTTCTAAAAGATCGAAATTATACAAAGTAGATGCTCTGATCATAAAAGGACTAAGTTAGAAAATAATAATAGAGGGACACCTGGCTTGTCAGTCTGTAGAGCCTGTGCAGACTTGGGATCATGCGATCATGAGTTCAATCCCCACAATGGATGCAGAGCTTACTTTAAAATAATAATAATAATAATAATAATAATAGATCTGGAAAATCCTCCACATACTTAAATTAAATAATTCATTTATAAATAAACTATAGGTCAAAAAAGAAATCGCCAGGTAAATTGGAAAGTATTTTGAACCGAAAGTAAAAACAAACATTGTTGTATGTAGCTAAAACATACATTGTTGTATGTATAATTGAAGGAAAATTATCTTTTAATATTGGTATTAGGAAAGGAGAGGTCTCAAATAAATGGCCTAAGCTACCATCCTAAGTTACCAGAAAAAGAGCAAACTAAACCCACGATAAGCAGAAGGAAAAGAAATAATAAAGAGCAGAAATTAATGAAACTAAAAAAATAAAAACAGCAGAGAAAAATCAATGATACGAAATGTTGATTCTTTGAAAAAAATCAATAATCATATGGCTCTAGCCAGAATAAGGGAAAAGAGAGAAGACAAATTATCAATATCAAGAATGAAAACAAAATCCCTACAGGTCATACATGTATTAAAAGGATAATAAGAGAATAACATAAACACCTCTATGTTCATAAATTTGACAACTTAAATGAAATGGACAAATTTCCAGAAAGACACAAACTATCAAAACTCACTCAAGGAAAAATTTAAAAACCAAATAACCTCACTATCTAATAAATAAATTGAATCGGTAATTAAGAACCTCACAAAGAAAACTTCAGGCTCTTAAGGATTAACTGTTGAATTCTCCCAAACATTGAAGGGAAAGATAATACAAATTCTACCAGAAAACAAGAAAGAACAATTTCCAACTCATTTTGAGACTACCATTACTGATTACCAAAACCAGACAAAAATATTAAAAGAAACTTACAGATCAATATCCCTCATGAAGACAGACTCAAAAATCCTCAAAAATTTTAGCAACTTGAATCTAGCAACACAAAAGGAACATATTATGACAAAGTCAGATATACTCCAGCAATGCCAGGTTGGTTTAATGTTGAAAATCAATGTGCTTCTTCACATTAAAAGACTAAGACAAAACACAAAAAAAACTCTTATAGCTGAATACTATGAATACAAATATTCTAATTTTTTAAAAAGGCAGATTTCAACAATTGACCAAAGATATACAAATCAGAAATAAGCACATAAAAAGATGCTTAACATTATTAATGAAGCAAATGCAAATTAAAAGTACAAGATATCTACCTATACACACTCAATACATTGTACAGTGGATAAAAGTAAAATGACTGATACACCATTCAAATGTCGGAGAGGCTGGGAAACAACCAGAACTCTCCTATACTGCTGATTTGATGGTCTGACCATCTGGCAGTTTCTTTCTTTTTTTTTTTTTTTTTAATTTTTTTTATTTTTGAGAGACAGAGCACGCACTAGCTGGGGAGGGGCAGAGAGAGAGGGAGACACAGAATCCGAAGCAGGCTCCAGGCTCTGAGCTGTCTGCACAGAGCCTGATGTGGGGCTCGAACTCATGGAGTGTGAGATCATGACCTGAGCCGAAGTCGGACGCTCAACCGACTGAGCCACCCAGGTGCCCCTGGCAGTTTCTTATAAAATTAACATACACTGTACATAGGACCCAACAATCCTATTCCTAGGGATTTATCCCAAAGAAATGGAAAAATATATCCCCAAAGACTTGAATGTGAATATTCCTAGCAATTTTATTCGTAATAGTGAAAACAAAACAAAACAAAACAAAACAAAAACCAAACCTGGGAATAACCCAAAAGTCTATCTACTGGTAAATGGATAAAATATTGTGCTATATTTATACATGGAATATTCAGAAAATGGAATACTTCATAGCAATGAAAAGGAATGAAATGATAAAAGACAGGAATGAATCTCATATGCACTATACTATGCTAAGTGGAAGGCCCTAACACAAAAGCTACATACAGTATGACACTATAAAATTCTAGAAAAGGCAAAAGCAGCTCAGATGTTGTCAGGGGCCAGAAGCAGGGGGATGGGAATGGCTGAAAAGGTACAAAGGGACTTTTTGTGGTGATGAAAATATTTCAAATGTTTTATAACGTGACTGTGATGTTACACAACTGTATACCTTTATCAAAACTCAAATTCTGCAAATTTTATTGTACTCAAATTATACCATTCAACAGATGAAATTCACCTGAGGGGAAAAATTAAAAATAAATCACCACAGTTTTTGTTCGCTTTTTAAGATTTTAAGTAATCTCTACACCCAACATGGGGCTCAAACTCACAACCCTGAGATCAAGAGTCCCATGATTCACAGACTGAGCGCCAGCCAAACGTCCCATAGTTGTTTTTCTTAAGAGATAATTTTATTTCATTGTAAAATTATCCAAATGCTTCAAACAGCAGGATTGTAGGAAAAAGGTCTTCATCTTCCTTGGATCACAAATGAGAGGTGGGGGCAGCGGGAGGGGGAAGAGGAGAAGGAACAAAAATCCTAAAAAAAATGTAAAAAGCATAAGCACAAGAAACATGTGGGGATTGTCCTCTGAATCGTTTAAGCTGCACCTATAGGCCTCAGATTTTGCCAACCCCTACCCCTATCACATATCTACTTGTAAAGGCCACAGAATGGAAATGTTCTCCCTCTCTCTCTCCCTCTCTCTCTCTGTCACTCACACACAGACACACATACACGTCAGTCCTTTACTCTTTTTCCTCTTTGACTCAGAGCACAAAGGAGAAGAGGCTCAGCCTATTGAGCTGAGAGGTCCAGTCTCATGACTCATTTGTACACACTTAAGAACACTGAATCCTCTGCTCAATTCTATTGTGTTTCTTGTGGCCAAATTTCCCTGTAGCTAGTTTATTATGAGTTCCTAGTCAGAAATCCACAGAGAACCTTAGCAATTTACAGAACATTTAGATGCACTCTTTATTTTAAATTTATAAAAACAGGGGCACTTGGATTGGCTCAGTTGGTTAAGCGTTGGACTTTGGTTCAGGTCTCAATCTCACAGCTCATGGGTTTGAGCCCTGCGTCAGGCTCTGTGCTAACAGCTCGAAGCCTGGACAGCTTGGAGCCTGGAGCCTGCTTCTGATTCTATCTATGTCTCCCTCTCTCTCTGCCCCTACCCCGCTCACACTCTGTCTCTCTCTAACATAAACATTTTAAAAGTTATATTAAAATAAAATTATAAAAATAACTATATTAAAGAATATTAAAATAAATATTAAAATAATGACTACTCTCCAACAAAGAAATAGTTAAATAAATTATAAATCCATCCAATTTTTCTCCTCTTAAAGTAATAAACTATAAAGCCTATGCATGGATAAAAAAACACAGAAAAAAAGTAATAAAATAATTTTAAAAATAAAAAAACAGAAAAGAAAATCTCTTAATGAAGCGAAATAAATAGCTCATGTGCAAATGACCAAATCTGCAAGAAACATTATAACAGGTCTTCACCAACTTTTTTCTTTTCAAAAGTGTATGTATGTGTGTATATATATATTTTAATCAAATATGCACATCTCCTGAGTTTAATGAAAGGACTCTAGCCTAGGGAAAAAGAAGCCAGGTCAAATTAAAGCCTCTAGGCACATTATCTTCATGTATATATGTGCTGTCAGGTGCTAATAAGCTACAACAGAAGGACCAGTAATGATGTGCACCACTAAAGAGGTGTGACATGAAGAAACAGGTAAGAACAACACTGCTTTCCAATATAAGAGATTACTTTGTTGTCCCATGTGGCTGACCCAGAAACACAAATACATTCACCCTAAAGGTGATCCATAGCATTATACAGAGACATAGTGAGAAACAAGTTCACTTGCCTGCTATTTAGCCTTCTGTTCTCTCCTCCCTTCTTAATAATACCACCTTCAATCTCACTACTCTCCTGTCACCACCACCTTAAAAGTAGTAGACAGGACAGACAGTATTTTGGCTAATGTTAAAACTAAAGAGGGGGCGCCTGGGTGGCTCAGTCGGTTAAGTGTCCTACTTCAGCTCAGGTCATGATCTCACTGTTTGTAAGTTCGTGCCCCGCGTTGGGCTCTATGCTGACAGCTCAGAGCCTGGAGCCTGCTTCAGATTCTGTGTCTTCTCTCTCTGCCCCTTCCCTACTCGGACTCTGTCTCTCTCTCTCTCTCTCAAAAAATAAATATACATAAAAAAAATTAAACGAAAGAGATCAAGACCCAGAGCTTTATCATAGTCACTCAGCTACTAAGTAGCTAAACCTGGACTAGACCCTAGGCCCATGGGCACCTGGGTATTAACTCCCAGGGCCTCTCTGTGAATGCTGGACACTACCCAAGTCAGCACAACCATTCCCACCCACTGCCTTCTTTTAGGAGTATCGATGGGGCTCTATCTCATCTCTAAGCACTCACAGGAACAAAAGCTTTTGGAAGAGACGTGACAATTCACCATTCATTTTGGGGGAAAGGCTAAAAATAGTACAGCTTAGAGATAATCCATTTACTCAGCTTACCAGTTATAAACCACTGCTCTACTGAATGTGAATTACAGTAGGCTGATCTTAAAGACACTTCAGAACTAACCTCCAATAACCACTTCTGCATCATGTCCTCTGCTAAACTGTCCATCTGGATTAAGGCAAAAGTCTCGAGGTCCAGCTAACACACCTCTGCAGCTGGTGGAAGCACTCTGGCTACCTCAGTGTTAACAAAAGGATACATGTTCTATACAGTTCTATACACGTGAACTGCTTAAGCAGCTATCTTGAGCTTGAAACAAATCTGTCCAGGGAAATTAGAGCCAGTGTTCTGACCACAGTGGGGGAGGGGTAAAGAAAAAAAAAAGTTAAGCTTTTATTTTTTTCTCTGTGGTAACAGCATACTTCTCTTCAAACTTTGAAGAACTACCGAAAATGCTAAATGTTATAAAAGTACCAAGGCCAAAAAGAACTTTTAAATTGTTTTCCATTCATGAACACACTGGAGTTGTTTTCAATTAAACCTAAAGACAACTCAAAGGGATCCTAAATGGTACACCACGTTCAGAACCCACAGAGTTGGCTAGCAGGTAGGATATTTGTTTTCCTGATTTCTGTCAAGGCATTTTTGTTTCTGGATTTTGTTTTTGACAGAGAAGTTATAGCAGCCATCAGAAAAGGATTGGGTTTGGGTGTTTTTTAATTCAACAACTTCCGAAAAGTTCTCTGGTTCTACTTTATTTAGACTACATCTCTAATCTAGTCCATGGTCCATTATCATATCCCTCTGAGAGAAAAAAGATAATTCCCAGTTAGCATAAAGCCTCTTTGGCAGAACTACTTGTAATAGGTCTGTGGGAGCCGATTCTAGACCATCTTTAAGTAGGAATGTTAATTTATCCACCCATCAGTTTTTCAAGGGGTTAAACTAGAGATTTCACCCAACTCAAGCATTCTGAAAATGATTCTCAGTATTAAACAGACACTTACATTTAAATTAGAGAAACTAGAGGTGATCTTGAGACCCACTGGGAGTATGCATATGAAGTTCTACATTACTCCTCATGAATCAAATGAGAGAACTGGACTAGAATGTCTACATATCTTTCAACTCTGACATTCTATAATCCCAAGGGCCTTGGAAAATGGCAGCAAATAGGACAGGAATGAAGATCAGACCTGCCATCAATGGTCAGAATGCTGCTGTGCTGAACTGAGATACTGCTAATGATCAAAATTAGTTCTTCCAGGGTATTCTTTAATACACATTTCAGTGCCTGGCACACAGTAGGTACCAATAAACATTTATTGAGTGCATGTAAATTTCTTCCTTAGCATCTGAGGTAAGGCATGCAAGGAATTTAACCTGTGACCCCCTCCACAAGAATGCTTATATCTTACTAAGTGTCAGGATTTTCAAAAAATAACAATATGGGTGCTTCCTTGGGCTTTGGAAACTGAGCAGAATTTGTCCACAATCATCTGGGCATCTGAATAGAGCAAGATCAACAGGTTTGAAACAAATACATTGTACAATCCCATTTTCAAGACATGTAGCCTTACCAGAATCAGAAAACATAGTATTAGTGAGGCAAGTTTCTGAAGGGAGTATAAGAAACATTAGTCTTCTATAGTATTTCAAATTGTGATAAAAAATCTTTCATCTTCTAAGTATGCCCTTTTGGGTGTGCAATACAAAAAACATAAGTTAATAAAAGTCTAGTTACAAATTCAGTGAGTCTAAGAAACAATGACAACATCTTGCTTCTAAATATTCTAATATCCCAGGGGTCTGTTTTTTAAACATAACAAAGTAAAAACACTGGACACTTGTTGGTTGAACTTGCACTGCCTCCTTCGATGTACTCCTGTTGAGCTATCTTTTAGGAGACCCTTGTCCCTACCCAGTCTCGTCACACAGGCAACAAAAATGAAAACTGCAGACAACAGTGGCCAGAGAGCCAACTTTTAAAAGTTATGCAGATTAGCACACACTAAAGGGGGTCAAAATACAAATTTTAACCATTTAAAATGTGCACACTGATCACTAAACACTTGGTATATAAGTAGGACAGGCTGGTAAATGACTAGAAAAAATTTGTTGGCTCCCTGGCTTTCTGAACCTGCCTGTTCACAAGGCTGCTTCCCGGGAAGAAGAAGTTTTTAATGGGGTTTCCTTAACCACAACGTGGCAGAACTATGCAGACACATCAAATTCAAGAAGGCTTTTTTTTTCCTTTTCTCCTTTTGATTTCTGTTCTACCAGTGGCATTGCCACCGTGTGTCAAGAACCCAAAGAGTTTAGGGCGAGGGGGAGGAATGTCACAATTGCAGAGGCCTGATTACTATGCAGTAAACACCGCCCTACCAGACAGACGTGCCAATGAACCGCCCTTGGGAAGAGGAGCCAGGGTACAGTCTGTGGTGGTGAACAAAAGGGGTGATGTACTGTGGAATTAGTTTCAAAAAGAATTCCTCATCTCCAGAGTTTCTGGATTTCTGGGCAAGAGCAGCAGTTAGTCATTAACTGAGAACATTATCGACAACCAAGGAAGATGTTCTGATCAGCCTCCTGTCATACTACACAGAATTCCAGTCTTCAAAACCTCAATACCAAATTAGTTGTTTTCTGATCCCGCCCCACCTCTTTTTTTATTATTTATTTATTTTGAGAGGGGCGGGGGGAAGGACAGAGAGGGAGGAAGAGAATTTCAAGCAGACTCCATGCTGTCAGCACACAGCCCGATGCAGGCCTTGAATCCACAAACCTGGAGATCATGACCTGAGCCGAAATCAAGAGTTGGATGCTTAACGGACTGAGCCACTCCAGTGCCCCCCACCTCTTTTGATGTATAATTGTTCTGTTTCACACCAAAGTTGTTTTGTGGCACAAACTTATTTTCCTTGTAATTCTTACATTTAAAAAATCCAAAAGTTTTATCAATGACAATTTGCAAAGCAGTTAATTACCAGGTACCACATGCTCACATTACAAGATAGATTTTGTTTTATGTGGTTTTTTTTTTTTGAGTGATGTGCAAACACCACATTTTACAAAATAAATGCATCTTGTGACTTCTCCCTTTAATCAAATTTTCTTCTAATTTGCTGTCTTACTTCAACCTCATGCTACATTTCCATGTTCACCTTCCTCCCCCCACTCCCCCCCATCCCAGCCTGGTCCCTCATTTTATCTAAGCAGGTTATCAAAACATGAACCATTCCATTTAGCACTAAAACAAAACAAAAGCAAACAAACCTTCTCTTTCTAGGGTAATTCCAATCATTCTCAAACCATTTGTGAAATTAAGATAATTTGATCTAAAATCCCATCTTTTTTTTTTCACTCAAGTGTCATCTTGAGTGAAAGCTCTTAATTGATCTAAGCTTGTTTCCTTTTCTGAGAAATTAGTAACTTTTAGGGTATGGATTAGACATATGTATCTGAAACAGTATGTATGCAAAAAAATCAATAGTAAACAGAAGGACCCCTATAATAGAGAATATGACTACAAACTTCATTTATCTCAATTAAAAAGCTTATTTTGGCCCAAGGAATATCTTACACTTAAAAATGAATATTAGTAGAGCTAAGAGGCCATGTCCACACGGAACCATGTGAAGAAAATCTGCAAAAGATAAGCATTTGGCTTTAAATACCCTTTTCTCTCTCCTCACTGAGCCATCATGATCCACAGGTGAATGAGACACAACAAAATGGAAGAAGTCTCAAAATCACTTCCCATCCACGACATTTAGATACGGCACCCAAGGGCATCTCCATAGGGATGAACTGGAATTAACACAATACTCCAGATATTTAAAAAGGACCCAAATAAAACACACTGAAAAGCAAAAACAAAAACAAAAAACCCTCAAAAACTTAAGGGGGTCTGAAACATCCAGGCTGTTTTCTTTGGCAGAATTCACAGGCAGTTCAGTTCTAGCACAGACCCTACAACTATAATATTTATTTGTGGTTCAAACACAATAATGAACAATGAATGTGAACTGAATATTCCTTGTCCACAAATAGGTCAATGTTAAACATAGTATTATGTACTAATAAATCATATGAAGCCTCCACACTTCAATACAGTTTTAGAATAGGACTAGCAGGTCTCTGTTGAGTGTTATCCAAATCCAGAAAAAAAACAAAAACAAAATATGTTGGGAAATTCTTCCACACAGTCACAGAAAAGTTTAATGATCCGTAAAAACTTAACCTGCCACTGAAGAGGTAAAAGGAATCCAATGTTTTTACCTCATTTATCCACCAAGAGATATAATGCTGTCTTTCAGTTTCTTTTTATTACTTACTATATCCACCATAATTCTAGATTTTCATGAGCAAATCTTTCCTAAAATATCTATGTAATAAATCTTGATTGCTTAAAATATGTTTTTCTCGCTAGCACCTTCTGACCTCCTCAGTAATTCTGCATGATGTGGACATGTTTTCTGACAACCAGTCAGATCAGAATTGGACATCACCATTTTAGAGATGTCTGAGGGTTCGATGCTGTTTGCATTTGATCGTTCTCAACATCATGTTCTTTCAGAGTTGCCTAAGCCACTGTTCTTGGTCAAATTCTTTGTCAAAGATTCTTCTAGTTCTCAGACCTGTATATTATTTCCATGATTGTTATAAAAATACTTCTTTTTAAATAAAAAATGTTGTCTAAATATAACACATAGAGAAATTTTTATTTCAAAAATAAAATGAAACTCTGAGCTTCAATAAAGTTGACAGATCCCAGAGCCTTTCTACTGCCCTGAAGGAACGTTGTGATAGACAGTTTGGGGAAAGCTGTACAGGCTGAGCTCAAAGAAAATGCTCCATCCCAAACTCCCCCAATGGTCACCCCTCTCTCCCCCATTAAGCAGAATTCAATTCCTTTCCTGCATTCTCTTATACCAAAAATAATGTTTGGTAAATTAGGTTGTATTTAACACCTGGCTTTAAGAATGACTAGCTCGATGTTCAATACTACACTTTCCTTCCTAGGCCAAAAGGTGTGTGAATGTTCTAGATACTTAATATAAGATCACCGGTACAGTAAGAATCATGATAAACTGGGAAAAATGAAATGAGAAGATTTTCTTTATCATTCCTGGGAAAGTGAATAGTTTTCGTGGATGATGCTTTGCTTAATCTGTTCATTTAATTTTATTATTAGTCTTCGGCAACAAACTTGTAGAAGGTATTTAAATGGCTAAATGAATAATAATTCTTATAACTTTAAAAATAGAAATGCCAGATTCTGCCAGCCTCCTTAATTTGTTATTTGTAAGAATAGGGTCTATCTTTGTCACTGGACACTGAGCACCAAAGAAGTTAGTAAGCACAATCTCTTCTGAAATCATCCAATCTCCTACAGAGTGTGCCATTCTAACAATAAAACAATTTTTACTGAAATCATCCTGATTCATCTTAAATATGGTACCCACAGATGAAGAAAACAAGTAACTACAGATTTCAAAACACAAAGAGAAAAAAATGTCTTACGCTGGAAGGAATGTCAGTTTGCCATATTCTACCAGAAAGTAATTTTCAAACCAAGATTTCGTTTGTCTCAGAAAAAAAATACATTCAGGTTTTGGTAGATAAATATTCTTCTCCTTGTATTATCCCTTCAAAATCACTACTTAGTCACACTGAGAAAAACACTAGAACACTTTAGTGTAAAAAGGGAAAAAAAAAATCTACCTCTCTACCTACTCTTAACAAGGACTATACTTAATGCTCATCTCTAAGAGTCAAAAATGAGCTACTATACTGATGACACATACACACTCTCTCACCTATACTGCTTATATTAATCAGTTTTTACAAAAAGTGATTCACATCTCAAAGACTTGTTTTTCTTTAAGTCTATGAGTGATGGCAGCACATGCATGTTTAATTCTCAATGAATATGAGGTAGAAAAAAGACGACGCACAAGAATCAGCAGACTGACTTCATATAATTCTCTGTAGCCATCTCTCTCTTTTTTTTTTTTTTAAAGATTTTATATTTTTAAGTAATCTCAACTGACCCAATGTGGAGTCTGAACTTACAACCCCGAGATTAAGAGTCCCGTGTTTCACCAACTGAGCCAGCCAAGTGCCCCTCTGTACCCATCTTACACTACATCCTCTGAGGCTCTACAAAACCACTTCAGCAGAGTCCCAAACTTAATATAAAAATAAGGTTTGAGTAGTACCTCCACTATTCTGAACGATTTTCTTAGGTAGGTGGGACTGGAAAATAGTCAAGTTGTAAGTATATGTGGCTAGAGGTGGGGTATGGTGGAGATTAACAAGGATTTTTTTAAAGTAATAATGTACTGTGTTGGCAAGGGTATGAGAAATGGGTAAATGGGCACTTTCATACACTGCTGATAGAATTTTAACAGGACAAAGATATTAGAGAAAAAAAAACAAAGGTTTAAAATTCTGCATACACTGAGGTATCAATTCCACTTCTAGAAATAAAAGCAGATGTTCATGAAGGCTCACCTGTAAGGTTCTTATCAGTGTATTTATAACAGAAAAAAAAAAACTGGAGGGAAAAGAGCCTTAATCCATCTAGAAATAACCAGCTAAATAAATGAAATATTTATTGTATACAATGAAAAACAATGTCATACAAATGAATTATGCCATCATTAAAATGAAGTCATTGAGCATTTATCCCAGAGAAAAACTTACATTCAATTTTTTTAATGTTTATTTTTAAGAGAGACAGAGAGAGAGAGGCAGAGAGAGACAGAATCTGAAGCAGGCTCAAACTCATGAACAGTTAGATCATGATGTGAGCCAAAGTCACACTTAACCAACCGAGCCACCCAGGCTCCCTGAAAAAAACTAATCTTCACAGAAAAACATGTATACAAATGTTCATACAAGTTTTATTCAAAATAGCTAAAAGCTGGAAAACCCAAATATGCAATCAACTGATAAATGGATAAATAACATGCGATATATCCATACGGTGGAATATTAGACAGCAATGAACAGAAACTATTGATACATGTATTTTCTGGATAAATATCCAGAGAATTAGGTTGAATGGAAAATGCCAATCCAAAAGGTCACATAAGCTATATGATTACACTTATATAACATTATTGAAATGACTGTATTATAAAAATGGAGAACAGATTAGTAGTTGCCAAGGGCCAGGGTGGAAGTGAGAGAAAGGCGGTGGGTATGGCTACAGAATCCTCATGGTGATGGAAATGTTCTATATCTTGACTATATCAATGCCAGTAAACTGGTGGGGTGTACCACAGTTTTGCAAGACATTATCAGTGGGAAAACCTGGGACCTCTCTCTATTATTTCTTACAACTGTATGTAAATTTACAATTATTTCAAAATAAGACATTTAATTTTTATTTTATTTAAATTTTTTAATGTTTACTTTTGAGAGAGAGAGAGAGAGAGAGAGAGAGAGAGAGAGAGCGTGAGTGAGAGAGGAGCAGAGAGAGAGGGAGACACAGAATCTGAAACGGACTCGAGGCTCTGGGCTGTCAGCACAGCGCCTGACGCGGGGCTCAAACTCACGAATGGCTAGATCATGACCTGAGCCAAAGTCGGATGTTTAACTGACTAAGCCACCCAGGTGCCCCAGACATTTAAATTTTAAAAATGAACTCATTAATTATTTAGTGGCATGGAAAAGTATCTATAATCCCTCCTCCCTTATGAAAATTAGTCAAGATATCAAACTACTAAATTCCTGAGGCTTAAGGGAGAAACCAGGTGTTAAAGCTGTAGGTATAACACATAATCCCAACCAACCAAACCAAGAAATAAACACAAAAAAACATTAACAATAAACTTCAGAATTAATAGGTGATTTTTATTTTCTTCACTTTTGCAATCTGCAGTTTCAAATTTTTTTCAATGAACACAGATACTCTAATAATAAAAGTAAATAAATTTTAAAGGCTTTTATCTATAAATATCAACTTGTGTTAACTGGTCTTCTCAGGTAACACAACTGGGTTTTGTCAGTACTCTTAAAGTGAATGCCTTAAAGGAAAAAACAAATGTTAACTATGTGTGGTGATGGATGTTAACTAAACTTATTGCAGTAATCATTCTGCAATCTACACATATTAAGTCATTATGTTGTACGTCTAAAACTAATACAATGTTATATGTCAACTATATGTAAATAAAAAATAAACTAAATAAGTGAATGGCTTACCCCTCAGAAGTCTTGAAAACACAGGAATGCCTAGGGGCATGTTGTGCTGACCAGCAACTCAATCTTGCCCAAAGAGAAGGCTGATTCAGATTCACATGGGTCTCCAAGGAAAGAACTGGCCACCCAATGTTTTCTTGTTAGAATGTGGCTACACTCTATTCTATTCTATAGAATATCTTTAATATCTGTATTCTATTCTGAAAGGAAAAGTGAAATGGGACAATTCACATCAACAGTCAAGAATAAATGGGATGGAAGGACGCTGGAATCTGTCTGAAGAAATGGGATAGCCCTTAACAGAAACAACTGTACCTAATGGATGTAGAGTGAGCTTGCTTCTCTAGATATTTATTTTAAAATATTTCTAAGTCTGTGAGTCAGATTTTAATGTACTGTTTTTTTTGCTTTTTTTAAAAAGGAAAATTAGAGAAGGAATTAAAGTAAATCCACTGAACTGCAACAAAAAGTTGAGATATCAAACTTGGGAAAGTCTTGTGGCAGATGATGAGGAAAAAGACTAGAAGCATCTCTGAGAAAGGAAAACATTCCCACTGAATGCCAGAGAATGGCACATATTGGGTGAAAGGTCATTATGAGAAGTCTATAATCTTAAACCAGTTATGTTGCTTGACTATTGACTACTGAATACCATTCAAATAAATAATTGTGTTCAAAACATAAATCCATCAACTATGGCTGTATTATGAACACATACACACTCAGCTAGGCATAGCTGAGAGTATACAGTACAAAATTTAATATATTTTTGGTCCTAGAATAAGCAACAAAGTTAGTACACCCAAAAGGATTATATTTTTCTCTTATATATAAAATTGCCCTGTCTTAAGAGAAAATCCCCATTAAAAAGGGTTATGTTTTTAAAGAACACTTCTGACTCTTTCAGTACAGAAGCGTCATTTACTCGTTACCTAGAATAATAAAGGGAAAAGGAAGAAGGAAGACAGGGAATAAAGAAACTTGCTCTCATAGTTATTCTAATCAAGCAATGAGCAAACAGCACTCATCCACGTTTCTAATGAACTCAGTTTGCACCTCAAGTTTCTTATGTAATAACTGTTAGTAATCTTTTTTATTAATCACATCTAAAAAGAAAAGGGAGAAAGAACATGCACAGATGAGAATTTGAGAAATTCCTTCCTGGTCATCAGAAGCCAAAACTGAAAGAGGTGGAGGGTCATCTGTGAAGAGAGAGTGCCCCTGCCCTAAGTCGGAAGTCTTCAGCCATCACCAGGTTGCAGTAACAGGAAAAGATACTATCAACCATCTGCATCTTGCTATATAATTCTGGTTGGCATTCCTGGAAGCCATTTGTCTGCCAAACCAATTCCATGAATGGGAGCCTTCCCAGAACATATTAAAAATTCTTTCCCTAAATTTCTGTTTCCATGATGGTTGAATTTCCAGTAAGTCAATCACCATAGAATGTGTGACACTTCTCCCTCCCGGCTCCCACCACCAAATCTGGACAGCCCCATAACCTTCTGGAATTATGCTTCTGACTCATGTTGTACTTAATTTGTTCAAGAGAAAGCTCCTGATTCCTGCCCTGTTTCCCAGCAGGCTCCAGCACAGACAGCTGGTTCAGAGCAATGGGTCAGTGTGTGTTCCAGTGGCTCTTTTGTGCACATCCTGCTTGTGGTTGCCTCAGTTCGGTTTATCACTCAGCAAGTGCTTGGTAATCCCCTGTCATCCCCACCCTACAAATGTCCGTATCAGCAGAGCTGGGTAGCAACAAGTCAGCAGAATTCAGCCAATCAATCCATTCCTCCTCTGGAACTGAGGTGACTCAAGTAAAGATGAAGAAAGTATCGAAAAACACAATTCTGGGGCCGAAGGACTGCTTCAGACTGAGAGAAGCCAGGGGTTTTTCCCTCCCTAAATTGGGGGAGATAGAAGAAGGGAGGGTCAAGAGGAAGAAGACAAGGATTACAGTAGATACACAAAAGATTTGTATAGTAATACATATACATATACAATATGGTATATTATCAACTGCATGGGAACTGGATCTTTAAAGGAAAATATATGCCCCACCAAATAACTGGGAATCTCAAAACTCCATGAGGGGAATTATGTTTTTTATTAAAATTTTTTCTTACTTGATTAGAATGTTCAAAACTTCCAGCTTAGAATTTATGGGCTTAGAAGAGGCTATTTAACAAATATGGCTGACTATAAGTCGTTTCAGCAAAGGAAGAAGAATCACTAATTTAAAAAAACCAAAGCATAAATTCTAATTTTAGGACCTCTTTAGTACTCCGGTAGGTGGCATGTGATGGACTCTGTGATACATCTGAAGAGTCAGGCAGACCTAAGTGCTTATTAAAAATTAGAGGAAACATGAGGTTTGTTCCTGAAATAGCTCTCTGGCTACCGCACATGCTGCGGCTGGACTCAGCCACATAAAGGCCACAGTATGAGCCACCAAAGCCTATTAATACTACAGAATGTGTGTTAAAAAATTCCTTAGAACATATTAAACATGGAGTATCTAAACCAAGAGAATGCTGGGCTCAGGGGACTGATAACAATGCATAATGGTATCAAAGTACCCCTTTGCCCTGCATTGCTAGCTTAAATTTAGCTCACAGAACCCCTAATTTCACAAAGTCATTATCCAGAATGGGTATGAATACCACAAGGCAGCTCGGAGATGTCCTGATCCAATTAAAGACAGCACAATGATTTTGTTTAATAAGAAAGCAATTTTTCTTAAATGAGCATCCTTACAGCTAAAAAGAAAAATGCCTTCCACATTCAGAATCACAACCAATTTTTTTTTATGCCTAAGCCCCATTACCTATTATCAGCCTGGTGGCTTCTGGATTAATGGGGACAAAGTTGTTGAAAGAGTAAATCTCTAGGGTGACACCGTTGCTAATGGCTCAACCAAACAGTTTCAGGTCTGCCTCTCTTTCTCATGCAGCCACAGTAAGAACTTATACAACCTCTGAGCTGTGTGTCTTTCAACAAAGCCCAGCAGCTTCACCCATATTCCAGTACTCTCTCCTCTGGGGCAAGTGAAGGCATAGCTGCATGGCCCAGTTATGTTCTCACTTAGCTGCTGCCACCTCCAGAATGAAATTTTCTCTCCAGTCCTTTGGGATTCTCTCTGCTTATTGTGGTTCAGGATATCATCCATACCTCAGACTCTAAAAAGTTAGAAACGACTACTTTATCTAGTTCAAGCATTTCACTTCCCAAAGGTGTGTTCTGCTGATAACTGTTTTCTGCATTAAAGAAAAAAAAAAAGCATTCTTTGGACCCAAAGCTCTTTGGGATATGCTGGATTCAACTATGTAAAACAGGTTTGTTTGTTTGTTTTATTGCCAGACTTCTCAGGAACTTTAACCTGCAGCTATGTGTCTTCAAGCCCCTAAAGGGCAACAGCATATTAAGTATTTTCAAACTCACTGAACCACAAGATCTCTTTTTAAATAAAATGTGGAAATAGTCTATGGGTTCTAGATTCTCCTCCCAAACTTCCTATAATTTTGCCTATGAACAGGTGCACAATTACCTCTCTTTCCCCTACACATCCCTTCTCAGTGCTCCTATCTCTGATGTCCGTTTCCTGTCTAAACTTTCCCACCCCCTTGCAAACATTTTCCTTCCCTGCTTACAGAATATACTTGAGATGTTCATCCTTCATCAACCTGTAACTTTTTAAGTAATCTGGACATTTCCCCCCTGTAACTCTGAGTCCACATTACCACTTTTATTTGAGCAATTTTTCTAATCACAGTATTTATCTTTTTTTATTTTTATTTTTTAGAGAGAGCATGTGTGTGAGCAGCAGAGGCAGAGAGAAAGAATCTTAAGCAGGCTCCACACCCGGCATGGTATCCAACTCTGGGCTTGAGCTCACGACCCTGAGATCATGACCTGAGCCAAAATCAAGAGTTGCACGCTTAACGGAGCCACCAGGAACCCCTTAGAGAATTAACCAGGAGTCCATGGATGGGATTTAGAGGGTCCCTAAGCCTCTGAAATCATATGCAAATCAGATGCAAAATGTCTTATGTAACCACATTTTTCTAGAGATAGGCAGTACAACTTTTTCAAAGGGGTCAATTACTTCTCAAAATAGCAAATAGCAAACATGGTATTATAAGAATGCTTTTAATGCTAAGGGATAATTGAATGGAGAGGAGAAATATAAAAAAGTCATGCTTTTGATCTTTATGGTAAAATAATACACACTGACAGATTATAAGTTTGGGGGGCATTCTTCACAGTAAGGGAACATTTTAGGAAGAAAAAATAAGGATAGGTTTATACAACAAGGACAGGAGGAAGGAAACAAAGTCTAGGCAGGGTCTCACAGAATGATGGGGAATAGGGCTGTCGCCATTAAAATATTTATTTTACTAGAATATCAAAATGTTCTATACTTGGCTCATTAATGCAAAATCAATTTCCAGCAGAAATATGAAGCTTATTATTAATAAAGTACAATGGTGACTTGGCCTGTTAACACCAGCAGGTCCCTCATATCATGTCACTATTTCACGTGCATGCAAAAAGCTCCCTTAGATAAAACAGGAATTGCTACAAGCAGAAAAGCAGGTTTTACCCTATGTCTTAGAAATAAGAGACATTAAGAAGGCAGGTTCTGTAAGGTTTCTTTAAAACCTTATAGAATTAAATTTAATTCTTTTCTAGAGTAAATAACCAAACTTTGGGAATTATATGAACAAACTTGCCTTTCCTCCAAAAAAAAAAATGCGTATTTCTAAGAGAGAACATCAAATAATGAAAGGGCAAAAGGGTCCCCTGTACCCAATAGCTTGTATTGAGTTTTTTAATAACAAAAATTTACATTATAACTCATACAATGACTATACTTGGGAAATTAATTCAACATAATAAGCCCAAAGTTTTTCTACATCGCTAAATTCAGCTTAGGTAGAAGAGTTTTAGAGGTGAGTTATAATGAAAAGTATTTTTGAGGTGCCTGGCTGGCTCAGTCAGTGGGATATATGACTCCTGATCTTGGGGTTTTAACCTGAGCCCCGTGTTGGGGTATAGAGATTACTTAAACATAAAATCTTAAGGGGTGCTTGGGTGGCTCAGTTAATAAGCATCTGACTCTAGCTCAGGTCACGAACTTACGGTTCATGAGTTCAAGCCCCATATCAGGCTGCCAGCACAGAGCCTGCTTCAGATCCTCTGTCTCCCTCTCTCTCTGCCCCTCCCTGCTCACACATACTTTCTCCCTCTCAAACATAAACACTTCTTAAAAAATATTTTATTATTTTTCACTTCACCTCCTTCTCCAGAAGTAGTTTCAGTATTCCTGAAAACTCTATTTGCATTCCACATCACTACCTAGAAACACTATATACTCACCTCTATCAACTCAACAGAAAAATAAGCAAGAGGCTTTTGGCCTCAAGAACCTGTGGCTTGACAAGAGTTTACAAAACCCAGCTGCCTGAGGGATGGGTGAATGGGAAGGGTGGAAGTCACACCCCCCACCTCCAAAAAAATCTCTCCTTGAGTACAACATTAAGGTATCGGGAGGATAAACTGAATTCTGTTCTAGCTAGTGCTGTCTGGGGAACCACCATGAAGATACCTTGGATCACGAAGGTCTCCACCAAAACTCACATACTTTCCCTGCCACTACAGACAGCTCATACGGGTTCTGAAATGGCTTCCAGAGCACACAAAGGAAGAGAGCCGCCCACAAAACTGCTCAGGTGAAGCCCATTCTTATCTCACTGCACAGGGCCGGCAGGAGTCAGTTTGGAAAGAGCTGGAGCTCTGCCAGATTCAACAAAGCCAGATTTGGGGATGAGAGGCTAGGCTGTCCTAAACTCCTACACTGGCTGAGTCACTGGGACACGCCACGCCAGACCCAGAGGCCCAAGGGACTCAAAGGGGCACAAAAGCCGTGGGCCACCACCAAGGAGGCAGGTTCAGATTTGCCATCTATATTCTTGGGAGTTTAGAAAGCAGTAAATCAAAAAACAGTATGGCAAAAAGCCAGAAGAAGAAGGGGGCCAGAGAGGGAGGCAAGCGCAAGGAGGGAGATGGGACTGAGGTGGGGAAGGAGGAAAGGAGTAACTGAATGCGTCTTACTTCACAGAAACCTTTGGGGGAACATGGATGGTGCTACTGCGGTCCATAAGGCCATTTCATACCTTTATTCTATTAATAAGGAACGAAACTCCAGTAACTTGACACCTTTGTTTTCTTCATTTGGCATTCAAACCTTAGGACTATGAAACATGCTTCTGATATTCTACAAGTCCCCTGAGAAGGAAAAAGAGAATGGGGACTCTCCTTTTTTCTTCTCTAAAGCTTTGCAAACTTCACCTGTTTTCATTTTGTAAAAAAAAAAAAAAAACACACAAAACATAGCTTAAATCAATCTAAGTGTCTCAAGCTGCCCCTTCTCCCCCTCCCCCACATTTGAAATTAATTTGCCAACAACTGTTTGGGGAGGGAAAAAAACAAGGAGGAAGAATATCCACATACAGCTTTGTGCCATCTCTCCTCTCTTCGCTTTAGTAGTTTTAAGAAGAGTCCAAGTTAACACAAACACAAACCTAAAGATGTCCAAAAGAAATACATAGCAAAGGAAAAAAATATTTACTTTTCCCTCCCCACCCCCCAATTATTTAGCTTTCCTCAGGCACTGTTAACCTTCTGGCACAACCTTTACTCAGTCTCTCAAGCTCATCTATTTAAAAACAGTAAGATCTAAAATATCTGCACACCCTATTTCACAATCAAAATCTTTTGATAAACTAGGAAATAAAAGAACATCTTGTTACTATAAAGTGTAATCCTCCCTTCTAAGAAAAAAACACTTGTACCAAATCCAACTAACATGATCCATTAAGAACAAGCTAGTTCTTTCTTAGAGGCTAACCTTGACTGTACATGGAAGACTTGAACTCTAAAAACACTCAACAATATTCTTGATACCTACATGTTCAAGTAACCCACTAAGTTATATATTCCTATGCATGCATACATTTCTCTGGGGATACACTAGAGAAAAGCCCTCTCGAGTTTCTGATGGTGTTGAGATTGAGATTAAAGACTGGAGACCAGTGAAAGCACGGAGACCCCTCACCCCCTCTCACCCACTGAATTACCACTCCACAGCCTCTCAACAAATGGCTTCTCAGACTCTGACACCACAACAAATGTGCAACCTGAGGCCCCAGCTGTGGCAGACAAATGCCAGAAGCAAAATTCATGACACTCTTAGCGTTCACACAGAAGCTGACACAGGTGTGAGGAACCACAGCACAATTATCTGAGGAACATATACCCTTTTCCCACACACATACATTCATGCTTCCACCACACTTCCATTCCAAAAGGCCAGCAATGCTTACTGAACCTCCTACTTGAAAAATAATTTCAGGTGAATTTAAAATTCATTCTTGCTACTAACAAGGACTGCTAAGTTCCTCAAAGAATTTCTATTGCTCAAATCATGAAAGGACGGGGGAGGCAAAAAAGAAAGGAAGACCCTTGTGTAAGCATAAATAAAAACATAGCTGAAGAAACATGAAAGCAAAGGGCCTAGTTACAGTGCTCAGTGCTTAAAACAAACAAACAAACAACTGGCCAAAATGTAGTAACTGTTCCTCAAGAAATCCCAACCATAGTGTTTCCTGAACTTTTTTTTAAATCAACTTTACTGAAAAAAATACACCCATTTTAAGCATACTGTTAGATGAATTTTGGCAAATGTATATACCAATGTAACCACCACAATAATGATATAGAACATTTTCATCTCCCTAGAGAGTTCTCTTACTGCAGTTAATCTCCTTCTACCCCATGGCCCCTGGCAATCACTGGTCTGCTGTCACCATGGATTAGTTTGGTCTTTTCTAGAACTTCATATAAACGAGAACAAATAGTTTGTACTGTTCTGCATGTTTCTGAGAGTCATTGATGTTTTATATCAATGGTTTGTTCCTCTTTATTGCTGAATAGTATTCCCTTTGTATCAATATAACACAATTTTCCAAACTTTTTTTTAAAAACAAAAAGGCAGTGTTGGGATGAGTGAGCCCTGGTGTTGTATGTAAGTGATGAATCATGGGAATCTACCCACAAAACCAAGAGCACACTGTATACACTGTATGTTAGCCAACTTGACAATAAATTATATTAAAAATAAATAAATGAAATGAAAAATAAAAAGGCAGGAATGATTAACTTTAAAACACATACACAAAACTTTTTAAGAATACCATTATTTCTTTTTCTCAAGGTAGCTGGAACCCATAAATATATGAAAGGCGGACCACAAAACCTTTGGCTTCAGGAACATGAAGTTTTGTTTTGTTTCACCTCCCCATACAATAACTTGTTCAATGGAAAGAAAAACAATAACCTGAGATTTTTATTTACTGCCAGTTCAAGATGTCATTCCAAACTACTGAAGAACTATGAGGAAACTCTCCAAGTAAATTTTCATGTGCTACTTCCTGAAAGCCTGACCGAAAAGTGAACTTCAGGCCTAGAGTTTAATATGGTTCTGATCTTTCTGCTTTTGCCTCTTTAGTGAGAATTTTGGTTTATGCTGGTTCATGAGTTAGCCTACCACCAGAAGGATGTAATGGGATTGCCCCAAGAAGTCCCATTTAGAAAAGAAAATAAATAGACCATCTATATTTTGTTTAACCTAACCTAAACCATGAAGACTACTATTATTTCCAAGAGAATACAATTTGGGAAACACTGTTCTAATAGACACAATGTACATCCCTCACATGGCACTTACCTTAGGATGGCTGCCTGTCTATAACAGACATGGTTATATCCTGAATGTAAACGGACCACTCTTATCCAAT
The DNA here is from genome assembly GCA_028646485.1 of Cryptoprocta ferox. NCBI lineage: Eukaryota > Metazoa > Chordata > Mammalia > Carnivora > Eupleridae > Cryptoprocta > Cryptoprocta ferox. The sequence goes on from CM053577.1 coordinate 51,568,876, forward strand.
TGTTGGGTACAAAGCTAAAAACAGAGTTTCTCAGGGCACCTGTAAACTGGCTCAGTCGGTTAAGCATTAGACTCGATTTCAGCTCAGGTCAAGATCCTGCAGTTCGTGAGCCTGAGCCCTGTGTAAGGCTCTGTGCTGATAGTGCAGAGCCTGCTTAGGATTCTCTCTCTCCTCTCTCTCTGCCCCTTCCCTGCTCGTGCACTTGAGTGCACGCTTTCTCTCACTCTCTCTCTCTCTCAAAATAAATAAACTTAAAAAAAAAAATGTTTCTCAAGATCTCCCAGTGCATCCCAGCCACACCTGTGAAATGAGAAACTCTAATCCTTAGAAGCAAAAGAAATCTCTGCACCCTCAGCCCCCACTGCCCTTCTCATGACCAAGCAGGTCTTTATAACAGTCACAAAGGCAGGCAGCAGCACCTTCTAAAGGAAAAGGCCTGGACTGAGAAGACTACTTCCTGTCCACACTGCCTAACTAACCAGCTGGGGGCACCAAGTTCTAGGCCTCAGATGTTTTTTTTGTTTGGTTTTTTTTTTCCTATCAAATGAGACAGCTGACCTGGAATGAGCTCTAATGTACCCTCCAGTCTGAAAGGTGTAACAGAAGTCTCATAAAAAAGCAATAATCCCAAGACTAAAAGGAAACAGTTGTGTATTTTTTGAACCATAATAGAATTTATGAACATGGCATCCAAAATTCTAACAGAAACATCAGTCTCAATTCTCCATTCATAATTCTGGCTGTTACAGTCTTTTTAAATTAAGTACTTTTATTTTGTCTATCCATAACCTCTTTCCTTTCCTCTAATTTGAGTATTATCCCTCAAAAAAAAAAAAAACCCACGGAGGGGGGGCTGGGGGGCTCAGGCTGTTGAGCTTCACACTCTTGATGGTGAGGGTGGCTCAGGTAAAGATCCCAGGGTCATGGGATCCAGCCCCACCTTAGGCTCTACTCTGAGTGTGAGCATGGAGTCTGCTTGGGATTCTTTCACCCTGTCCCTCTGCAACAAAAACACACACAAAAATTAAATCCTATTAATGAGTTGCAGTCTTCACATTCAACTCTACACATCTATGTGCCTGTTGTTGTCTGAATACCAATGCTTAAGAGTTTTTACTATGACACCATACAGAACATGACATCCTTTAATTAAGAATAAATCTCTAGAAGGTGAAAAGTTTCCTTGGGGAAAAAAAAATGCCACTTCATTTTATGATAGTTTCTTTCCAAGCAATGTCCTTTTGATTTTTCATAAAATTGCAAAGGATCACTTCAGCCCAACTAACATTCAGTATGAAAGTTTTTTTACTCACAATTAGAAGGCTGTGCCTTAGAGTCTGCATTAGGCAACATTGTATAATCCAAAAGCCCCTTAAATTTCCCATAAGTGTCTAAAGAAAGCACTGCTTTCCCAAATATTAGTCACAGAATGTGTTGCAGTAGAGCCAGCTACCAGGCTCCAGCAAGATCCACCCCCTGCCTGATTCCTTCTCTTGCTCTTAAAGTTAACAGCAGCTAAAACTGTTTCGGCAGCCAGAGTGCAGAGGAGTGGGCCTGCAGGTCCTCACTGGAATCTGGAGAAGGATGGATGGCCGCACTCGAAGAACAAAAGCCTGCCCCATGGATGAGGCACTTTCCAAGACAGTCAGGAATGGCGGGGCTGAGAGAACGCTGGCGGGAGTGTGGAGGCACACGGTCCTTCTTAGTACTAAATGTCCCCGGCACTTGGAGAGGAAGTAAACAAGGATCCGGGTTATGGAGGCGTCTGTGTGGCCCGGGGGCAGCCAAGGCCTGGTGGGTCAAGACTCCGGACTCCCAGTCAGGGGCGCTTACGTCATGAAGCTTCAAAATGTGGGCTGCGTGTGACCAGGAAAAATTACAAAGGCCAGTTTAAAGACAGCCTGTATTTCTACCAGTTAGATTTTTTTTATTTTCAAAAACAATTTTCTGAAAAAGTTAAGTAAAGCTGGAACATGGAAAACAGCCACATGTGGAATGGTCCATGGGAACAGCACACAGGCACCTTGATGCCGTCCATTTTTCCCAAGACACATTTGCATCAAAGTACTCCAACTCCACCAGACCAAAAACAGGTTTGACTTTTCTGTCTTAGAAAACAGCCTCAAGAATGTCAATTCTGAAATGTTCTACTGCAGAACCTACAACATTATGTTTACTTAATAAATGCTAAGGAACTAAGATACTATCATACTTTCCATCAAAAATTGTTTAAATATTCCTTCAAGTTTTTCCTTTTTCCAGTCCCACCAGAACAAACTGTGTTCTTTCTTTCCTCTTTTTTTTTTTTTTTTTTTTTGCCAAGTTGCAGAAAATAATCCCAGCTGAGCCGAAAGCATCCTGCTGAGGTTTTGAGTGTGAGGGCAAGACCCAGTCAAGCTGTATTTTCTCTGTTTCTCCAACCTACTATACTTTGAGAGGCCCAGACCATGGTTTCCCAGCCAGCAGGACATTGCAACTTGACTCACCACAAAGACAGTCTCAGTGTGTTTTGATATTCTAAATTTCTTCTTATCCTGCATCTTTGGGGTGAGGATGAGGGACTAGGGAATATTAAGATATAAAATAGAAGCAGTTCTGACCAGAAAGAGGAAGTCTGTTCTGTGTCTTTGCACGTGTATATCATTTTGTATAACAAATATATTCTTGTAAAGTTGACTATAACTGAATTTCTAAACTCTGAATCTTTAAAAGGTAACAGCTCATTAAAGCAATGATTGTACAATGACCTTAGTTTATATCTTTTTGTTAAATCTTAATTTTTCATATAGTTTAGCTTAAAAAAGTAATACTATTATATCCAAGTAATGGTCCGTGCCAATGAAACAGCATATCAGCAAAAGAATAAGCCCAAGTGCAGAAGAGAAACATGAACTGAACTTTTAAAATATATTAAAGGGGGCACCTGGGTGGCTCAGTAGGTTGAGCGTCCAACTTCAGCTCAGGTCATGAGCTGGGTGTCGGGCTCTCTGTTGACCGCTTGAAGCCTGGAGCCTGCTTTGGATTCTGTGTCTCCCTCTCTCTCTGCCCCTCCCCCACTCACACTCTGTCTCTCTGTCTCTCTGTCTCTCTCTCTCAAAAATAAAAAAAATTTTAATATACTAAAGAACACTTCAAAGGTTACTTAACTACTCAAGAAACAACTCACACCTATCATCTCTACCTTTGTTGAATTTATCAATTTAAAGATGATAATACACGTTCTTAAATGAGGTCATGAAAAATGCAACTGGTTAGATCATCACAACAATTAGAGCTTTAACTATGTTAAAGTCGCCTTAAAAATAGTCTCCATCATAAGAGGGAACCCTCCGCTGAGGAGGCAGGTCCCTTCTCTTTACCGTATATACGGAGGTCTCAGAAGGATGGAACAAGCTGCAAGAGTGGGAGGGGAAGACCTTCTCCAGCGTGTGTCCTACTTAATGTTACTAGTTTGGAAATACTGGCCTGAGTCATCTCAGAATGCAGGAATCCTTAATTTTTCTATAAAGATATCTGTGTCCCCTGACAGACAATGCAACACAGGTGGGCAAAAAGTTCCAGGTTTCAGAACCAAATGTACCATCAGGCAAGTCAACTAGGCACAGATAACCTCAGAGAGAAATTAAGCATTTTGTCAAGGGTTTCTGATGACAATGCAAAAGCAGCAGAGTACATTGTACTTTAAACAATGCCTTGTCTGTTTGCAGGAACGTGGACTGGCCTAAAATGGAGGGGAGAAAAAACAAGGGCAGCACTGGGCCACAGCTTTCACTTCAAAGGCAAACTGAGGAATCATTGTGTGTGTGTGTGTGTGTGTGTGTGTGTGTGTACACATATACACATAGATATACTGTATATACATGTTTCTATGAAGTAGCAAAATATATGTACCACAGGTGGGCACACAAATCTCCTGGTGCTGCCTGATATCCCATTCTCATCAATCCCTACATCTAATGCCCCTCGATGGAACCACCTCACTCCACTCCCTTGAGCAGTTTGGGGACCAATTCTGCCCAAGGAGAAGCAGTCTCAGGATCCCTTAATCTGTTGAGTGGAGGTGTATTCAGCCCTGAGAAACTATCCTGAGTGACAGGAGGAGGAGGAAGTAGGAGGTGGGGTAGACAGGCTGGGTCTGTATTTACTCTGCCCCTTAGAACCTGGATGAGCTTGATCCACTGGGTGCACCAGACCCCTGCTGAACCAATCAGAGGCCAGACCCAACTCTGAGTCTCAGCTTCCTCAGCAACTGAAAAAAAAGATTTACCCTCAAGTTTACTGTGAGGATGGTGCTCAATAAATGTTGATATAGTTTCCTTAATGACTCCCTAGTGCTTTCCCTGAGAACCAGTCTTATCTCACAAGCTTAGTCCTGCTGGAGGCTAAACTATACCAGTACACTTGTACTGAGCACCAACTATACACCAGCTCCCTGGCATTCCCCTCAACCCCAGCCCCTTCTGCTGAGTCTCTGCTACTTCTTCTTGGTACAGGCAATTCCTTGTACCAAGACTTTTGCCTTCGGCCCAGCTCTTCTGATTCCTCAGTTTTCCCACCTGCCTTGGTCTTCTCCATATGTAACTCTGAGAACTTTCCCAAAGAATTTCATCCATATTTCTTCATATGTAAGTCCCAGTCACTCCCTAAGCCTGGAGCCATACACACTCAACCAATCTCCTGACACGTCAAAAAAGGATTTACAAGGCTAGATAGACAGAAATAAATAAACCACTGAGGAAAGAACGCTTAAATGGACTGGCTCATTACTCTAGAGAACCGAATTTCAAATATGAGAATGTCATCCATTAGATCAGTGTTCTGTTTATTATGTCCTAAGAGAAAAAGCTTCTCAGTAACAGAAAAAGTCATGGTTGTTCTGTGAAACTGATCTGTTTTTATAAAAGGCAATTATAAATTTGGAAGCTGATCTTATATCCCTTTTTGCTTCAGCTGCTATGAAACTCAAGAGCAAAGTCTGTGGTCTGACTCTAGCACCTATCAAGCACTACACTGTCCTTTACCCTCAGGTTTGTCCTTTTATATAGCATAAATTTTTGTAAGTTGCCACAGTGGAGGAGCATAAACAAACATCAATTTGAAATTAACATCTTTAGGGAAAGATGGTCTTTGCTTTTCTGTAGGTTTGGGTCTATCCAGGAATGGCAGATCTGCACCGATTTTTAGAGGCACTAAGAAAGCAAGGAACCTGCTGAGAATGTGGGATGGGAATGAGGTGGAAGCAGAACTAGGCCTGTGCTCCTCACCTCTCCCCCATGAAAACTGAAGGATGCGTCAGGACAGCAGCCAGAATGAAGGGTACAGATGCCTGGGGCAGCACACTCCATCACTCTGTGGAAGCCAATTTTGGATGATACTGAGTCCAAAGTGTATTTAAAGTGGTTTAGATTTTCATTTGGCTAAAATCTTTGAGACTGTAGACTAACAGAATAACAATTATGATCGCTTTTCCTAAGGTGCCCTGAATAGCCTTAGAAGCACTCTAATGCGAGGTAAAAGGCATCTCTAAATTGTAAGGAAGCATGGGGCACGCCTTGCGGAGGCTCTCAGCTGTCTTGGGAAGAAGAGCCCAGCCTCGTTCTACTGAAGTGCTGAGAAAGTGCAGAAGGCCCTCCTAGACAGCAAAGGAGCTATGGATGCACCGCCAACTGGGCTCCAAACTCAACAGTCAGCTGCTGTTCCCCAAGCCAAGAGGCCTGTGAGCCCTAACCAGCTTTGCACTCTTATCAGGCTTGGATTTAGGTGCCTTCAGCAGAATTTAAATTCCACATGGGAAACCTCTGCTCCCCCACTGGAAATTTAAGATGACAAAGAGTCTTCATGGCTTAGAGATTTTGCAGTCAGCAATGCTTGGTAGCAAAGCAAGAGCCAAAGCCATAGATTGTGAATTCAACTTTTCATTTCAAAAGAGACAGCTCCAGGATCAGCTACAGAGCAGGCTACCATGTTTCAATTTCATGGCTAGGAAACAGAATAAGATTCCTGCCTTTTATCTCCCATTAGAGTGCTTCTGAGGCTATTCAAGGCGCCTTAGGAAAAGCAATCATTATTATTATTCTATTAGTCCATAACCTCCTAAGTTTTAGCCAAATGAAAATCTAAACCACTTTAAATACACATTGGACTCAGTATCATCCAAAATTGGCTCTGCGTCCTAGTAAATGCAAGTTTCCAGATGGCAAGATTTTAGGTGAAATCATCAAAAGACTACACAAGTGCCACATATTATTACGTGCCTTCCACTCATTAATTCACCCAACACTCTGCATGTTAGGGATGAGCCAAGTTATCTCCTTTACAAAAAGCAGACTCAGTATTCTTTCATGGTTACACAAACAAATAGCAAAGCCAAAGTGAAAGGAAGGACAACTCCCTCCCCTCCCTGTACCCTGCAATTTATCAAGGAGGGTCTGTGTTTTATCACTTTCCTTGAGGGTTGCAAAAGTTCTGCAAGGAATTCTTTGATTACTGTAATACTTTTATCAACAAAAGAAAATGAACTCCCAACAACATACTATACTGACAGAAATTTCACTATCAGAAGTGAAAACAATGAAGGATGGACAGAAATCCGGGCCAAGATGCACAGCTCAGCAAGACTTGCCTTCTTTCCAGGCAAGGTAGACTCTGGGCCCATGGACGTCTTCCTTAATGCTGTCTCCCAAGAAATGCTGCACATTTCTGTGTGTACATTCCTATCATTTACCACACTATAAACTCATCAAAGGCAATGCCTACTTCTACATCCATCTTGATCTTCAACACTTCAATACATTTGCTGAATGAAAGCAGAAAGATAAATTAGATGAATAAATAATCATGGCTGTGGCCCAGGCAGCACACTCCCATGCCCTGTCCTCAAAGAAGTACATCATATGGACCCTGGTGTTAGACCTAGACCCTGGCTTAACAATACACTGTTGCAGGACCAGAACATCCAACCACTTTGTTATCCAAAAAAAAAAAAAAAAAAAAAAAAAAAAAATGTGTTTACAGGAGTTTGACTCAGATATCTTGCCATATTTTTATTTCACCTATAAAGGACATATAGATTAATTCACCACAGGATTTGAAATCCCATCTGCCACAAACCTTTCAACTAGAAGTGGCACTTTTGCTCTCAGTGCCAAAGAAATGGCTCCTTCCAAAGACTACCCAATTTCTTCAGTGCCATCAAAAGAGATGAGCATATCAATCAGACTTTAATAGCTATAGAAAGCTGCTTTGGGGACTTCATTCCCAATAAAAGACATCCAAGTCTACCAAACACATTTAATGTATGGGCTCTCTAGCATCAAGACTGGTGGAACTGCAAATTTCCTTCGCAGCAAACTGCTGATAATTAAAACCATTGTTCCAGCTAACTGTGCCCATTCCTCTGGCACGAAGTCACTTATTCTTGGAAACATATGCAACTCTTAACCCAAGTTACAACCCTCTTATGACTACATAGAATATTCAGTCCCATCACTCTGGATTACAGGACTGCAGCCAATCAATCATTCTTCAATGTCTGGAGATTTAGAAGACAACATTTGTCCACCTGAAAAAGGCTCTCACAGGTACATTTCCAAAGAATGGCTCCACACTGGCCTTGTTCCTCCCTGGAAAATAATGTAGTGGTGTTTGAAGTGAGGAACGTGTCCAGGCAGGTATGGGCATGTTCACAGACCCCCATGAGGCAGCTGAGCAGGCCATCCACCATAAAAGTGGTGGTGACTAGGGTGACCACTAGGTAGTTCAAAAATAAGAGTGGTCTCACTATGCACTTTCAGCTAAGCTCCTTTACATCTCTCATCCTTCATTTCCTCATCCAGAAAATAAAGGGGGTAAACCAGATGACAACCAACGCCCTTTAGTTCTGGAACTCAGAGGTTCCATCATCAATTTAGCATTAATTTATTTCTCCTATCAGTCCTTCCCCTGGAAAACCCCTCATGGAACAGGGCCCAGGTGACATGGACAGGGGAATGTTAGGTATATAAAGTGGGACTGCCGAGAAGGGTGGTCTGGGTACTGAGAGTCAGGAGTGAGGCCAGTTACACCTAATGCAGGTAGTGAGTAACAATGGATGGACCTACTGTACTATTTTTTCTGGGTCTGACTTGGCTTTCCCACCCTGATGTACAGGAGAAACCAAACATCAAGTCGGTCCTGAAAACAGTCTCCTCAAAAAAGAAAGAACCTCACCTCGTACCCTCTTCTGGAAGAGCCACTCACATCTATGTGACAAAAACCTAACTAAAAGGTATTAAATTAAATAGCGTAAATGCATTACCTTACAAACAGCTCCTTTATTTTCTTTTAGGTCTTTCGGGACATTTCTGTTTACACACATGCAGAAAGCAAAACTTTCATTTAAAAAACCCCAACTTCTTTTAAAAATATTAATCAATGATTGAGAAAGAGATGTTTCTGAGTTCTTAAAAGATATAAAGATCTCCATGCAACTTCCTGGATGAAAAGCTAGCTGTCTCCTGCTAGAACACAGGGCTGGGACTCTCGGACTTCTTAACATACGACTTCACCTTTATGTACACCCACTACTTCTAGAGGAAGTCGCAAGCCTGCTAGCCCTGCTCCCCACATCTGGAAAACAAGATGTTTAGGATGGTCCCTATATTTAATCTAAAAGAAGCTGGTAGGCACTTGCTTAAGCAGCTGGTAAATAAATAGCCTATGCCAAACCAACAAAGAAGGCTGATTTCTCCTTTTTTCCCATGGGGGTTAAAAGTGCAAGGAAAGTACTTTGTCTCTATATGACAGTGAAAACTCTGTTTGTATAATAAATATTCAAAAAAATAGCCTCAGTTGCTTCCAGGAAGCTTTTTCTTAGAGAGTACGCAGCCTATGTTTTAAAGTATTGAGAAACTCTTATCTTTATCATTAATCTCAGAAAAAAAAAATGGAGACACTTTATTTTTCATGCAGATGAGAAATACCAGACAACCAAGTTCTTTTAACAAAGTCTTGGCAGCAGGTCGCAGATCGTTTTTCATGACAAGGTGATAATGGGGAAAGGATGGCACATATAATTTCCTTCTCCTCTCCTCTCTTTCCTTTGCCCCTCAAGCACCAGGGACTTCGTGAGATTGGGTTTACAGAAAGAATGCCTCTCCCACTTTGACAAAGAAAAAATTATTCAGAATTCTGAAACACTCCCTGAAAGACACTATCAAAGCATAAAACATTATTACATTTTTACCATTCCAGAACCACAAATAACTTTGCTTTCTTCTTTTTCTTTCCAGAATAAGAACTGCTACGGTTCACTTTTCTCCCCAAAGGAGTCTCAATGGTTCCATGGCAGAGACTAAAAGTAAACTGTTTACATTTTAATCAGAAAATGTGTTTATTAATGATATCAGTTAACTGAGGGTATGTATGTGTTGTTTGATCATGTTCTTTGAAGAAATTACATAATGGCTAAACTGTCCTAAACCCAGCCATTTCTCCAAATATTTCATCACAATCAACACAACTACTACCCTTCCTCCAGCTTCAGCCAAGGTATTTTTACTGGGCCATCACTCATGCTCCTAGATCCTTCTCTGCCAATCAAGTAATCACCTAGGTCCTCTACAACTTATCCTCCTCCTGATGCTTCCATAATTCAACACCTGTTCACTTCAGTTCACCTTCTTAAACCAACACACACAATATCCTGGGCCTGAGTGTGAAAAAGATCCAAGAAAAGGATGAAAGCTAGACCTAAATGATTGACTGACTTCCAAAGCCAGGCCACACAGAGGTAGCTGTTCACCAGGTGGCGGCACACAACTGGGCTGCTTCCACTTGCCCAGGGGAGAGGGAGAGAGAAAAAGCAGTGATCACAGGGAAGTTTAGATGCAGTTCAAGTCAGAGCATCTCTGTGTCTCATTTCTCAAAGTGCAAAACATGACATGGGTCGTCCTTCTTGGAATATCACTTATATCTGCTTTGCAACCTGGAGAAAACAGGCAGTTTGCAGAATCCCATCTCTAAGAATAATGACACTTCACAGGAGTGCAAATCTTTAAAAAAAAGAAAAAAGAAAAAAAGAAAGAAAGAAAAGCCCGTTGTGTTCAACATGAATGCTTGTCTACAACTTAACACTCAAGCCTGTTCTTTATGGGCTCTGAGTGACAGGCCAGGCAGAAGACATCTATCTTAATTTTAACAGAGAATCATGCAAACTCCCCTCCTATCTCTCCTTTTAAACCCAAATGAGAGATGTGATAAGGATGGAACAGTCCAGTGAGGTCTAGGGCAGTATTATAAAATCAAAATCCCTGAAGTATAGATAAATTACTGATTTTAGAGTTTGTTTAGTCAAAGCAGAGACATACTGATGCAGGTATCTCAACTCTATCATTTGCCCAACTGTATGGCTTTAGCCAAGTCACTTAATCTTCCCGTACCTCAGTTTCCTCATCTGTAAAGAGGAAGAGCTAATATGCATAAAGCTCTTAGCAGTGTTTGGCACTTAATAGATGCCAAAATAGTAGCTTTTAGTTATAGCCATGAAAATGATGGGTAAACCTTAAGGGTGAGACTGCACAAAGCTCCCATCTGCACCAAAGATATAATGGTTTCTGCCCTTTCTGGGGGGAGGGGATAAAAGCTTTCCAGCATCATCAACTCTCCCCAGTTTAGCAGCATGTAGAAGTCAGGGAACAGGGACCTTTTTCTCAAAACCAAAGGCCTCCCCTATAGCCTCCTAGAGGGGATTTTGAAAGAGGGGTCAACCAGACAGATGTCCCTTATTATCATCTTCAGATCTGGGCCACAGGAGCTAAGGACACAGATCCCTCTGATCCTTGGGCTGGGAGCCAAGACTTCTAGACTGCTGCCAGGCAGGCTTTTTCTTTTGAGCCTGACTGTTCCTTAAGGCACTTTACTCCTCTGCAAATGCATCCTCAATGTCAGAATTTTTTCAAGACACCCTTCTTTCCCTGTCCCCAAAACATGCAAACAGTGGCCCATCCTTTTGGAAAAACAAAATGGAAGTGAATTAACACATTTACACATTTCATCTGCGAGCAGCGGCAGCTTTGGAAGCATCCCACCAGCTGTCTCTGACTGACTTCTGATCTTAAAAGTCCCTAGTAATCTCCTGGAGTCCAACTTTGAATGCTGCTTACAGTGTTTGTGGCACTTTTTAGGACACTCCTCTAAACTCTGGCCCCAGACATAAGTTTCTCAATGTAGCTTTCTCCACCACTGCGTGAACCTTCAGATGTCTCAACATCTGAACCTGCCTTCCTAATTATTCTCAAGAATCTTGGTGAATCTGAGAAAAGTACTTGTCTGACCCCTCCATTCCCAGGAAGAAACAGATCACCACGCCTCTGAAGCTCAGTACCCAAGCAAGCCCTGTTGCCTTCGACAGAGCTTCATGAAGGAAAAGGTATGCTACTAACAGCAGAAGAATTTGTAATCCAAACTAATCCTGTGTTGTTGTTTTTTTAATGTGTCAGATATAAGAGTATTTATGAATCTCAGGCAGCATTCTGAAGCAGCTGCTAAGAGGTCCTGAAATGAACTTCCAAGTCTGGCCAACCCACTGTTCTTTGCACTATTTATATTCCTAAAGCCATCAGCTATGTTTGATATGGCTGATCATGAGGCCCAGCTTAATGGACTACAGAATCCAATGATACTGACAGCACGAGTAACTTGTTTTGATCTTTACCTGGCTTCACCTTGTGGGAGAAGCTGTGTGCCTTTTTAGGGCTCTGAGCCAAGATGGATGCCATCTCCTCACCACCAGCACCACGGCGTCGCCTCTGACCTCATCATGAAAGCTGCATCACTTTCCCCTTCGCGTCACTCACCCTCCACACTGATTACACCCAGCACATTTTAATCTTATCTTTCTCTCACATGTCCCATGTCTGTTGGTGGATGAGTCACTGCGACTACTCCCCTGTCTGATGCTAGTCTTAAATCTAAGAACATTCCCCAAAGACCAAAACAAACAAGGGAAAAGATCATAAAACAACAAGAATCCAACACAAGTCCTTCGAACACAATGTATGCCCCAGAATGAACATTTGGCCTCCTCTGTGCACCTGAGCAGATCCTTCATTATGGTTGTCCAGGAGGGAGGTTGGTGCTCTTGCCGTCACAGGAAACTACACAGCAATGAGGACATGTGGCAAGTCTAGAACACTCAAGGGGCTAGGGTCTTCATTCCATTTCAACAGAGACCACCATGAGATGGCTGTTCATCTTTTCTCATTCTTGTCAGGATTCTAAAGCCAAGGTGGCAAGTAAATTTTTATTTTTGACTCTCAGTCTGTTACCAGAGGAATTCCAATCTTAGCAAATGACTTAAGCAGTGGTTCTTAAACTTCAGCTTGCAGAATTACCTGGAGGCCTTATTATAACACTGAATACTGGGTCCAGAGTTTCTGATTCAGTATGTCTGAGGTGGGCTCAAGAATCTGCGTTCCCAAGTTCCTAGATGATGCTAATGCTGCTGATCTGAAGACCACACTTTCAGAACCACTAGCTTAATGCCAGAATATAATAGATCCCACTAGTATATCAGGTTAGGTTGCACAAAGGAACGATAGCACATTTTGTGTCTCAGTGTTCGAGTCTCATGCAATGACTTGAAACAGCACCATCTCTTTTTGCAAATTCCTGCAAACTTTAAAACAGGTTAACTTGGGTCCAGTGGAAACTAGAAAAACAGGTGGGAGTTGGAAACATTAAAGAAACCACATTCATTTATATGAAAGAAAGTAGAGGAGGAAATCCTAGTTAAACACAGTTTGTTAAATAAGGATGCCCTTGTCTTAGAAACCAACTGTTCTCTTCAAGCCCGAGTACACAGCAATCCCTTTTATAGGGAGCACACTCTACTTGGTGATCTTCCCACGGAGGAGAGGGTAGAAATAGGTCTACAAGTCAATTCTAAAATAGTTGATAAGTCATTTCTCTAAGACACTGGTTCTCGGCCCTAACTGTATACTGTAACCTCCTGGGAGCTTAAAAAAAAATATAGACACTCAGGCCCTGTATCTAGAGATTCTAACCTAATTAGTTTAGGATGGGACCTAGACACAGGTGTTTTTCAAAGATCCCCAGGTGATTCTCAAATACAGCCGAGGCTGAAAACCACTGATGTAGGAGAAAGATCACAGAGAAATAGTAGGTGGATGGGAAAAAGAGAAGAAGGGCAGGGAGTCCCCTTTACATAATCTCTTAATGACATGAGAGAGAAGAAATGGGAAAGGAGCTGGGGGTGACTACAGCAGGCAAAACTGAGGCTCTTAGATTCTGAGACTGATATAAAAATCAACCCAGCATTGTTGGCTGAGGTTCAAAAATAAGAAATGGCTACACGGTCAATGAACTGCCCACATTTGTCAAAGACTTATAACAGTCCAAAGAATATATCAGGAAACCCTTTTAACAAAATGTACTATTTTTTCTCAGAAGACTTAATAACTACGGACTTAAGGCAAACAGCTTTAACTTCTCACAAACCAATCATCTAAAAGTCCAACTCTGAAATCATGTGTCAGAAAATTTACCCCCGAAGAAAACTTTTTATGTTTATTTTTAAAATAGAGAAAGAGACAGTGCATGGGGGAGGTGCAGAGAGAGAAGGAGAGGGAGAATCCCAAGCATGTGCCACACTCAGCATGGAGTCCCACATGGGGCTCAATCCCACACCCCTAGGATCATGACCTGACTCGAAATCAAGAGTTGGATGCTCAACAGACTGAGCCACCCAGGAGCCCCTACCCCTGAAAACAATTTTTAAAAATTTTAAAGGGGAGGCAAGAGGAAGGGCATTGAAGAAGTAATTCTCAGAGCACTTGGTAAATGAAATTATCTTCCCAGTAACCACACTGACAAATGAGTTTTCAAAGTTGTAAAATCATGTGGTTCAGAGGATAAAACCAAGTTATTTTCTTCTCTCCCTTCTTGACTAGCACAGATGCATGAGGTAACAAGCTGGAAAAAAATGTTTGAACGATTTACGATCCTATTTAAGGCACAATGAATGCAAAACAGAAAAACACTGTTGGTGGCCAATGGACAGAGCAGGGAATCTCAGAGCAGGTGACAGAGACAGAACTCAGGTGAAAATTATCTCTGCTCCTATCAACAGGTCAAACACTGGGAGCCCAGAGAGAAAAATACAGATGTAGTTCCACTGTGTTAACAGTTAAAACCAATTCATCAATTTAAAGTTTTTGATCTGATTAGAAAACCAAGATGTGGAAAAATCTGCATCTTAAAGATGAGAATTATAATTTGATTAAAAACATCCATTTGTTAAGTAATTATTTTAAAACCAATTTAGAAGACATAGTTTTCACTAATACCACAAGTTAACTTTTCTAATGTAACACATGGTACTTTACTTATTGAGTACCAATTACCCACAAATTAACTCAAAGCATTCCCTGATTTTATAAGACCATCAGAATAAACCCCTTCCCTCCTCCCAAAGAACAGCACTAATTGATACCTATGGTCAAAGTGCCAAATTTCACCTTAGCAACTAACATGAAGGTTGAATATGGTAAGGCCAAAAGTATGGCCCAGGAATACATATCCTTTCAGCCTGAAATAAGGATCTTTCTTGGAAAGGGAGAAGACTAATAGGACTGCTTTAGATATTTCAGTTCAGCAGAGGACATGCATCTAGTCAAACAGAAGGCTGTAAGCTTATCTTCACTGGACAGGGTTGGCAATAGAAGGCCTGATCTAGGCCACTAATTTCATGAAATTGTATACTAGCTCACCTAGGAAGTTATCGATGAGGAGCTTAAGAATCTAAGTGTTCCAAAGCAAGCACACTCACCCTGGAATCAGCTGGAAGAAAACCTTAATCAGGCCCATAATTTTCATAAGCCCATTCTAGGCTTCTCAGGGTTACACAAATGGCACACCTGATCTAACTGCTCATTATTCTTTTAAACAAATTCAGAAGAATGTTTGGGTTCAAAGTTTCAATGTTTACTTTTAAAAAAGCTGTCTTGCTGAAACTTTAGTTTGTGGGTCACTGTTTATTTGCACGGTGGGCATATGCATACGTGGCAAATTAATGCTGTTAATGAGACTGTACTGAAAACTAGTGAGTAAAGATACATCCTTTCTCATTCTACCAACTAGAGGGTTAAAATATATACACATACATATATAAAGGGTGCATACATATATACGTACATATATATAGACAAAAATGCACATGTATAAAGCGTGAGAGGATGAGATTAACAACAAATCCTTGATATGGAAATAAATGCTGGCAGGAAGCCCTAGGACAGCTATCCCATTAGGTAAAAACTCTAGAAGATCTACAGCAACACTGAATTTTAAATTAGGTAAAAGTTTTTTAAGGAATTTACTAGCAGGACAAGTTCTAATGGAGAAATGTAGAGAAAGAGTTTTACTTTATAAAACCATTATAGTATTAGAAAAAATTAAAATGCATCAACCTTTAAAAAACATTAAGTAAAACTAAACTTAAAAAAGAGAAAGGAGAGGAATGTGAGCAGGAAGTGTTAAACATCACTCAGCTGAGCTTAATATGAAATATGAAACTGAAGCAATTATCTAGATAATTTATGATGAAAGAAAAATCATTTTAAAAATAAATTATTAGGACACTTCAGGAAAAAAAAGCAGTTTTGAGATTTGAATTATGTGAATTAATGACTCGACTGTCCACTTGATCTTCCTACAGTAGTACGAATTTTCAAGGAGACGTCTAACAAGCTCTATTGGATATAATTTTATGCCCACCCTAAACTTCAGGTTTATAACCCAAAGTTGTACCTTTAAAGGTCCACTGTGGCCACTGCTACCTTACTGCAACTGCCTCCAGCCCCATCACCCTCCCCGGCATCCTGCTATATTCAGTTATCAGGCAGAACCGTTCTGCCGGCTCCACATTTATCATAGTGTTTCAGTCTATCTTCTGGACACTATCCAAGCACTACTCACCTATCTTTCCTATGAAACTGAGAGTTCTTAAGTTTTTTCAAACACACATAGGATTATAGTGTTCCGCTACCCACATTTAATCTTAGGGCACATGAGTGCTGCATTCCCTGGCCAATTAAAACCATTTTAGGTCCTACCCATACATATTTTTACCTTGAAGATAAAAGCAACAAACTCTTCAGTAGAGATAAACACTTTAACCTGGCTAGCAACTTGCATTATGCAACGTTTTCAGTCTCTGTGTTGGCAACCTGCCTTTAAACTCAAGAGTAACTGCATAGCAAAGAATCAACCACCTCACAAGATATTTTAATACCTTTAATTATGAGATCTGATGGAGCAGTCAAACTGCTGCCAGGAGCTTCTTAAAAATTTTGTTTCCCTGAAGTCTGGTTTTCTTGGTGGTCTTGTCTTCCTTCATCTACCTACCTAACGCCTACAATATAATAGAAGCGCAGATACTCTGTTCTCCCAAGGCAGAAATTTGTCAGAGATAATAGCCCAACCCAAAGGATTTCTACATACTTTGTGTCACTCTATAAGTTCTAAATAGTACACTTTGTATCTGACTCAGAGTAAAGCAACGTCCTGCAAAGAAGTGACCAGTCAGAAATGAGAATCCCCACCAGCAGGTTTTTGAAAGAATTCTCAAGCCACTTCTATTCTCCCACTAAAAGCTGAGGCACTGACTCAATTCTTAAGTTATTATCTCATGCTAATAAAATCAAGGAAAGGAGCCTAAATAATGGGTCCAAGTCCACTCCCCTAGCAGCACAGAGAGGGGTTACCCCAGTCAGCCACAACTTGGAAAACAAGCCTTCAAGACAGTATTCCAGTGGATTAATATGAAGATTAGTGGTAATATATGTAAAGATGTGGCACACAGCAGCAACTTTCAAAATGGAAGCTATTTTCTAAAAGTACAAACTTCCGCTTAATAAGTCACAGGGATATAATGTACAGCATGGTGACTATAATTAATAATACTGTTTTGCATATTTGAAAGTTGCTAGTAACTTTTTAAGAGTAAATCTTAAAAGTTCTCATCACAAGAAAAAATATTCTGTAACTATTAATGGTGATGGAGGTTAACTAGACCTTTTGTGGTGATCATTTTGCAATATATACAAATACTGACTTGCTACATTATACACCTGAAGTTAATGTTGTATGTCAAATATACCTAAATTAAAAAAAAAAACAAACCACAAACCCACACACAAAACCTCAACTCTCCCTGGCAAATGAAAAATATAAATAAGTGAAATAGCAGCTATTTAATTTTATTGTTGTACGCACACCCACACACCCACACCCAACCCAAAGTCCCACTGTACTCAGGTGGCAGTAGAAAAGGCAAAAGTTCCAGAGTCCAAGAAACCTGGGTTTGATCCCAAACAAGTTCCTTGAACCAATTCCTCATGTTTAAATTGGGATTTACAGGGGCTCAGTTGGTTAAGCGTCTGACTTTAGCTCAGGTCATGATCTTGCAGTTTGTGGATTCGAGCCCTGCATGGGCTCTGTACTGTCTTCTTGGAGCCTGGAGCCTGCTTCAGATTCTGCGTCTCTCTCTTCCCCTTCCCTGCTTGTCCTCTGTCTCTCTCTCTCAAAAATAAACCTTACAAATTAATTAATTAAGAGATACATTTAAATGCCTATCTTGTAGGATCAACATTATATGTAAAAACCTACCTGAGCACTTGGTGCTTAGTGCTCAATAAATGATAGCTACTATTAATTAAAATTATTATTGTACCTAGGTCTGAGAATGTGGTTGTGCAGACTCCTTTTTATTGTAAAAACCAAACTGTCTCTCCTGGCTCCCCTTCCCAAAAATATCATTTTGAAACAGAATATTAGACAGTGCACTGATTCTTAAATACTTCAGAATTGCTTCTTCTACAAGGACAACCACTCTATGTTCTATGCTTCATCGGGATAACTGGTTTTAGTACACAGAGGAGACAAGAGCCTGAAGGCTCAGGTAGGAGAGACTTTCAGAGTCCCTGAAGCAAGCACAGGAGGAGCTTAGGGGACTCCAGAGAGATTCTGGATTAGCCTTACTACCATAATCAATGACAATGGACCTGACTGGGCTCCATCTTCCCAAGCCCTGACAGGAAAGAAAGGATCCTTCCACTGAGGACCCTAGGCTCCTTTCTCCCCTCCAAGAGTGACTGTTCTAGACCAAAGCTCTCAGCCAGAATTCACAGGCTTCAGAGTAAACCTCAAGCCCACACTCCACACACGCAGCCATTCCACCAGCTTCAAGAAATAAATTCAATAAGGAGGACAGGGAAGGGAGGACGAGGGGGAGCCCAGGACACATCAGAAATGGGAGGGATAAACAAGTTCTAGTAGTTCTAACTGGGAAATCAGGTAAATTCATGCCTCCCTTCTGTTCCCCACAACAGTATGAAGAAATTTAAATTACAAGTGGTCTGTGATTTAACATTTAATTAGATTAACATTTTAATTTTAATCTAATTAAAAATGGGGAGGGGCAGAATGGATGAAAGTGGTCAAAACGCACAAACTTCCAGGTATAAAATCAGAGTAGATCTTAAAAGTTCTAATTACAAGAAAAAAAGAAATTTGCAACTGTGTGCACCAATGGATGTTATTCAAGTAGGCTTATTGTGGTCAACGTTTTGCAGCATACACCAAAGTTGAATCACTATGTTGTACAGCTGAAACCAATGTTATATGGCAATTAAATCTCAATAATAAAATTAAAACTTTGTACTCTTCTCCTCTATCTGCAACCCTGCCTGTCCCTCTCTTCCACCTCCATGGTCTTATGTTTGTTTCCTAAGACTACCATAACAAATGACCAAATTCAGGGTCTTCAAACAGCAAAAATTTATTCTCTCACAGTGCTGGAGGCTAGAAGTCCAAAATCAAGGTATCAGCAGGGTCATGCTCCCTCTGAAGGTGCCAGGGCAGGGACTGTTCCTGGCCTCTTCCTAGCTTCAGGTGGCTCCCAGCAATGCCTGGTGCGCTTGGCTACTAACTAACTACATCACTCCAACCTTTGCCTCAGTCTTCACACAGGCTTCACAACATCTAGTGCATCTAGTATGTCATCTCCTCTCCTTATAAGGACACTAGTCATGGGTTTAGGGCCCACCCTAATCCAATATAACTTAATTTTAACTAATCACCCCTTAAAAGACCCTATTTTTAAATAAGGTCACATTCTGAGGTTCTGAGCGGACATGAATTTGGGGGAAATACTATTTATTCAACCCACTACAACTCCTAAATTAAAGTAAACCACCACCACGAGGAAGGAGATGACAAATCACAGCATTACAGAAATATTTTTTAAAAAATTCAAAGTTATAATCTCCAGTAGACTATTACTTCCAAACTGAATTAGAAAAAATGTAGCTTTTGCCTTTCTCTCACCTGTGGGAAACTGTTAAGTCTTGGAAAATATCAGAAGTCCCAATCAAAACAGCACTGAAACGTAGAACATTCCACTAGTCCAGACACTTGAATACTCTGAAAAATTTGATATTAGGTATGAACACTCACATATATTACCAGAAGTAAACCAACAAAAAAGATGAAAGACAGGGAAGGATATTTTTCATTTAAAAGTGCTTTCAGTTAACTATTTGGGGATGTAAAGTGGACCATGGGTCTCAGAAGATCAACGTTTCCTTTAAAAAAAAAAGTTACCTTAGGTTTTTAACAGCCCCCTCCACAAACTCTCCTTTTCTAATGATGACATAAACCTACACGGAAGCACTATATATCACATTTCTTTTTATTTTAATCAAAGAATTATTTTAGCTTTATGGGGGAAAAATACTTGAGACGAGCTTAAAGACCTGTGTACTCCCTCTGCTGGCTCTAAATTTAAAGTAAATTCTCAATGGCTTCAGGAGCCAAAATTATTAATTTCACTAGACATCTAAAACACAATGAAAAATATGATGTGGGTTCCCCCCAACACACACACATGCAAAGGTCTTCAAAGAAATAAGAAATTCCAGAACACCTACTAAAAACTGCCAAAGGCACCTCTGTTGGATTTATCACAGGTTTACTCAGAGGAAAGCTAATGCATTTCATTTGTTTGTCACAGGAATCACTTTCTGCATCAGCCTTGCCCCCTACAAGTGTGCCACAAGCTTTCCCTGCTCTGCGTGCACCTCTCCACTGCAGGGCGAGGATACATCTGACACCCAGGCATGGTGAGTCCCTAGAAGATAACCTGGCTTCTTCACCACAAGCAATTACTAGAGTAGCAAATTACTGAAAGGATCACAGCCCATAAGGGAACTTAGTCCCTTTCATTTTATAACGTTATCCCACAATGCGGGGGGGGGGGGAGCCTGAATGGAAAGTGAAAGACACACTCTCTAGAAAAACCCAGCTGGAAACATGCACCAATCACACACTTGCGTTTTATCAGGAAGGAGTGATAATACATCACAATATTCTATGGATGCTTGCTAATGTGCTTCTTTTTCTAACTGGGGAAATTGTGATACTGAGAAATAAATGTTCGGTCAAGAATAAAATGGTTAAAGGTACTGAGTCTGTCAGGGTAGTAATGCCATCGGAATTGGCTCTTCTATCAAAATCACCACCTAACCACCTATTTAGAAAACCTGAACTCGGAAGAACTAGAGACTAGCCCTTAAAAGATTCGTCTCAAACAGTGCTTGCTGTCTCTTCCTCCTTCATACATAACTTCTATTTCCCAATCCATGGATATAAAACTTCAAGTACATCTGGGACTTCTGCCTCCAAATACAGAACATTAGGGACAACTTAGTTTTACACAACAGCTTTGCTTCTGTAAGAAGTGGGTAAGTGAATTTTAGGCTGAACAAGTCCATGGCGACTCTCTCTAGATGGTGCATATTGATGCTGCATCAGTGGGGCATACACACAGAAAACAGACTTGATTTCAACTTTCTCTAAATGAAGTCATTCCAAAATCAGGTTCCCCTCAGTTTCTGTGATGGGTAGTGACTGGCACTAATGAAGTTTTCTGACACTTCTACACTAGGAGATAAGGCACTACAAAAAAATGCCTTAGATAGCAGAGTATCCTTTCATAATTACACTATACCCTATCAACATCAATGCTAGGAGGTCTCAGACCTCCTAGCTAGAAGTATCCAAAAGACTCCACATGTAGTATCACCTCACTCCCAAATCACATCATCTCTTTCAGTGTCAGAGTCCCAGAACAAGGCTATCTTCATGGGCCGTGAACATAATGATCCAAAAAGCAGCTCCAAGAATCAGTTACGTTATTGACTGGTAGACACATTCTGTGCTTTGGAGGCTTTTACACTGTCCTTGGGAATAAAGAGGAGTCACAGAAAAATGACAAAAGAAGTAGGTGGGAGTCAGGGGTGGGCACAGTAGGGTGGAGTAGGGTTGAAGCAGATGGCTTTTAGGTTAGCTGAAAGCACTGATGGAGAATGCTAAAAGAGCAACAGTTACTTTAGCACAAGCCAGCCTAAAGGAAGGGGGAGGGGAAGCAGAGGCAAGCAAATGAAGTAAGAGTTTGCAGAAATGGAAGCAATGACACGAACAGCTGTGAAACCACAATGGTTAACAGCAGGCATTACAGAACAATGGTGCCTGGGGCTCACGTGGACACACTCTTAGCTCCATCTCTGCTGGCTGTAGGATCCTGAGCCAGTCACTCACATGCTCTTGTCCTGTTCCTCACCCGTAAAATGAAGTAGTTAAATGATCTTTAAAACCTCTTTTAGTTCTAAATTTGAGGCGAGAAGCAATGTGAATGAGTCAGCTGTATCAAGGCTCCACCTCCACTCCAGAGGGAGGCCAGTCCTCTAGCAGGCCCCCCCACAAGACAGAACTGGAGATCCCAGATCAGGCCAGGACCACAGGTGTGCCCTAATCTGGGCAGCCCTGGAAAAGCCCCAGCTTCTCCCAAAGAGATCCAAACTGCAGGAAACATTCCACAGTGGAATCCTGCATCTCCAAAGCAAGCTGGAAAAAAAATGATCTGCAGAGAATTAAAGACCAGCTCCAAGCCAGAGTTCAACACCAACTTTGCAATTTGCCAGTACCTTCTCTGCAGAGAGCTGAAGTATTGAGGAAAGCAGAAGTACAGATGTGAAAAAAAGCAAAGTGAATGAACAACAATGACATGTTCATAGAACACAGATTTGCATGTTTATTTTTTGTCTTCCTCCAATAGAACATGAATCCTGTGAACTGGAACCTTATGTGACTTGTGCTCCTACTATATCCCTAGGTCCTGGAGAAAGCCTGTGAACGGTGTGCCTTCCAGTAAGTATTTGTTGCATGAATAAAATGGCATGTGATGAAAATGGGTAAAAAGGTTTTCCATGATCATTAGTCACTTACTGTATACCAGCTATAACGTCCACAGACTCGAACCTACCTATATGTGTGTCATTCCCAAGAGCTTCTATAGCAGCTCTTCAGGACCCTTCAATTTGTGATACAGGAACAAATGAGGAGAAAAATGACTCAAGAATAGGAT
This sequence comes from Cryptoprocta ferox, assembly GCA_028646485.1. Classification (NCBI taxonomy): domain Eukaryota; kingdom Metazoa; phylum Chordata; class Mammalia; order Carnivora; family Eupleridae; genus Cryptoprocta; species Cryptoprocta ferox. Next base: position 51,591,356 of record CM053577.1, read on the forward strand.
CAAGTCTGTTCCCTACAGGCAAGATGAGTAAGGTATGAAAACAAAATAAATTCCATATTCTCTCCAGCCCTGGGAATCTAATCTGATAAGCAAGGGGGTCAGCAGGGTGCCCTGCCAGAAGGTACAGACCAAAACAGTCTTATCTTTGCATATTTATGAAGATCTTTGGATGGATGGTGTCTGCTAAACTCTTTCCAGACCAAATAAATGACTTTTTAGTGGGACAAGGACTCTTCATTAATTTCCTAAACAAAAATATCTTGCAGGTTTTTAAGTAAGAATCACGCATATTAAAAAGTTTAACTACAAGATGTTCTTCTATGGTGTCATTCTCTTAAAATAGAATCCTCCCAAAATCTCCTAAAAATAAGTCTGCATAGTTTCATTTCATTTTCTAAGAAGGAGATAAACATATCAAAACAAACACTTAGCTTCTTTTTTAAAGACTCTCTCTGCTACACAGGGCTCAGAGATCAAAGTTTAAAAGGGCCAATTTCTTCACTTCATAGGTCGATGACACAGCTCTGAAAAAGAGGAAAAACAGTCCCCCAGTCCTCCTAGTGTGCTCTGCTGTAGGAAGAGGAAGTGTATTCGTTGAGAATCCCTGACGAAGACAGTACTGCCAAAGGAAATTACAAAACAGTATTTTGGCAACATGGGCCAAGCAGAAGACAGATTCCTTACAGACGACTGTAACTGGCCCTTTGGTGAGTGACTCCAAAAGGTGACTGAGGGGAAAATTACGAGCCAACATGGAATTATCACAACTCTGTCATTTCGAGATTTTAAAAAATATTTTTTAAACATAAAAGTTGCAGTGAAAATAACATTTTCTTAATACAGTATGTTGGTAAGGAACTGGATGCATTAATCTAAAGAACCAGAACAGTGAGAACATCAAGAAGCATTGCGTGGCAGGTGGGCCCTCGTCTTTTTACCCTGGGAAGAAGCCATCAGAGTACACATTCTCAAACGAAAGGAGACTAGTCTCTTGCAGAACTAGCCTCCACAGCAGCAGCAGAAATCGTCACACACACAAGATCCTCCATTTGTGAAATTGCGAGAACCAGCACAGAAACTCACGGCTATCTGATGCCAGCATGCCAACCCCCTGGGAAATGCAGGTGTGCGGGTGTGAGTAGGTGGATAAGCAATAAATAGGCCTTAACAGGTAATCCCTGGAGTCCTAGAGGTCTGCCACCACTCCCCCCACCCCAGGAGGAACCCAGAGAAGAAACCAGTTTAATTATGGGTGGTGCAGTACAAGTAAACTTAATCCGAATTAAAGGAAATGTAACCTTTTCCCCTCTTAACCACATCTGATTATTCATTTCTAACTTATTGCCTGAGGTAAAGGAGCCTCTGAGATAGCCATCACCTTTCTCTCTGGCACAATACGCATCTTTCAAACCTAAGTTAACCAGAAACTTCCTCCTTTTGTTAAAATGCTATCTTTTCTGCCACCTTGATCACTTCATAGTTCCTAAGTACCCATACTGATCGACACTGGAGGGCTATACAAATATGATAAACTCACTCAGCTTCCATTAATATTCATCTATGTTTCCAATGCTAACATAATAACCAAGACATTTTTAGATTGAGAGGCAAATAATGCTTTTCAGGAAAGCATCTTTTACTTATGTAAGACTACTTGTTACTTAGTAAATGACTCTTTAAAAATAGATCCTCAATTTAAAGAAGAAAATAGGTGATAAAGAACAAATCTCCAGAACTGAGGCTATTAATTACCTGTATACTAACTAGCTATGTGATCTCAGAGAAGTCCTTAAATGGAAGAACCAGGTTCTTCACCTATAAAATAAGAGAGTTGAACTATCTCAGCAAATTTCATCCCGGCTGTATATTAGAACAACGTGAGAAACTTAAACAAAACAAACAAAAACAATGTTAAGCTCCAGACCAGCCCAATTAAAACCGATTCTCTAGGTATTGGCATTTTTTTAAGCTCCCAGGTGATTCTAATATGCAACCAGGGCTTCAAACCACTAGTCCCAGTTCTGATCTCCAATGCCTCTTCCCCTATTCTTTCATTCTCTGATCTTAGGGCGATAATTCTGGTGACAAGATCTCAGAATGCAATAGGCCAAAAAAGCCACAAAAAAAGTAAAGCCTAAACCTTGCACACTGTGCCTATGTGCACACAGGACTAGGAGCGGTTAACCTGAATTCTAGACATTTTTAGAAGTTAAAAACCCTAATGCATAACTGAGAACGAAAGCAGTGTGGTTTAAGGGCACATGCACGCTCTCGAAATGACTAATCGTGATAGGAATCAACTCCTGAAACTTGGACGCAGGGAAATGGGTCACAATTAGCTCCTGATCTCTCCCTTTTCCCTCTTCTACCAGCCCCACTGAACCACAAGCACAAAAAAATGGTTGGCTATTAGTCATAATCAGAATATGAAACCAGCCCCAGTTTCAAAGGGCTTTCTTCATCATCAAAGATTTGGAAGTTCCTGCATGGGTGCATCTTTTGATGAAGGTCATCTTCCAAAAACTCTTTCACTAAATTATATCCCCACAAGTTGCCATGTGATACTCAAAATTAGAACTAGTACAAAACCTTAAAGTAAAAATAATTTTACATTAGATCCAAAGACCTTTTACTTTATGCCCTGTATTAAACATATTAAGGCTCGAGTTTCAATTTATAATATTTCACAAATTTGAGAGAGAAGACAGAAACTAATTTAATACCATGCGTTGAATATACTCCAACAACAACCAAACAAAAGAGAGAGAGACAGAGAAAGAGAGAGAGAGAAATGAGATAGCAGAGAAGGAAAAAGAAACCATGAAACCAAAAAAAGGTTAAGGACATAAAACCACAAAGTTTGTGACTAGGCCCAAAATCTCTACTGCAAGTCCTGCAAGCTACATGAAAATATAATTAACTGCATCACAATTCATGGCTACTTTTGGTAATACTACTTTCTCACCTAGATCTTTAAAAAAAATCAGAACTGTTAGTATCTTCAACTATAAGCACAATAGCAAGAGATGTTATTTGCAGAATTAAACTACTTTTGCAAACGTAAAAGTCATAGGAAAGGTGAAAACCCTTCCAATGTTAATTTTTTAGCTTGAACTAACTTTTAACTAGCAGATCCTCTGCACCAAATTCAAAATATACAGGATTCATGTCAAGTATGAGAAATTTGAAAAATAATTCCAAACCCCTATATCCCTTTTCTTAGATCTTGAAACCCCACATTCCTGACATTGTACACTGAGATTAACCCTTGCTATTCACTTGGAAGCTCAGTTTTAAAAGATCACAGTAGCACTGCCTTGACATGGAACTCACTCTCGTGCTTTCTGTAAATGGCCCTCCAGTCACACAACTGGCATTCCTTTGCAAAGCCTTAAAATTAAATCAAATGTAAGATTCATAATGTCAGCATTTGTTAAAGGAAATGAGACAAATACGTGGAATAATTTCAAAACACACATTTTGCTTTAAAAGTATCTCAACAAGGGGCGCCTGGGTGGCTCAGTCGGTTAAGCATCTGACTCTTGATTTTGGCTCAGGTCATGACCTCACAGTTTCTTGAGTTCCAGCCCTGAGCTGGCCTCTGCACTCACAGCATGGAGACCGCTTGGGATTCTCTCTCTGCCCCTCCCTCACTCTCACTGTCTCTGTCTCTCAAGATTAACAAACTTAAAAAAAAGAAAAAGTATCTCCACAAGTCCTTTCCAATACTAGCCATAAGATATTAAAAAAAACAAAACAGGCAGTTTGTTTACAAGGTTTTTTTTAAAAGCAAATTAAAACTCAACACACTAAATTTTTTTTTTAAACATACTAAATTCTTCAGTTTTTTCATACACAAGTTACTCTCCAGGGCTCCAGTTCTCCACCAAGATTACACTGCTCTTGCTGTACACACATACTGGAATCCAGGAAGATACAGGGCTCCCCAAAGACAGTGAGGGGGAGGACTGAAGGAGGAAGCAACCATCTCTTTAAAAGAAAAAAAAAAAGCTAACTTGCAAATAGTGGCAACTGATAAGTGATATGTATTTCCACCTGTACAGGACTCTTTTGCCTGGTAATGACACATTCATATCTTGGGGAATGAGGCCAGGAGGATGAGGTGCCAGGAAGAGCAGAGCAGCTGGGTATCAGCAGCCCAGCAGGGGCACAGGAGTTAATCTGTTTGGATGCCCAACTGCAGGAAGTCATTACATCATAGGCCTTTCCACACCTCTCTCCCTACCATGTGCCCAGTGCCCCAAGAGGCTGAAAAGGAACAGTAGAGAGCCTCCCTTCTGGTTCACTTATAGGTAGAAGCCATTACCATCCAGCCCTGCCACTACATCTCCCTCCCCTAGGCCAGGGAAGGCCTAGGTGAAGCTCCAGGCGCCAATCCTCTATACCTGGACCCGACCTCAAACAGCGCCAGAGTGCAGGCCTCAGAAGAAGCAGATGGTGTGGCTAGTCCGCCTTGAGGTGGAAGGGCTGGCCGGTTCCAGGACCCAGAACATGTCAAGTTTGGGGGCACGTTTAACTTGGAAAATATCTCTAAGGAATAAAGACGTCAATACAGGCAAGGAAAGACAGCCAGCCAGGAAAAGGTTTACAACCACTGCTTTTTCTAATGGGACCGGTATGCCTGTGGGAATTAACACCCACAAGCTAGAAACTTCAACGTAAGGGTGGTTCTCATCCAGCTAGTGGCAACGACCATGCTCCTGTGACCGACGGGAACCACAAATCCAACCCCTTCTCTGGACACCAAGTCCCAAACACTCCCCTCACATCCTCTCACTGCACCCGGAGAGCCTTCCCCGCACCCCCACTACGGTGATTTCTACTTCGAAGTTAGCCGCAGACCTACCTCCTCCGCGCAGTCCAGGGAATCCAGCAAACGCACTCCTGTCCGCCAGTCCTTCCCTCGCCGGCATCCCTTGCCCCCTCTCCTCACCTGGCCATGCCCGAGGCTTCCCCAGAAGCCTCCTTTCCCCAACCCCCCTCCGCGGCCGACCCCAGGTTCCCCTCCTCTGGGGGTCACACAGATCCCCCGAAACCTCACAGCGGAGGCTCTCGCTGCCAACCCCTCTCCCCAGCGCCGGCAGGCGCGCTCCGATGAATCGAAGGCGCGTCTCGCACTGCGCAGGAGGCCCGGCGGGTCCGGCCGCCCGCCCGAGGTGGGTACGCACCTTCCACCCGGCCGAGCTGTTGCTGTCGCCCTTATCCTTGAAGTAGGGCACGCAGCGCACCATCCACTCGTAGATCTGGGACAGAGTGAGCCGTTTGTCCGGGGAGCTCTCGATAGCGCGCGTGATCAGGTCGGCGTAGGACAGGTTCCCCCAGGCGTTCCGCCGCGACGAGCATTTCCTCGGCTGCCCGGAGCCCCCAGCCGCCCCCGGCTGCGGCGGTGGCAGTGGCTGCTGAGGCTGCAGCGGCGTCTGCGTCCCCCCGCTCAGCGCGCCCGCCGCGGGGGCTGGCCCGGACCCGGAGTCCTGCCCTCCGGGAGCCAGCAGCCGGGCCGAGTCTTCAAGGAGCAGCCCGGAGCCCAGCGTGCCGCTCCCGCCGCCGCCGATCGCCATGGCCGAGCCGGCCCTACCGCTGCCGTCCTCGTCGTCTTCATCGTCCTCCTCCTCGGGGATCATGGAATCCGCGGCCGTCTCCCCCGAGGGCTTGGCCGGGCTCCCCTGGAGCTCTGGCCTCTGCAGGGGCCACGTACATGAGCGCGGCCGGCTCTGGGGCTCGAACTCCGGGTCCAGCTCCACTTCGAGCGGAGAGAGCGGGGCCGGAGAGGCCGGTGCCTCTGCCATCTTCGCCGCCTGTCCGCCCGCCCGCCCGCGGCTCGGGCTCTCGCGCTCTCCTCTCGCGCCGGGGCGGGGTGCGGCGGGGGAGGGACAGGGGCGCCGCGAAGGCTCGGGCTCCCGGGAGCCGCTGCCGCTACTGCCGCCGCCTGGGGAAGCACGAGAGGAGAGAGAAGGAGAGTTGGTTATCCCGGGCTGGAGCCCGGTCCTCGGCGAGTCCTCGCCCGCTGCCGCCGCTTCCCGGCCGCACGGCGCTCGCCTCCCAGAAGCTGGCAGACCTGGAGACGTGCGTCCCGCGAACCTGGCGCAGCAGACACCGCCCCCTGGCCAGGCCGCGGGGGAGACAGGAGCGAATTGACGGGCTCGCACGGGGCAACCCCCTCCCCCCGCCGCCTCAGCCGCCAGATCTGCAGGTCCCTCCTGAGCTAGGTGGCTGGGCGGGGAAGAAGGGGGAGGGGCGGGGGCGGGGGAGGGGCGCGGGCCGCGCCTTTAAAGCGGGCAGCGGCCGGAGCTGGCGCAGCCGAGCGGCGGTCGGAGCCGGAGCGGGCGTGCGTTTGTTTATGTTTCGCTCGGGCCCGTTCAAGTGCTTCCCGCGGCGCTGGAGCCAAAGTCTGTGGCGTCTTCCGCTCTTCTCCTCCTCGCCCCTGGCCCTGCCGCCTCCGCGCCCCCTTGTACCCCCTTCCCTAGCCCAGGGGCCCGAGCCCGGAACGGCACGGGCAGCCACCTTCTCCTCTTTTGGCCCGCGGACCGGGAAGGCGAACATGAGTCCGAGAGCGGACGGGCCCTTGTCACTTCCAGAAAAAGACGAGACGGAAAGCAGGGGGGCAAGCGGCTCGGCGGGTGTTTGCAAAGGGTCGAGCCAAGCACGAACGACCACTTTGGGGTTTCGTGTGGTTTATTTGCTCGCGGACGTTGTACCCCCCACCCCCTTCCCTGTAAAGAACGCGGGGAGGGCACAAGTCGGAACATAAATCTTCCAACAGGTCAGGAAGCGCCAAGTCTCCCGGGCTGCCAGAAAACCCGGACCAGCACGTTCATCACCTCCTTGCTCCCGCTGCTGCCATCTTGACAGTTTTCCCCCCTTCACTCAAGTCCTTTAAAAACACTAGCGGGAGGGAAGGGGGGCGCGCACACCGAGTCACGGGGAGGGAAAAGGGAAGCGCCTGGCCCAGCTCGGAAGCAGATCCGGAGTCACCGGGAAGGCGGCCGCCCCTCTGCACAGCTCCGGCGCCTACCTCAGTTCCTTCCCTTCAGGGACGAGGGGGAAGGACGCACAATCCCGCGCGGACCCGTGGCACAGCGAAGAGGGGGCGCGCAACCTCGGCGAGAGAGAGGCGCTCCGGCCGCCGCCGCCGCCGCAGCCCGCCTGAGGAAACGCCTGTCAGCCTGCGCGCCGCCGCCTTCCACATTCCTCCTCCTCCTCCTCCTCCTCCTCCTCCTCCCTTCCACGAGCAGGGCGGCCGCGGCAGCAGCACAAAGTTATAGACACACGCAGGGTGCCTCAACCTAAGCTGACGGCGGGCGGGCGGGTCCCCGCCCAGGGGGAGGGCTGGGCGGCGGGCCCGGGTGTGCTGTGTGCGTGCGTGTGTGTGCGTGTGTGTATATGTGTGCTCGCGCGCGCGCCTGCGCGGCCCGGCTCCGCGGGACTGCGGGCGTGGGTGTCGGGGCGCGCGCCGTGGGCCGGGACTAGGCGGGCTCCCGCAGCCGTCCCCGGCGGGCTCCGCCTCCCGAGAGTCTCAACGACAACAAAGCGCGGCCCCGGCCTGCGAGAAGAAGAAGGGGGAGAGCAGAGCCCCGAACGCTCCACGAGCGCAGTCGCGTGGCCTCTCAAGACTCCAGGCAGGACGCCTGGTACCGGGGGTCCCCGTAGGGCGCGTCCGTCGGCCAGGTTCTGGGCCCGCCCTGGTGTCCGGTTCCCCGTTAGAATCGGACACCAGGTAACACCCGAGATAGGATGCTGACCGCAGATCACAGAGGTTACCTCGGCGTGGAAATACTGACAAGCGAAGATGTTGGTGCCATACAGGACTTCGATAAACTGATGCCCTCAGATTTGATCAGGCACCAGAAGGTTTGCAGCTGAGTCTCTTACTAAGGACGCTCGACCTGTGGATTTCATGGCAAATGAGGGGAGAAGTGTAACTAACTCAGGAGAAATGCAAATTATCCCCCATTCCTAAATGCAAAGGCAGATTTTGAACAATTATGAATGGGAACTAAATTGATTCTAATTTGTAAATGGCTCCAGAACGGCTAATTGTGCGTTTTTAAGTTTTCTTAAAAAGATACTTATTTAGGCTTAGGAAAACAACAAGTCCTTATCCTATTATCAGTGCCTAAATTGTTCATTTGTACACTGCGCTACATGCGATACGCACACCAAAGCTCTGTTCACTTTGGTTCATCAATATCTTCTTTTCCCTTTCTTCTTAAATCCTTCTCAGTCACTGGAGATATCTGAGTCCAGAGCTCACGCCTCAACAACCCAATACACAAAAAAGGTCCAACCCAGGGTACTCAGAAGTCCGCCCACCCAGCTGATTCCAGGCTCCGGGCTTTGCGCAGGGCCCGTCACTCAAGTGACGCGCGGCCCCGCCCCTGCACCAAGCTAGTTGGACGCGTACAAACAGATGATGTCATTGTATCCACACGCGCGTGACCCGGGAGCTCTGCGCCGCGTCCCCATTCGCTGCACCGCCTACTCGTCAAACCACGCCGCGCGCTGACTGGCCGCGGACACCAGTCTCCAGGCCTCAGACACCCCTCTCCGCCCCCCGCCCCCGCCCCCCAGCAAATAATAAACAATCGAGTAAAATTCTAAGGAAGAAAGGAGGGGAGGGAGAAGAGGAGAGAGAGAGAGGGAGAGAGAGAGAGAGAGAGAGAGAGAACCAGAAGCCAGTCCTTCGCACGCTGAGAGAGAGTTCAGGGTAGAAGGACTTGAGAGGTCAGAGGAGGGAAGGGGAGCAGACCTGGGGCGATGGGTCCTGCTGCGAGGTGGTGGTGTCGGGGGAAGAAAGTTGGAGAGCACCCTGCGGGGCGCGCCTGGCAGATCGGGGGACGCTAGGGCCCGGGAGCTCCGGGGCTTGGGGCTTCGGGGCGGTGCGCGGCGGTCCGAGGGGGTGGAGAGTGAGACACGCCGGAGCGGCGCGGGCGGAGCCGGCAGACACGTGCGGGAGGAGGGCGGGCGCGCGCCGAACTGGCTCGCCCGGGGCGCGCGGCAGCGGTAGCCGCGCGCGCTTGTTTACCAGCGCACGTGGGTGTTATTTTTAAATGGAATGTTGTGCTGGCCGCGCAGCCGAGTGGCGGGCGCGTGGGGCAGCCCGCGCTGGCTGGGGGACGCGGCAGGCCCGCGCCACGACCTCTCCGGGCTCCACTCACGGGCCAGGCAGGCTGTCTCCGTTGCAGGATTCCAGCGCAGCGGCTGGCTGAGGCCGGTGAGCCCGATGGCGACTTTCGCGCGCTGCCAAAGCCCTTACGGAAACGACGAGTTCCCGCCACCGAACGCTGCCTTCTTTAAGCCCGGCTTCGGCGCCCTCAATCACAAAGCCGGGAACAAAGCCGGCCGGGCTCCGCGGCCACAGGTTCCGGAGCCGATTTCACGTGCACACATACTCCCTGGCACACTACACTCTGGCCGCGAGGTAGACTTCTCACCTTGAGTAGTTTGTGACCTCGCTCTCTTGCTCAGAATGTCCCCAGAATGCGCCCGTCACTTGGGCATAGGACTCTGCCACGTACAAATGCGCTTTTGCTACCTTGGCTTGTCTTTGGAAGGGAACTCTGGGAAAGGGGGCTGCTTCCTGGTGTTGCTCCCGCGCTTGCTGCTCCACTTTTTCCTTGTGGGCCTGTCCTGAGAGCCCTGAGCTTCCGTTTGGTTTATAGCCTGGCAATGCGGACGGTGATGTAGGACAACTCTCAACTGAAGGTGTCCCTGGGGGGAAAGGTGGCGGATTGGGGCTTCAAAGAGCACATGGGGGGGGGGGGGGGGCGAAGGGACTTTTGGGCATGTTACCAGGAGTCATGTTCAGCGTGTTCAGCTTTTCGGGAGGAACCCAGAGGCCAGATCACCCAGTGCTTTGCACCGTGATACAGCACAAAATATAAAGAACTTTCAGTTGTTCCTTCTTAATACTTATAACACACCGTAAAAAAATAAAAAAAAAAATCACGCTCTGAATCTAAGCAATCTTTTTTTTTTTTAATTTTTTTTTGACGTTTATTTATTTTTGAGAGAGAGAGAGAAACACAGAGCCTGAGAAGGGGACGGTCAGAGAGAGAGGGAGACAGAATCAGAAGCAGGCTCCAGGCTCTGAGCTGTCAGCACAGAGCCTGATGTAGGGCTCTTGTTGTTAAAGTACAGATATGCAGACTTAGAATATGTTTACACTGGCTGGGCTCTCTCAGATTTTCACTATAAACCTGTTGAGTGTCCATTTACAGAATGCATATCCCAAGGGCATTCAAAAAACTGGAAGCTTAAAGATTCAGTAGATTAATTGAGCTCTTTGTGACCCCCTTGGTGAGGAATGGGGGGTTGGAGACCTGATACAGCTATGTCCCTCAAAAAGCTCACAGCCTTGAGGGGATAAGACTTGAGGAGATAAAAAGTTCAGTATTTCAAGAGTTGAAAAGCAGTACGAGATAAATACAAGAGGTCAAGCATAGTGTTGGGTAAGTTTCAAATGAGGATCAAAACTTCAAATGGAAAAAAATAACAAAAACTTCAAATGGCCGTGACCATAAACATTCTCAGCTTGGTAAATGTGCATCTTACTCAGAGAATTTACTCTTGTAATTTGTCCCTATGGGCAAACCTTGGAAAACTAAGAGTTTGAATCTCAGTGATTGTTATATTTTAGCCTGAAATTGCTTTGACCTTTGCTTTCCCCACAAAGGCCTCCATGCTCTGTCGTTTCTTACCCATACCTTTTTCTCCCTACCACTTTTTAGTACACATAATCCCAAACTTAGAATTGTTCAATTTAGGATTTTTCAACTTTACAGTGATGTGCTAGCGATTCACATTCAGTAGAAACCCTACTTCAGATTGTGAATGTTAATCTTTTGCCCCAGCCCCACCCCCCAGCCATATGCCGTAGGTCATTTCTTGTGATGCCGGACAGCAGTACTGAGCCACTGTTTCCAGTCAGCCGACTGATCACTGGCCTTAGCAACCAATATACTTAGAACTATTCGATACTCTTATGGTCATTCTGTTTTTCACTTTCAGTATAGTATTCAATAAATGACATGAGATAGTCAACATTTTATTATAAAGTAGGATTTGTGTTAGATGATTTTGCCCAATTGTAGATTAATAGAAGTGTTCTGAGCATGTTTAAGGTAGGCAAGGCTAAGCTATGATGTTCAGTAGGTTAGGTACATTAAATGCATTTTCAACTTACACTGGGTATTTTCAGGACATAACCGTATCATAACTCAAGGAAGATCTGTATAGGAAAGCTGAGTAAGTTATGGTTGTTGATAGAGAAGGAATACCAGCCTTACCTTTGTGGTAGAATTTTTGGCCAAAACTTTCCCCACATCTTTTTTTTTTTTTAAGGTTTATTTTTGAGAGAGGGAGGGAGGGGCAGAGAGAGAGGGAGACACAGAATCTGAAGCAGGCTCCAGGCTCCAAGCTGTCGGCACAGAGCCCGACACAGGGCTCCAACTCAGGGGCTGCAAGATCATGACCTGAGCTGAAGTCGGATGATTAACCCATTGAGCCACCCAGGTGCCCCAAAACTTTCCCCACTTCTTAACTTGCTTCTTGTTTATTTTTACAAATGATTGGAGGTGGTGATTGTTCACCCCATTGTAAATTCAGTCACTGGAGGAACAAAACTTTACAAACTTTTTTACCTGAATAAGCTAAGTAAATTCACCATTTCCAACATCTAATTGTGAAGCAACTGCTGGTAGATGCCAGAGCTCTGCGTCTGAGGGTTCCACCACTTAGCACCTGCATCCTCGCCCAATGCTCCTCACACCTAAGTCAGCTGCATACTCCTCTGACCCCAGAGCCTAAGTTCTAGGGACTGAGCATGCTGCCCGTCAACCAAGTGCTCATTTCCCTCTACAACTGGCTTTTACATCCATCTCAACAATGAAGACAGGAAACAAATACAGTATAAGCCTCCAAACAAATGCGTGACCCACTGGAAAGAAAGAAGGATCCCCAATAGCTGGTCTATAGCTGCTCCCCACCCTTTGACACCCCCATTAGTCCCTTCCTCTGCTTCCCCATTCCTCAGCAAAGTACTCACAGGGAAAATTATATACAGAATACTATGTACGGAACAGCTTGAACTTTGTCTTGTCTTTCAGGGTGTTAAGAAGAGAGCAGGCCTAAAATGGAGTAACTTATGCTAAGTCCCACATCAACAAACCAAGACTTTATACCTAACATAATTGCAGTTTCCTAACTCACCCCATCCCACCCCCAGGAATGTAACCTGTAACAAGTCAACACAGAATTACCTGGTCAGCACTAATGAGATAGCTGTCCCAATGGGAAGTCCCCTTTCCAGTCCCCTTACGAAGGCAACCTTTCCTGAAACAATGCATTCTTTGCTAATAGTTTCTTTTTCCACCCCCTTTCCACTTTTAAAAACCTTTCCTTCACTATAGCTCAGTGTAACTCCTTTCTACTCCTGGATGGTTTCATCACCACCCTCTCCAAGAATCCCTGGGGCTCCTGTCCTCTCTCCTCCTCTTTGCCTCCTTCAGGCATGACACACCCAGGCAGAGCCTCCCCTAGGCATTATAGTGACTGTCCTAAGATTCATTTGGAGGACAACTATGAATATTTATAGCGGGGAAGAAGTGGGAAATCCAAAAAAGATTGAAGGTTTACCTGAAAGGGAATTGCAAAGAGAAGAAATGGAAAGGATTCTCTGTTTTAGTATTATGAGGTAAAAATGATAGCTAACCTTTATTTGTCATGCCCAGGCCCTGAACTAAGCACTTTTTTTGCAGTATTTATGCCCTCACAAAGACCATATGGGGTAGATATACTAAATGTTGAATGGCATGGGGTTAAGAATTCAGGCTCTGAGATTAAGTCGGATCCCCTCACTTACCAGATATGTGACCTTGGGCTATTATTTAACCCTTGGCTTTAGTTTCTCATTCATGAAATGAGAATAATATTGGGAAGTTTAGGTTAAATGAGATGACTCTAAAGCATTTAGGATTAGAATACGGGGAAAAGGGGGCATTTAATAAAGTGATGGCTCCATTTTGGACCAACTGAAGAGTATGATCTGCCATTGATTTTTTTTTTTTTAATGTTGCCAGGTGACTCTACAGCAGTGAAAACTGAGAACACTGAATTCTAGGTCTCTCTTCTTTACACTCCAGTGTTTGCTCTCAGCTGTGACTATTGGTTTCTGCTCAAGAATAATGACAGACCATTAAGTATGCACAAGGGGGCAGATCCCATACCCATCTCAGTTTGTCTTTAGAACAACCTACCCCAGCAGGGACCATCCCTCTCATTTCACAGCATTTTTCCCTGGGTCACACAATGAGTGGCAGGCCCAGAATTTGAACCAAAGGCTGTGTGGGCCCATGGCATGTGCTCCTTCACCAACCCTGCAGTTCTTATCTAGGTGGGCCATTTAGCCTAGAGAAACAGAGCTGGAACCAGACAAGCAAACATAACTCCAAGTACAAACCCAACCAACCCGAAGCTGGTGTTTGGCCAAATCTGCACCCATCAGGCTGTTTTCTTGGGTCTCTCATGTGTTCTTAAAGCTTTTGAATCAACTGGCAACATTTGAAAAGGAGGATATTTCACCTGCAAGTCAGATTTCTCATTCTTCTTGAAAAATAAAAAACTCTGGTAACACATGGCAATAATTAGCTGGTATGTGCTCGCCAGCTCACCTCTACATCATGAGGCCCTCTTCATTTAGATCTCCTGACAGACGTCTAGACTTTGGACTTAGCCACCTAACTTGTATCTTCTGCTTCTACAGGGACACAGTGGAGTTGGCTCATTCCAGCTCATGAGAAACAACTGTGCACATCCCTTCTGAACTCCTTGTTCAGCAAATCATATTGGTCACTTGAAATGGATTGTTGTGGGAGTTGTTACCCCCACAGAAATTGGCGATGCTAACAATCAAGTCTTTTGTGGGTTTTGTCAAGTTTTTGTTTTTCCTGAAAGTCAGTTTCCTAGCACGCCATTGCCCCCACTCCACTCAGCCACTGTTCTGGTGTTCTGAAGAGAAAGATTTGTTCTAAGTAGAAAATGAAGGAAACAGAAGCGTTTGACAAACTACTTCAATTCTGCTAAGCAATTGATTATACATTGTCTAATTTTTATTATTTTTAAAGTTTATTCTGAGATTGAGAGAGAGAGGGAGAGAGAGAGAATCCCAAGCAGGCTCCACATCACCAGCTCAGAGCCCAATGCGGGCTCAAACTCTCAAATCTCAAGATCATGACCTGAGCCAAAAGTCAGATGCTTAGCCAACTGAGCCACCCGGATGCCCCTGTCTAGCCTTATTTTTAAAGTACTTCAACTTACTGTGATGGAGTAAAAACCCAGAACAAGCCTCTTGATGAAACTAAAGTTGGATAAGATGTTTTATTAGTTTTTAAAATGAATCGTTGAACTGGCAAGAAAGTGGGGAAACCACAGAAGTCAAAAACAAATTTAAGGTGGGACCCCTGGAAAGTGAGCACACTCCCAGAAAATCCGTCAAACAGCAGCGTCTTTGAGCTTCTACATTGACAGGTATGCAGTGGTGGAGACACAGAAGATAAACCCTTAGGCCTATCCAAGATCATGAGCATAGTAAGAACCTATCCCAATGTAGATTGGCACAACCACTATGGAAAACAGTAAGGAGGTTCCTCAAAACATTAAAAATAGAACAACAATATGATCCAGCAATCTCACTTCTGGAGATCCAAAGGAAACGAAATAAATCTCAAAAAGATTATCCACACCCCCAATATTCATTGCAGCATAATTCACAATATCCAAGGCATGTTTCCCAAGCATGTAAACAACTGTCCACTGAGGAATAAAGGAATAAAGATGTGGTGTATATACAATGGAGTATTACTCAACCATAAAAAGGAAAGAAGTCTTGCCATTTGTGACAACACGGATGAAACTTGAGGGCATTATGCTAAGTGAGGTAGGTCAGGGAATGTAGTATCTCACATATATGTAGAATCTAAAAAAGTTGAATTCATAGAAATAGAGAGTAGATTGGTAGTTGCCAGGGGCTTTTGGTGAGGAAATGGAGAGATGTTGGTCAAAGGGTACAAGCTTTCAGTTATAACATAAGTTCTGGGGATCTAATGTACAGCATGGTGACTATAGTTAATGACGCTGTATTTTATACTTGAAAGTTACTAAGAGAGTAAATCTTAAATATTCTCACCACACATACATACACAAGGGTAATTGTGTGAAGTGATGGATGTGTTAACTAATGTAATGGTGATAATCATTGCACAATATATACATATATCAAATAATCATGCTGTGTACCTTTTTAAAAAAAATATGGAATGCTTCACAAATTTGTGTGTCGTCTTTGCATGGGGGCCATGCTAATCTTCTCTGTATCATTCCAATTTTAGCTTATGTGCTGCTGAAGTGAGCACACACTATACAACTTAAACTTACACAATGTTACATGTTAACTATACCTTAATAAAATTGGGAGAAAAAAAATTTCATATAAAACACTTATATATTTTTTTAAAAAAGAACCTCTCTGATAAAACTGGGATTCCAAAGAGCCAAAGTAAAAATGAATGTGAAACTGACTTGCTCTGCAGAAGAGGACCCTCCCCCCCAAAATTTGCCTATATTGATCCTGGTGCTGGATGGAGAAAAACCAAAAAGATATATGAATCTTCCTTGAGAGTTCATCACTACAGTGTGATCTGCATGTAAGATTGTGATCTAAATTCCTGATACCATGGAATTTTAAAAACTTAATGAGTTCAAGTTTGGGGTACTCCAAACAACTGGCAAGAGCAGACACAATCCTCTCTGGAGGAGAAGATCTTGAACTTCAGCCCCAAAGAATGCCCCCAGATAAGGTTTCAAGAACAGATGGTTACAATCAGAAAACAAAACAAGTAAGGAAGTGAGCCTCCATAAGAAAGAGCAGATAGAAACAAAAAAGAAGATCAGATACACAAAGATTTGGGATATTGGAATAAGCAGACACAGAAAATAAGTGTGTTTAATATATTTCAAGAAATAAAAGAGAAGCTTGAAAATATAGGCAAAGAATAGAGTTCAAAAGAAACCCACAAAAGCTAAATAGATTTGAAATCAAAGACTTCTTATTTATTTTTAATTTTTTCTTCCCAACTCGATTTTAGGTCCTTGAAGACCTCGGGGCCAGGCTGAATGCCTTATAGGTTGTTTTTGCCACTTGAAGGAAGTACTCAACTCTTCTTTTGAAAGACAGCTAAGAATTGAGTTTGTGACCACAGTTTCTAAATTCTAAGATCCAACAAATCACTTCTAAATTTTATTTAATGTTTATTTTTGAGAAACAGAAAGACAGAGCACAAGCAGAGAGAGAGGGAGACACAGAATCTGAAGCAGGCTCCAGGCTCCGAGCTGTCAGCACAGAGTCCAATGCGGAGCTCAAACTCACAGACCGGACCACGAGATCATGACCAGAGCCAAAGTTGGACACTTAACTGACTGTGCCACCCAGGTGCCCCCCCCCCCAACAAATCACTTCCAAAGGAAAGGAAGCTAAGGAGGCAAAATTAATGCAATGCCGCCTGCTGACTGGCCTGTGGCAGATGGCATTGGGCCTCCTAAGTGGTCCATCCACTCCATTTCTCGTTTGGGGAAAACTTGTAAAGTAAGCCTGTGTCAATGTCTACTCATTGGAAAATCTATTTTAAATGCCTAGTAATTGGAATCTTACATACAAATTACTTTAAAACATTGATGTGGTACTTTACAGAAACCAAGGCCATATGGAACCATTCATTATTCTTCAGACTTACATCTACCTGGTGCAGTTTGGCATATCCACTAGTGTGTAAAGTTTTCTAGAATAATCTAATACCAAAACCCCCACAGGTGTGTTTCAGGGCTCACAAGACACGATTATTGCCTCCCCTACATCCACAGCTGGAAACGGAGTAAAACTGTGGAACAGGAAGGTGGCAGAGGAAACATATAAAAGATTGACACATTTTGCAAGTCTGATGTAAACAGTTTAAAATCCTCAAACTAGCAAGGTATGAGGCCTGCGCATATGTTACAGCAAAGCCTGGCATAGAAAAGTACCAAGTAAGCTACCACAGTTGCCTTATAAGGATAGTGTATTTGAGTTTGAATGTTATTCATTAGTGATGGTTTGAATGTCTTGGAAGAAAGTTTATCCTTTGCCAGAGGAACCTCTCTTTGAGTTCAGGTCCTGGCAGACTCGTTCTTGGTGGCCTAAGTAGGGGTCCTACTGCCATTAGTGGGACCTGCTTTCTGAGTCCAGTCTGCCCACTCCGAGTAGCATTCAGGACCTCTGGTCTGAACACCTGGGTTCTCATCAGAGAGGAAATTCTGATTGCTGGTTGGATCCACTCTTGTCCACGTGTTGGAAAGGCCTCACCTTCATTCCGTTGCCCGACTCTCTGGGTAGTTCACATTCCTTTAATATCACATTTCTGCGCCCTCTCAAGAGTTACCTGTGCTCATTTCTGGAGAGACCACTGAGGCCAACATAATAGGTGACAAAATCGCTAAATGAGACTATATATGAGGAAGAAACGTCCAGGCCTCCAAATATGCGTCATTTTATGAAAGGGTAACATCTGAATGGCACACATTTGCATAGCATTTGGAGCTCTTCTGCAGCTTCAAATCTCAAATGTATAATGTGAGGGCTTTGTTTTTTTAATTTTTTTACTCAAAATAAACTTTTATAAAATCTGTATTTTGGAAACAAATCATGAAGCCAAGTGAATAATTCCATTAAAAAACACAATCCCTAGGGTACCTGTCCTGTTTAGGGAACTAACCAAACCCAGTCACGTTGGGTCAGGCTTTCCTATTCACTATGGAGAGTGAAACTTGCTTTGGAGTTTGTAGGGATTTTGCCCACCAATAATGAGATGAGGTTTGAGCCAAGCCCCCCCACCCTCTTTTTTTTCTCATTTGTTGTGCGATGAAACTATGTGGTTGAAGAGTGGATCGGTTGTCATGACAACCAACTGGAAGGGCTGTGACCCACAAGGAGCCTAGAAGTGGGAGAGACTCTGGCCCTCACAGCTGGCCTTTCTCCAGTGCATAGGCAGTAGAGAGGAGCGTCCAACAGCCAGGGGACGGTCAGTGGTCTCAGAGACCATTCTCAGCTGTACCCGGGATCTGACAGCTCTGTGTTAAGTGGTGAAATCAATTTTCTTCACCTGCTGAATAAAGAATCAGAGCTGAGCCAGGGAAACCACAGGTGGAAGAATTCCATGAGGCTCAGTCTGAAAGAAGTCATTTTGACCTTTTCTTCCCTCCCCCTATAAACAGTATTAGCAGGAAATTGTTCCTTTTAAACGAATTGATCCCCAAGTGAACAATGAGAATTGCATTCCTTTCTCAAAAGTATCAGAACTAGTTTCTCTGTGTATGTTTTAAGTTAGTCCTCCTCCCCTTTCCCACAGTTGTAGTATATTAATATTGAAATCAGGCCAGTCAGAATTCTCACGTCATTGTTGCTTAACTTCTGGATTCAAGAAATACTCAGAAGATGAGAGTGCTTGGAAAATCCCTTCTAGAAGTCCTTAATGTGGTCCCGCCTAATGCTTTCATTCTCTCAGATATTATAAGGGGAAAAAAAAAGTTTATTAACCTTGAATCTTTCAACTTATCCAATACGAAACAAAGGTACTTAAAATATTTTAAAAGATATCTATATTTTAAACTTGTCCTATATCTATGAGGATGATATGCCTATCTTGTTTTTCAACATATACTTTCTTTTTTTTCACTTCTTTATTGAGAAATATAACATGCTTACAGAAAGTCATAGATGAGTTTACACTTTATGTGACAGAACAGTTTAATGAATGGCCGTTAAGATAACGTCATTTAACTAACACTCAGGTCAAGAAATAGAAGGGGCACCTGGGTGGCTCAGTTGATTAAGCGTCTGACTTTGGCTCAGGTCATCATCTTGCAGTTCATAGGTTTGAGCCCTGAATCAGGCTTTGCACTGATAGCACAGAGCCTGCTTCAGATCCTCACTCTCCCTCTCTGCCCCTCCCTCTCTCTCTCTCTCTCTCTCTCTCAAAAATAAATATTTTTAAATATATTTTAAAAAGAAATATAGATAGAAGATTACTAGATTACTATCACCCTAAAATCCCTGAGATGCCCTTCCCCATCAAAGCCCTCCTCTATCTCCTTAAAAGACATCATTCCTAAATTTGTGGTAACTTCTTTGCTTTTCTTTATAGCTTTCCACCTTGTTTGCATCCTTAAACACTCTGCTTTAGTTTTCTTTTATTAAAAATTGTTAATGTTTATTTTTGAGAGAAGCAGAATGTGAGCAGAGTAGGGTCCGAGAGAGAAGGAGACACCAAATCCAAAGCAGGCTCCAAGCTCCAAGCTGACAGCACAGAGCCCGAGGCAGGGCTCGAACCCATGAACCATGAGATCATGACCTGAGCTGAAGTCGGACGCTTAACTGACTGAGCCACCCAGGTACCCCTACACTCTCCTTTGGTTTTGCCTTTTTTTGTATCCTTACATGAATGGGATCACACTGCTTCTGTGATCTCTATGTGTTCTTTTGGGTCTTACTTCCTCTCTTGAATATTATGAGGTTCGCCCATACTGCTGTGTGCTGCTCTGCTTCATTCATTTTTGTTGCCAAATAGTCAGTTCTATGAATAGCTCTCCATCTATCTAGAATCAATATATAGTTAGTTTCTCTATTCTAACGTTGATGGCTAATTGGGTTGTTTCCATTTCAGTGCAGTTGAGAACATTGTTGTTCTGCATTCCTAAGCCGTGCGGGCATGCCTTTAGTCTATACTTAATAGAGGAGTTTCTGGGTCATAGGCATCTTCTGCTTCACTGAATGCTGGACTGTTCTCTGAAGTGGTTGTGCCGTTTACACTCTCATCAGCACTGTATGCATGTGCTCCTTGTCTGCATTCCCACTAGCACGTAAAATTGTTGAACCGTTTAATTTTGTTATTTTCTTCTTTTAGTGATGATGGATTTAAACAGGTTAGATTTAACTGAGATTTACTGAGCATCTGCTAAGAAGCAATGCCTATACTAGGAGCTTCTCCGTGTATTTAATCATCATAAAGTCACAACAGTCCCTGAAAGGAGATGATGTTCTCTCCATTTCATAAATGAGGACAATGAAAGCCTCAAGCTGAAAGTTTCCCAGCAGAGGCCATGACAGAAGTGGGACCAGGACCCAGGTCTTGCTGACTTACGAAGACCACACACTCTCTATGTTTCTAAGTAGTCTCCATCCCTGACCTCTGCTTCCCCTCATCAGCATCTGGAAGACAGATGGTTGGGTTGGAAGTATGTTGCCTAGAGTCTACTTCAGGCCCTTGCTGGGCACCAGGCCCTGGCTCTGACCTCACACACACCTCACAGACTCCACCACCTGAAGGGAATGTTACAGGAGGTCACGCTACACTGACCCAGCTGAACCACATTTCTCTTGTTATAAACGATTCTTCTTAAACACTCTTTTAAAACTAGTTTATTCTGTTCTGTTTAATGCCCAGAACCCTACTTCCTTCTCCTTCAGCTTGGCCTTAGTCCTTTTTCAGTGGGATCTTCCCTCCCAGACTCTGAGCTATTTGAATACAAAGACTGTGTTTTACTCCCTTTAAAAAAAAATCATGTGTTGTCAGGAGGTATCAAAGGGTATAAAGTTTCAGTTACACAAGATGAGTAAATTCTGGAAATCTGTACAAACATAGGACTTGTACTTAACAATTATATATCATATACTTTAAATTTCACTAAGAGGGGAGATCTTATGTTAAGTACTCTTACCACAAAAGAAAAAAAAAGTAATGAAAAGAAATTAAAAAAAAGAAATGGGGCGGAAATAAACTTTTAGAAGAGGTGTTGATGAATAAGTTTATGGCCTTGATGGTGGTGATGGTCTGGGAGGGTATATACTTATCTCCAAACTCCTCAAGTTGTATACCTTAAATATTTACAGCTTTTTGTATATCAATCATACCTCAGTAAAGTGGGTAAAGTAAAATGAAAGGAAATGAAAGAAAAGAAAAGAAAAAAGAAAAAATTGGATGTTGAATGCTCAGACCAGGAGCAACATGGGATAAAAAGCACAAGGACCAAGGGACATGGCTGCCATTCCTCTGCTCACCCAGGCCATTTGACCTTCCCATGTCTCAGTGTCCCCTTCTATAAAATGAAAGGGCTACCCTAGACAATCTCAGGAGCACATGGTGCTAGCATCTGTGACTGTGCTATTAATTTCTTCAAAAAGCACTTATCTAACACCTTCTGTTTGCATCCTTTTACAAATGAAACTCTGGCCCATATCATTGATATTCAGATAAAATGCCACAGAGCTGTTGTGTTTTCCCTTCTTTACATGTTCGGGGACATTTGTTATGTCTTCATGGCTTACCTATTTCTAACCATTAGATGTAGGTCTTTTTTAGCAAGAGCCATCTTTGCTATTTCCCCACCAGACCAGAAGCTCAGTGAGGCCAGGGATTTGAGGCCAGGGATTGTGTCTGATTTGTCTTTGTATCTCCAGCACATAGCAGATGTTCAATAAATGTAGAAAGAAGCAAGGAAGGGAGGGCAAGAGGGAGAAAAGGAGAACTGATGTTTAGAATCTTCCCATATTTGTGGTATCACTGAGCAGAGACGGTCGATCTTTAAACCACAGTCCCTGTCCATACAGGGCGCCATTGGTAGCAAACTCTGACCTTTCACTGAACCAGTAGACCATTAGAGCTTACACAATTACGTTGTTTTTTTTATTGAAGCCTCTCACGGGTACCTAATGGTATTGTGGCTGTGATAAAGGATGCCAAGTGTCCCTGAATGCAAAGGAGAAGAGAAGAGTATTGTAATAAAGTTACCAGACTCATTTGGCTTTTAACCATAGAAAGTCGACTGCTCTGGGAGATCCTTTATTTCTGCTGAATTGGTATTAGTATAAGGCAACCTGCTTTCTGCTAGTTTTTGTTAGTGTAGTTTTAGAGGTGTGCTTTAGGGAGGTCTGATTCTCTTTACCTGGGTCCAGCTCTGGGCTTTGCCAAACCTCCTGGGGACCCATGACTTATTATGAATATGCCCCAAATACATTTCCTGCCCACAGTCAGCAGGTCCATGTCCCTAACTCAAGTATAAAATACAAAATTTTAGTTTGCTCAACCTAGTTCTCCTGTGCTTAGCCAGGGTCCTCTCCTGCTCTCGAATGACAACTCCTTGCCCTCTGAGAAAGAAGTCTTTGGACTTCCGAACCTCTCCCTGGGGGACGGGGGTGGGGTGGAGTGGAAAACAGACTTACCACCCCCACCCCCCACCCCCACAAAAAGGTCTGACCGCAGCAGGCTGGTCATGGAGGATCAGGCTGCCAATTTATGTTTTCTTTACCATTTCCCTCTAAGGTATCCAGGGGAAGAGGACCACTCTCTAGGTAGAAAGGTGGACTCTACTTTTCGAAGCACCAAAATGAGCCTGGAATAGAGCCAGGCTGACTTCCGGCGGTTTCTGTCTACAAAGTTCACATTTCTCAAACCAGCTGAGACTTGGAGAGGTTCTGAGGGAAGGGCCCAGGTGCTGAGCCTCTAGACAGCCACCTGCTTCTCTCATGTGTGGAGGAGCTGGGGTCCTGGGACACTTTCCGACCACAGGTCGCCCCTCTCCTCCGCAGCCCCCTCAGTAATCCCCAATTATTCAGCAACACTTCTGGAGGGACTCTGTGGGAAAAAGGTATGTGTCAGGTGCTAAGTGAATCCCTGACTTGTCCCAAAGTTCTCAGTCTCCCAGTGCTATGTTAATGGCAATGCTGTGAGGTCAATCTCCCATTTAAAAAAAAAAT
>CM053577.1:51614310-51660485 GCA_028646485.1 Cryptoprocta ferox
ATTTATTATTGATACAGAGAGAAACAGAGTATGAGTGGGGGAGGGGCAGAGAGAGAAAGGGAGACACAGAATCTAAGGCAGGCTCCAGGCTCTGAGCTGTCTGCACAGAGCCCGATGTGGGGCTCGAACCCACAAACCGTGAGATCATGACCTGAGCCGAAGTCAGACGCTTAACCGACTGAACCGCCCAGGCGCCCCTCCCATTTTTAAAACTAGATGATAACCTTCTTAGCTTTTTCCCCTCCTGAGTTTCCACGAGTGGTTACGACAGCTCTGCCAATATCTTTCAACCATTGCCTGAGACTTGAAAAACACTGACACATCCATGTGTTACGATTTTCGAACGGTATTTTAGCACTGTCACAAATACTTGTCATTATGAATTATTCTCAACTAATGGATAATACAGTAGAGCCACAATCATGGGAGATGCTTTAGTTCCTTTGACACTAAAAGGAAGCCCTCATTTATAGAAAGGTGGGCAAAAGATATCAATAGATATTTTGTATCCCACTTATGGCCCGTTAGCCCCCTTCCAAGATCCCTGGCTTCCTGTTCTTGGGGGATTAGGGCAAAGGAAAGATGTTAACACTTTCTCATCAGCGAGAGGATTCTGCCTGAGTGGATGATGGGCTTGATGTCTTTACACTCCTGCCTTCGTTGGCCTGTAACTGTTGTCATAGCAAAGATTCGGCTTGGGGGTAAAAATCCCTTTTGAAAAAGAGATGAGCTGGGTTTATAACCACCACCACTCCCATTCTACTCTTGCATATCTCTAAAAAAATGGAATAGTTGCTGAAAAGTAAATGAATCACTTTGGGGATGAGACCCAATTCTGGAACATTTTTCTCCCAGAAGGGTAATCTTTCAGAATAATCTTGAAGCCGGGGCTTGCCCGTGGAGACCTTTGTCCATATTTCCACCGTTGTTTGCCTGCACGAACCTTGCGTGAACCACGGTGGGCTTCTCTACTCCTGAGCCAAGTGCTGGCCTAGTACTCCTGGTCTGGCGCACATAGCCCTTGCCGCTGCCGCAACCTTTCTGGAAGCATCCGTGCGGTGCTGTTTGACAGCGCTCTCTCGGCGGGGGTCGCTGTGCATTGTCATGAACCCGAGTGCTGTGGGCTCCCCACTCTTGCTGCTGCCGGCTGTCATGGTCCCCTAGATCCGTGCAAACGGCCACCATCAGGGAGCCCCTGAGTGCATTCAGAGGCCCAGCAGGCCCCTCAGGCGGGCCAGCAGCTGAGCTCTGCATGTGCTTGCAGCAGCCCCACACCCCCCAGTGCTCCCAGAGCAGAGCCCCACCAATGCCTGCCTGTTCCAAAGTTGTTTTGTACCAGTGAGTTGTCTTCACTTTAATCCTCCTTCTCAAGTTCCTTTCATTCCAGCCTCCAGACTTTCTCCTGGTGAAAACGGTCCCTGCGAAGAAGGGCTTGTTCTTAGACCAGGTTTTCCAGTTTCCGCAAGAGCCAGCCTGAGGCTGCTGCCGCTATACTTGGAGAGGACGGGATCCCTGGACAGAACCTACTCGCCAGGCCCGACAGGGCTCCCTCCTCACCAAGTGCCTTCATCCTAGTCATTCCCGAAGCTTCCACAGTTCATTCTCATTCTCTCCTGCCAGCCACACACATTTGGAGGCCCGGGGTGGGAACAGACAGAGCTTTAGTAAAGTCTCAAGCAGCATTTCTTAACTTAAGTGAAAATACACAGTGACCCCAGTTCTGTTGCTCATTTCCCAGCTTCAGATGCCGAGAAATTACAATGATATTTATGAAATAGGATGAAGTGACTCCATAGAAACAGAAAGAAATCAAAACCGGCTGACCAGCTGACCGCAGACGGTGCCCTCCCGCCACAGCTAACGCGACGACATACCTAGACTCCAAAATGACAAGCAGGTATCCTCAGAACGTGGTGAAATTCAGCACAAAGGACCAGGGAGAGGCCGTCTCTAACTGCCATACATGATTGTACACAAACTTGATTCAGATCAGAATTAACGTTTCTTGTCATCTCCTCTGAGCCCTGGGAGGGGCTTACGCCGTAGGCAGTCCTTTATTTCCAGGTGGGAGAGTTGAGGCCAAGAACCAGGCTTGGTGAAGCCAGAGTTGGACCTCACCGCACGCAGCACCTGGCTCCAAATTCGTCCTTCCCAGAATCCTCCCCTGTGAAGAAAGTATCTTTCCCTCTGCCTCTGGCACCTCTTTCTGGCAAGTGTCCGTAACTCCGCTGGTGTCACGGTCTTACTTAAGTAGAGAATCATGTCAGAATGGGAGACCATCCTGGTCTATAGTCACCCTGTATCAGGAAGGTTCCAGGAGGGTCAGACACACATGGTGGACTGACAACAATCTTTCTAGAAAAAAAGTCCTCTGTGGCTCTCAGGGCACTTCGCACATCTTATTCCTTACCTACTTTATCGCAGTGAGGGAGGTCACAGCCAGAACCCCTGTTTTGCACAGGGAGAAAGAGAGGCAGAGTGAAAGGAAGAGCAGAACATACATCCTTCCCTACTGGTTACCTTCACTATCAAACTTCACAGCCTCCGCTTGTTTTCCTCAGCACCTCTCCCTGTTTTACAAGGAATTCAAGATAAAAGAAAATGATTTCTGTCCATACTAACTTACCAAGACGGGCGAGTTCACCAGACGCCAGCAAGTTGTGTTTTCCTCAAGGTGGAGCAAGTGTCCCCAGGGCCGTCCTCTGCAGAGCTGGGAAGAGCCAGGTCTTTGCCTGTGTTTACTGGTCTCTTCCTGCCATCTTGTGGCTGCGAGCCAAGGGTACATGCAAATTCCAGTCTTCATTTCCCAGGCTGTCTGAACAATCAGAGTGAGTTTCTATCCCTTGCAATCTACACCATGGGAGGAAGAATCCACTAGATGCATGATTCATTTACCCCTTAGTATGAAACAGTGAGAAAGAAACTGGTTGTTTGAGAGCGTCATGAAGTTATCAAAAAAGGAGGCAGAAAACGTCAGATGCCAACTTAGACCAAGGTGAACTTTTGCTGAAATTGGGTAGATGAGGTGCCCTAAGAATGGGGGCCTTCCCATTAATCCAGCTTTGGTTCTGAGGTGCCACGTATGCCTGAGAACAGACTTTACAAATAAGTCGTAATTTAACGAGCATTGCAAATCGCCCACCCCCCACCTCCGCCATGAGCGATATTCCAGAACACTATGGATGCCTCCGTTCCATAATTCAGCAAAATTTACTATTCTCTAAATGTTTTGACTGGGCCTTTTCATGTTTTGAGTAATATAAAATACCAACGCAATAAAAGGAATGTCTTGGCTCATAATAACTGCAAAAAACAAAGGTAAGGACAACTTCAGGCATGGATTGATCCAGAAGTTCATGTTGTCTTCAGGCTTCTGGGTCCATGTCTGTGTGATTCTTTCTACCCTGGCCCTTTGGTATGTTGGCATCATCCACAGGCTTCAGAACTCACTAGCAATGCCAGGCCAGGCCTTGTATCTGCATGCTGCATAGTCCAGACAAAGACCAACTATCTCTTCTGGTAGTGCCCAGAAGATCAAGGAAGCTTCCTGGTCAAAAGCCCTTGTTAAGTATATCCTTGCATCTTTGTGAGGACCAGACTGGGCCCAGATCTTCTTATCCCTAAGCCAATCACAATGCCCACAGCGAGGGTGAGATTCTCTGACTAATGTAAGCCAAACAGGATCCACTTTGGAGTTAGGGTGGAATCAGTCTCACACAGCATATATGGCTGCCAGAGGGGGCTGGGAGCATTCTCCAAAAAAACAAAACAAAACAAAAAAAAAAACCGGATGCTGAATTTTGATAGAAGAAAAGGAATAGATGCTAGGGAGGTAGCCAGTAGAACTGTATCATACTCTTTTGCACTGTTGGTAGGAATGCAGACTGGTGCAACCATCGTGGAAAACAGTATGCAAGTTCCTCATAAAATTAAAAATAGAACTACCCTATGATCTAGCAATTGCACTATTAGGTATTTACCCAAAGAGTACAAAAATACTAATTCAAAGGGATACATATAGCCCAATGTTTATAGCAGCATTATCTACGAAATTATGGAAACGGCCCAAGTATCCAAGTAGTAGAATATTACTCGGCAATGAGAAAGAATGGAATCTTGCCATTTGCAATGACAAGAATGAAGCTAGAGAGTATTATGCCAAGTGAAATAAGTCAGAGAAAGACAAGTACCATTTGATTTCACTCATATGTGGGATTTAAGAAACAAAACAATGAGCAAAGGGGGAAAAAGAGAGAGGGAAAACAAGAAACAGAATCTTAACTATAGAGAACAAACTGATGGCTATCAGAGGGGAGGTGTGGGGGGGATGGGTGAAATAGGTGATGGAGATTAACGAGTGCACTTGTGATGAGCACTGGGTGATGGAAGTGTTGAATCACTATATTGTACACCTGAAACTCATATAACATTAATATAACACTAACAAAAACTTTTAAAAAGTACCACACTACTAGTCTCCAATTTTTTTCATCACAGACCCCCAATCAATAAACATGATGTATATTTAATACATAAATTATAGATTTACACTAATTTAGCATCTATTTGTACACTATAATACAAATATATATATTTATGTATGTATGGTGTTTTCCTTCTAAGTTTTTATTTAAATTCCAGTTAGTTAATATACAGTGTAATATTAGTTTCAGAAAAATATATTTTAAAGGCTGAAGTTAAAGTAAAATTGTAAACAGTTTTTATCTTATTTTATTAACAGTGTTGAAAAAGCTTTTTCTCTCTCAAGACTGTGATTGAAGTAGCAAAAAAATCTGATTAAAACTGGGCACAAGTTTCACAGAGCTAGAACAAACAATCCTAAAGTTTGTACGGAACCAGAAAAGACCCCAAATAGCCAAAGCAATCTTGAAAAAGAAAAGCAAAGCTGGAGCCTTCACAATCCCAGACTTCAAGCTGTATTACAAAGCTGTAATCATCAAGACAGTATGGTATTGGACAAAAACAGACACACAGATCAATGGAACAGAATCGAGAACCCAGAAATGGACCCACAAACACATGGCCAACAAATCTTTGACAAAGCAGGAAAGAATACCCAATGGAATTAAGACAGTCTCTTCAGCAAGTAGTGCTGGAAAAACTGGACAGCGACATGCAGAAAAATGAACCTGGACCACTTTCTTACACCATACACAAAAATAAACTCAAAATGGATGAAGGACCTAAATGTAAGACAGGAAGCCACTAAAATCCTAGAGGAAATAGGCAAAATCCTCTTTGACATTGGCCGCAGCAACTTCTTACTCAATATGTCTCCCTTACTCAAGGGAAAACAAGCAAAAATGAACTATTGGGATCTCATCAAGATAAAAAGCTTCTGCACAGCAAAGGAAACAATCAGCAAAACTAAAAGGCAACTGACAGAATGGGAGAAGATATTTGCAAACGACATATCAGATAAAGGGTCAGTATCCAAAATTTATAAAGAACTTATCAAGCTCAACACCAAAAAAACAAATAACCCAGTGAAGAAATGGGCAAAAGACATGAATATACACTTCTCCAAAGAAGACATCCAGATGGCTAACAGACACAGGAAAAAATGCTCAACATCACTCATCATCAGGGAAATACAAATCAAAACCACAATGAGATACCACCTCACACCTGTCAGAATGGCTAACATTAACAACCCAGGCAACAACAGATGTTGGCAAGGATGTGGAAAAAGAAGAACGCTTTTGCACTGCTGGTGGGAATGCAAACTGGTGCAGCCTCTCTGGAGAACAGTATGGAGGTTCCTCAAAAAATTAAAAATAGAATTACCCTGTGATCCAGCAATTGCATTACTAGGTATTTATTCAAGGGATACAGGTGTGCTGTTTCAAAGGGGCACATGCACCCCAATGTTTATAGCAGCACTACTGACAATAGCCAAAGTAAGAAAAGAGCCCAAAAGTCCATCGACAGATGAATGGATAAAGAAGGTGTGGTGTACATACACAATGGAATATTACTCAGCAATCAAAAAGAATGAAATCTTGCCATTTGCAACTACATGGATGGAACTAGAGGTTATTATTCTAAGTGAAATTAGTCAGAAAAAGACAAATATCATATGACTTCACTCATATGAGAAATTTAAGATACAAAACAGGTTAACATAAGGGAAGGGAAGGAAAAATAATATAAAAACAGGGAAAGGGACAAAACATCAAAGACTCTTAAGTATAGAGAACATAGAGTTGCTAGAGGGGTTTTGGGAGGGGGGATGGGCTAAATGGGTAAGGGGCATTAAGGAATCTACTCCTGAAATCATTGTTGTACTATATGCTAACTTGGATGTAAATTTAAAAATTAATTATAATTATAATTAATTAATTTAAAAAACTGGGCAGAAGACCTGAATAGATATTTTTCCAAAGAACATATACAGTTACATGAAACCAACAGATACATGAAAAGATGCTCACTATCACTAATCATGAGGGAAATGAAAATCAAAACCACAATGAGATACTACCTCATATCTATCAGAATGGCTCTTACCAAAGGACAAGAGATAACAAATTGTTGGCAAGGATGTGGAGAAAAAGGGAGCCCTTGTGCACTGTTGCTGGGAATGTAAACTGGCACAGCTACTATGGAAAACAGTATGGTGGATCCCCCCAAAATTAAAAATATAACTACCATATGATATAATTCCATTTCTAGATATATAGCCAGAGGAAGAAAAATCACTATCTCAAAGAGATGCCTGCATCCCCCCCACCCCCACCATTTATTGCAGCATTATTCACAATCGCCAGGACATGGAAACAATATCAGTGTCTGCTGGCAGGTAGATGAATAAAGAAAATATGGTATACATGTACAATGGAATGTTATTCAGTCATAAAAAGAATGAAATTTTGCCATTTGCAACAATGTGGATGGATCTCAAGGCATTATGCTAAGTAAAATAAGTCAAAGACAAATACCATATGATCTGACTTGTATGTGAAAATATAAAACAAACAAAAAACCGACTTCACAGATACAGAAAACAGACAGGTGGTTGCCAGAGGCAAGGGTTTTGGGGATGGGGGAAATGAGTGAAGGTGGTCAAAAGGTACAAAGTTCCAGTTATGAGATAATGTACAGAATGGCAACTATAGGGGATGTAACGTACAGAACGGTAACTATAGTTAACACTACTGTATCGCATATTTGAAAGTTGATGAGAGTAGTAGATCTTAAAAGCTCTCATCACAAACACACAAATTTTTGTATCTATATATGATGATGGATTTAACTCGTCTTATTATGGTGATCATTTCACAATACACTATATACAAATATCATTATATTGTCCACTTAAAACTAACATAACGTTGGATGTCAATTATATCTCAATTTTAAAATAAGATTGTGACTGGAAATGCTTTATTCTCTTTTTAAAATCATAGTTTAATACTTTATGATTCAAAGGCCCAGTGCTGGGTTTATTTCTATACTTGGTTTTAAATGCTGTTTTTGCAGAAGAAGATATTGTTTATAGATTCAAATTAGGAAAATTGTATTAATTGTTGCACTTACTAATTCATGATACTAGTATTTCAGTTCTATCTACCACATACGAGGTATGTGGTACGAGGTCCACCTTCTTGACACCAAAAGGTATTGTGTTTTGTGGGTTTTTCTTAAAGAAATGAACCCTTAATTTGGAAGACTTTATTTTTTAAGTGTGCAGATGTGGGAGTTCTTACTAATGACACTTAACATCACTTTTGGCCACAAATCCTATCATGACGCAATATTCCCAGATGTGTTCAAAATGCTCTCTTTGTACGGCTGCTACCGCTGTTGGAAGGCTGCTTTTTTCTCACACTTATTTAAAAACATCACCCATCCCTTGAAGGTACTGCATTAAAACACTCATTGGTAGCCCATTACTAAACCACTGATCCCAGGAAAGGCGGGCACAGTTGGAATGATTATGTTTTCTTCTTTTATTTGTCTGTTTCTCAAGGAAAAAATGTGTAGTTCATCTTTAAGTCCAACAATTCTTTTAATTTAACCCCAGAACCTCTCTGTGGTACAAAGGATTTTCATGGCTAACTCCTTTTCCCCACCATTTCATTTACAAAATATCATAAGGTTCCTATTATGTTCTTTTATTTTTTTAATGTTTAGTTTTCAGAGAGAGAAAGAGACAGAGCGTGAGTGGGGGTGGGCAGAGGGAGAGGGAGACACAGAATCCAAAACAGGCTCCAGGCTGAGCTGGTCACACCAGCCAGGGCCGGGGGAAGGAGCTGTCCTCAGCCGGCATCAGAAGGCCACCCTGGGCCCCTCTGCCTTGTGCTATGACAGCTCTGGGTGTTGATGTCCTGTCCCTCCTGCATGCCTCCTGAAAGAGTGCTCTGCTGTCCTTCCCTCCTTCTCACACTGTGGCTACGTCACAGGCGTCCTAACACGAGGATGTAGCTCACCCATGCTCTGGGCGTCTCCTTTGCCCCAAACTCAATGTTGCCTTATCATAGTTAGAGGATTGTTTTTGTGCTGTTAAATCTGATTATGTCTGCACCGCGAAGGCATAAGCAATTATTTTTAATTCCATAGACTATGTTACTCTATTCAACAGAAATCAACTGATACTTCTTTAGCAATTGAATTTAACATTCTGCATGTTACAGAATTTGGTTAAACATGATAGGTTACTCGGGGCACCTGGGTGGCTGAGTCGGTTAAGTGTTTGACTTCGGCTCAGGTGGTGATATCATGGCCCATGGGTTCAAGCCCTGCATCCAACTCTGGGCTGACAGCTCAGAGCCTGGAGCCTGCTTTGGATACTGTGTTTCTCTCTCTCCCTGCCCGCCCCCCTCAACCACTCATGCTCTGTCTCTCAAAAATGAATAAACATTAAAAAAAATTTTTTTAGTATGATAGGTTACTAGTGCAAAATATGGGTATGTTTTAATGGAAAACAGCGGTTTTTATACTATGCACCCTAAATTTGGTGTTCTAAAACTGAATTATTAAATCTAGGAGGACCGACTTATATTCTATTTCTCTCAACACTCAGAGGAATAACATTCAAGTCATTCTATCTCCCTCTTCTGAATTTCCAGAACACTTAGTAATTTCTCATGGTGTTTATCACACCCTGGCTCTAGTAGTACTTCCTCCTTATCAGGTTAATCTGGAGAGGAGGGATGGGCCTTGCCATCCTACGGCTCTCCCTCAGCACACAGTGTCTGTCACTCTGTTCTTCCTCTGCCTTTTACTAAACTTCCTCACTGACTTGAGTGCCCTCAGTGCTCCCAGGACACCTGAGCAAGCTACCCTCTTGGCATTTACGACATTATGTCCATGTGTTGTCCCGGAAAGATCATGCTCACATCATGGCTAGGGAGTTTGTCTCATTCACCTTGGTGTGACTTTATGTTTAACATTTTGTGGAACTGCCAAACTGTTTTCGAAAGCCACACCATATTACATCTTCACCGATGACATAGGAGGGTTCCAGTTTCTCTGCAACCTGGTCAACACTTGTCATTATCTGCCTCTCTGATTCTAGCCATCCTACTGGTGTGGCATGATATATGATTGTGGTTTTAATTTGCATTTTCCTAATGAGTTGCCAAGCATTTTTTCATGTGCTTATCGGCCACTTATATCTGCACACTATTTAATCAAATTATAAAATATCAGAGCTTCACAGGAAAACTTCACAGAGAAGTCAGTTCCAAAGAGCAATGTTAAATGACTTACCCAGGGTTTTGCATGGCCAATAGCAATACAGGGTCTCCAATGTACTCCTGACTCCTAACCAGTGCTCTTTCTTGCCCACCTGGTCCTTCCGTCAGGTTGCCTCTGGATTCCAACCCCCTTGTATGAAGATTCATCCGATGAATCACTGGATTCCTTAGGAGTTGGCATAAGCATGCACTCTAGAGGTTTTTGATTTTAGGCCATATCCTTTCGTCTTTGATTGGTTGGTTTCATCTCTGAAAATGGTTTTGTCTGGGTGCAGACTTTGTACTTGAGCAGATGGTTTTTATAACTTGCAGCTACTTAAAAGTTTGAAGCAACTGGTGGCTGAACTCCAAGCATTATGTAACTTGAAGCAGCATTCCTGGTCACTAGAGTGCAAGTGAGAATGGTTTAATTCTTTAATTTTCTTTAAATATTTATTTATATTTGAGAGAGAGAGAGAGAGAGAGAGACAAAGAGTGTGAGTGGGGGGAGGGGCAGATAGAGAGGGAGACACAGAATGAGAAGCAGGCTCCAGGCTCTGAGCTGTCAGCACAGAGCCCAACATGGGGCTCGATCTCACAAGCTGTGAGATCATGATCATGACCTGAGCCGAAGTCGGATGCTTAACTGACTTAGCCACCCAGGCGCCCTGGGAGGATGGGTTTAAAATCATAGGATAAATTTAAACCTGTCCACCGAATGTTGCCACTGTGACCGTGAACACAAAAGCGAAGTAGGAAAGTACTTAGAGTTAAGGAATGAAGTAGGGCTGGTGAGGACAGTTATGGCTTTATGTACATATGCTGGGGTTGGGAGAATACAGAGAGAAGCTGACATGGCTCCGCTCTCCCAGGGACACAGCACATGGATCTGGAGATAAAGCTGAAGAAAGAAGCCATTCTTAGTGTGAATTCTCAGGAAGGCATGAGGTCCTCAGATAATTAACAAAAATGAAAAGAGCTAGCCTGGAGGATGGCTGCTACCTAGGCAAAATAAGCTCATTTATGCTGCAATAAATAAACACCACCAAAAATCTCCATGGCTTATCAAAATGTAACTGTATTCCTTGCTCATGCAACATTCACCATGGATTTCCACGTGGTGGCTCAGCATTCCAGGCTACTTTCGTCTTGGGTGTATCTGTCTTAATATATTTCCATGTTTTCCATGGCAAGAGAAGAGCAATCTAGAAGATTTCAAACCAACTGATGAGTGCTTCACCTCAGCAGCAACAGGGCACATCATTTCTGCTCACAACCAATTACTTAGAACTAGTTACATGGACTTGCCTAACAGTCTAGGGACAGGAGGCGTGATCCTCCTGTAAGCTTGGAAGGAAAGGTGAACTGGACGATGTGTAAGCTCTAACATCTGCCACAGCTGGAGAAGGGGGTTCTTTTTGGTCTTCCCAGAGTGGGGGTTCTTGGAGGTATCTTTGTGTCTATTAGAGTATCCCTTTCTGATTAGGGGATAAAGAAGGAGTCTGGATTGTGGAGGTAGAGCTGAAACAAAGAGGAGATGAGTTTATTATCTGTGTCCCCAAAGATGAAGAAAATCTTTGTCTTAACTAAGATTTGGGGAATCTTAACAAGTATGACTTATCCTTGCCTAATTCTAGGTTTTATTTTGATTGAAATTGGAGAGATTTCCTTAGGGAAACAGTTTAGTCAACATATAGATTCCCTTACCAAAATAACCACTACTTTGTAAGCATTTACATCATTATATCCCACATGGCATCTGGCAGAGTGCTCACCGTAAGAAGCTCTTAATCTGATGAGTTAGAGAATGAACAAGAGGAATGAGAACTGTCAACTATCTACTGTACTCCTGAAGGTCAGCGTCTTTCTTTCTGTAAGACTCCAAACTATCCTCAGCTGCAGGGCAAATAATGAGGCCTGAGGAGACTCCAAACCTAATTCAGTTACTGTAGAAACTCAGTACAGGCCCAGAGGGCTTGGGATCGTGTTTGCTCAAACTGCTTCCACCTTCGGATTGTTGGATTTGCTACTTGTTCTAATAATTAACGATCTACCAAGTCTGGTAGATCTTTGTGCAAATACTTATTTGAACCATTTCTGAAGCATGTATCAACATGATTCTAACATCTATCACTTCTTTTCTTTTCCCAACATCACTGGCCCTTGCCAATTCATTGAGTATTGTAGCTGCCTGAGTGCCTGGGATATCATTGCAAGAAGATACTGTGGACTTGGAAGACTGGGTTGAAATAAGTGCCATTTTAGACATACTGAGTTTAAAGAACATTCAAGAGGAGAGATCCAATAGGCGGCTGGCAGTACAGACTAGGAGATGGGGGAAAGTCAGGAGTGGGAATACACACTTGGGAATTACCAGCATCGGGTGGTATTTGTAGCCATGGGAATCAAGAAGAGGATATGAAGAAAATGATAGGGGTGAAAGTATTTTGTATAATATTGGGTCTTTTATATTTACCATTTTTAATGGGTTCAAGAAGGAACTTAGGGGATGAGAAAAAGGAAAAGGAGCCAAAGGCATTCAGAGAAGGAGGAGATAAGAAGCAGGAGGAAAATTAAGTATTGGCACATGGCAGCTAGAGGAGGGGCTCGGGTGGTGAAGTACTAAATACTTCAGAGTAGCAGAGATACTGAGGGCTAAAGCCAGGGCTGTGCAGTTGGTGATGAGGAAGTTAGGGCTGGCTGGAGAGAGAGAGGTTTCATTAGGTAGACTGACCACCATCTTCTCCTTATTCAGATTCCCATCTGGCTTAGCCTCCCCCATTCTCAGTGCCCTCTCCCCAGTCCAGCTGTCAACTGCTGGGCCCCACTGGGCTCATAGGAATCCTTTATCCCTTTAGAAATAAACTCAACCTTGTCAAAGTGTAGTCCAAAGACTCTTTCAGTGAGTCTGTGAGGTCAAAACTATTTTTCACAATACCACTAAGACATTCTCTACCTTTGTCACTCCCTCACAAGTATACAGTTGAATTTTCCAGAAGCTACATGATGCATCACATCACAACAGATGGAGTGCATAAGCTGATATGAGACTATATTCTATTAAGCCAGATGTTTGCAAAAATTTTAAGCAATGCCATTTACTAAATTGTTTTTGTTTTGAAAAATATAGCTAATGTGGTGCTTATAGCTTGAAAAATATAGCTATTTTTCATAACGCTATTCATGTAATATGTAATGAGCTTATTTTTAAAACGAATTAAATTTAACAACTTCTCAATTTTAATTTCTCATATGGTTAAATAATACTCCCCCCCCCCACACACACACACACAAAGAAAAGCTTTTTGGAGTCTGCAGTAGTATTAAGAGTAAACAGTGGTCTGAGGGAGCCTGTGTGGCTCAGTCCATTAAGCATCAGACTCTGGATTTCAGCCAAGGTCACAATCTCACAGTTGATGAGTTTGTGCCCAGTGTTGGACTCTGCACTGACAGCATAGAGCCTGCTTGAGACTCTCTTTCCCTCTCTCTCTGCCCCTCCCCTGCTTGCTCTCGCTCTCCTTCTCTCTCAAAATAAATAAATAAACATTAACAAAAAGAGTAAACAGTCTATCAAGTTCCTTAGTTCTTCAAGCCTTCTCTGAGCACAAGGCAGCAGTGAAGGAAGGTCAATCCCCTCCTTCCTCCGTCCCCTCCCCTGCCCAGCTCTTTTGCTGTGTGGACACCACAGCCTTTCCTGCCTCACCAGTTTCTCACCAGCACCCCAGTTTCCCAACCCTGGCACAGACTTTCTACAAAGTCATTGCCATTCCCCAAAATGTCTGTTGTCTCTGCACCTCCCTAGGGGCCTAGTGCTGGAGGAAGTCTGGTGACCCTGCCCACTGGCTCCTGTGGTGCTCACGGGGCCCCCACTGGCTGGGCCTTCACGGTGGCTGCAATCAACCCCAATGGGACACTCTCACCCCTCACTTCCCTTCGAACTCTCGTTCCAAATATCTTCCAGTCTTCTTTCTAGGGACCTCTGCTGCATCAAGTTGTGTGGGTCATACTCCTCAGTTTATGACAAAGTGAAATCATTTGTCCATGCAAGGCCACCCTTTTGTTTTTCCCTCTCATCTGCCATACCCCATCTCATTTCCTTTCCCCCCACAAGCGTCCATTGTAGTGTATGTTGTTTCCCTCCAATCTATCTGCCATATATTTAGATTCTGCGTGCCCTAGAAAAATATTGGGTGCTATTTTATGTGTGGGTTTCCAAACTCATATTAATGGTACTGAATCTACTATTCCCTCAGGACAGTGTTTGGGCTTGCCCATGATACCATACACAAATCGTTGTTGCTTCTCACTGTTGGAGAGGACCCCCTGCAGGCTCAGTGCACCCTCCTTAGCCACTCCCCCAGTGTCAGACTCCCCTTGGTGGCCTCCAGTTAGTTAATCTCTCTGACTCTCCATTTTCTCATTAAACAAAAAGACTGGTAGTGATCACATCTCCTTTTACAGAGTTATCGTGCCAGTTGGGACTTCAAAGTCTTGCCATCCCCTGTGATTCCAGTTCTTTGCCATCACACATGGTACAGTGAGGAAGAGTCCCTTTACACATGCCCCTACACCCACATCTTTCCTAACCCGGACACCAGGGTCCACAATGACTCAATAAATGGGGGGCTATTAGGATTACTACTGGAGCAGGGAAGGCCACAAAGCATGGAATCTGGGTCCAGAAGACATGTTTCCCAGCTGTGTTACCCCTGGCTTCCGTTTCCTCATAAAAAAGTAGGAATAATCGGATCTCCCTCAGACTGTTGTAGATGAAATGACAGGGCAGGAGCCAGTGCTTTGTGATGTGGGGAGCCTGCTGGGTTAGCTATTCTGTTGTCAGTGGGAACGGGACGAAAGGCAGGAGAATCTAAGCAAGGATGAGAAGTGGAGGAAGGAAGAGAGCAGGCACTGGGAGGCAGCAGCGAGGCCCTTGAGATGCCCGAACGTGCCAGTGCCCTGGGCTCCAGGACCTCTGAGAAGTAGTCTTTGCTCCCTGGGAAGTGCTCCACGTGTGGGAATCAGAAGACCCAGCTGTAGGCCCAACTCTGTGTGGTACTGGCCTTGCGGTCATGGCCACAAACTCCTGATGGGCGGTGATCAACCCTGGCTGCACATGAGAACCCATAGGAGCATTAACAAGTACTGGCCCCAAGGTCCACACCTGACCAAGTGCATCGGCCTCTCCAGGAGTGGGACCTAGGCCTGGGAACACGCAGCTTGTGTGATTCTTGGACTTTTTTTCTGTCAGTTCATCCCGCTGACCACAAGATGGTGCCCTCTTTCTGGGAAATCTTTGATGATTGCCAAACAGGCAACAATCTATTTTTTCTTGGGTCCTGAAAGAATACATTTAAATTTAACAATCTTCACAGCATCTCATTATTCCATGCCCTTGGGTCTAGCCCTTTAGAGTGTCTCTTTTCTCTACAGCTAGAAACTGTATTGAGTTGGGATGTGTCATCTATTGTTTTGTTTCCTCAAGGGCTAGAATGCAAAGCAGAGCAGGCATTTATTGTTGCTTTGTGATTCTAATTATTAGTATCAATAACAAGTACTTTTCATTTAAACCTTTACCATTTGCAAAGTGCTTTTCACCAAATATTCTTGGAAAAACTCTATGAAATGGGTATTACTGTTCTCACCTACAGATGAGAATAGATGAGAAAACTGAGGCTCAGAGCACTAGTTCAAGGTCACAAAGCAAGAGTTGGCAGAACCAGATCCTGAATCCTTCCCACTGTACTTGGACAAGAAGACCAGGCACATCATACATACAGACCAGCAGTTAATCACTGGGGACCCAAAAAGTACAGCCCTGAGAAAGGAAACTTCTCAGGACCTCCTCTTGGAAGACTTCCCAGGCAGGCAGGAAAGACGGAGGTCCTCTGAACTTTGACGTTATGACAGGCAACAGGTCGGTAGACATGTTTGACTGGGCTGAGTGACTTGCTGAGGTAACAGATGGGCAGTTTCCAGTCCGAAGCTGGACAGAGTCAGCAGACATTCAACAAGAGGACAGATTTTATTATTTTTAAAGTTTATTTGAGAGAGACAGAGAGAGCATGTGCGGAAGGGGCAGAGACAGAGAGAGAGAGAGAGAGAGAGAGAGAGAGAGAGAGAGAGAGAGAATCCCAAGTAGGCTCCGTACAGTCAGCAGGAGTCTGACGCAGGGCTTGACTCATGAACTGTGAGATTGTAATCTGAGCCGAAATCAAGAGTCGGCCGCTCACCCGACTGAGCCAACCCAGGCGCCCTACTATTTTTAATTTTGTGATCCAGGAAAATGAACTGCTATGCCAATGGGAAAAACAACTCTTAATTCTGCCTTAAGAAAAAGGTGTAAACTCGACCTCCAAAGAAAATCTTTCTCTACCAGCATACCAGCGAGGGAGGTCTTCCGGGTCAGTAGATCTGACAACATCACGAGAGCACTTGTCACAGATTTGCTACCACACAAATTCTGGCTATCAGTCAGGAACCCAAGTCTCAGTGCCTCAGGACCCCTACCCCTCAGGTGCTTGTATCCCAAATGAGGGGCTACAAGTATAGGTTCAAGTACTTGGACTAGGGAGACTGTTTTTAGGACAGATAATAAATCAGTATGTGGGTACTTTTACTGGCTCCAATGGACATCTTAGCAATTCAGTATATTGTTTTACCATTTCTGTGCCTCAGCTTCCCTATGTGTAAAATGGTAACCTATCTCACAGGATTGTTCTTAAGGATCCAAAGAGTTTATTTATCAAGTATTAGAACCATGCCCAGCATACAGTTACTACCATGTGTTTCTTAAATAATATTAAATAAATAAGTGGATATGAGCACATCCACTTACATATTTTACAAGTGGAATCTTACATTTTTTTTCACAATTCCAAGTAATTCAAATATTACATTACTTGTACACTTTCAGGTACAAGAAATCTACTTCAGGAAGATTTAAGTATTTCTTATGATTAAAATTTGAAATCCCACTGAAAATGCATAAATTGTATTAGAACGGTACTACAGTCTTTGACATTTTATAAACATCAGAAATAGGTTAAATATTCTCTAGGTCCACCAAGTTTTTTGTTTCATTATTACTGATGCTGGCGAATAAGCCTATCCACTGCTAATGTAATCCAAGAAAAATGCAATGATCAGATTTTTCTTTCTCTTTTTTAAAGAAAAGTTGTCCTTTTTCTCTACTTGATTGCTTCTAAGTTTGGAAATTAGTGATCATTGCACTCGGT
Source organism: Cryptoprocta ferox (assembly GCA_028646485.1). Lineage (NCBI taxonomy): Eukaryota > Metazoa > Chordata > Mammalia > Carnivora > Eupleridae > Cryptoprocta > Cryptoprocta ferox. Next base: position 51,631,247 of record CM053577.1, read on the forward strand.
GCCCTGTGTATTTTCCTGACTATAAAGATTTCCTCGGTCTGAGTTTCTGGGTGCGTGGGAGGGTTCCACAGCAATGCTCAAGTCAAACCTTCATCTTCAAGGATCAATTTAAAGCATTAAAAAAAGAGAGAGAGAGAGAGAGAGAGAGAACATTTGCTTTATGCAACCCCAGGGAGAAAGACTGGAATGTTGAGAATGTAATAGGGACAGGATTTGCAAGAAAAACACATGAATTGAAACACTGCTTTCCAATCTAAAGATTGTTTTTCATGTCTCATTTTGGCATAAATTTGTTTTTAGTACCATATTGTTTCCTGGTAACGGCTTTTTTTTTTCTTTTTCTTTTTGGTAACAGCTATTCTTTATGACTTGTTTCTTTTTCTTGTAGGCTGTTTATGAAACAGATTCTGTGGAGAGTAGATGGGGATAAAGATGTGCCATTTCCAGCCACCATGTAACTCCCTTCTCTCCCCCACTCCCAGCTCAGACAGCCCCTTCGCTATGGCCTATCTCATCAGGCCCTGGAGGAGGTGGGGCATAGCAGATGGGACAGAGGTAGGGACATGATCCAGGTACTCAGGTGGAAGCTGAACTACAATTTGCCCTACAGAAACAATATTTAAAAGTCTAAGTTCTTTAGTACCAAAATTATGAGGCAGTATGCCAAGAATTCCGTGGGCTTCTGTGCAGTGAGTCAGGGCCCTAACATCACATCCATTGTTTCCATGGAAAAATGAAATTCTAATTCCAAATACCTGACCTCAACTAAACTTCTACACCAGAATTTGAGTAGGGACTATTTCACATACACCCACCCCCTCTGAGACAGTTCCTCTATCAGTCAGGCTGGCCATCTGTCTGTTTGTCCATCCATTCATACGGTCTTTTTATTAAGGTACAGTATCATTGCCAAAGAAATGTGAAAAGCAAAAAGCTAAGATTGATAGAAATAAGTTACACATTTTATAGAGTTCAAAGCAATGGTTCTGTTGTAAATTCATCTTCACTGAATATTTTAAAAAAATCAATATTAAAAATAATCTTTTTATAGAGGAGGTGTGGTATAAAGCATAGTATGTGAGTTTTGTAGTTGTGAATCTTAGGTCCAGCTATTTAACTTTTCCAAGCCTTGGTTCCTTATCTATAAATAGGGATGATTATATAACTCTCTAGGCTAAATTTTTTATCTGAGATAATATAAATATCTAGCAGTAAATCTGGCACACGGTGGTTATATCCCACCTTTGTCTCTCTTAACCTATTTGACCTGTTTTTGAACTCTTTTTGTTTCACTTCACTGAAGAAATTTTTATACTTAGCTGTAAAGAGGGATGAGATCTTTCCGTTTGCAACAACATGGGTGGACCTAGAGGGTATTATGCTAGTGAAATAAGTCAGACAGGTAAGGGCAAATATCATATGATTTCACTCACATGTGGAATCTAAAAAACCAAACAAACAAACAAAAAGCAGAAACAAACCAATAAGTACAGAGAACAAACTGATGGTTTCCAGAAAAGAGGAGGTATGGGGGATGGGCAGAATGGGTGAAGGGAAATGGGAGACACAGGCTTCCAGTTATGGAATGAATAAGTCACAGAGATAAAAGGTACAGCATAGGGAATATAGTCAATGGTACTGTAAAAGCATTATATGGTAACAGATGGTAACTATACTTGTGGTGAGTACAGCATAATGTACAAACTTGTGGAATCATGTCCACTTGAAACTAATGTAACACTGTGTGACAACTATGCTTCAATTTAAAAATTTTTTAATGTTTTGAAACCCACATTTAATTTTCAGAAGGCTTGATTTAAACTTTCTCTATACTTGGGTACCCTATCCATCTATCTGCTTGACTTAGTTATTAATGTCCAAAATAGACTCATGTGGATAGATTAACTTATAAATTCACTAGATTCAAAAGGGCTTACTTGTGTTGACAACTGTAATCATTTGAACTGTGCCTACTTCCCCCCAAGTATTTGGTTTTCACAATATGTTATAGATTTCACAGTTACTTTTCTCTTTTTTTCTTGAAGAGGGATTTAGAGTCTATTAACAGCCTCAACTAAGATCGCTTCTGTGAGAATAGTTAGCAAAGTCAGGTTGTACTTGAATGAATGAAGGAAAGACCCGAGTGCAGGACAATGAAGTCAGATTTTATGTAAGTAGGTTCATCAAGTGTTTCTCCCTATTTACGGTTAAGTCTCTCCACCACAGAAGCAGAGGCGAGGGTGGGGAGTGGCATTTGGCAGCCAGAGCAAACGTGTATGAGCGGTGGGTAAGTCCACTGGGGTCCTGCTGGCATCAGATGAGCTGGAGTCCGCTCAGGACTCTGTCCCCTCCTGACACTGTCTCGCTGGCCCCTATTCCTAGCATCTGTCCCCCTACTGGCAGTCAGACTTGGGGGATCTGCCTGTGGGTTAGAATTTGACACCCTTACACCTTATTCTATAGTGTCATCATCCTCAATTTTGGGGGGGAGATTTAGTATCGTTCTTGGCCCCCCAAAATCACATGTATAAGCCCGTATTCTAAAATGTTATTCTCTTAAGTTTATAATAAGATCAGAAAGTTTCTTGGCTTTGAACTGAAATGTAGGGTTTTTTTTTTCTCCCCTCTCATAAAAGATGAGTTTGTATCATGCGGCTAAAATGCAGCCAAAGTTCAGAGATTTCCAGAATGACACCACATTTAACTGTGTGTGTGTGTGTGTGTGTGTGTGTGTATGTGTGTGTGTGTTCAAGGTTCATTCAAGTAGCTTAATACGAAGCCAAAAGGTCTGGTCCTACATTAATCTTCAGGAGTGATAATTTTAATTTTGTGGTGCAGAAATAAAGCCAAATAAATAGGCAAAAAATAAACCTATAAAAATGGCTTTAACTTACATATCCACTACATCTTTGAGAGTAATTTTAGATAAAAAATGGTCCAGAGGACAAAGTGCATAATTAGTGATGAGAAAACAATTCCTTCAAGTTCCATAATGAAGAGTTCTCCCTGCCGTAATCATTTGTCGAGAGTTTTATTCATGAAAAAGCCACGGTTACTTCTTGCTTCTGTCCCCTTCGTTCCAGTACTGCTCAGTCTGCATTTCTGTGAGTCGGGAAATCGTGCGCTGAAACGCAAAGATTTCCTCTTCTCCAGTAAACATGGAGAGTCCTTCTGCTGAGTCCTGGTTACCAAAACACAAAACAAAACAAAACAAAAACAACCCAGCACCAATTAAAACTACCACAAATAAAAATTTACAGAACTAAGTACAGGTTTAAAACAACTTTTAAGTTTACCTTTTTAGGTTTAGATTATAAAATGTTCCATACACTTTTTTTTCATCTACAACCTCTTAAATTAGACTAGAGAATCCACTAATTTAAGCTGATAGTCAATAGACAGAACAGATTACCAGGGAGAAAATAGGGAAAACATATGAAAAATAATTAAAGCTGAAACAATACCCCAAATCCAAATATGAACATTTTTGAAGAAAGTTTTTGCACGATGGAAGTTTTCTGCAAAATCTAAAGAAAGGACATGTCAGACAGAAAAAGAATTCCTTCTCCAAAATGCATGCCAGAAGGAAGTAATCAAAAACCAGCAGTTCTGGCAAGTTTGGAAGAGGATGACACCCTCCTCTGAAGCCTCACAGGCGGGGCCACATTCCCAACCAGAGGCCCTGAGGACAAACCCCTGCAGAGCCTTTGCCAAATTGGCTGACAGAGGGGTCTCCTGCGGGCCTCTGGGAGTGGCCTGGGAGCCTACCTTGGGAAGGCAGAGCTGCCTTGTGATCCTGCCAACCACAGTTAAGTTGGGGCTCCCTCTGTGAGGCCAGCAAACAGCCAGTAAGTGAGAAAGAGAAATTGTGTCTCTTTCCTTAGGGGTTTCTACCACATTTCTTCAGAGGAAACTTCTGGACTCCTTAGTCCACGTATTCCTGGCCGACCTACTACAAAACTGCATGACCCTGTGGTCCGAAGCCCTCATTTCCTTGTAGATTATTGGCCATGGACATAGACATGCTCAGCTTACTTTGGCCTTATGTGTGAACCCTGATCCTAGGGAGAAAAATTGAAGAGGCAATGATTTAAAAAAACTTAAGAAACTGAGAGGATATAGCCCCTCCGGTGTATTTTTTCAAACAGCAAAAGATATTATTTGGATATATGTATTGTTCTTAGAGAAACCACCATTTTGAAAGTTCTTAGCATAAAGATTTACAAGTAGCTATTTATTTCTACACATAAGTGTAAGCAGTCATATTTCCAAAGTTCACTTTTTTAAAAAAAATATTCAAACTTTTTTATTTTCTTAATGTTTATTTATTTTTGAGAGAGAGAGAGAGCATGAGTGGGGGAGGGCAGAAAAAGATGGAAACACAGAATCTGAAGCAGGCTCTGAGCTGTCAGCACAGAGCTCAATGCTGGGGCTCGAACTCATGAACCGTGAGATCATGACCTGAGCTGAAATCAGACACTTAACCAACTGAGCCACCCAGGTGCCCCGAAAGTTCATTTTTTAATGAATTATAGGCCTCATTTCCCCAAACTCCTAACAATGCATAATTTTTACTTGGGTCAGTAAGGAACTGTTTCCTCATTCCAGATGACCTTTCACCTCGGGTTGGAAGAATGGGGCTCTCCTCATTCTAGAGATTATTGTTTATGGATAACTTTAAAATTTTGACTAACATTTAGACTGTTTATGGATAGCTTTAAAATTTTGACTAACATTTAAAAAAAATTTTTTTTTATGTCTTTATTTTATTTTGAGAGACAGAGACAGAGAGTGAATGGGGGAGGGGCAGAGAGAGAGGGAGACACAGAATCTGAAGCAGGCTCCAGCCTCTGAGCTGTCACCACAGAGCCCGACGCGGGGCTCAAACCCACGAACTGTGAGACCATGACCTGAGCCAAAGTCGGACGCTTAACTGACTGAGCCACCCAGGCGACCCTTGACTAATATTTCAACTGACTAATATTTCAACTAATATTTCAATGTTCAGAAGAAGAAAACGTAAAATCTTTTCTGCTTGGCCTGGGGTGAATCACCAGACCCCAAGTTCGAGGAGAACTGGGTCAGCGCTGGCTGGTTCTCTATGACATGTCCCTAGAGCCCACCACCACAGATACTCCATAAATGTTTATGGAATGTAGGTTGGCAGAAGAAAAATGGATTTCTTTTTAAGCCAAGGGTCTTGCCTGGCACTCCACAGTCCTGGAATAGCCAGCTCGCAATGCTCGGATACTGTATCTTGGACTCTACAAGTCCAGTAGACACGAAGAATATCTACAAAAGGCAGCATGGTGTAGCAGAATGAGCCTGGCACCAGACACAGGTGTCCTGATGTCCAGCTCTGGCCTACCTGGCATCAGTCAGCAGTGTGACCACAGGTCCACTGGCCCACTTCTCTGGTCTTTGTTTTCGTGATATGCAAAAAATGATCATGAAGACTCCTTCCACCCTTAGATTCTATTCTCTACTTCAGTGATATTGAGAAAAAGTCTGCTATAATGGCTTTAGAAGAAAGCAGCAAATCAATAGTTAAATACATATTGCAATCCTTCTTCAAAATGTAGCCACGTATAAAACCCAAAACAATTAGGCTGTTTTATAATAAAAAGAGATTATGTTAATATCGCCTACCTGGCTCAGCCCCAAATCATCCATCAGTATTCTGCTATGTTCCAGCTCACTGTCATGATGTTGATGCAAAAATAAGCTTGGTATAGGAGTCGATGCAGAACAAATTATGCGCACCTGAAAGAGAGGAGGATAAGGAAATGGTATGGCTCCTTACATTTCACAAGTTGAAAGTAAGAACAAATCTCTCACAAAATAAAATTCTGTTTGTCATTACAGGGAGTTTAGATGTTTGCTTTTAAAATGTCCATATTCTTCCTAAGAGTTGGTGTTTCTTTAAAGTGATATCTTTAAACTGCATAGTACTTTTCCAAATATTTCCATACAGCTTGTAATATCCTATAAAGTAGGGAGCAAAGGTTTTCGTGATGCCAGCTCAGGTCTCCCAATTCAAGTCCAGTGGTCTGTCCATCACACCTCGAGGTTGACATCTACACCTGGCTGGTTGGAACCCGTCTCTGTGTGCACTTCTTACAGAGGTGACTGCTAAGTTCAACGCATTGCTACTCTAATTACACCCTGAATTTCTAGAACCTACATTTATATCAGCATCCTACACCAAGACGTTCTTCAAAAAGACTAAGCTTGACATTAGTATTTGTTGATTACACAGTGTTTGGGTGTGCGTATGTGATCATATATTGGAAACAGCTTTTATATCTTTATAAATGCTATGTCCACTAGTTTAAAGATAATATACGCTCTTCTTGATGGTTAACAAGTCCTGAATTTGTTTTCAGGATTCACAGCTATCCTTTAAAAAATCATTATTTAAACAACTATGCCAATACTTTAAAATAATGTATTGACATTTGGGACTAGTTTTTCCATTTCCAGATGGCCTTCTACCTCCTCTTATAAATTCTTTTTAATCACAAATGACACTTCTGTCATTACTGAGACAAGAATACCCTGATTTCACAAATTTCCATGAATACATTCTAGAATAATGTCTGTTTAATGCTCCCAACTTCTGAAATAAGAGAATTTCAACGATTCCCTAAAAAAAGAATATCAACTCTACATGTGTGACATATAGTTAAAGCAAATGTTAGGAGAGTAGTTCTGGTATACCATCATATTGCCACAGAAAATACTCCTTCCCATTAATTAAGAAGTGAAACAGTGGGGGTGAGATAGGACTGTGGGGCAGGGGGGAGCATATGTTTTCCTTAAGGTATTCCTTGCTGAAACATGAACAAGAAAGAGTTTATCAATCCTCCTACTCTAAGAATCACCTACTAATGTCCCTCTACCACTTTCTTCTTGAAGCATTACTGTCTAAAGACAGAGGGCCACCTCCAGGCTCAGGCTCACTCCTCGCACGCTGGACCCCACATGATTCTTTCAGAGCAGAATGTCTGGATAAGTGACGTAGGAGACAAGAGACAGAACTGATTCCCTGGCTCTCCTGCCTACCTGAGCACATGTACGCTGGCCCCATGGGAGTGTGTGGCACATTTTGAGGTCACTCACTGTGGCAGAGTCCTCTCAGCACTGCGCCTGAGCCAGGCTGGTTGCCCTTTGTTCTCAGGCCCACCACAGGACCTTTGCTGCAAGCTGCAAACAGGCCCCCTTGCAGGTGATCCCTTTTCAACTTGCGCAGGAGTTTAGCCATCACTTCTCAGCATTTATAAGGAGCGGTTGAGGAGTTTGGGAACCCGCAGAAAAACAGTCCTGGGATTAGGGCTCATTAGCTGGGCTGGGGGCGGGGTGGGCTCTGGAATGTGGGTCTTAGGTAGCCCAGAGGATTCTGATGTAGGCGGTCCACAGTAGGACTTCCCTATGGCCATCCCCCCCTACCTCCAAAGATCAGTCTTCTCTCCCCCAGACCCTCAGAGCATCATACTCCTCTCCCTCCTTCCAAGAGATCAGCCCTCAGTGGTGACTTTACACTGAGTTCTGTGGATATCTGATTAATGTTTCTCTGACACTAGACTACAAGCTCTCTGAAGGCAGGCACCAGTCCTGACTTCACCTGTCACTGAATTTCTAGCATTCAGCACTGTGCTTGGCATAAGAAAGGTTGCTGAATGAATGAGTTAATGAAACATTAAAATCTCACCTCTCCCTCCCAGTGGATTATGGTACTTTCCTCCTCCCCTCAAAATCCCTTCAATTTTAGGATCACTGCTCTATCTATTTCCGTTCAAGGAATAAGGAGAAAAAGTATATCTAACAGCAAAATAACATTTAACTCTGTTTTGAAGTTGTACTTATACTTTACTTACAGATATACACAGATATTTACTTGCAGATAAATACTATCGATAGGGGCTCACATTCACTGAAAGCTTACTATATGCCACACAATATTCGAGTTGCCTTACATGCTCATTTAATCCTCAAAACAATCATGAGTACCATCATTACCCCCCTTTTTCTAGAAGGCAACTAGAGTTAGAGAGATGAAGATGGTCCTCAGGATGGACAGCCTGGCCCCAAGGCCCAATCTTTAATCAGTGGGCTGTACTGCCTCTGATGAATGGACAAGGGCTCTACAACTCATGCGTGCAAAAACACATGGTTAAAACAAACAAGATGCTGCAATGCCGGTCACTGGGGTTTCTGGGTCCTAGGGAGAGAGAACTCCAATACGGAGGAGGGTCCCTTAATCACTCATTCATTTGTTCATTCATTATTTTTTCAGTCCAATCATGTATATGTGCAACAAATGAATCGACTGAGCACTCGATCGAGGTAAGGCATTCTGTTAGACATCATCATAGACAGAGCACATGGTATGTCTCGGTGAAGGATGGAATCATTAACATCGCAGCATCTTATGATGGAAGTATTACAATGCTACTACTAACACTATTTATATAGCACCAGGTTTGTGTCAAGCATCGTTTTAAATGCTTTTCATGGATGAGCTTATTTTGCCCTCAGCAACAATCCTCTGAGGTAAATCCTATTATCCCCAATTTGCAGATGAGGACACTGAGGCACAGAGAGTAAACCAGGATTCCAGCCCAGGCAAGCTGGCTCCACAGTCCAAAATGTTTAGTCTTGAGAAAATGCACTACATCCTTACCTTAAAATCATAGAAGTTATCAATGAGAGTTATGAATCTTCGAGCTTGCGTCCTCTTTGCCAGTGTAAATTGTGGAATTTTTCGTAAAAATACTGTATCAAAATTCTGTGCTAGTTCCAGATAGTCACTGGCTCCAAGTGGCTGTAATTAAAATGAAACAAAGACTAGAAAACTAAAGCCAATTCTGGTTGCCCTGGCTTAATTTGAAAACACCTCCTTTTCTGGTCATGGTCTGATCCAGGGGATGGTTCAGGGTAACCTGACCCCAATGGAGTGGTTTTCACAGCAGGCTAAGAACAGTGTCTACTGAAACTGCAATAGTGATGGAGGAAAGGGCAAGAGAGAGGACAAGAGTGTGATGGGGAGTGAAAGAATCTCTTGAGCTGCCTCAGTTGGTGGCTTGTAGTTCCCTGTCCTAAACCCAGCCTTCAATTGTTTATATTTCTATGACATAACTGTAAACATGTCCCAACAAATCCTTCTTATGGCTCAACCACAAACTGTCACTACCGCTAAACGGGGCTATCTTACAATGGCACGCCACCTCTTATGTCACCATTTTGAAATACAGACTATGTTTCAGTATGAAATAATCAGAAAATGGGTTGCCTGAGTGCCTCAGTCAGTGAAGCATCCGACTTCGGCTCAGGTCATGATCTCACAGCTCTTGAGTTCCAGCCCCACATCGGGCTCTGTGCTGACAGCTCACAGCCTGGAGCCTGCTTCGGATTCTGTGTCTCCCTCTCTCCCTGTCCCTTCCCTGCTCGTGCTCTGTTTCTCTCTCAAAAATAAACATTAAAAAATAATTTAAAAAAAGAAATTAGAAAAAAATTTCCATTTAATTTCAAGTACAAGTGTTCAAGTGCAAGGTAGTGAACGCTGCCAGCTTCTATAGGAGATACCAGAGGGTTTCCTAACCAGAAGCAATCTGAGACCTTGAGCATAAATTGGTGCAGCATGCTCCCTCTTGATGTGAGGAGGGCACAACACTCAAGGCTCACAAAATTATCCACAAAGGCTCCACCTATAATGTAAGGCGCTTGCTACTGAAACATGAATTTAGCTCATGAGAGTCATGAAAACTATCTGCAAACACATTCTTTGGGGTAGGAACATTCCCAGGAAGTGTTACCTCTCTTCATGTTAAGCTGCATGTGTGTGAGTGTTTCTGGCCCGGCTGGAGTATGGACAGGACCAGGGCCTGAGTGGGCCAGGAGCTACTCTGAGAGGCCTCTGAAAGCCCCTGGATCACCAGGACCCATCCATGGGACCCAGGCGGTGGAGCCTCCTCAATTTAGGCCAGAATCCATCAACACTCCACCCTGTCCAAAAACCTCTCCCTCACTTGGGGAGTCATTTGCATAAAAGCTTCTTCTTCCAGAAGTGTAGGTATGACTGTGTTCCTGGGAGAATTAGGGATTTGTGAGGAGGGGAGACAGTCCTCTCCACTGCAGAGCCCATCCATTTAAGCCTACACTCTCCTAGCGACCTAGTTGAACCCAGTCACACTCAGGAAAGTAGCCTTCTCATGGAAGTGTGGGAAGGTGAGAGTAAAGCAGAGAGTGAAGCTCTGCGGAAATGGTTCCCTCAAGGGAGAGCAGCATCTAAGAAGGATGCAGCCATTGGAGCGCCTGGGTGGTTCAGTCGGCTGAGCATCTGACTTTGCCTCAGGTCGTGGTATCACAGTTCATGAGATCGAGCCCCCAGTCGGGCTCTGCGCTGTCAGTACAGAGCCTGCCTGGAATTCTCTCTCTCCCCCTCTCTCTCCCTCACTACCCCTTCCCCACTCGTGCTTTCTCTCACTCTCTCAAAAATAAATGAATAAACTTAAAAAAAAAGGGTGCAGCAATTATGAGACCCTGAGCAAAGGGGCACAGGACTGGAGACAGGGCACAAAGAATGACCTGGCTCCTCTGGAAATCTGCTTAGAGACGTCCCTTCTCCCCATCTCCTCTCACCAACCAGGTACCAAATGGGGCTGGAAGAGGGGACCCTTGTCTTTCCCATTTCCCTCCGTGGCTGGTCAGCCTTTACCTCTGATCCAGTGTCTGGCCTTGGCTGAGACTCCCCCAAGCACTTGGCCACATAGGGACTCGAGTGTGGGGTTTGTTTAACCTTGGCTGTCTTTCAGAGAACCCTGCTGTCAAGCCTGTTGTTAGGAACCAGGAGTGAACACTCAGTCTGTTACTTATTAACTGTGCACCTTTGCCAAGTTACATAATCTTTCTCTTCCTTTAGTTTTTTTTTAATGTTTATTTTGAGAGGGAGAGAATGAGAGCGAGCAAATGGGGGAGGGGCAGAGAGAGAGAGAGGGAGAGAGAGAATCCCAAGCAGGCTTCATGCTGTTAGCGCAGAGCCCAGTGTGGGGCTTGACCTCACGAACTGCGAGATCATGACCTGAGCTGAGATCAAGAGTCAGATGCTTAACTGACTGAACCACCCAGTGGTTCTCTTCCTTCAGTTTTCCCATCTGTAAAATGGGAGTTTGATTCCTATCTCACAGGATTGTGAAGATTGCACAAAATAATACAGGCAAAGCATTTACCACAGTGCATGGGGCATACATTAGCACTCAGATCACTTTGGCTGCTTTTTATTTTTATTATTTTGAGCTCAAATGATTAGGCTCAATACAGATGAGTTGAGGATGTAAAGTGTCATTCTGAAGAGGAACAGTTAGCTTTGCTCCCCACCGACTATATCCAAACCCTTAAATCAGTCTTTGTGCAGTTGCCAGTCCTCAGAGTCACAGCAGGGACCAAATGAGACTGCGGAATCCCCTGTAAGGAAAACAATTCCCTAAAAGGGGAGGGGGAAGGCAAGATAAAACACGTACTCATAAAGTAAGAACTCAAGCTCTGAGGGTGACACACACTACTTTTTTAAGATCAGTGAGAATTTAGTGTCTCATCTTTTGTAAATCAGAAAGTATATGTAAAAAAATGTAAAACCTCATCTTAGGTATGTAGTTATGTATAATTAAACTCGTTCTTTATGCGCGGATGTGATTTCTATCAGTATAACTACATGCCCAAGGAAAATCATCATCAGAAGTGCACTGGAGTGCCTAGGGCAACTGAAAATCAGAACTCTGCCCACTCAGCTATTTTTGCAAATTATATACCTTTGTCAGTAGGTTCTGCATTTGCCGTTATATTAGCAAATATCAGATCCCTAAAAAATTATGTGCTTATTCATGAAAAGAAAATTAAGCTTTATACAGTTGTCTATCTCCTTTGAAAACAATGGTGATGGGGGGCAATGGGGAGTTACTCTTTCACGGATACCAAGTTTTAGTCTGGGAAGATGAAAGAGCTCTAGAGATGGACCATGCTGGGGGCTGCACAACAGCATGAATGGACTTAATGCCACTGAACTGCATTCTTAAAAATGGTTAAATGGCCAAAAAAAAAAAAGGCAAATTTTACATTATATATTATTTTACCACCCCCCACAACAAAAAACATTAAAACTAGTAACGGTTATTCATTGTCAAAGAAATCCCAACTTAGGCTGCAGAGAGGTAACAATATTATTTTCTTTAAAAACATAAGAAGAGGGACGCCTGGGTGGCTCAGTTCAATTAAGCCTCTAACTTCTAGTTCATGAGTTCAGTTTGTGAGTTTGAGCACCACGTCAGGCTCTGTGCTGACAGCTCAGAGCCTGGAACCTGCTTCAGATTCTGTGTCTCCCTCTCTCTCTGCCTCTCCCCTACTCGCACTTTGTGTCTCTTTCTTAAAAATAAAAAAATAAACACTAAAAAAAGAAAACAGACAAAAAATCATAAGAAGTAAGGCGCCTGGGTGACTCAGTCAGTTAAGCACCCAACTCTTGATTTTGGTTCAGGTCATGACCTCACGGTTCCTGAGTTCAAGCCCTGAGTCAGGCTCTGCGCTGAGAGTGAGGGGCCTGCTTGGGATTCTCAGTCTCCGTCTCTATTTCTCTCTCAAAAATAAATAAATAAACATGAAAAAATGATAAATAAATAAATAAAACATGAGAATGAAATGTATTAATTGAAGGAGGACATCATTAACCTAGGAAATCAGCTCCAATATTATATTAATATTAATCTAAAATGTGAAATCGCTAGCAATTATTTAAAGAGCGTTTGCTTATAGTGGATTGGATGTTGAAGTATGCAAGAAGTGATAAACTTTCAGGATTGTTTTTGGTGAGAGACTGGGATTTTCTTAGTACTCAGAAATGTGATTTTTCATTAATAAAATAAGTTAAAGTTGTGGGCAAAAACATGCATTATGCTTTGGAATCGTTGGTCGCTTCCAGTCATGTGACCTTGGGCAAGTCTCCTGAACCTCCATTTCCTCATCTATAAACTGGGGATCATAGCAGGACATGTCTCATAGGTTTGTCCTGAGGCTTTGCAGTACTGACCGCATGTAAAATCTTCTAACAGTGGCTGTCACATAGTAAGGGCTCCATAAATGTTACTTATTAATTTAAAGAGGTCATGTGAAAAGTAAGTGAACCAGTTTCTGCACAGTACCTATGCGGCATACAATAGATACATAATGAATAGTAGCTACTCTTCTAGTAACTATCAAATAACCTTTTCCTGAGCTCATGAGCCCAGGGAACCTAAACAAGTGACTAGTTCGGCTGGCTCCAGTCTGCTTCTGCCTTTGCACTCCGGAGGTGAAAGCTGGGGTCTCTGCCAGCCAGGCACATTAGTTAGTGCTCCACGAAGTCATATTTACAGATGACAAAACAGATGACAAAAACAGCATCTGTCTCAGGCCCGCCCCCTCCCACTGTTTTGGTAATACCATTAGCACTACAGTCCAAGCCTGTGGAGGCCCCAGGTCCACAGAATGAAGAGCCCCTACCCCCAGCACATGGCACCCTGGCACAGAGGAAGGGCTTAATACTTGCTGAATGAATTAGTAAATGAATGTGTGAATAAAACACAACACAGCCCGAGGAGCAGGCTTATTCCTTCTTTTATACCCAATTGTCTCTAAAATAATTGAACCACCTACAAAAAAAAAAAAATCCTATTTTTTTTTTAATTTGTTTTTTTTTTTTTTTTTGAGAGACAGAGAGAGACACCGCGAGCAGGGGAGGGTTGGAGAGAGAGGGAGATACAGAATCGGAAGCAGCCTCCAGGCTCTGAGCTAGCTGTCAGCAGAGAGCCCAATGCAGGGCTTGAACCCATGATCCATGAGATCATGACCTGAGCCGAAGCTGGACGCTCAACCAACTGAGCCACCCAGTTGGCCCAAACTCCCCACTCCCAAGGCAAGCCTTTGTTGTATATCCTAGTATGTATATAGGAAAGGTCTAGAAAGATATAGATCAAATGTTAACAGTGCTTATCTTTGGGTAGTGGAATCAAAGATGAATTTTGTTATACTTTTTTGATCTTCTCCCACTCTTGCCCCATGAACTTGTGTTACTTTTAAAGAGCAAACATAATAATACTTTTTTGGGGGGTTATTTTTTATAATGGGAATCTTATACCCTATCTCCTATGTGTGAGATCATAGTATCAGTTTTTTCACAGACATTTTTTTCCCCAAGGTTTTCTTCATCTATGGAAGTAGAATTTCTTCAGGGACTTTTAAAAAGAAAATAAAACATTGGGGCGCCTGAGTGGCTCAGTCGGTTGAGTGTCCGGCTTCGGCTCAGGTCGTGATCTTGCGGTTCGTGGGTTCGGGCCCCGCGTCGGGCTCTGTGCTGAACAGCTCAGAGCCTGGAGCCTGCTTCAGATTCTGTGTCTCCCTCTCTCTCTGACTCTCCCCTGCTCACGCTGTCTCTCTCTCTCTCAAAAAAATAAAATAAAACATTTAAAAAAAAAAGAAAAGAAAACATAAGTCTAAACATATATTTTCTCCTTTATAACCTAACAAAAGAATAAGGGATTTCATATTTGGGGTGAAATTTGACTTCAGTTGTATAGTTATGTTCTTCACACTAGGAAAACCAGAGAGAGGGGATGAGGTGAATGGCAGCATCTCCCAATAGTTCACGTTAAGCTCTTGTAGCCAAGCACCAGAGTTCCCTGATCAAAGGCCTAGTGATGTCAAAATCCATGTCACAGTCCAGATTGATATACTTCCATTTATATCATGTTTTAATTTGAGCAAATTTTCTCCGTGCAAGCTTGATGATGAGTGTGCTGTATTCCTTTTCCCCCTAATGTCAGGCAACATTCAGTCCGTCTGTAATGTACATTGCCTCTGCTCCATTCTCTTTCTTCTCCTTCTGGTACTCTAAGGGAACCTAAGTTAAACTTCATATTCTCCATTGCTTTTATCCTTTATTTTGTACTTTCCTTTTTTCAGTTCTTCATGATTCACTGTGGATAGCTTCCTCTGACCCATATTCTAGTCCACTATATTTCTCCTTAGCTGTGGTTTATTTGCTCTTAAATTCATCCATTGAGTTGTTTTGGTTATTATACTTTATAGGTCTAGAATTTCTATTGGTTCTTTCCCAAGCTGATGTATCTTTTTATAGTCTCTAGATCTCTACACTTAAATGTCCAAGCCTATTAAAAAAGATCTCTTTGAATATGTAAGCTTAGTTGTTTAAAATAGGGACTCAGGGGCATCTGAGTGGCTCAGTCAGTTAAGCATCCAATTTTGGCTCAGGTCATGATCTTGTAGTTCATGAGTTCGAGCCCCGTGTCAGGCTCTGTGCTGACAGCTTGGAGCCTGGAGCCTGCTTTGGATTCTGTGTCTCCCTCTCTCTCTGCCCCTTCCCTACTTGCACTGTGTCTCTCTCTCTCTCAAAAATAAACAAACATTAAAAAATTTTAAAAAGTTAAAAAAATAAGGACTCAAAATTCCAATATCTGGAGTTCCTAATTTTATCATTTGTTCTTTTTGCTTGTTCACATCCACAGTGTCTTGTCTCCTCATATGTTTTGCTTACCTTTGTATACTAGATTTTATCTTTGGAAAAAAAAGCCACTCATAGGAATAAAGCCAAGTTTGAGCCTTGAAGTATTCTGAGTCACTCGGCTCACTGAATTTGACTCAAGTCCATGAGAGAGCTAGCTGACTTCTGGTTCACACTTATTCCTAGTATGCAGTCCTTCAAGGTTCCATCCAAAGTGGGGGATAGTTTACTAGGTCCCCATCCTGGGCTGGTCCTAAACTCTGACTTTTCTCCCACTGACCCAGTGAGGCTGCCAAAAGTAAGCTCAGTTCAACTCAGCTCATTTTTTTTTTTTTTAAAGAAGATTGCTAGCACTCACCACTATCCATGTTTTCCTCATCTTCCTGGGCACACAGCTAGAGTATGTGCTCATGGAATCTTCACTGCCTTTACTCATCTGCATGCTGAACAGAGGGCTCTGAGGACTCAAAGGAGGAGAGGAAGCACAACAGGGACAAGGCCTGGTTCCATGAAGGACCACGTGGAGCAGTGTTCTGGCCAACGTCCACTGGATGGTGATATGAGCAAGAAATACATGTTCATTTATTCAGCCTCCGAGATTTGGAGTTGTTTGTTTCGGCAGCTAGCCTATCCTAATTCTTATTTCATCCATCTTCCTTTATCATCCTATCTATGGGATTGGCGCAAATTATGACAGAGTCCACCATTATTGGAAGTGGAAGACTTTCTCATGTTTCCTAGGTGGATAAGGATTCTTCTTAACACAAGACGGTAGCTATCAAAAATTTCTGTTCAAGTTTTCTTCAGATTATCATTAAAAATTTTTAATCAGGAACTGCACTTAGCCATTTCAAATCAAAGCTGATTTTTAAAAAGATATGTTAATGGAGGCAACTTTTCTCATTACAAACTTGAAAAGATTTTAAAGTTTTGTTCAAATTTAATATTCGATGTATTTTAAGTATCTCTGTAATTTTTTCTTCTGATTATATAACAGAAATTTAGTAAACCCTTTCATCGAAACACATAGATGCTGACAAATTGTCTCATCTAGTCCTGTGCACCCCTCAAATGGTATGTTGCCACAGGACTACTCACCCCCACTCCCCGCAGTATTCAGTATTTAAATGTGCTTGGGCCATTCAAGTGCAACTTAAAAATTCTCTAAAAAAATTATCATTTTAAACCCATTTAAAATATTTTTAGAGAAATGAAGAATACCTGTGTGGGGTAATCTAATTATGAAAATGGTTCCAGTTGTTCTTGCCTTCTTGTCTACACTCTTCGGATTGTGACTATCCATCTCTCCCATGTCTTGGCATCTGTCTGTCCAACTTTTCAACCTGACTTGTATTTACCATGACCAATGGAATGAGGTGAAAGTCACAATTTTCTAGTTCTGAGCGTAGGTCTCAAGAGGCTTTGCACACTTCTGCTCACTCTGTTGCAACAGCTGGACTGGCCTGCTGATGAAGGAGAGAACATAAGAAGGAGAGCCAACTATCTAAGCTGAGAAAGCAGCCTAGGCCAGCCTCCAGCCTGCTGTCCCCACCCGCCCACAGTAGATGAGAAAACCCAACCAAGATGAGCAAAGCTGACTACAGATGCATAAGTGAACCCAAAATATATCAGAAGAACCTCCCAGCTAATCCTGTAGACAGCAATAATAAATGTTTATTTTTTTAAGCTACTGAATTTTGAGGGTTATTTGTGATGTAGCAATAGCTAACTGGAACACTAAACTTGCTACAGAGACGGTTACTAGGAAAAGCCCATATTTTAAAAGTCCTTAGCAAGTCCAGCACATGAGGAAAAATATGTCTAGCTTTTGTAGCAAGATTGGTCTTACATAACCGACGAAGATATGTAAAGACACATACTGTCATTTATTTTATGTTCATTTATTTTTCTTAATCAATTCTGGGATTTTTATGGTGTAGCATAGAACTTAATGTCTAAAAATAAAACTTGGTGATTAACTGTATACCAGAACTAGAAGGAAAAAAGCTAGAAAATTATGTGGCATCCCAATAGAAAACCAGAAGACAGGGACCAACCAAATAAAAACACAAAGTCACAGAGAGAAAACAAACTGGCATGAAAAAGCAATTGGGAGAGAGAAGGACTGACTGCAATGAAACTAAAATTGTAAAAGCATTCCAACAGAAAAATGGACAAAGGATATGAATACATAACTCCTGGACCAAAAAGCAAACAAAGTCAAAGAGGCTAATATACAAATGAAAAATCTGGTCAAGCTCACTAGTAACCAAAGAAAGACTAAAAAAGAATGATATATCATTTTTCATATGGCAATTTTGCAAAGAAAAATAAATTATACTACTCAGTGTTGGCAAGTACGTAATGAGACATCCATTGCTGCTAAGAGAGTAAATTAGTTTAGATGCTCCAAAAAAATTTTGTTGGATTGTATTAAGAGCCCTAAAAGAAGTCATCAGCTTGACCCAGTCATTCTGTTTCCAGAAATCGATATACAGGAAGTGATCAGAAATTCACCCAAAGGCTACATACAGTATTATTTATAACTATGTGAACTAAAAGCAACTTTAAAACAAAACAACAGAGGAAAGGCTCAATAAATTATGGCATATTGATATAATGGAACATATTGCCAACAAATAACGTTTATGAAACATATTTTATGATATGGACACATGCATATGATAAAAAGCTAAGTGAAAAAAGCATAATTCAAAATCATAATTATACTAAGGTATATTTTGTATACTTAGTAAACATACTAAGGTATATTTTATATTTTGCTCAAAAATATATGTCGGTAAAGGCTAAATAAATATGTAAAAATGCTAACAATTGTTATAGATAGTGATAGACTTAGAATTCTATATTTTATAATATTTTAAGATCTTCTTTTTTAGATTTTTCTGTATTTTCCAAAAGGGAAACAAAATACATTGTGACAAATGGTAAAAACAGAATGGTATAGGAAAACAATGTTGAAAATCTTTACTGATTGCGAAGTATACTCTTTGTGTTTGCTTTTCAGCTGTATAATCCCCTGCATCTTCCCTAATAATCGCGAAGAGTAAATGTGTAAAATAGTCACCACAAATGCACACACCAAAGAGCTTGAGGAGTTATGAGTCTATTCAAAGCTGCACTTGCCACCCTCATTTACTCCACTGTAAGAGACTGGCAGTCCCAGCAAGGTCACTACTATCTTGTCCACCCAAGTGTCTGTAGCACCCAATAGGCCAGGGAGCAGGATCTTGCACAAGACGAGACCAGTGAACAAGGAAACACCTTATCACCAAGTCTTCTTCAGAACCAACAGTAACTACTGAATACTTAACAAATACAAGTTTTGTACTAAATCTTACAAGAACTTGGCAAAACACAAAGATACATTTCTCTACTCTTTTGACCTAACATACCACAAAATTGCATGCATACAATCTCTATAGCAGTTTTAAGTATTTATACTTTTGTTTGCATTAGTTGATCCTCTTATGTAAGTAAACCATAGCATAAGATACCTTTTGAAACCATAATTAGTATTGTAAATTCATGCATTGTGTCCTATGAATAATTAAAGCATATGATTATTTTAGAGTACTAAATGCCACTTCAGTTAGTAGCATCCTTGAGTATGTTATTCTAGCTCAAAATTCAAGTAGCATTATCTAATGCAGATTCTTCTTATGATAGATAATGATGGCACTCTCCATCTTTCTACCTGAGCAATTAAAAAGTTTAATAGTCTTTGATGTGGCTGGCTATCTGAATAATTTTCTAAACAGAAACAATTAAAATCTACTTATTCGATGGTTTGTGCATTCTCGACTATTGTTTGAAACTCTTTGTTTCTGAGGAACCCTGATGAAAACCTAAAGAACTTTAAATCTATAATGGGTTTGCAAAGAGCATTTGTTTTTCTTAATTGCTGGGAGTATACAGCTGGATTATATGTAGCACAGTTTTTCTAAAAAACTTTTACGAATAAAGAGCTTGCCTGCTGTCTTCTTTCTCCTGTATGAGAAACGGCACAGCTGTCTGCTTCGGTTTGACCCTGGTGCCAGGAGTGGGGATTTTCTCAAAGCCACGCCAGTGTGAAATGCACGAGCGTTACCACCAGGCTGCCTTCTGCCCTGCAATGAGCGGTTGATCCACTTGAGCACACACGAATGAGCTGTCAGCTTGAGTTTCTTTTTTCTCTGCCTGGCTAATGCTTGTTCTGCCACCATTATTTCAGCTCAAGTAGACGATTATTATTTCAAGCGCTGTCTAGATTATATTGTCCTAAGGGTTACTCTTTATCTGTATAGACTCCTCTTTATAAATTCCTTGTAGTGTTACCCTGATAGCCCCTCATTACACAAGTATGCGTGGCATCTTGCTTTGTGTGTACAGAAGTGACAATACATTATATCTTTAAAAAAGTGCTTTTTAACAGGGAAAAAACACTTTAATTAGGATGAAAGCATCCTTTTCAAAACAAACTAAAAATATCATATGAATTTGTTGAAACAACTATGTGCACCAAATCAATAAAGATAATAATTAGAAAAACAAAGCACTGAAATGTGTGTATTTGTAGAGCACATAATTTCCCAAGATTGGTAATATGGCACCTTAATATGAGAAATCCCATTTATATGAAGTCCCTAATATCCAATTGGGAAATAGTTCACTATTCCAGAAAATACTACTATCTCTTACACACTCTCCTTCAGAAAGTGTTCTCTGGTGTGCCAAGGAACAGTTTTACTGCGGGACTTCTAGAGTCTCAATGGCAGGAAAGCTAGTTCTACCCAAATCTACCAGATCTTTAGTAAACTCTCTATCCCCTCTATATAATAATGGGCTAACGCAGCACTCTTTTGGGGTTGTGTGTGTCATTTTTAATAGAGTGTATAGTAACAATGGCTCAACAACAACAAAGAAATCAATGTGGTAAACCAGAGATGACTGCACTCTTTCCTCACCCTGACTTGACTAGCTTTCTGTATGTAATAAATCTCCAAATTCTGGAAGGATCTAAATATGGAGATTCCGGAACTGATCTTAAACACAAACCACATCAAATCAGATCTATTGAGTGCCTCCTAGATGAAAAGCACTGCGCTGGGTTTATTCCCAGGAATACTTCCAGTTCATTTAGGAAATATAAACTAAACAACTGCCACAAAAATGTTTGATTTATAGCCTGTACCACAGAAAAACAAAATGAAAAACATGGAGATAAGTGAAAAACACAACGTTGGAAGAATATGAAAAAGTAGGAAATAATTAGCATCATCGTCATTATTAACAAGCACCACTGAATGTAAGCATCAGTACAGCTCCAAGGAAACACATAAAAATGACAGAAGAATCTCCATGGTAGGAATTATTGGAATGGCTTATACTAATCACCTGTGACTGAATAAACCACACTATAATTTGTTAAATGATGAGCTGGCATCTAATTCAGAAGGAGTGTTCAACTGTTTAACAGACATCTAAGACTTGAGGGGATTCAAGTTGGCTCCTTTTGGAAGTGGGTAAACTGGGTTCGACCATGCCAAAGGAATGAATAAGTGTAGCTCAGATCCCTCTGCTCAAAAGGACACTAAATACTTCTGGAATTAGAAAGTCCTGCTCAAGTATTTTGTTCAGCTTAAGTTTTCAACTTAACTATAGCGTGAGGGATAGTCAGAAAGCAGTCTTGAGTCAAAGAAGGACAGGGCCACTTCTTTGGTTTTTAAGGCTGATGGAATGAGCCTTTACAGCCTCCTTCACAGACCTTGGCTAATTTCTTCCTAGAATCCAGCTTCACCATGAGATTTTTTCACCTTGGTCCTACTAGTTCTCACGGTGTCTACAATTTCTGAGGTAAGATACCGAGAGATTTAAGCTTTAGATTTTTTTTTTTTTTTAATAATCTCTACACCCAACATGGGGTTCAAACTCACAATGCTGAGATCAAGAGCCACATGCTCCACCAAGTGAGCCATCCAGGTGCCCTTGAGCTTTAGATTTTATAAGAAGCCATGGGCACACTTTGGATTACTAGGTTTTCTTATGGCTTCTAAAATTTGTTTAGCTTCAAGCCAATCCTAAGCAAACCATGTTCTAGAAAAATGGGAACTATACAAGTTAGCTGAACAATGCATTATATTGAGCACTTAGCCTAATAAGAGAACCCATATTCTCTGTGTCTAGGAACACATAGTATGACACTTTTTAAAAACATTCTGTATACAAATGTATGTGTGTGTATAACAATTTCATTGGTTAGGTTTTAAAAGGAGTTTTTGGTTAGAAGGTATTTAATGTGGTCCTCTACTGATAATTAACCATATATAATTAAGCCATTAAAATCATAAAGAATGAGGGAAAACTTATTTCAGTGGCACAAACAGCTAGTTCTTTGAAATGACTAATGTAGATATTAGCAATCCAGCAGACACTGAAAAAAATATTGGTGGGAGAAGAAAAATAGCCCAACTATTACTAGAATTATTTTACAAACTCATTTATTAAAACAATACTGTAACAACACCCTTCTAATTTCCCACTGGTAAAAAGATTTTATTAGCTAGTTTAAAGCAAACGGAAATTTAAACATTATTATTAATGCCTCAGACATTACATCTGTTTGTGCAGACGACAGAGGTAATAAGTGTATGTGGCCAAGGCTGAAATATGTTTCATTCCTCCTGTTTTCTGTTTTTGAATATAATGATTTTAATAAGAATGTCTACAGTAATGATGAAGCAATTAGTAACAACATGATTCTACCAAATTCATTGAAATCAGTAACTAAAGATGAGCACTTGATCATTAACATAGCCAAGCCATCCTGAGCATCCCCTCGGTAGAGGGCAGTATTTGCTACATCTCTGATGGAGGAAAGACTTCTAAATTTGCCTGACTTTGAGATCTACCCAGAAGAAATTTGAATGATTACCCCTAAATGAGGTTCTATACTGTTGCTACTGGTTCTAAATGTGCATTTGAAAAGAACAGTTCATCAATATAAACTCCTTCCTTTGGAAATCAAAGCAGGGAGACATGAAAAGTGACATTTAAGACATTAAAAAGCAAGAAGAAGATTTAGAAATAGCAAGTAACTTATTTTATTTTTGAGGGGGAGCACAAGTGAGCAAGGAGGTGGGGGGAGGGGGAGGGGGGGAGAGAGAGAGAGAGAGAGAGAGAGAGAAGCGGGGCTCACCTGAAGCAGGGTTCATGTTTTTACCCAAAGAGGGGTTTGTGCTCACCCAAGATCATGACCTGAGCCGAAGTCAGATGCTTAACAACTGAGCCACCCAGGCACCCGCAAGTAACTTATTTTAAATTTGAGGCTGATGACTTCTGAACATGTTAAAGTCTTACAAATGCAGAGATTTTGTTATTTTTGTTTTGCTTTTCATTGTGAGAGTTCACGGACTCTCCCGAATCCTCTTAGACTTACTTAAAAAACCTAATCAGAGTTGGAAAAGAAATGGATATCAAAGAATTATTCTTCCTCCCACTCTTCTGCTTCAAAATCATGGAAATACTTGGTGAAAAATGCTAATTCATATTCTAAAGACACTAAAAAGTTAATTAGAGCAAAGCTGAATGCCTCCCTGTGCTGTTAGATACACAAAGGGCCAAATGCTTCAAACTGAGTAAGACCAATAGAATTCTTCACTCCATCTTCTTACCAAAAAGACAACCTTGAATTATCTGCTGCTCAACTTTTATTAAAATATACAACATTCATGAAAGGTTTGAACATGAGTCTATCCAACCTCCAAGCATGTATCCAATTTCTAAACAATTTCTCTGGATCAAGCCTGATAATAAATAGAAAAACTTACATATAAGGCATTTTTTACCTCTTGTGGCACGAGTTTCATTGAACAGTATTTTGTCATTAGGGCCCCAGCTTGTATATAAGAATCTATGTGATACAAACTTGTATTTACAACAGCAATAGTGCTGAGAAAACTGTCTGCTGGCATCTTTTAGAAGTCCTTACAGGTCCAAGCGCCAGAAAGAGCTTCACTTCTCCTGAGTAATGATTTTCTGTCTTCTAACTTACTGAACATCTTTCCCCCTCTTTGGGAGAAGCTAACAGCTGATATAATTGTTCAGTGTAAGAACCTTGTAGAAGTTTATGATAAGGATTTATATATACTAACTTTTCCTTTCAACTCAATTATTCTCTATTTTCTCTTTGCCTTGTTTTTTAAAAAAATCTACATAATTCTATTTGTGAGTATATGTGTATATCTGTAATATTTTTTGCTATAAATAAATACATGCCTAAATTATTCTTTTTCTATTTCTTTTTAAGGCTTATTTTGTTATATTTAGTTTGTTTTAATTATATAGGAAGCAAAAGAGAATCGGGGAAATAAAATGTGAGAACTTTAGATACTAAACAGCAGTACTTCTTTTAAGTTTGCTAGTTAACAAACTAACTTAAACTCACTTTTATGTGGAATCTGAAAAACAAAAAACTCCAAACTCATAGAAAAGAGATCAGATTTGTGGTTACCAAAGGTGGGGAGCTGGAAGGGAAATGGAGGAAGGTGGTTTAGGTGCAAACTTTCAGTTATGAGACAAGCACTCTTCCTTTTCTTTTTATCTATATGAAATGATGGATGTTAACTAAACCTATTGTGGGTAATCACATTTCACAATATATATAAACCAAATCATCTTGCTGTACACCTTAAACCTTATACGGTTCATATATGTCAATTACTTCTCAATAAAACTGGGGGAAAAGGTACGTAAGATAATTTTTGTATCTCCATGTAAATGTGAAGAATAATTTACATTTCAGAGTTTTTCCATATATATGAAAGCTGGAAAACAGTAAGATTAGATTAAGAGCAGAGGCTTGTTATATATATATATAAAGACATTTTACAAAGTAACCTCCAAATTCCATGATGTTACTAATCTAGTAAATTACTTCCATTTAAAAAAATTCTTCAAGAAATGGTGGGAGATTTTAGTTGTTTCTAATGTCCCTTTGATTCAGCTGTACTAGGACCCTGACTCTGTTTCCTTCCACTAAATCCCATGGTAAGATTTTCCAATCCCATCCACAACCCTCATATCTTCCTTTTTCAATGTTAGTTCGGGTAATATCATGGACTCCTTTCAACTTCAAACTAACACATCTCTATAAATGACTGCCAGATGTCTATCTTCAGCCTTAGAGTTCCAGTTGTTAAGTCCCCTTCTCTTACATCAGGTATTTGTCAAGGATCCTGCCATTTCTCTGGTCATCCAAACTGAAAACATCAGAGCCCTAGGTGGCATGTCCTTGGCCCTGAAACCTCTCTACATCCGATCTTACATATTTCCCTCATATTCATCTTGTTCTTTCCAATCTATCATGTATACCATTTTAGGGGGGAAACTGGGAGCAGAGATTTAACCCATGTTTTGTATTCCAAGCCACAGACTCTGATGAGGGGGTAGCATCAATCCAGAGGAAGAGGCACATAAAGACATGATTTGCTCACTTAGCTCCAGGCACCTCTTGGGGAGCTTTATCTAATGCACACAAAGGCTCCATATATGGTAGCAGCAATGCCAGTCTTCTACAACTTTGCCAGATTATCCAATATAGATCTGTTAAAGAATGAAAAGTTTTTTTTTTTTAACTGATGAAGGTTCTAATTCAAACTCTACCACCTGATATGCAAGCCCCTTTATACCGACTTCAACCCATCTATTCTGCCTGAGTGCATACAGTCTCCTACATACTATCTAAATTCCAGCCATGACCCTTAAGTTGTCTGGAAAAAGAGTTCTTGATTGTTGGGTGATTTTTCCTTTCAGGAGTTTAAAGATGCTATTGCATTATTTGTCCATTGCTTCTTGATAGGAAGTCTTCAATCATACTGTTGTGCCCCTGGCTGCTTTGAAATTTTCTTTATCCTTGGTTTTCAAAAGTTTGACCATGATGTTCCTAGAAGTGATTTTCTTGGTATCTGCTAGGGGTTTGTTGAGCTTCTGGGATTTGTAAATTTACATCTTTTCTTAAATTTGGAAAAACTTCAGCTATTATTTCTCCAAAAAAATATTTCTATCCCATTCTCTCTTTTCCTTCTAGAATTCCAATGATATAGTTGATTTTTGATACAGTTTATGTCATGAGGTTTTGCTTTTCCCCCCTTAACATTTGTTTTTCAGGTCATTGCATAATTTCTATTGATCTGTGAGTTCACTGACTCTACTTTCTTCTACAATTTGGTATTAAGTACAATAAACTTAAAAATTTTCAGGTCTAGAATTCTCAACTTTTAGTTTTAGAATTTTCATTTTTTTTATAGTTTCAATTTCTTTGCTAAGATTTCCTATTTGTTTATTCATTATCAGTATATCTCCCCTCATATCCTTGAGTATAGATATAAAAAAAGCCACTTTAAAATCCTTCCCTCTAATTCCAACATCTGTATCATCTCAGGATCAGTTTCTGTTGATTATCATTTCTCTTTAAAATGGATCAGATTTTCCTGTGATTGCACACATCTAGCAATTTTGGATTGTATTCTAGATATTGTCAGTGATATGTTGTTGGACACTTGGAATTCTTGTATATTCCACCAACATATATAGATTTTCTATTGTTGCTATTTTAGCAGGTAGTTAACTTGGCTAGTCTCAAACTCCAAACTCTGTCTCCTCTGTGATGAGCAGTGACTAAAATCTCTGTTCAGTGTTTTTAGTGTTAGTTGTGCATGTGCACTTCACAGGTCAGCCCAAGATTTGGGCAGTCTCTGTGAAGAACTTTGGGCTCTCCCTCTGTGGTTCTCTCCTTTCCATCATTTTTTTTTCATATTTTCCAGCTCTCTTCTCATTCCTCAAGCCAGGAATATTTCAGGTTTTGTACTGAGTTTTAGATGTTCCATATGGCAAAAAAAGAAAACCAAAACAACAACAATAAAAAATCTATAAGATTAAGAAACTCACCAGTGTCTTTCCTTTCTTCCAAGTGGTGCTTTCTCCCTGTTTTTTGTTGCTCAACAGTGCCTCCCAGACAGTTATTTCTTAGATTTTGTCCAGAGTTATAGCTATGATCTAACGGTGGGTTGGTCAAAGAGGTGCTACTCTGTCATTAACGGAAGTAGAACCCTCCTGAATCTTCAATTCTCTGAATATACTCTGTAATTTCCTACTTCTGTATTTTTCATAAAAACACAAAACCTCTGAGGAAGAAGAGATCAAAGGTTGCCTCCATGATGCCCTATTCTTAGGAACAACCAAACAGCCACCCTCACACTCCCTCCCTCCTCTCTCATACCAGCAGAATCTTCAACACTTCCAGCCTTTAAGGCCTAGTTCCCCTTTAATTACCCACAACTTTCTGCTCACGCTAATCCTATAGT
Source organism: Cryptoprocta ferox (assembly GCA_028646485.1). Classification (NCBI taxonomy): domain Eukaryota; kingdom Metazoa; phylum Chordata; class Mammalia; order Carnivora; family Eupleridae; genus Cryptoprocta; species Cryptoprocta ferox. The sequence continues at coordinate 51,658,157 of CM053577.1, forward strand.
ACTAATTATAATCTGCCTCACATTCTAGTGATCTATGTACTGATCATATTTTCTCTTCTAAATTAAGGTTGTGTGAGTGTACAGAGGAACTCTTACTCACGTTGGTACCCCCTATAGTACCTAGAAGTATGCCAGCCTTCCATTAAGTACTCAATAAATATCTGTTGAATGACTAGAAAGAAGTACCATAAAACATAAAAAGGGTAGGGCTGTCTCTGTTAACTTGCATAAAAGGTAACAAACAATTACCTAGCATGTTGGTTTATGTACCCAAGTTTTCCTTCTTGAAAGAAAGACATTTCCAAGGGGAGATACTATTGCTGACCCACTGGAAAATGCTGGTAAGTTACAACCTTTCTTAGAGTGTACTGCCCCATTAATCATCCTATTACTTCATGTACCATGGTCCTGCTTAATCTAAAATGACTTTTTGTGGATCATGGTAAGAAGTCTAAATTTCTCTGCCTGGTCTTATTGGTGGATCTGTCTGAAATTTTCATTCTTATTCCTCTTTTCTAACATATACTCTGCTCTCATTAGGAAAGTGTCTTCTGTTCCTCCTGAAACATTCAGTTCTAACATATACTCTGCTCTCATTAGGAAAGTGTCTTCTGTTCCTCCTGAAACATTCAGTGCTTTGCTTCAGATTACGGTTGAAATATCTTCCCTCTGCTCATCTAAATTCTATTCACCTATCAAGGTCAAGATCAATTTCCTCCTTAAATCTCATGTCTCCTTAGAGTCTTCCCAATCCTTTCTATCCTTACTTTTAACTCTTGATGTACTCATAATATGTACTAATGAGCACAACTCCTTAAAATAGACTGTTACAGCTCAAAAGAATGAAAGATATCAGTTGATCATATCACACATTTTACAAAGGAGATACTTGGACCCAGAGATGTTAAGTGATTTGCCCAAGGCTGCTCAGCTACATAGTATCTGAATAAGGACTGGAATTCCTATCTCTTGATTTGATTGGGCCTCTTTCCACTCTACACCGTTGTATGGCATTTGTTCATGTTATTTCCTTTACTAAATTGTAAACTTCTTTGGAAGGGGGGAATCTTACACAATATATAGATCTTGGTTAACAATAAAAAGATAAAAGAGCTAAGTAACATTTCTTCCTAAAATACATAGACATCTTACACTTTTTTTGATACTATAATTTATTTCTAGTTTTTTCTCAAAATCTTTTGGCTCAGTATCTTCAGGTTATTTTAAGAAACAAAAATATTATATTCTAACAATTCTCAAACTTTTTTGCATAAAACATTTCAAAGTGATAATATATCTATTGGAATATATTTTACTAAATATTCTAATTAGCAATGTACTGAGTAATTACTAATTGAGTCAACTGATCTAATCCAGGGGAAAGGTACTATGGAGTATATCAAATAATGTATTTTATGGGGGAAAATAGAAAAACTTGAAAATTAAAAATCACAGAATTACTTTATATATAAAACTTCTTAAAAAAAAAAAAAGAGCCAGTTGGTAGGTAACCATTAGAAAAGCCACAGTGTTAAAACTTTTAAAAAATCAAACAAGTACTTTTAAAGTACTTATAGAATGTGGGGCGCCTGGGTGGCTCAGTCAGTTAGGTGCCAGGCTTTGGCTCAGGTCATGATCTCACAGTTTGTGAGTTTGAGACCCGCATCAGGCTCTGTGCTGAGGGCTCTGAGGCTGGAACCTGCTTTGGATTCTGTGTTTCCTTCTCTCTCGTTTGTGCTCTCTCAAAAGTGAATAAACGTTAGAAAAAAATTTTTTTAAAAATAACCTACAAAGTGTTTTACAGTCTTATTAATTGGTTGACCTATATTTCTTCAACACTTTACCAATCTTTTCATTGTGTAGATCTTATGTTTAGAGAACTATTTCTGTTATTATTTCTGTTTTGCAGGTAAAGAAATTGAGGCACTGAGATGCTAGTTATCTTCCCAAGATCACAAAGCTAGTCAGTGGCAGAGCAAGGACTTGAACTCCTTGGTAGTTTGGGAATCCAATTCTGTAGTTAGGGTTGTGATATTCCAAGTCAGATCATTCAGCTTACTTTTATTTTTGAGAGAGAGAGAGAGAGTAAGCGCTTGAGCAGGGGAGGGGAAGGACAGGGACAGAGAATATCTCAAGCAGGCTCCACATGTGGAGCCCAATGCAGGGCTTGATCTCATGAACTGTGAGACCATGACCTGAGCCGAAATCAAGAGTCAGATGTTTTTTTTTGTTTTTTTTTTTAAACTTTATAGTTTATTGTCAGGTTGGTTTCCATATAACACCCAGTGCTCTTCCCCACAAGTGACCTCCACCAAGACCATCACCCCCC
>CM053577.1:51660985-51775267 GCA_028646485.1 Cryptoprocta ferox
TTCGCTTAGCATGACACCCTCGAGGTCCATCCACTTTGCTACGAATGGCCAGATTTCATTCTTTCTCATTGCCATGTAGTATTCCATTGTATAGATGAACCACATCTTCCTAATCCATTCATCAGTTGATGGACATTTAGGCTCTTTCCATGATTTGGCTATTGTTGAAAGTGCCGCTACGAACATTGGGGTACAAGTGTCCCTATGCATCAGCATTTCTGTATCCCTTGGGTAAATCCCCAGCAGTGCTATTGCTGGGTCACAGGGGAAGGAGTCAGATGTTTAACTGACTGAGCCACCCAGGCGCCTCAGGTCATTTACTTTAAAATTTAAAAAAAGAATTCTAGGGGCGCTTGGGTGGCTCAGTCAGTTAAGCGTCTGACTTTGGCTCCGGTCATGATCTCACAGTTTGTGGGTTCGAGCCCCGCGTCGGGCTCTATGCTGACAGCTCAGAGCCTGGAGCCTGCTTCTGATTCTGTGTCTCCCTCTCTCTCTGTGCCTCCCCCCATTCATGCTCTGTTTCTCTCTGTCTCAATAATAAATGAATATCAAAAAAATTTTTTTAATTTTTTAAATTCTAATTTTAAAAAGCGAATGACAACTTCAATTTTAAAAATTTTATTTCATACTTAATCCTTGAGCAGGTAAATGACATATTTCTCTCAAAGACCAAAGCAAATATTAAATATTAGTTTGTCATACTTTCTAACAGAAGTGATCTTAAAGGAAACATGGGGAGTTGTGTCTAATACTAAATCTGATCCTCAAAATAACTGTACTCTTAACACAGATAACATATTGGAGGTGTACAGCACATTCCTATTCTTCCCTTGAGACACTCTGGGAATCCCTAGGTGCTCTCTCCCCATTATAGGGACCAGGCACATTTTCACAGAAAATGAAAGCAAGCTTTCTCCCTCAGAGAAGCTTCAGGTGGCTGAGTCTAAGTCATCAATGGCTTACAGACTTTAACATTTTTGGCTATATGTTGCATCACCTAAGGAGCTATTCTTGCCCTAGTTTGGGAACAGAAGGTGAGCAAGATTGTTCAGCCTCACAATGAGTCCTGTAACAGAAAACCTGTCATGTGAAGACAATAGGAAGGCATTCTCTCAACCCAGTTTTTCTTCATTCCTTCTGATTCTTCTTTACCCTGACCCCCTTCACATCATGAAAATGGCTAACATATTCAAGTAGCTAGTTTTTAAATTTCTAGTCCACCCTCTTTTATGGGCATTTCCCTAAAGACCTTTTTTCTTTTTCCCTTTAGAAAAGCAAAATATAAAAAAACATAACTTGTAACCCAACATATAGTTATTTCCTTGGAAGATACAAATCACCATCTACAATTAGAAAAAATTGATCCTTCAGTTCAACCTCTAATCTTGTTTTATCTTGAAAAATGCAAACAATGCTTATAAAAATGTCATTTTGGCTTAGTTAACTAGCAACTATAAATTCCTAGAATAAGCAATGAACAAATTACTATTCATTTTCAGAATAACTTTCTTGATAAAATTTTAGGATGATGAAATAGTACATCCTATACTTCACAATTTGGTTGTTCGACTACACAGAAAAATATTTTTATAAAAATATTTAAGGATTTCCTCAGTTTTTTCAAAAGCCTCTTTTTTATTTATTCATTTTGAGACAAAAAAAGCGTGCACATGTGGGGGGAGGGGCAGAGACCGAGGGAGAGAGAGAATCTGAAGCAGACTCCGTGCTGTCAGCGCAGAGCCCAACATGGGCTTCGAACCCATGAACCGTGAGATCATGATCTGAGCCAAAGTCCAAGAATCAAATGCTTAACCGACTGAGCCACCCAGGCACCCCTCAAAATCCTCTTTTAAGTCATGAATATTTCCATTATTTTCTTTTAAAGCTTTTATGGTATTATTATCCTTCATTTTTTTTCTTCATCAAGTTGACCAATCTTCATTTGCATGGACAGGCTTGCTTTTTTACCTATATTGTTACAGTGGGATGTTTACAACATCAGACAAGCAGTGACTGACTGGTAAAAGACTTAGACATGGTGGGTGGAACTAGGTACTAGTATAAGCTGTGAGAGACGTTTGAGGAAGGGCTACATTTTTAAGTGGTCAATTCATTTGTAATTATTTTCTTGTTATGGTAAGTTTGCATTTCTTTGCAACCATATAACTATGGCAATTCAGATACTGCATACTTGCATGAAGAGTACTCTTGAAATCATTCAGTTTCAGATATAACCTAAAATTCTTAATTAATTATAATGATCTTCTGAGTCAGGCTAAATAGTTCAGTAAACAAAAACCATTCAGTAAATATAAAAACACATCCAACCCCAAATAAAAAAGCAGGCATGTGGTATGGCTGGGACAGTCCCAGCTTTCGATGGTCTGGTTTTCTGGAAGGCTCTTAAAGCTTGCGACTTACCCAACTACCACAGCTGACACCACCATGAAAGAAAACCTGTGGCAAGGAATGAATGGGTTGATAGTCTGTAATGATTATTTTTGAGCCATGGCCCCTTCGAAGAAAAAATAATACATTTATAGATTTGTACATTAGGTAGAAATTTGTCTATTAGTGTCATCATAGATAAAAGAAGGTTTTGACCATAAGCCATAAATAAAACTAAAGAGGCCCAGATCATTCCCCTCTTTTCACACCTCTCTCCCTCCCTGCTCCAAGCACATTTCCTCACATCTGCAATCCTGCAGGTTAATATCTAGCTTCTTGGTATCTCTAGGATTCTTTCTTTGCAAATCTACAATTCAATAATGGTCATGTTCAGAAAAGCAAACCCAATTAGGAGAGCCTATAGCACCTGCATAATAATAAAGCAAACATTGCCATGTGTCATTCCAAATACTTTATATGTATTAACTCATTTAATAGTTATAATAGGTAGGCACTATTACTGCCCCCATTTTATAGGTGGAGAAATTGAGGTACCAAGATGTTAAGTTACTTTCCCAAGATTATGTAATTAGCAAGTGGCTTGAACTCCTTGGTAATCTGGGAATCAGACTCTGAGCTCTTAATCACTACACTCTATCTGAAAATGTTCTGGACAGGTTACATCAGATCTTTAATTCTGATTCTACCATGAATCAGTTCAGTCACATACTTTGTGAGTTCCCACATGTGAGCTAACCTTTGAGCCTTTTAAGGAGCATGAACCTGGTTGTAGCACAGACATCCTCCAGTGTGAGAGCCCCCTTCCTGCTGAGAACCTTAGTACAGAACTGTCCAACTCATGTGGCTTGGCATATTCACATGATCCGGCAGCTGTGCTACTGACCCTTGGATCCTTCTGAAAGCTGTAAAGGACCTCCACCTCCAGGCTAGGGACCTCAGGCCTTAGGCAGCCTCATTTCTTTACTCTTTAATAAGAATATTATCATTTCTCTCTCCCTGTCATGATATGAAGAAGGTTGGGAAGCCCTGTTTCAGGGAACTGTAGAAGGGTAAAGGAGAATATATTTGGGTGGTCTTTGTTTCCTGTCACTCCCTCCACATCAGAGCTATAGTAAGGGAAAGTGAAGCAGACTCATCTCTGTGGACATGACGTGAGCTTTCAGGTTTCCTTTCCTTACCTTGACACAATTACTTGGCTCAACTAGAGGGCATAGCAGCAGTCAGAAATACTGTTACTTAAGTCAGTGGCTCTCACGGTACAGTTCTAAGATCTTTAGGGGTCCCTAAGACACTTTCAGGGGTCCTTTGAGGTCAAAACTTGTAATAATAATACTAGGACACTATTTGCCTTTTTCACTGTGCTGACATTTTCAGTAATGGTGCAAAAGCAATGGTGGGTAAAACTGCTGGCACTTAAGCATGAATCAAAGCAGTGGCACCAAATCATATGGTGTTTTTCACTGCTCCTGTACTCACAGAAAAAAAGAAAAAATCCAGTCCCACTTCAGAATGTCCTTGAAGAGGCAGTAAAAAAGATTTTTAAAATCTCAACCCTTGAGAACACATCTTTTTCATATTCATTGTGGTGAAGGAAGTACACATAAAGCACTTCCACTATACACCAGGTATAACTGTTATCTTGAGGAAAAGCACTTGTGCAGTTGTTTGAGTTGCTAACTGAACTAGTCACTTTTATCATGGAACAATTTTTATTTGAAAGAATGAGTTACAGGCAAACTATGGTTATTCACACTGGGCAGACATTTTCTTACAATATTTCACAGATGTTTTCTTTAAAAGGAACAAATAAGATGGTCACTTCAAGGAAAACAACTAAAAGTAATTTGTTGCCAGTGATAAAATTGAGCAAACAAGTGAAAACTGGAATTTTGGAAAGTTTATTGTTTCTACCATGAACTTGACAGCTTCCCAGTTCTTAAACATGTTTTTTTTAGAAAATGTTTAGAAAACATTAGATAGCGAATCTAATGTTTTGATATTGTAAAATTAAATGTACCAACATTTGGAAGATCTATATAACTCAGTCAATATTTTCTAACAGCCAGTGCATTCATTCTCTTATAAAATCATACATGACAAAAGATCCATTTAAAGTTCAAGAAGGATAATAGAATGCCAAAAATATACTGATACTCTTTCAAATTCTACATTGTAACTAACTTTTTTAAATCTTCTTGTCAAGTTTTTAAAAAAATTTAAATAGACTTTTTTTCAGAATAATTTTAGGCTTACAGAAAAATTAAAAAGTACAGAGTTTTCATATAATCCCAAATTCAGTTTTCCCTATTATTATTATCATTATTATATTTATGAGAGAGAGAGAGAGAGAGAGAGAGAGAGAGAATGTAAGCAGGGAAGAGGGGCAGAGGGAGAGAGAAAGAATCTTAAGCAGGCTCCACACTCAGCATGGTGTTGGATGCGGGGCTTGATCCCACAACCCTGGGATCATGACTTGTGCCAAAATCATGAGCTGGATGCTCAACCGACTGAGCCACCCAGGCGCCCTCAGTTTCTCCTATTATTAACATCTTACATTAGTATGGCACATTTGTTACAATTAATGAACCAATGGGGCATCTGGGATTCTCTCTCTCTCCCTCTCTCTGTCCCTCCCCTGCTCACATTCTCTCTCTCTCTCTCTCTCGCCCTCTCTCTCTCTTTCTCTCTCTCCCTCCCTTCCCCTCTCTCTTTCTCTCTATCTCAAAATAAATAACTTACTTAAAAAAATAAAGTTCATATTTTTTTTCAGATTTCCTTACTTTTTACCTAGGGTCCTTTTTCTGTCCCAGGATCCCACCTAAGATATCATATTACCTTTTAGTCATCATGGCTCTTAGGCTCTCTTCTACTGTGACAGTTTCTCATACTTTCTGTACTTTTGATGATCTTGACAATTTTGAGGAGCACTGCCAAGTTACTCTGTAGAATGTCCCTCAACTGGAATTTGTCTGATGTTTTTCTCATGATTAGACTGGAATTCTGGGTAATGGGAGAAAGACCACAGAGGTCATGTGCTATGTTCACCATATCGTATCAAGGGTCTAAACTATCAACATGAATTACTGCTGTTGGTGTTAACCTTGGTCTCTAGACGTGTCTAAGACAGTGTTTGTCAGTTCTCTCCACTATAAAGTTGCCCTTTCCCCCCACCTTTTTCACAGTGTGCTCTGTGGAAGGAAGTTCTTGTTGAATTTTCATGTAGCATCAAAAAAGAGTATCCATGGGGCGCCTGGGTGGCTCAGTCAGTTAAGCATCTGACTACTGATTTTGGCTCAGGTCATGATCTCACGGTTCGTGGGGTCTGTGCTGACAGTGCAGAGCCTGCTTGGGATTCTCGCTCTTCCTCTCTCTCTGCCTCTCTCCTGCTTTCTCTCTCAAAAAAGCAAAAATAAACTTACAAAAAAAAGAGTATTCACTATTATCCGATATGGCTATTAAAATATTTTCCCATTTCCACTACATACCTGTGTGAGACCAAATTTTCTTACATACTTCAACCAAAATATCACAAAAGATTGAATGTAGAATCAGATATGAAGTTGTCCTTATCTTCTATTAAGTCAAACATTAAAGAGCTTTGCAAAAAAATATGTCACTCTTCTTACTAAATTATTTTCACTTTGGAAATTGTTATTTTTCATAAAAATGTTACTTATGCTAATTTGATGGGTTGAATATAATGGGTTTTATCATTATTATTTTAAATAAATTATAAACATTGTAAAATTTTCTCACTTTTAATTTCTAATACATAGAGTAAATATTGAGAGAGATAACCTACATAAACAAAAGCTCTTTGGGTCTCTCAATAATTTTTAAGAGTGTAAAGGGTTCCTGAAACCAAATAGTTTGAGAAACGCTTGCTTTAGGGTTAAACTTTTGTGGACCAAAAATGAAAGAACCCTGTTCAAGGAAAGTGAGCCAAAACTGAATTCTAAAGGCTTAATGAGTAAACTGACTATACCTAAATTTTCCTTATTGAAAAATGTAATTTTTACACCTGCAGAAAATTGTTTCCTCAACTGACAACTGTGCTCACAAGTAACTATTTGCAAGAGTAGTTAGTTATTTGTGTCTTAAAAATAATGACAGGTAGCCAGGTGTGTTTGCAAAGTCTAAGCAGAAAAAAATGTATCAGTTGATGCATATGCATGGGTGTACACATGTTCACTGTCAACTTCTTCTTTATTGGTTTCCTTTTTTGGTTTTTAGTATTCAAGGAATGGAGATCCATCAGCTACATGTTTTGGCCTTCATCTGTCTATTAATCTTGATTATGGTGCATTAGTTCATATATGGTTAGACTTATAACTGTACCTAACAGTATCTCTTGGGGAGTTGTTAATAAACATTTTGCTTCTCTATTTTATACTTTATTTCATTTCATGTATTCCAAACGAAACCTCTGGTTGGGAACTACTTCTGGTTTGCATCCTGTGCTTGCTACACTCCCAGTAAATACTAAAGGATGAATAGCTTTTATCTCTACTATTTGGCCAAGAGTCAAGGCTGATGGTGTTTGGATGCCAACAGTGGTGATTAGCATCAGGGAATAAGGGCATTAATCACCAGAGCCGAGGCAGCCAAGGAATCTCCCTGGCCCTTTACCTTCCCAGCACCAAAACCATGCCTGCAGCATTGTTAATTTGTGTGTGCCGTTTCCCAAATATGCTGACCTCTGGCAATACCATGTCCAGATGAGGCAGGGAGCCAGCCTGGCTAAAGCACAAGGGACAGGTGGGGCAGAAGTGAGACTACAAAGAGCTTAGTAGAGAATGCATCAGATTCTTATAGGGAGGGTGTGAATCCAATGTCAAAGATTATCCCCAACCCTTTTTGTCCTCTCTTTCCCTCCTCACATTCTTCATCAACCCTTAAGTTAAAGAGTCATAATCTTGGTGTTGAAAGGCCGCTTGAAAATCATCTTACCCACCTGTTCAACTAATCCTGAATCCTCCCTACAAACTCTGGTCCTTCAGCTGCCTTGGAACGTCAATTCAGGGGATGCAGTTGAATGCATGATAAGGAATTTAGGACATAAGCAATTACATGTAAAATTTCAACACACATGCACTGACTTAGCTTGTTTGACATGGGCCCTCAGAATTCTAAGAAAAGGCTGGGATAAAATATGGTGATTGACTCAGACCATAACTTGATTTAAAAAGGAAAGATGTACACTAGTAACTTTTTACCTGAATTTATTTAATTTTCTGAAATTTTGTAAATAAAGGAAAAAGAATTATCTGCAACAGCTTCTTCCCTACCACCTCCACAGAGTGGACTATGAAGATCTGAGTCCCTGAGTTTCCTCGTACTAAGTGTCTTCTGAAATATTGAGCATATTAAAAAAATATAGGTAAATACTCAGTATCTGCTCCAGGGGACCATCTTCCCCCAAAATTCAATAGGTCTGACCTTCCCTTCTCCTCACTAGGTTTCCTTCTATAGAAGAAAGATGAGCCTCATCTTTTCAATACATAAGATTTTTCTCAAGTTTATTTCTCTGGCAAAGGAAGTAAAACTTAAATGGAAGCATTCATAGAATTTAAGGTTACTAGGACCTTGATAAAACTGATCTCATAGAAGTATGAAGGGTCCACATTACCCAGAATGACTGTCACTACCAGGGATGATCTCATACCCTGTCAGAGGACCTTACCAGATCTTAAACCTAACTGAAGTGCTTTATTTCTGTAATAATACTTGCAGATTAGATTCATCTCTCTGACTTAAAAATTACAAATTTACACTGGCTGAAAGTAATTAAGTCATTAGCTTTTAAGAAAAGTACTCATAAAATGGTTGGCAACTTCCCACTCACCGAAAAATTCTTTTTTAGTTACCTAAAACTTAAGATAAGTGGGAGACCATTTACATGACAGCTGAGGAATTATGCTTCAAGTTATGTAGAATTTGGATTTTTCTCAAGATTTACAGTCAATAAATACATTGAATGTTCACTGAGTACTGAGAATTCTAGAGCTTCTAAAAGAACAGAAGTCATATCTATAATGAAGTTGCAATCCAGGTCTTTTTCATTTATATGAATGTGTGTGTGTATATACATTTTTTTCTCTGTTGAATATATTATATAATACAGATGCCACAGTTATAGAAATTCACTTTCTTTGACCCTCACCCAAATAGGTCAGTTATGGCAATAACAGGTGGGCAATGTAAATGAGGGATAGAAATTCTTCCATGTCCTACTTCCTTGGATCATGGTGGTATTACTTCAGCTTCCTTGTTCCACATACTACATACTACACATACTAACCTTACCACAATTTAGAAAAAAAAATAATTCTCTTATGTTTGACTTTTACAAAACATCCCTAAAACTGATTTTTGTTTTACTTCCAGCGACAGTTGATAGTTCTCTCTGTATTTCTAATTTTGCTTTAGCATCCGTCTAAGTGCAAATTTTGAGCCAATATCTAGAAAAGGCACAGGGCATATACAGATGAGTATCTTCCCATAATGAGATTTTTAAATCAGTTCCGACTCTGTGAATGGTATTTTAAAATATGAAACAGGCAGAGAGGAAAATATGAAGTATTTTAACATGTGAAAAGGCCAATGAGTCTGGACGTGTCTGGATACTTACTCTATCACATAGCTCTTCAAATGTGCAGTCGGCAACCGTTCCACAGGCTTTATTCAGCCGCAGCTCTCTGCCTTGCACTTTTAGAATCCTTGGTCTAGTTACTATGGGAACATGAACAAAGACTCAATCTTGTCTGGATAATTACTATAAAATTCATCTCTTACAGATAGGAAATGCATAGCTTGATGAATAATAGCACATGATTCAACACATAAATTAGACAAAATGCTGATACAATGACTGCCACTTGAGCGTGGCATCAACCCATATACAGCAATGGAACTTATTAATTGGTCAGTGGAGATTGGGCATTGTGTTCTAAATGTATTCTCTTTCAAGAGAAATTAACTTACGTACAATCATTTTGTTTCTGAGCCAGCTCATCAAACAACTTATCCATGACAGCCTCCACATCAGCCTCACTTGTGCTACAGTGAAAAGAATAATAGAATATGAAATTAATAACACTTGAAGCCAACATCAAACAGCTGCCTGAGCCTGCTTAGCTTTTTGCCCATAAAGAAAGAGAACAGGATGTTATGCTCTAAATACAAACATTAGATTTAGAATACACTTAAAAGCAGAGAATATTAACTCTCAGGTAGATGATTCTGCCTTATTTGCATACACTGAAAGACTTCTGTGCTTCTGGCTGTTTCCAGTAATGAGACGATACAGGCAGAGTAAATCCATTAATACTATGTGTACACAATGAGAAGAAAGGCTTCTGGCTCTCTCTTGCATGCGAAACAAGAGCAAATAGACAAGGCAGTCAAGCATCCAGCAAAGTGTCCTTTGAAATCTCTACTGAGAGGGTACATGTGAAATTAAATATTGAAGCTGCTTTAAAAAAAAAAAATCAAGTCAAGCCACTGACTGAGAGGATCAAACATCCAGAATTAAATTACCAGCTTCGAAATACCAACTTGATCTGCACATCAATAACTTTATCAGACTTTGAGTATAAGGACAATTATAGACCACACAGTTTCTCTCAAAAGTGTCCTTGTCAGAAATTCAAGAAAACTCTCTCCTTCTGAGATGCCTACCACTTTGCTGCTACTAGGAAGTTAGTCTCATCAAAGAATCCTTTGTATTCTAATTACAAATCACCATATGGTTTAGGGAACTCACAAATACAAATGTGATAATACTATGGCCTTTTCTCCTGTCACTTTTTTTTAAAGAGAGGTTTCTAAATTAACTGTCAATAAAATAAAATAACTGGCAGAAAAAATAAATGCTGTTAAAAAAAAAAACTTCAAGTGCAAATATAAGTTTACTTCAACTCTACATACAACCTTATATAGGACGACCTGCCGATATGCTTAATTTTGATGTACAAATCATTCTCACCTAGGTGTGGAAGCAATTAAACTCAATTCTGGACATTTACCTCAATAAAGTCTTACTGAAAACTAAGGAAATGCTTTTAAAATGCATTTGCATTTTATTATGTTATTATTTAGTTATTATGAAGGGTTTTGAATTGTCAGATTCCATGTAATAACCATTCCACCTGAAAGTATCTTAAAAACATCATCTGCAATGGTTAACTTTGCAGGGGAAATGCTATCTGACTTAAGTAAAGCCTTATATGACATCTGAGTAGGGTAGCATTAAAATAATAAAATGGCACTACAGGAAGTGATTATAGAGACAAAAAAACAATTTTTAAGGTACAAGTAAATCACACAAGCCAATGTAATTGTCAACACCCACACCAAGCACATGTATGTTTAGATGGCTTTGCCAACATTATTCTTGGGAATTCATTTCGAATTGTCTCCACCTTGTAATGGGCATAAACGCACACAAATGTTGGAGAAGCCCAAATACTTTTTAAGGCATATAGAGAAGGAGCAAAGCCAGACACCCAGGATATCTGTTGGCTTGCAGAAAGTTAACTTCTCCTTAGGAAAGGCATGTTACCCACCAGCAGGGGAGAAATGAATTCTGAAAAATAACCAAGACAGAACACGGTTACGTTTCTAAAAGCATATTTGGCCAATAAATAATTGGTTGAAAATTTCATCAGTGGTGATCTCTGTTTGACTCTGTGCTCAGATATACTGTAACATTAAAATGTGGCTCACAAGACTTTAGTCAGACCACATCTTCTACATCATCTATGAAATTACTATATATGATTTCACTCTAAGTAAAATGACATACTGTATGTGAAATGTGAAATGTGTATAATGTGAAATGACACAATTACTTTTATTATAGCAGTACCTTATAAAAATTCTATTATATAATCATAAAAAGTTACTCAGAAATTATAATGTGCAAAATAAAAATTTTTACTGGTGTTAAGTGGCCTAAAAATAAATATTCACAAAAGTAGTTCACCTAACGTACAATTGAACAGACTGTTTCCATCTAAGCCAAAGTGTACTTGACCTCAGGGAGTGAGTTTTACTGACTGGCTGAAGGACAGGAACCTTAGCTTCATATTGTCTTAAAAACAGGAGGAGCTAGTATGTGTTTTTGGTTTTATTAGATGTATTTACATTGACATGAAATAAATAAGGATGCTGTGAAAGAAATCCTTACTGGAAAGGAACCTATTCATAATCCCTTAACAGGTAATTTACAAAAAATCCTTAGCCTTTTCAGGCTCACTCAAACCAGATTTCCCTATTTAAGAGGATGCATCAATCAGAGCTAACTTTTTTTTAATGTTTTTATTTATTTTTGAAAGAGGGAGATAGTGCAAACAGGGGAGGGGTGGGGGGGGCGGGAACAGAAGATCTGAAGCGGGCTCTGTGCTGACAGCAGAGAGCCCAAAGCCAAGCTTGAACCCACAAACCATGAGATCATGACCTAAGCTGAAGTCAAACACTTAACTGACTGAGCTACCCAGGCACCCCAGAGCTAATTGTTTTTTAAAGGATGAGAATTAGAGGGGCACCTAGGTAGCTCAGTTGGTTAAGTGTCTGACTCTTGGTTTAGGCTCAGGTCATGATCTCACAGTTTATGACATTGAGCCCCACACTGGGCACCGTACTGAGCATGGAGCCTGCTTGGATTCTCTCTCTCTGCCCCTCCTCCTCCTTGTGTGCTCTCTCTCACTCTCTCAAAATAAATATACATAAAAAAAAAGATTGAGAAATAGAAAAGTAAAAAGAGAAATTAAAACCTACCTGTCCATAGTAGCTTAAAAGATTCAGAGTTTTACTGATTATCCAGGTTCATATCTGGTTTAAACATCCTTGAATATGTTTTGTAATTCTAGTAAAAAAATTTAGATGATTCTGAACTATTTCAATGTGTCACACAGGGAATAACAAAAGCTGTATTTATTGAGCAACTATTATGTAACGGTTAATTTACCTATACTACCCTCACCTTGCCATGCATGTAGTATGTGTTATTATCCCATTTTTATAGAGCAGAAAACTGACACTCAGAGAATTAAGTCACTTATCTAAGATCTTAAAACATAAAACTTTAAAATTTCTGTATAACAAAGTATTAGAAATAAAATATATAGGTCTATGAAACCAGAAAACACAGTGGCAATATTTGTGGCATATTATTATCAAGTATTAATAATTAATACAATACCCCAACAGAAAAACTGATAAAGGACCTGAACAGACAAATTTCATTAAAAAATAGCTCAATGGGGTGCCTGGGTGGCTTAGTTGAATATCCAACTCTTGTTTTCAGCTCAGGTCATAATCTCACGGTTTGTGGATTCAAGCCCTGTGTTGGGCTCTATCAGGCCCTGTGCTGATAGCATGAAGCCTGCTTGGTATCCTCTCTCTCTGGCTCCCACTCTTCCCCCACTCATGCTCACTCACATATGCTTGCATACATTCTCTCTCTCTCAAAGTAAATAAACTTAAAACAAATAATAGCTCAATGGGCAAGAAGCCTATGTAAAAGCATTCATTCTTATAAGTGATAACAAATGCAAAGTAAAATCATGAGACATTATTCTTTTATCTAAATTGGCAGAGATAGGAAAAATATTACAGCAAGCCTAGGTAAGAAGAAAATGGACCCTCTTCACGGACTGCTGGGAAGAGTATACAATTGGTACAAGATTTCAGGGCAACCAGATAATATGTAATAAAAGCATTAAAAACATGCATACCATATCACGCAGCTATTTCACTCATGAGAATTTCACCTATGGAAATAATAATGGTTAACAACTACAAGGTTGTTCATTGTGATACCAGTAACATCAAAAAAAGTGAGAAAAAAAAAAAAACTAATGTCCCACAATGGGGAATACACTCACACAATGATATACTATGCAGTTTTTGAGTACAACTTTTTCCTTTTGTCCGGAAACTGCAATTAAGGTCCAAAGTTGATGGCTGGAAGTGCTTAGTGCCTCCAAGTTTCTAAAGAGAACCACCAATGCACCACCAATGACTGGGTCAAGACTCCTATCCCCATGATTAAAAAATGAAGAGAATCAGCCCTACTCCAAATGCTACTGTCTCCTCTTCACCACACCACACCACAGTGTCTTTATGAGGAGGAGTCAGTGGTCTTTGTGTTTAGTGTGATAAGACCTTTTTTCCTCCCTTCTTCCCCTTAGGACATTTTCTCATGATTGACTTCTAGTTTCATAGCATTGTGGTCAGAAAAGATGCATGGTATGACTTCAATATTTTTGAATTTTTTGAGGCTTGTTTTGTGGCCTAACGTGATCTATTCTGGAGAATGTTTCACGTGCACTTGAAAAGAATGTGTGTTCTGCTGTTTTGGAATGGAATGTTCCGAATATATCTGTTAAATTCGTCTGGTCCAGTGTGACACTCAAAGCCACTGTTTCCTTGTTGATACTGTTTAGATGATCTGTCCATTGATCTAAGTGCTCTCCCTTTAGGAAAGAAGAGGATGATTTACCCTCCCCCAAAGACAAGTGATGAGAGGGAAGGTTCTCTACAACAATCACTTGGAAAGATTGGGGGGCCTGAAAGAAGAAAAATATGGCGTTGTTGTTGTTGTTGTTTTCCTTAGTTGGATGAGTAGGACATAGGTAGATTGAGAAATCAGAAGATGGGAGATGGAGTTGGTAAGCTAACACTCTGTAGCAAGCCGATTCTCACTAAAAATTCTCCAAAGCTTCAGCACTACTAGACATACTTGAAGACATCAGTCAGGCTGGAAACAGGGGTACTGTTGGAAAGTAAGACAAAGGCAGTTCTTCGGATTCCCTGCCTTTACTTGGACAGCAAGATTCCTATACCTCCTTGACTCCAGCTTAAACTGGTAAGTGTACCATCTGGGTCAGTTTTAACAATGAAGAAAGGGGGAGAGACACCATATTGAAATAATACATAGTAAATACCAAAACCAACAGTCCCTCCCTCTACAGCATCCAGAACCCTACCAGCCAAACTTCCATCCTGGGAAGTAGAAAGATTGGAGGAAATGCTCCGGAGGAAAATGAATACTCAAAAGAAAAACTTCTAAGATAGTGACATTTGGAGGTTCTTCACTGGAAAAACCTGACTTGCCACCTTGTCTACCACCCTCCAGTGAAGGCTACTGATCAAAAACACCCTATCCACGCACACAGAACCTCTAATCAGCTTTCTAACGCTTCAATCTTGTGTGAATGGACAACCAAATATTTCTAGGCTTTTAAGGAAAGCCTCTAAGATAGAAGATAAAGACCAAAATAAAGAAATAGAAAAAAGGATCTTGGAGGAAGCAAAGAAAAATACACTCTAATACACCTAGAGAGAAGATGTTATATCCATAGAAAAAGAAGGATGCTGTAAACGGAAAGAACAATTAGCGCATAAGAAAGAGCTCTAAATAGGACTGTTACATAAAAAGTTCAGGAAAAGAATTAGAAGAAACAGTTGAAGTAATCTTCCAGAAAATAGAACAAAGGGAGCACAAAAAATGGGAGACAGAGGGGAAAATAAAAGAACTAGAAAATAAATCCAGAAGGTCCAGTATCTAACCAGAAGAAGCTCCAAAAACTATGGAGGAAAAAAAAAATAATAAAAGAAACAGCACTGAAAAAATAAAATAAAATTTCCTAGAACTGAAGAACATGATTATCTAAGTTGAAAGAGTCCAGGGGCACCTGGGTGGTTCAGTCAGTTGAACGTCCAACTTCAGCTCAGGTCATGATCTCCCTGTTCATGAGTTTGAGCCCCTAACCCCTCACTGCTGTCAGTTCAGAGCCCGCTTTGGATCCTGTGTCTCCCTCTCTCTCTGCCCCTCCCCTCACCTCTCTCAAAAATAAATAAACATTAAAAAAAACAACAACAACAAGAGTCCAGTGAACACCCAGCACAAAGAATAGAGGAAAAGCCTCCATTCCAAGGTGTATTACTATGAAACTTCAGAAACCAAGAATACAGAAAGAATATCCTAAAAACTTCAAAAGAAAAAACAGGTTAAATTATAAAAGGTCAAGAAACTGATTTGTATCAATTCCCGTCAAACTTTACAACTGTAATAATGGAACCATAAAGATAATGGTATGCAGCTAAAATTTTCTAAAGGGAAATTATTTTTATTTTTTTTAACATTTATTTATTTTTGAGAGATAGAGAGAGACGGATCATAAGCAGGGGAGGGGCAGAGAGAGAGGGACACACTAATCGGAAGCAGGCTCCAGGCTCTGAGCTGTCAGCACAGAGCCTGACGTGGGGCTCGAACCCACAAACTGTGAGATCATGACTTGAGCCGAAGTTGGACGCCCAACCAACTGAGCCACCCAGGCGTAAAGGGAAATTATTATCAAACTATCCATGCCCAGTCAAATTATTAATCAAGAAAAATAAAGATATTTTTGTACAGGTGAATTCTCAAAACATCCATTTCCCATGCTGCCTTCTTTTAAAATACTAGAGGGTGTGCTCTCAGAAGAGCGAGAAGTGTTCTTGTTCCAGTAGAACCACATAAGCTCTTCCCCAGTGACCCTCCTATCCATGGCAGCTACAAACTCTAGAAAAAATAGAAAATAGTTAATATGAAAGCACTGGACAGTGAACAGAAACAGGCAGATTCTGAAGAGAGCTGACACTTGGGAAAGGGAAAAACATGGGGTGAATTACCCAGTTTACAGCTTTCAGACTGAAGGCTGAGGGCAACTAAAACTCCAATGGAAAACCTGCAGTCCTTCTGGCATGAAGAACCAGAAGAGAGTTGGGGGTAACCACACAGGTGGAAAATCAGGGGGAACCCCCCCAAAAAGAGTGTTTCCAAAGTCTCAAAAGATATTAATCTTGACAATTCCTGAAATCATAAGTTATTATGTATTCATCATAATACTTTATGCATTTTCAAATAATAATGATCTCTACTGGATATGTACTTTTGATAATAGAAAATATTAAAAGGAAACAACATAAAATAAATGCAAAATAAAATTATTTTAAAAGTTAAGTATCTCTAATATTTAATATGTAAAAGTTATTATTTTAATTTAAGGTTTGTAAAACACATAGCATTAGTCATCCTGCCTGATCTTTGCTGGTTCTGATCTTTGCTGGTTGACAAATATTCCAGACATAGGAAAATGTTGTTTTGCACTGACATCGATCAAATCATTAAAAGTGTATCCGAAATCATTTTCAAGTTGGGTGTTCCAGTATGTATTGCTTTACATAAACCCATCTCCCTTACTAACATGTGTCTAGCTTCGTTCACTCAATATTATCTACTTAAAGGCCGTATCCCCAAATACGGTCACACTGGGAGTTAGGATTCACCTATGGATTTTGGGAGGACACAATTCAGTCCTTAACAATGAGCATTTGTGAAGCTTACAGTTCCTGGCTACCATGAATAGTGCTATGTGAACATGCTAGCATGCACCTTTTGGTAAACACCATTTCCAAAGTGGTTGTAGCAGTTTACTCTTACTGACACATCCAAAAAGTTCTACCTGTTCCACATCCTTGCCTACACTTGTTTCCACCCCCCATCTTTTCCATTTATAGTTGATTTTAGTGGACACATAAATTATTTTAATGTAAGTTGCCTCAAATTATTTTTGGAAATGGGTGGGGCTTAAAAATACAAATATCAGTAATGCAATAGTTAATCCAGAAGCATTTGCTTAATAAAATCATTATGATAAACTTTAAGAACCATTCTTAAGGGGTGCCTAGGTGGCTCAGTCAGTTGAAAGTCTGACTCTTGATTTTGGCTCAGGTCATGATCTCAGCGTCATGGATTGAGCCCTGTATCGGGGTCCATGCTAGCATGGAGACTGCTTGAGATTCTCTCTCCCTCCCTTCCATTCTCTCTCTCTCTCTCTCTCTCATTCTCTCTCTCTCTCTCTCTCCCTCCCTCCCTCTCTATCCCCCACTCACACTCTTTCTCTCTCAAATTAAAAAATAATTATTTTTAAAAACTCTAAGATCTCTTGACTTTTTTAAGCAGGAAATTTCAAGAACATAACATTATTGTAAAATTTTCAGCCAGAGAAAATGACTTTAACCTCTAGATAGGAAAAGAAAAGTATTTTTAATGGAGAAAAACTGGAGTAATGGGAAGGAGTCTATGACTCCAGGGCCCTCTAGTCAGTTTTATAGGTAAACTAATTTAAAAGATAGAAACATTACCTTACCTAACAATCTATAATCAAAAATACAACCATGCCTGGGAAGCTTCAAAAGGGACCAGAATCAGATAGTTTTTAAAAAATCAAGTGACTGGGACACAAGACCTAAGGTTGGCAATAGGCATATTCAGAAAACAAATGTACAAAAAATACACAAGGATCTAGATTATACATAAATACAAATGTGATTAAAATTAGACCTAAATTATAAACATAATTAAAAGATATTCCAGCCTAACCAGTCAAATTTGAAGAAGGTGTAATACCTGGTAGTCAACAGCAGTTGCGTGGAAAAGCTACAGCCTAAAGATGGCACTAAATTAAATGATTTTTTTTTTTTTTTCAGTGTAAAAGGGAAGCTCAATTCAGAGTTTTCTTTCAGGGCTACAAGAATATCATATCACATAGCAAGGAAGAAAACTTTCTCTTCAGCTTCGTGTAGTTTAGTTTTAACCATCAAGTGCCATATCTTAAGAAAGAGTGACTTGGGTTGGGGTGCCTGGGTGGCTCAGTCGGTTAAGCATCCAACTCTTGATTTCAGCTCAGGTCATGATCTCATGGTTCGGGAGTACAAGCTCTGCATCCAGCTCTGCACTGACAGTGCGGAGCCTGCTTGGGATTCTCTCTCTCTCTCCCTCTCTCTGCCGCTCCCCTGCTCATGTTCTCTATCTCAAAATAAATAAAAACTTTTTTTAAATGTTTATTTTTGAGAGAGACAGAGCATGAGCAGGGGAGGGGCAGAGAGAGAGGGAGGCACAGAATCTGAAGCAGGCTCCAGGCTCTGAGCTGTCAGCACAGAGCCCAATGGGGGGCTTGAACTCACGAACCGTGAGATCATGATCTGAGCCAAAGTCGGACACTGACCGACTGAGCCACCCAGGCGCCCCATCAAAATAAATAAAAAGTTAATAAATAATTAAACAAATAATAAATAAAAGAGTGTCTTGGGTGGCATCAAAATGATCAGGAGAAAATGCAGGAATTAAGCTCAGATGCTATGAATTGTATCCCCTTTCCCCTAGGGGAAACAGACACATAAGCTCCTACAACTGAGTTAAGGATAAAGAATTTAAGTGACTTCCTTCAATTCTGGGTAATTGCCCCACCAGTAGGATGCTACTGTATGCCAGTGTTTGGGGCAGATAAGATGGGAAACAGAAAATCTGCCCACAGATAATCAAAAGTCAGAGAATTTAAGTCATTTCTGAAGAAAAAGCAAAATCATTCTTTTCAGATTATTTTGGGGGGGGGTGGAGTGTACACAGGGCCCAAGCAGAGCCCAGACTATTCTTCCTTTGTTCTATAATGCCCTGGTAAAATCCACCCATTTCATTGCTTCTGTCACTTTTTGTTAAGCTTGGAAACTGCAGTGGAGGAGCAGGTTTCTATTTTCTGCCAAGTAGTACTGCTGTGTCTTTAAGTCAAAAAAGCCCTGGAATCGACCACTGTTTCGTTGCCAGGAAATTTGGCATCAACTCCTACAGGAAACCTGTGAGTACAGTACCCTGGATTAAAAGCCTGATTGCTTTGGAAGTATGAGAACCATGATTTATTTTTCCATATTAAATTAGTAAACAGAAAGGAAAGTAATCAGTCATTCCAATTTTAAGAAAATTTCTATAGCTGAAATCAGGCATTCAACATAAAACTTAGATGGAGAAACAGAACATGTCAAAAAAGACCTTATTATTGCTGGATCATTTGAAATTCTCAACTAAAATTTCAAAAGAAGTGGAAGTTTCTAGAAGAGGGTCACACATGAATTTAAATGGAAATTAATTTCTTCAAGAACCTCCCACTTCATTAGGATTGACTCAGAGGAACAGAATGCTACCCACACTTTGCCCCTTTATCCCCTTTTTAAAATCAACAGCTTGTTAGGGTATCAACAAGTAGAATAGGGTTGGCTTTCCTTGGTCCCTCTCTCTCCATGTTCTCTATTCCAGAGAGCCAAAGTTGATTCAACGAGGGAGAAATTTCCCCTTCCTCTTAGAGTTCTTGTGCCAAACTTCCCTGGCAGTGAGCCTTCTCACTCTACTGATTCCTTGTGCATTCATGCTGTACAGCTCTTTGTGCTCTTACCAAACATAATCTGGGCTGGAGGCAGGTCTAAGATTAAGTTGGTTTATATTTGCCTTAATATAAAACAGACTTGGTTGCATTTCAAATCCTGTAGGTTTGTTTTACATAACGGAATCAGTTGTTAGAATGGATTTTGTCCTAGTATTTATCTTCTCAATCACTCAAAGGCTTAATTGACTGTTCAGAGATCCATTTCAGTCTCTAAATTTCCCACCGTTCTCAATCACCTAGAGAGTAACTTACCTGGTTCCATTAATCTTGACCTGTGTATAATGCAGAAAGTGGGACATAGCACCTTCTGCTCTCAAATTCCAGACCTTCACTCCCTCTTCTCAGCCCCAAACTCCTATAAAATTTCTACCAAATCTGAATATTCATTTCCCCACAAATAAGTCAGTGATATAACATGCAGACCTGCAACTTGGTAGATACAATAATATTTCCTTTCCATAAAATTTAAGAAACGCTAGAATGACTGAAGATTACAAAACTAAATAAATAAAAACGAAGAAGAAGCTACAGAGTAAGAAGCTCTGACTCCTCTTCAGGAGAAGAAAATGGTCCTATCCATCTGGGAAAGAGAGGACAACGGAGTTTTAACAGTTTAAAAAGGTACACAGCAAGGAACTAAAGACCAAGGACTTTTGCCAGATCAGCTTTTCTAATGTTGAAGACTGATCTTTATTTATAAATGTGATCCATTTGAAGATGAAATAAAAAGAATATAAGAATTCTATGGAAATCTAAGAACTTTATTCTGAATTTTTACATGTATAAGCATACATACTATTTATTCATGTATATATTGTATATAATATACCTTATTTACACTTTACTAGATGAGTGCAGTCATACAGTTGAACACTTTGTCAATGTATTAACTGGAAATGGTGGGTCAGCTCTATTCTGGTCCTGTCTGGACTGCTGGAAAATAAACACTGCGATATGCTATTGTCAAATTACCATTCAATAAAAGAATGGAAGATAAAAGTTATGCTGAGCTGACTGACGGAATCTGATACTGAAGTCTATACAAGGTGAACTTCTTTTGCTGCTATACCACTTTTTAGGTGGTGTTTCAAATAGTTCCAAATCTTTGAAATTGTTAATTCAGTACTCCCTAAGTTAATAAAAGATCAATTAATAAATATTTAAATGTGCATCTAAATTATGTCAAATAGGACAATTTTGTTTAACAGACATAATAATCAGCTTACCTGACTATGTCCCACAGGATATAAAGCAGAAAGTTGTTGTTATTTACTAATATACAATTATAAGTTTGTAATGTCACAGAGTCTTACTTATTCATATAATATCAATAGGAGTTCTTATAAGAAAGATACATCTACTTTTAAGAACCAACTATATTCCTTCACCATAGAGCCCTATTCCCTATAAGTGGCCTTAGAATACAGAATTATTACCATTACTGGACTTTTAATCTCAAAACATACAGCAATATACAATGCTTCATTTTGAATTTGAGACATTTCAGTTTGATGAAACCTTATACCTCTCAGAGATAAGCAGTTCTTTACTAAAAGAAATACAAAAATGTAAAAAAATAAAAGATTAAAATTTTACACTAGAACTATTCGCTTAATGTAAAAACAGTAACAGGAAGAACCAACAAAAAAAAAAGGCATGAAATATAAAGTAAAAAAGCAGGTATAAATCCAGCTATATCAATAATAATATAATTTGTGAATGGATTAAACAATTCAGTTGAAAGGCAGAGACTGTTTGCCTGAAAAAAAAAAAAGCAAGATGCAACAATATATTGTCTATAGGAGGTATGCTTTAGGTTTCAATATACAACTATGTTGAAAGTAAAAAGACAAGAAAAAAAGACCTATCGACACAAAGAGCAAACACTACTAACATCAGACAACACAGACTTTAAAACAAAAAATGTGATTTGAGATTAAAAGGGACATTTCATAAAGATAAAGTTCAATTCATAAGGATAAATATAACAATTACAAACATATGCACCTAACAACTGAGCCCCAAAATACATGAGGCAAAAACTGATGTAAATGAAGGGAGAAATAGATAACGCAACAAAATAGTGGAGACTTGACCATCAACTGATGAATGGGTCAAGATGTGGTTTATATATACAATGGAATACTACATGGCAATGAGAAAGAATGAAATCTGGCCATTCGTAGTAATGTGGATGGAACTCGAGGGTATAATGCTAAGTGAAATAAGTCTGGCAGAGAAGGACAGATACCATATGTTTTCACTCATAAGTGGAACAGGAGAAACTTAACAGAGGACCATGGGGGAGGGGAAGGGGGAAAAATAGTTGGGGAGAGGGAGGGAGGCAAACCATGAGAGACTCTTGAATACTGAGAACAAACTGAGGGCTAATGGGGGAGGGGGGAAAAGAGGGTGATGGGCATGGAGGAGGGCACTTGTCGGGATGAGCACTGAGTATTATATGGAAACCAACTTGAAAATAAACTATAAAAGAAAAAAAATAGTTGGAGACTTGAATATGCAACTTTTTTTTTCCAACTTTTTTTTAAGAAATTATTTTTAATTAATCTCTACACCCAGTGTGGGGCTTGAACTTACAACCCCAAGATCAAGAGTCACATGGTCTATGGACTGAGCCACGCTGGTGCTCCTAACTTTCAATAAGCATACAATAATTAAGGAGAAGATCAACAGGAAATATAAAACTCAGAATACAACTGGGGCATCTGGGTGGCTCAGTTGGTTAAGCGTCTGACTTCGGCCCTGGTTATGATCTCATGAGTTCGAGCCCCGTATCAGGCTCTGTGGTGACATCTCAAAGCCTGGAGCCTGCTTTGGATTCAGTGTCTCCCTCTCTCTTTGCCCCTCCCCTGTTCACACTCTGTCTCTCTCTCTCTCCATCAAAAATAAACATAAAAAAAAATAAAAAAATGTAGAATACAATATACACTAACTAAACCTAACATACATCTATATAAATAATCCACTCAATTATAGCAGAATACACATTATTCTCAAGTGTATATGGCACATTCTCAAGGAAAGGTCATATCGTAGGCCATAAAGCAAGACTTAATAATTAAAAAGGATTAAATTCGGGGTGCCTAAGTGGCCCAGTCGGTTAAGCGTCCGCCTTTGGCTCAGGTCACAATCTCTCAGTTTGTGAGTTCAAGCCCTGCATCAGGCTCTGTGCTGACAGCTCAGAGCCTGGAGCCTGCTTCAGATTCTGTGTCTCCCTCTCTCTCTGCCCCTCCCCTGCTCACACTCTGTCTCTCTGTCAAATAAACATTTAAAATTTTTTTCAATTATAAAAAAAGGGATTAAATTAATGAAGTCTGTTTTTCAATCACAATGGAGTAAATCAGAAATAACAGAAAGCTATTTTGGAAATTCACAAATATATGAAAATTAAACTGCACATTCCTAAATGAAACCAATGAGGAAAAGAAAGAAAGAAATCAATAAGAAATTAGAAAATACTTTGAGGGGTGCCTGGGTAGCTCAGTTGGTTAAGTGTCTGACTTACTCTAAACTCTGAAGCAACCACAAAAACAAAAACAAAATAAGAAGGTATAGAAAATAAGCTAATATAAGAGATAAAATGGGAACTTAAAAATAAAACAAGTCAGAAAAAAAAATGGCATATTTAAACCCAACCATATCAATAATCACATTAAATGTAAATCGTTTAAACACCCTCATTAAAGGAAGAGAATGTCAGTGCACCTGGGTGGATCAATCAGTTAAGCATCTGATTCTTGGTTTTGGCTCAGGTCATGATCTCACAGGTTTGTGAGATTGAACCCCACCTTGGGCTCTGCACTGACAGCACAGAGCCTGCTTGGGATTCTCTTTCTCTCCCTCTCTGCCCCTCTCAACTTGTGCTCTTTCTCAAATTTAAACAAATATTTAAAAAAAGAATATCAGATTACATACAAAATAAATTCCCTACTATGTGTTCCTTACAAGAAACCATTTTAAGTATAATGAGACAGATAGGTTGCAAGTAAAAGGATGGGGAAAGATAGATCATGTGAATGCTAATTTTAAAAAAGTTGAAGTGGCTACACTGATACTAAGCACAGACTTCAGAGCAAGATTTATAGAAAAGGCAATCAACTGCTGGTGGGAATGCAAACTGCGGCAGCCACTCTGGAAAACAGTAAAAGTTCCTCAAAAAGGTAAAAATAGGACTACCCTACAACCCAGCAATTGCACTACTAGATATTTATCCAAAGGATATAGGAGTGCTGATTCAAAGGAGCACATGCTCCTTGGTGTTAATAGCACCACCTATCAACAACAGCCAAAGTATGAAAAGATCCCAAATGTCAATGGACTGATGAATGGATAAAGGAAATGTAGTATGTATGGATGTATGTATACACACACACACACACACACACACACACACGCACGGAATATTACTCAGTCATCAAAAAGAATGAAATCTTGCCATTTGCAACAATGTGGATGGAACCTAGAGTGTATTATGCTAAGTAAAGTAAATCAGTCAGAGAAAGACAAATATCATATGATTTCACTCATATGTGGAATTTAAGAAACAAAACAGATGACCATGGGGGAAGGGAAGCAAAAATCAGATAAAAAAAGAGAGGGAGGCAAACCATAAGAGATCTTAAATAAAGAGAACAAACAGGGTTGCTGGTGGGGTGTTGTGTGAGAGGATGGGCTAAATGGATGAGGGGCATTAAGGAGGGCACTTACTTGTTGGGATGAGCACTGGGTGTTAAATATAAGTGATGAATCACTAAATTCTATTCCTGAAATCAGTTACATATATGTTAACTAACTTGGGTTAAAAAAAAAAATCCTAATGTTATCTTTGTGGATGTTATATTTAGTATATATTACAGTAACTGCTTTATTTTTTTTTAATTTTTTAACATTTATTAATTTTTGAGAGAGAGAGACATAGAGTGTGAGCAGGGGAGGGTCAGAGAGATAGGGAGACACAGAATCAGAAGCAGGCTCCAGGCTCTGAGCTGTCAGCACAGAGCCTGAAGTGGGGCTCGAACCCACAAACTATGAGGTCATGACCCGAAGTAGGCTGCTTAACAGACTGAGCCACCCAGGTGCCCCTACAGTAACTACTTTGTTTACTGCTTTTTAAAATTAATAAATTAAAAACATAAGACAAAAAGAAACAAAAAAATAAAACAAAACAAAAAAGAATTAGTTAGAATGGAGCACCGGATGTTGTATGGAAGTGTTGAATCACTATATTGTATACCTGAAACTAATATTACACTATGTTAACTGGAATTTAAATAAAAACTTTAAAAAAAAAACTAAAAAGAAGGGGAAAGGAGGGAAAAAAAGACAAGGCAATCAATATATGTATAGAAAAATCATCAAATGTTTGAAAGCTAAACAACACACTTTTAAATAATCATGGGTCAAAGAATAAATCACAAAGGAAAACAGAACATACTTAAATGTATGAGATGCAAATAATATAGTACTCAGAATAAAAATTATAGCATTAAAATGCTTATATAAAAAGAGCAGGGGGTGCCTGGGTGGCTCAGTCAGTTAAGCAGTTGACTCTTGGTTTTCGTTCAGGTCATGATCTCAAGGTTTGTAAGATTAAGCCCTCCATCAGGCTCTGTACTAATAGTGCGGAGCTTGCTTGGGATTCCTCTCCCTCTCTCTCTGTCCCTCTCCTGCTCATGCACACGTGCACACTCTCTCTCACTCTCAAAATAATAAAAAACTAAAACAAAACAAAAGAGCAAAGGTTTAAAATCAAGGACTTAAATGTCTATCTTTAAAAACTAGAAAAAGAAAAGCAAATTAAATCCAAACTAAGAAGAAGAAAACTAATAATTAAGAGAAATGCTGAAATCAATGAAATAGAAAATAGACGGCAATGGAGAAAATCAATATAACAAAAGCTGTTTCTTTAGAATCAAACAAATTAATAAAATTCCTGCTAGTATGATAAGAAAAAAATAGAGAAGATTCTGTGTCTTTAAAAAAAAACACTTTATAATGGAAAATTTCACACATACACACATGTGGAGAGGAAAGTATAATAAACTCAATGTAAATAATCACCCACTCAATTCATAGCCAAAGTTGTGTCATCTAAACCACCTCCCTACAACAATTTCCTCACCCTGGATTATTCTGAAGCAAATCCCACACACTGTATTCTTCTATCTGTAAATATTTTAGTTTATGAATATGATGATCTCATAAGTGTATAAACCTATATGTTCTGTGTTATGATGCTACAAAGGAATATAGTTTAATCTATAAACATCAGAAATGTCCCCAACCATCTTCTTCCCTTCCCCAGGCTTAAGGATTGGCCAGATCAACAATCATAACCCCATGAAAGTAGCTTCTCTAACTGCCAGAGGGAGAAATTCTGTCCCTTACCTTTTAAGAACAGATTTGAGGAAGGCCTAGTTTCTGGTCTTGATGAAGGATCAGAAACTAAGCTTTGATTCACACTGACTGACAGTGAACATTCAGGCATATCCTGGAGTTTGCACTTGGTCTCTGTACCTGGTGAGCAGCCTCGTACAATAGCCAGAGTCTCCATGACAGTCAGGACCTACCAGGAGGGTGTAAGCCTCCCTGCTTCCCCAACCACCTACCAACCCAAGAATGACAAAGGTCACCTGATGGGTCCCTTGTCCTTGTCAGCTAATGGGCCTTCAAACACCAGAAAAACTTACAACTGCAAATGAGAGAATATGCTATGTCATCCTCTGTTTTTGTGCAACTATCACCATATGGATATATTATGTAGCCTTTGCTGCTAAACAGATTTTATATTCTTTAATTATGAGGTGTTTTCCCTTCAATAATGTCAATACTCCATTGTGACACCATGAAAACTAGTGTCAGAAGTAGGAATAATATGACTGTAGAAGACTCTAAAAGACACATGAAGAGTATTCAGAGAACTAAAGGGAAAAGAATACAGTGGGCCCATATCTGACATTCAACTATAAAAACTTTGTTATAGATGATGAGAGAAAAGTTGTTTCAATGGGGGATGCACACAGCCTGCTACTGGGACTCCGGGCAGTCAGGTACATGGAACTGAAACAAATTACAATCTAAAAGGAAAGGAGCTAGTTTTAACAGTTTTTACGTTGCTTCTATTGGCAGATGTTTTCCAGGGTCTTCAGTGGGAATTGAAACAGGAAATGACTGACCGGGTTGGTAATCTAACCTGGTATAAGAAAAACCAAGACTGACACTGTAAATTCCAATGCTGAAGACAGAGACACCTGGAATGGTAATGATGGGGAATCAGGAGAAGGTCCCAGGCTGTCCTAGAGATTGTGAATTAGAAGGTGGCACCTTCCCAGACAGAAGAGCGCTCTCTGCCAAAATTTTAGGCATGAAAAGATGTGACAACTTCGCTAAGAAATGTTTTCAGTTTTCACTGATCTGGTTCTCTCAGTTGAGGGAAGAATGTGTGTAGGGACTATCACAGACAAGAAACATGAAGTTTTTAATTGTAGGGAAGGAAGTATGTTTTAACATGTATGAGCACCAGTCTTTGTTTTCACAGACTTTCTCCTCAAACAGAGCTGTAATCTTAAAGCTGTATGGTTTTTGGCAGCAAACTTTTTTTAATGTTCAAAGATATATTCTCAAAAATTATTTTCTATTTGGGATAGCTTTTCTCAAGTGGGAGATTAAGAGTATTTGAGACATGAAACTTCTATTGGTAAAAGAAGAAACTTCTTTTTGAAATAGGTTCAAAAGAAAGATGAATACATGTACTATTATCAAGCCATGTAAAAATATGTAAATATTTGAGCTTTGCCTAAAACTTGTAACATATTTTTCATCATTTCAGTATGACCCATAGCTCCCATAAACATGAAAGTGAAATGGTTTTGAGACAATTTAATTGAAATATTAAATAAGTGTATAATGCATTTAGATATAATTTTATAGAAGTGGTGGATGACTTGGTGGATAGAAGCCAAAAGAAATAAAGGGAGAAAGCCTAGCTTCTTTAAGGTTAGAGGTCTGGTTAATGTCCTCTGTTGGGAGAAACAGTCCTCCACGGGTCTCTCGCTCACCTGTATATCTTGCTAAGCATGCCAAGAATGTGAGGCCCTAACCATTTCTCAAGGTTGTGTTTGGCATGAGAAACCTTAAGAAATGAGACAATGTCTCTCTTGAGACAAAAAACAGGCTTGCTTACTTCTGGCTATAAAATGGTAGGTTCTCCAAGCTCAGAGTTCCTCTACTATAACACAGTTCACCGCCTATGCAGGTATTCATCTGGGCCCTTGGCAAAATTCCCCACGCTACCCACAGTGGAACTACAGGGCAAGGAGGGCACTGACACAACACACAACATGCTCTCTATGTCATGGGTAATAAAATCCTTTGTCTCTGACCCAGTCTCTAGTGTCTTCTGTCAGCATCCATGAAACAATACCAGGCAAACATATCAGCCGTTAAGTAGGGTAAAATCAAGTCCCAGACCCAATACTTTCTCCCCACCCCTTTTGGTTCAGTTTAAAGTCTTCCATTGAGGCCATGGCCTCTGTGCTGGGGGTAGGGTGTTTGCACGCGAGTGTGATGAAGATATGGTGTTTGAATAGGAACCCTCTCCCCACTCCCAACTCTTAGTTTCTTCAACAGACGTAGAAAAAGAATCTATACTACTCAGTTGCTGAATGGAAAAGCAAAAGAGAGAAAGAACAAGGGAATCCGACATGATCTGACCTTCTCTAGCCATGAAAAACCAGAACCCCTCACAAGAAGTGACAGCAAAATAGCCTGGGGCAGCATCCCATGTACCCCTCGGCAGTGGTGTTTCCTATCCGAAAAGAGATGCTCGACGCATATATAAAATGATAACCTCACTGTCACCAGCCCCCAAGCAGAGAGCTAATCTGAAGCACTAAAATTCTCTGGAAGGCATGGGATTGGGCCACGCTTGGTAAATACCAGGCAGTTCAAAAAAATTACTGGCCTAAGCCCCCACCCAAATGTAAACAAGAAACCCAATGCTCAGTCGCCCTGTTTGGATTTTGGCAGACCATATTCCACTCACAGGATTCCTGATGAGCCCAATCCACCAAGCAACCAGGAAGAAAATGACTTAGTGCTCATCTCTGAGGTGAGCATGCAGTTCTCATACAATGAGAAATTGGACAACTACAGGTGTTTTAATTTCTGCACAAGTTCATATATCTGGGCTCAAGCTTTCTATCATTTGTAACTGGCTAAATTTAAAGTTTCTGAGTTTGTTTTACAGAAGATTAAAAACTTCTTTGGATAGGCCCAAAACACCTGGGACTTATTTATAAAGGTACTGTAAGATGTCTACATTTAATGTGATGTTAAACTACAACTGAGACACATTATATGCAAACATTTAATGTCTTATAGGAATTAGTTCTTGTGTAACCCAGACAATATTATGAACCATAAAAAGTGTTCCACGTCAGGGGCACCTGGGGGGCTCAGTCTGTTAAGCGTCCCACTCTTGGTTTCAGCTCAGGTCATGATCTCACAGTTCGTGACTTTGAGCCCCACGTCGGGATCTGCGCTGACGGAGCGGGGCCTGCTTGGTATTCTGTGTCTCTCTCTCTCTCTCTCTGCCCCTACCCAGCTTGCTCTCTATATCTCTATCAAAATAAATAAAACTAAACTTAAAAACATATATATTTAAAAGTGTTCCACATCAACTTTTGGGGTAGTTTTTAAAATCTCTGGTAATTCTTGATATTATTTGGATTGTGTTTGTTTGGGGACATTCTGAATTGGCTTTTCAAAAGTTTGACTAATAAAATACTGAATAAATGAATCTTTCTATTCAATTAAAGATTATATAGAGGATTTTGCTTGCATGAAATTCTGAGATAGTCCTTGGTGTTCCCCTGGAGGGAAGCTAGAATTCTGTTTTTCTTTTTAGGCAGTTGGGGGCCAATGAGATTGACCAAAGAGGAGTCAGAACTTGCATATACAGGAATGATTGCCAGATGTTTAGGCAGAGGGTAATAAAGAGAAACACATGCTATAATAGGGCAATATATAGCATGGTACATTAAAAACATATTATGTGGGAAATTAATAAGTTTCTCTATAAGAACAAGATCAAAAGTAGGGCACCTGGGTGGCTCAGGTGGTTGAACATGCGACTTTGGCTCAGGTCATGATCTCATGGCTTGTGGGTTCAAGCCCCCATGTCAGGCTCTGTGCTGACAGCTCAGAGCCTGGAGCCTGCTTCATATTCTGTGTCCCTCTCTCTCTCTGCCCTTCCCCCACTTGTGCTCTGTCTCTCAAAAATAAACAAACATTTAAAAATATTAACAACAAAAAAAGAACAAGATCAAAAGAAACATAATTAAATCAGAAATGTTGACATGACCCTAGGAAATTTACTCTGTCATGAAAGAAGTTCTACATAAGGGCTCATGTGAAACAATATAAATTATATCCCTAGCACCCCGTCTGGGTATCTAATATTATTCTCCTGCTTCTGAGATGATTTTAATTCCCGATTTTCCTCAGGAACACATATCTGCCTTACCCTCTGAGTGAGGTGTGCCTCTAGGCTCTCTATTTTTGGTTATCAGATTATGGTGAAGCCCTTTTGATATTAAATGCATGAACAAAATCTACCTTCTTTGAGGATTAAATGAATTTATATATTTTTAAGAAAGTTGATCCAGACTTTCATTCCTGGACTCTAGGACGCTGTTAGATATTGTTTTCCTTCAATGCATGTTTTAAGTATAAACCTGAATTTCATTGTGTTACAATTATATTTTATCAGAAAAAGGAAGAGGCAGTCTCAGAGAGAAGGTCATAGAGAAAATGGCTATGCTCCAAACAAAAGCAGCTTTCCGCCTCCTGCAAATTCCAACGAGACCTCTCTAGCATAAACAAATTTCATTATTTAGACCCTTATTTAAGGAACTTCCCACTAGGAAAATGTTTTAATTCTTCCACACAAGGATACATTTTGTGGGAAAACGGGGAACAAGGATTACCTCCTTTGAAAAAGAATTCAGAGAATAATAAGATGCTAGTTTCTAAGTACCACACAATCTGGAATATCACGAAATAGGTAGCAAAGAATTGGGGAAAGATGGCAAATACCAGAAAAATTAAAAAGCCAGAAAACACAAACATAAAAGAAACAGAAGGGGAAAAGTCCAAGTTAAAGCAGAAAAAAAAAGTGCTATAAGAATTTTTAAAAATTATAAAGTACTTTAAAGACAAAGTACTTAAGGGCACATGAAGAACCTCCTATAATAATCATCAGAATCTGAATAATAAACTGAAATAGTTCCCCTTGGTACACTGTAAAGTATGCAATTTTAATTATGTGATTTTTCCAGCTAATTTCTACTTCAAAAACAGTAAAGTACTTCTGCTTACAAGGTGGCAGGGACAAGAACTTTTCTGAACCTCTCATATACACATTGTCGTCAAAATTAAAATGAGCAGAAACATGCCTTTGAGTTAAATCCCAATTAGCTCCCAGACAGATCTGTTTTCTGAAAACCCACTGTGTGCCAAACACTGGTGGCCTGCACTAAACGTTTACATTTGTAAAGCACTTGTCCCTTTTCAGGTTCTCACAAATGACATTTTAAAACCAAGTATTTGTTTTCCAGCACATGCGGAATACATCTATTATTATAAATTGGCCCTACTCAGGAGAGTCTTCGTTTTCAAAAGATACAACATATCCCAATTTTACTTGTGTATATATATTTTACATAGTTGTGTACGGAAGTCAATCAACAATGATAAATACAAACAGATTGTCCAACAAAATAAAACAACAACTTTTGGGGAAAAGAAATGGCACATTGTCAGGAGATATCCACAAATAATTAATTACTTTCACACAATAAAGATGTTCTCTTAATACTAGAGTCTCATAAGAGGATTCTCATTACTTCCTAACCATCTGTCATCACTCCTCCCCAAAAAACTAATTAGGGTTTCATCCAATCACACATTATAAATTATGCAAATGTGGATGACAAAAAACACAGTTTAAAGAAGTTAACATTATAACATTTTCTATTTTAAAAATCACGGGCTTCAGAAATCGCCTTTCATGCTCTAATAATTGCCCTGCTTATTTTTCTCATCTTTTCCTGATTAATTATTAGATAATAAACTTAGAAAATTGAACTTCAGAAACTTACAGATAGTAGAGTTTTCCTGCAGCAGGAAGTTCCCTTTTCCGGTAATCTATTCCAGAATCTAGCTGGACTGTATTGCAGTATTCCTACAATCCAAACACATAAATATCTTCTTAAACAAGGGGTGCTTTAGAATTATGATCTCTGCTATCCTTTTCCTTTTTGTTAATTTTTGAAATTTTTCCTCAATAAAACAATGAGTTTCGGACAAAACAATAGAAGTCATAAAAGATTCATAAAAGCTGAATATTAACTATATATCAAGCCCCCAAAAAATCAGTTCAAGAAAGTTAAGATTTGCAGCATGCCTTTCTGAAACTTTGCTAAAACAGTGCTATCAGCAAACTCCGCACATAACTGCATTCCATTAAAAAATCTATTTTTTGTAAATAAAAACTTTTTTTAATTTTTTTTAATTAAAAAAATTTTTAGTTTATTTTTGAGAGAGTGCGTGTGCGCAAGAGCGAGTGGGGGAGGGGCACAGAGAGAGGAAGACACAGAATCTGAAGCACGCTCAAGCTCTGAGCTGTCAGCACAGAGCCCGACTCATGTACCATGAGATCACGACCTGAGCTGAAGTCAGACACTCAACCGACTGAGCCACCCAGGCACCCCGCCCCCATTAAAAATTTTTAAATCCCAATTTCTGTTACCAGGAAATAAGGAGCTAGAGGCTATCAAAAAGAATAACTCATGGGTCTTCAGTACCACAATGGGAAAGAGTTGGGCCAGAACATTAGTGTCCACAATTTAAAGCAAATGATCATACTAAAGTGATGCTATATGTATATCTGACCTTCACTTCCAAATGACTGCCACCACCTTGTTCCTTATTAGTCCCCCTTCCAGTCATCAATGAATGTCATTAGAGTCCTTTCCAGTGTATACCTTCCTTCACCCTGAGTCCTGTCCTTCTATTCTCCCAAGTACTCTTTCCTTTGTATTACCCCAGGTTGTAAATGTGTATGGAAACTCACCACACACACACACACACACACACACACACACACCCTGAAACTCCTACTGTAGAAGCTTATGAACTCTTGCTACACCTATCTTGGTCAATTGGCTTTCTTTTCAGGGGTAGAGGGGACAAATATATATTATATATTACACACACACACACACACACACACACACACATTCCAGTAGAACAATGATGAGGAAGGGTTTTCAGAACAAATCAAGAAACATTTATAGGCTGAACTTTTTGTTTTCATCCAAAATGAAAACTGCTTTATGAAAATTCATGAGGACAAAATTGTATTTTAACAACTTCATTACTTTTATTAATGAAAAACTGCTTTTTTGGGGCAAGGTAATTGTGGCAAACTGTATTTTTCAAAGATGGCTGCAACTATCTCTCTGTCGCAAAATATTGGGATGTTGATATTCCAACCATCCAGAAGCGGGGGCTATGCTCCCTCTCCCCTGAATCTTGTGACTACGATAATATGATGCTATGAGATAATATCTGATGGGACCTTCGAGGCAGTTTCTTACTTGTTAGCTGGAACACTTGCTCTGGAACCCTGACCTGCTAGGTAAGCATCCAACTACCTGGAGGCAAACATGCCAGAGAGAGCTTAGAGCAGCCCATACAGACACACGACCTGGAGAGGCCCTGCGAGGACAGGAAGACAGAGGTATCTGGCCGAGCTGTTCCAGTTGTTGCCACTACGGTCAGTACTAAGGGAGCCAGAATTGCCAGATGAGCCTTTCTCAAATCCCTGATCCACACAAACCAGGAAAGATAATGAAGCAATGTTGTCGTAGGCCTCTAGGTTTTTCAGTCATTAGTTGTATAGCGGTAGATAATCACAATAGTCATATCGGGCACACTGGAAATGTAGCAACATTCTTCCTCTCTGAAATTGCATCCTGGGTTGAATTGCTATCTAAGAGCTGAGGGCTGTTTATCATCTGCACTATAGGGAAGAGATTGTACACAGTGGCAATGAGAATACATTTCTCCTCCTCCTATGCTAAGCTGCTGCTATGTGGCTCAAGAAAGTAAATAGAGGGGCACCTGGGTGGCTCAGTCGGTTGAGCGTCCGACTTCGGCTCAGGTCGTGATCTCACGGTTCGTGGGTTCGAGGCCCACGTCGGGCTCTGTGCTGACAGCTAGCTCAGAGCCTGGAGCCTGTCTTCGGATTCTGTGTCTCCCTCTCTTTCTGACCCTCTGCTGCTCATGTTGTCTCTCTCTCTCTTAAAAATAAATAATAAAAAAGAATTCAAAAAAAAAAAAAGAAGGTAAAATAGGGTAATCAACCATCCCCCTGGGACTGAGGGCTTCCCCAAGACTGAGGGGTTTTTCTGGACGCAGGACTTTTGGTGCTAACACCAGGACAGTCTTGGTCACCTTAGGAATAACCCAGAAACTGGGCTGGAAGGCTGGAGTATTTTGATTTATATATTAGCAATTGTGAATTTGTTTAGGGATTATTTTATATCCCCAAAAAGAAGGTGTTCCCCTGGGGAAGTCTCCAAAGCTGAGCTTTGGAACTCTACCTGTGACAAAAAAGCCCTGACCCTGACAAAGTCAGGCCACCTGACAACGCTAGAGCTGTGCAGCCAGTTGGCCTCCCCACACACAGACATCCCTAAGTCACCATTCCAAGTTGCTCAAATCCGCTCCCCAGGTCTCATTCTCAGGACTCAAGCCCCATAACCCATTTCACCAGAAAGAATATGGTATTGCCCAAATACATGCACTCTCCTCTTGCCTCAGATGGCTTCTCAACTTCGAGTAATGTACTAAGCTTGGGAAAAAAGACACTTCCTCCCCCTTGCCCTGCAACTGTGCACATCCTGCAATTGCGGGGGCTCAGCCATCCAGTACAAAGAGGAGACGGCTTGTTTAGGTAGCACTTCATACTCTGTCTCTCTGAAGGAATTCTGTCCTGCATTAAGGGCCAGCTTTTCAGAAGCTACCTGTACCGCAGACAATATAATAAATAGGACAGCAATATGTGCATGTAAGTATATTTACCCAGGTTCTCTATTTCTTTTAAACTCCAATTTATCTTCTATGACCCAATACTCCTAATTTACCCAAAATTTTTTCTTCCTTATTTTTTTGCTATTAAAAAAATAAGACTAATGGAAGTTGTACAAGCTTCAATTTCTTTCTGGGTAACTAACTTCTCTCTCATATGAGTGATTAAGCCCTACCGAATGATTGCATTTGTACATTCACTAATCACCACTGAGGAATACCTAATCAGCAGCAAAAGAACTACAACCAAAGCCCTTAGATTTTAGCTCTTAATTGTCTGAAAAATACGAACACTCCGTTTATATTTTTAAAGAAAAATAAGCCTCAAATTTTCAGATTTTATTCACTTAAGCTAAGTTCTTCAAAACACTTTGCAGAAGGACAGAGGAGGGTGAAGGCTAAGCGGTTTCCACTTTAGTGAATCTAGTCAAAAGGGCAAGATCTTATTTCTTAATTTCCAGGGATATTTACAAGACCTGTGACCTCTTATCGCCATCCATTTGAAATGAATAAAATTAATCAGCTACCAAAAGAAATTTATTTTAAAATAGTTTGTATATTTATATATACAAAGAACAAATACAATTACACAATCTAAAAATGCAATTAGGAAATTTGGGGAAGAAGTGGAGGGAGGTTAACATGCCGTGGGAGCATGTGCATGAGTGAAAGGCCTTGACTTTGCAAAGAAAAACGTACTACTCAAAAAACCATATTCTAGCGGTTTGCATTTTCCTCAAGATCTATTGTGTGTATTTTTAGCAACTGTGAATAATACTGTAAGAAAAACAGGCATCCCGCAAAATAACTTTATAAAGCTTCTACTCTGGCTTTTCCCTTGCAAGTTGGCCCAAAAGAACAATAAATATTATGGAGAAAAGCCTTTAAACCCACAATATATCAACCTCATAAGCAAAGACTGAAATAATAAAGATTTGCCCACCTTAAATACTCTTTACTATAAAAGTAATATTGCTTATTATGGAAAATTTGGAAAAAGAGAGAAACCATATAAATCAAAGTTTTAGGTCTTATCTAAGTGATTAAATAGGAACTTAAACGATACACATTACTGAAGTTTTTCTTGATAATATTGTACTGATTGGTTTTATAAATTTTTAATAAGTAAGAATAAGTAAGTAATACAAGAAAAAATTGCTGAGGCTTTTCTACTTCCAGGAAATACAATATTTAAATAACTAAGATCTGTCTTTTTACTTAATGCTTTAA
This sequence comes from Cryptoprocta ferox, assembly GCA_028646485.1. Lineage (NCBI taxonomy): Eukaryota > Metazoa > Chordata > Mammalia > Carnivora > Eupleridae > Cryptoprocta > Cryptoprocta ferox. Next base: position 51,697,069 of record CM053577.1, read on the forward strand.
AACTATATCCTTTTAAGCTAAAAAAAAGTGATCCGTGCTCATCGTTAAAAAATTACATATTAAAAGTATGAAAGTAGAAATAAAAGTCTATCATCCCCTTCTCGGAAAAAAGTTTGCTTATAGCATATGTCCTTCAAGTTTTTTCTACACGTATAGAGATGATAGAGAAATTGGGATCATATTTATATAAACAGTTCTAGGGTTAATTCTTTTTGATAACTTAAAAGTTCTATGAGAGAAATAACTAGATTTAAATACAGGAAAGCTATACTGCATACTGTACTATAGTGTTTGCCAAAAATACAATTCTGGGGGCGCCTGAGTGGCTCAGTCGGTTAAGCATCCAACTTCAGCTCAGGTCGTGATCTCACAGTTGGTGAGTTCGAGCCCCTCGTCGGGCTCTGTGAGGACATCTTAGAGCCTGGAGCCTGCTTCAGATTCTGTGTCTCCCTCTCTGCCCCTTCCCTGTTCCTGCTTTGTCTCTCTCTCTCAAAAAAAAAATAAACATTTAAAAATTTTTTAAAAAAAGAATACCATTCTGTAAGTAAATGACAAGTAAGAGTACAAGATAGATATTGAACCAAAAAAAAAAAAAAAAGGCAGGGGGAGTAGAAGACTGGGTGGGGGAACCAAACAAAAGGGCGGGGAGTGGGAGACAACGTGGGGGTATCTTTTTTTTTGAGGCAGGTATACATTCAAATATATATGCTGAACTATGTATACATTCTAAGATACCTGCTTCAATCTCATTTAAAATAATCACATGCTACCACTTTTAAGCTTAAGCAACGATATATAAAAGTTAAGTACAATATAGGGGAACCTGGGTGGCTCGGTCGGTTGAGTGTTGTACTTCAGCTCAGGTCATGATTTCACTGTTCGTGATTTTGAGCCCTGTATCGGGCTCACTGCTGTCAGTGCAGAGCCCGCTTTGGATCCTTTGTGCCCCTCTCTCTGTGTCCCTCCCCTGCTCAGGCTCTCTCTCTCAAGAATAAATAAACATTTTAAAAAATGGTTAAAAGAGCTTACTTTCCTGTTTTGGAAGGGGAGAGAAATTCTGGATCTGCTTGATAAAAAGAAGGGGTGCAGATGTTATCTGCTAAGGTGGGTATTTTGAGTGAGACACACGTAGGATAGCCAGAAAAGTAGGAGTGGGGCAGTGGGGGTAATTTTTTTAAAGAATTTTAGAATAGATGAGCAAGAAAGCAAAGGAGCCAGGGTGGCTTGTAGTAGACTCTGAGTCTGGGGTCTACTTCAGAACTAAAGAAGCCTGAAGAAGAACTTATCTGTGAAGTGTGAAAATTTCAGCAATAATAGTAAGAATCTTAGACTGAAAGAGATCATAATTCAATTCCTTCATTTTACAGAGGAGAAAACTGTACGGGGGAAGTTAAGTAACAGGCTAACGTCGCACTTCTGCAAAATTGGCAGAGGATTTCCCAACTTTGAAAATTGTGCTATTTTATGTCTCACTTGGGCTAGTGTTGAATAACTTGACCTTACCTCATAAAATCCTCACATACACAGAGTAATCATTTTTTTATCCCCATTTTACAGTTGAGGAAATTTATGAAGGAGGCTGGCTACTTTTCAAAATCACTGCTATGGGCTGAACTATGTTCCCTGAAAATTTGTATGTTGAAGTCCTAACCCCCAGCATGTCAAGAAAGTGACTGTATTTGGAGATAGAGTCTTTAAAGTGATCACATTAAAATGAGGTCTTTGGGGTAGGCCGTAATCCAATATGACTGCTGTCCTTATAAGAGGAGGAAATTAGGACACAGACATGCACATGAGGAAGGACCATATGGAGACAGAGGGGAAAAGATGGCCATCTACAAATCAAGGAGAGAGGCTTCAGAAGAAACCAGTCCTGCCTACACCTTGATCTTGGACTTCCAGCCTCCAGAACTGTGAGTGAGTCACCAGTCTGTGGTATTTTTGTTATGGGAGCCCGAGCAAACTAATTCAATCACTAATACCCTTGCTCCATTAATAACCATACAGAAAAACAGTTTTTTAAAAAACAGTAAAAAAAGGAAAGAACAACTGTGACATTAAAAGAATGCCAGGCCTGAAGCTAAAAAGCATAGCTACATACACTTGCTTCTAAGGCGAGCCACAAATCTGCCTCTTTCTGCAGCCACGGTTGGAAGGGAAAATACAGTAAATTCACAATTCATAGAACTCTAGTGAGGCCACCATGGCGAGGCCTCATAGGTGGCTGAACCATGATTTGCCCAGGTCATCCATGCCTCCAAGTCCATGGTGTTCCCACCATGTCACACTGCTTTATTTAACAGTAGCCACAGGATCATTTGTCTTTAGACTTATATGATTTACATGATTATTTTTTGCTCCTCAATTACTCCCTCCCTGTCCCAAATCAATTACCTCTATATAGTATAAATATGCTAACTGTTCTTCAAGAGGTTCATACTATATATCTCCATTATGATTTCCTCTAAGTATTTAGTCCAAAACTGTGTATGAGATATATGCATCCTATACCAAGTTCTACACACTACTGGATTATATTAAACTTCCATTATGTAAGACATTTTATGTGTTTAAGGTGTCGGGTCAACTCATAATCCACTGTATTTATGACCTTTACCTGATCACCTAAACAAACCGATATCGTCAATCTTAGAAGGTAAACTCCAAGAGAGAAGAACTGCCTGCTTAACTCACTGCATGGCTCTGTGTACTCACAGGCCCTACAAAGCAGGAATGGAGTTCGATGATGAGAATTATTTCCTTCCCTCCCTCATAGATGCAGAAAGGGAAAGTACAAACCAATCTCTGACGATTAAGCTCTTCTACAAAATACATATGAAGATTCTGCTCATCTTTTAAAAGATCTCATAAGACTGCCATAACTCAGTAAGAGAATTTGACATGTAAATAAATGGGTCCATTTTTATTATCAACATCATCAAATAGCAAACACTGATATAAGGGCTTACCATGTGCCAGGAACCATTCTAAACCCTTTAAACATATTCCTCTCACTTAATCCTCTCAACCACTCTAGAAGGTGGTGGTATTATTATTATTATTACCATTATTATCATCATTATTATTATTCCCACTTTACAGATAAATAAGGAAACTAAAGCACAGAGAAGGAACTTGTCCATTATCAGAAAGCTCAAAAGTGGTAGAACTGTAACAACACTCCAGCTGGTCTTAAGGTTTAACTTGTTTCAAGTTAACACACTCCTTGCTTGCTGACTTAAAGCCCTTGATCTATAACATACCTGATTTACTTGCTTTGAGATTTGCAGACCACTGGCCTTGGGGGAATGAAGGACCAGAATGTTCCCAGGCCAGAGGCCAGCAAGACTCCTTGAAGGCTTCTTGGCTTTCTGATTAGCCCGGTAATCTTTGTGCAAAACTTTTTTTTTTTCTTTTTAACGTCTCATAATGACTTTACTCACCTCCCTTTGCGTATCTGTAGACCTTGCCCTCCTTTGCAGAAAGAACAGAGTACTCTTGCACAAAAAACCACCCCCAGGCACCAAGGAACCAGACCTTGTACAATCACCCCAGACCTTCTTACACAATCACCCCTGGGCACCAAGGAACCAGAACTTCTTACACAATCACCCCTGGGCACCAAGGAGCCAGAACTTCTTACACAATCACCCCTGGGCACCAAGGAGCCAGAACTTCTTACACAATCACCCCTGGGCACCAAGGAACCAGAACTTCTTACACAATCACCCCTGGGCACCAAGGAACCAGAACTTCTTACACAAGCTCTGAGTACCAAGATAACTCTGTAGGTGGCATCATCAAGTTTGCATCAAGAAATGTTACAGATCGCTGTACTCCCTTAACTGATTCAACCCGTTTAAAAATCTCTGGGCCAGGCAGAAACCTTGGAGCTGGCCTTTGGACAAGAGTCTCCCTTCTCCCCAGGTAGAGAAGGGATAAATAAAGCTCATATTCCTGAATAAAGCTCATATTCCTTTCCAGTCAAAACTCGTCTTTTGAGTAGTGGCCTTTTGAGCGACAGGCAGTCGAACTTGGGTTTCGGTAACAGAACTAGGATTCAAACCCAAGCATTTTCACTCCAGTGTTCACATTCTTAATTACTTTGCTGTATTGCCTCCATACCCAGGATATGTTCAAGCAACCAGTTCTCTTACCTGGAAATACAAGGCAATGCAGAATTCACATGGGCTTATTGGAAAGTCCTTGCAGTACTCTGTCAGCTTGGTTGGAAAAGTCCTACCTCTGCTGCCTTCTGATTATATGCTAACCAAGTAAGGCTTAGTCCTGATGGATACCTTGAGAAGCAGCTTTCTTGCAATGAACAGATTCGTTTACTTATTATAACCATACCCCTACAAAAATGATATGGAACAGCTTTTCAGAAACGTTGTCCAGTTATACTATACTGCACATAAAAAATTGGAAGTTTTCTTTTAATGACTGAGGTAATGGAAACAGATTTCAGTTTCAAGCCTGTTAAGTTCTGAGATAAGGATCACGTCTGTTGTTCATCATTGAGTCCCTAGCACCTAGCATAGTATCTAGTATGCAGTACATAGTAAATGCTCAGTTAATACTAATCAACTGAACAAATCATTAGCAAACATCTACATGCAAAGGTTAGGTACAAGTCAATATGTTAGAAACTACAGGAAAAAGCTAACCAGTACAGTCTCTTTCCCAAGCTTTCATGACAAAATGGGAACTGACTTAGCAGGATTCTTGCTAGAACTAGACTCAACAAAGACTGACATGGACAAGGTTGAAGTCTAGGAGGGAAGAGGATTCTGAGAAGGCTAACTAAAGTATGGTCAAGGAGAAAGTCTCTGTCAGAATGCAGCTGAGGCAGAAAATTTAGCCAAGGAGTTGTATCTTTCTTCAAATAAGAACTCCATCCCAAGGCAGGGTTTCTTCAATGACAAAGAGATGAAACTGAGAGTATATCCACATTCACAAAACAAAAGTCCTGAGCTATGCTGATTAGGCTGATTATGCCCACTACAACTCAAGAAGCTTGGGAAATGACACAAGCTAACCAATCTAAGTGGCAGGGAAGATGTGAATATCCTAGTTGGTAAACCAGTGGTTCTCAACACTGGCTGTACATGAGCTTTATCTGGGAATTATTTAGAAAGTACCAATGTCCAGGACACATTCCCAGACATTTTCGCAGAGGTGGGCTTAGGCTGGCTGATTTTGTCTGTTTATTTTAAGCTCCTTAGGTCATTCTAGTGGGTAACCAGGGTTGAGAACCACTGGCTTAGCCTAATCTGGCTCCACCTCCAATTGGTCCCATCCAAATCACATTGCTACTACACAGTACAAGAGAGGTGGAATGAATTTTGGAGAAAACAACCACGATGTTATCATAGGCGGTAACTAAAGCCGTAAGACCACCCAGAGTTGGTATTTATGGTCCTAGAATCACAGAGTCAGAGATTGGTAGCATTGATTCTTTTCATGTGTATGTTCAGATGAAATGAGATGAAAAAGAAATCACTATTACTTTGCAATGTGGGTAAAGACATAAAAGCACATGAGTTGTCAAGAACTATTTGAGTAAAGGAAATGAATAGAATACTAAGTAAACAAAGGATTGATAAAGCTTAATGTGGGTTGGAGAAATATTCTAAAATTGGAGTAGTTTGATTAAATGAAGAGGATTTGGAATACATTTCCCTAGGGAAATTGAAAAAAATATGAGAATTTGCAGAAAGGATAGAAAAAGACCTATGTGATGAGATACTACAGATTGGCCCATCAGAGGACTCCAACATCTCAAACTAAATGACCCTAAGTTTATAGAGTTAGGTTTTCAACTCACATCTCTTATTGTTAATGAGGCTACATCCTTGTCTTTTTGAGCACGAGTATGATTTGGAACTCCAAAAATCCTGGAAAATAATGAATTTCTGGATACATCATGAAAAATAGTTTCCCAAAAAGACAGGCAAAGCACTAGCGTCTGGTGGCATATTTGATCAAACTGAGCAAGTGTGCACTGAAGCCCAGCACAAAAGCTATAGGCTCTCTCTGTCAGTGTTTGGAACTCTGGGATGAAACCATGGCCCTCCAAACACACCTCCACTCTCACCATCTCTAAGAAACATCTGACGGTGGCAACTGCTACGATGCAACTATGGTCTTGTTCAAAAAGCCAATGACTTACTTTCTCTTCTATATTCTTTATTTCAGACACATTGATTCCAAGAAAATATTTGAACTCCAATACAGTATGGTATGTATAGTCTTTAGACTACCAAGAAGTAGGAAATTGTAAAGAACAAAAATCTATACTGCCTTTGTCAAGTTGGTCAAGACCTTGGGTGCTGTTAGTATATTGGCTTTCTGATTAAGACTTAATTAAGTTGAACGATCAAAGATACCAACTTGCATCTTTTATAGATAAGTGCCAAGATGGTTGAGCAAGTCCAAACAGATGAAGTCTTGTCCTTACACTATAAAACTGTTTTGGCATAGGGGTGGAAAACAAAACAAAGAATACCAGTGTTTATAAGAAGAGATGTTTCTGTTCATCAGAAAAGTGGTAACCTTTGAGCCACAGGATACTACATAGAGTTTACATGTTTTCTGCTTGTTATATAGAAGATGCCCCATGGCCATATAATCCAGAAGATAAATGTTTAATCATGGTTATCTTTATAATTTATAAAACTGTCACAAAAGTATAAAAATAACTGCAGCTACCATTTATTGAGCATTTAATTTTACAACAACCTTTAAAGATAGGATTATCAGCCTCAATTTACCAATGCAGTACTTAAAGTTCAAAAAGAGCAAGTAGGGGCGCCTGGGTGGCTCAGTCGGTTGAGCGCCGGACTTCAGCTCAGGTCATGATCTCACGGTTTGTGGGTTTGAGCCCCGCATCGGGCTCTGTGCAGACAGCTCAGAGCCTGGAGCCTGCTTCAGATTCTGTGTCTCCCTCTCTCTCGGCCCCTCCCCCACTCATGCTCTGTTTCTCTCAGTATCAATAATAAACATAAAAAATTAAAAAAAAAACAAAAAAACAAAAAAAAAAACAAAAAGAGCAAGTATTCTGATCTCTACTTGTCTACAGTTATTTAGCTTTTAGGGGGCAGAGCTATGAACTCAGGTCTGAAGGCCATGTGCTCCTCACCACTACGCATATCTCCTATGTTCAGAAAAAGACATAGAATAAACGTTCAAAAATTCCACAACCCTTAAATATTTTGGCCATTATGATTTTGCAGTAATGTGATACTGACTCAATATATATACAAGCAACATCCAGTAAAATTGTCAGTTACCACACATTAATTCCACATGATTTCTTGTCATTTATTTATTTATTTATACCCTGCCGTGTCCTGGAAGGATTGATGTAGCTTCTTTTTAAAAATCATCTATTTGTATATTCAATTTCACCCTTTAATTTTCAATGTTAGCTAATCTACGAGTTAAGTGTAATTTGACAAAACCTAATAAAGCTTTAATTGCACAGAACCTTTGACCTAGAAATTCTATTTCTAGGAATCTATCCTACAAAAACATTGACTCCTGTGACTAAAAATGCATTTGTAAACAGGCTTTTTAAAACATTATTTGAAAAGGAACAAAATAAATCTAAGTATACAAAAATTGAAAATTAGGTTGGAAATGATAGTGCAGCCATTAATAGAAATACAAAGCAGCCATTTAAAAGAAAAAGGTAGAGTTATATCTGATATAAAAAGTTCCTCAGGATATCTCCAAGGTATAAAAGCACAACTTAGATTAAAATGTAACTATTACCCCATTAATTTACAACAAAACTATATGCTTAGGCATATATAGAGATATGTATGCATATAAATGTACAGAAAGGTGCTTGAAAAGACACATTTTCTTTCAGCTTTATTGAGATATAATTGACATATAACATTTGTAAGGTTAAGGTGTACAACTGATAAACTTAACATACTGCAAAATGATTACCACAGTAGCATTGGCTAACACCATATCACCTCACATAATTACCATTTCTTTTTTTATGGCAAGAACTTAGCAACTTTCAAGCATTGTTAACCATATTCACCATGCTGTGCATTAGATCCCAAAACTTAGTCATCTTACAACTGAGACTTTGTACCCATCTCCCCATTTCCCCTACTCTCCAGCTCTGGGCAACCACCAACCTACTCTCTGTCTCTACGAGTTCAGCTTTTTAAGATCCACATGTAAGAGATTTCATATGGTATTTGTCTTTCTTGGACTTATTTCACTTAGCATAATGCCCTCAAGGTCCATCTATTTTGTCACAATGACAGCATTTTCTTCTTATGGCCAAAAAATATTCCACTGGATGTATATACCACATCTTTATCCATTCATCCATTGATGGGCACTTAGGTTGTTTCTACATCTTGGCTATTGCGAATAATGCTGCAAAGAACATGGAAGTACAGATATCTGCTCAAGATAGGGATTTCATTTCCTTTGGATGTATACTCAGAAGTGGGATTGCTGGATCATAAGTGGGATTGCTAGCCCTATTCTCAATGCTTTAAGGAACTTCTACACTGTTTTCCCTAGTGGCTGCATGAATTTACAGTCCCACCAATAGCGCACAGGGTTTCTTTTTCTCCATATCCTCCCCAACACTTATCTCTTGTCTTTTTGAGGGTAGCCATTCTAACAGATGTGAGGTGACATCTCATTATGGTTTTGATTGCATTTTCCTGATAATTAATGATGCTGAACATCTTTTCGTGTGTTCATGGCCATTTGTATGTCTTCTTTGGGAAAATGTCTATTTGGTTCCTCTGTCCATTTCTTGAAGTCCCTACTATTATTGTATTGTTGTCTCTCTTCAGATTGTTAGTATTTGCTTAACATATTTAGGTGCTCTGATGTTGGGTGCATATATGATTGTTATGCCTTCTTGATAAATTGACGCTTTCATTACTATATAGTGGTCTTCTTTGACTCTTGTTGCAATTTTTGATCTAAAGTCTATCTTCTCTGATGTAAGGATAGCAGTCCTGCTCACTTTTGGTTTCTACTTCCATAGAATATCTTTTTTCATCCCTTCACTTTGAGCCTACATGTCCTTAACGCTATGTGCATGTAGGCAGCATATAGTTAGGTCTTGCTTTTTTGTTCTTGGTTTTAATCCATCCAGATACTCTATGCCTTTAGAGAATTTAATCCATTTACATTTAGAATAATTATTAATAGATAAAGACTTAACTAAGGTCATCTTATTAATTATACTCTGGCTGTTTTTCAGTTTCCTTGTTCTTTTCTTTCTCTCTTGCTGCCCTCCTCTGTAAACAGGTAATTTTCCATAGTGGTAGGCTTTGATTCCCTTCCCTTTATCTTTAGTGTATCTATTTCAGGTCTTTGTTTTGTAGTTACCATGAGGCTTACATAAAATATTTTATAAATAGTGTATTTTACACTGGTGACAACTTAACCTCAAACTCATATAAAAACTCTATGCTTTATACTACCCTTTCTTTTTTGTTTTTGTTTCACAATTTAACCATTTTTATATTGTATATTCATTAACAAATTACTGTAGCTATAGTTATGTTTAATATTCTTGACATCTAACCTTTATATCATATTTAAGTGGCTAACATACTGCCACATTACAAAATTAGACTATTTTGAAGTTGACTATATTCTTAACTTTACCAATGTGTTATATATTTTCATATTTTCATGTTACTAATTACTATTCCTTCATTTCAGTTTGAAGAACTTCTTATAACATATGACAGGTCTAGTGATAATGAACTCCTTCAGCTTTTGTCTGGATAAGTGTTTACCTATACTTTATTTCTGAAGGATAACTTTGCTGAATAGAGTATTCTTTACTGGTAGGTGTTTGTTTTTTTTTTAATTTCGGCTATATTTGAATATATCATCCCACTCTCTTCTGGTCTGTAAGGTTTCTGCTCAGAAATCTGATAGCCTTATGGTGTGCTAGTAACAAGTTTCTTTTTCTTTTGCTGCTTCTAAAATTCTTTGTCTCTGACTTTTGACAGTTCTATTGTAATGTACGTTAGAGAAGATGCTTTGAGTTTGTTTGATGACCTATAATTTTCATGAACTTCAATATCTAAATTTCTCCCCAGATTTGGGAAGTTTTCTGCCACTATTTCCTTAAATAAACTTCCTGCCCCCTTTTCCTCTCTTCTCTTCCTAGAACACTAATAATTTACAGATTGTTTCTTCTGATGAGATCCCATAGGTTATGTAGGCTTTCTTCACTCTTTTTCAGTCTTTTAAGTCTGATGTTGATTCTTTTTTTTTTTTTCCCACTTTATTCATTGTATTCTTCAGCTTCAGATTTTCTATTTAGTTCTTTTTTAAAAAATATTTATTAATGGGAGAGCACAAGTGGGGGAGGAGCAACAAGAGAGGAAGACAGAAGATTTGAAGCTGACTCTGCACTGACAGGATAACAGCAGTGAGCCCGATATGGGGCTCGAACTCATGAATTGCAAGAACACGACCTGAGCTGAAGTTGGGCACTCAACTGACTGAGCTACCCAGGTGCCCCTATTTGGTTCTTTTTTATGCTTTTTCTCTCTTTGTTAAATTTCTCATTTTGCTTGTGTACGGTTTTCCTGATTTTGTTGAATTTTGTGTGTTTTCCTGTAGCCATAAAGTATACTTAGAGCAGCTATTTTGAATTCTTGATGGGGTAAACCCCAGGTGTCCATGTCTTTGGGATCAGTTATTGGAAGATAATTGTGATCCTCTGGTGGTATCATGTTTTCATGAGTTTTCCATTGTTGTCTTCACATATGAAGTAGCAGTCACCTCCTCCTATCTTTACTAATTACTTTCAGGAGAGAAATACCTTCCATCAGCCCTGCTAGCAATCTGGAGGCTTTCTCAGACCTTCTATTGCTCTATAATTACCGTTCTCCCTTGAAGCAAAATATGACTATAAGCTTATATGCCTTTTCTCAATCCTGCAACACACAAGGCTGAGTGCTGACAACTTTCCTTTTATTTTCCCAAAGATGGCACTAAAGCTCAATTTCATGATCTCTCCATGGTGTGCAGATTCAGACTGGCTTTCTGAACATGCTCACTAACCATCTACCAAAGCTCACTCTTAACACCACCACTGGGAGCATGCACAGGGCATCAGCGACAAAATGAGGGTGAGGGGGGGTGTGTGTATGTGTGTGATATGCAGAGCACTGGGGATGCCCTTGAGCCAGCAGGGAGGCTGTGGGTGAGGTGTCCCCAGGTGCTTGTGAGCAAGCTTCTTAAGTGTGTGAAGCAGTTAGTAGGATCCACCTCTCTTTAATGCCTTCAAAGAGTTCTATCTGCTCCTCTCCCAGCCTCTTTTCTGCCCTCCAGCCATGCAGGTCAGAATCAGTACTTTGTATGGGACAAAAGAGAAATGAGCCCCTTAGGCAGTATCCCACACAGCCGGGGAAGCAGGGTGATCACTGACATCCTCTTTTGTTCCCCTGCAGGGGAAATTATAGGCCAAGAAGAACTCTCTTGGCCCTAAACTGTGCTGCCTGGGGGAGGGGTAATGCAGCTAAAGTTAAACCATTTCTCTAACCCTTCCCAATGTGTCCAAACTTGGGTTTGTTTTTTTGTTTTGTTTTGTTTTGTTTTTGTTCCAACAGTGTGCTGGAACTCCTCTACTAGAAACCTGGACATCTACAAAGGCTCTCTTGTCCTTGGATGACTGTTTAAGAGAGTGTTTCCAGGGGCTCCCAGGCCACAGCTGAGAGAGGCTAGAGCTGGTTCACAGGCTACTTCAGGGTCCACAGCAAGGACCAAGGTCTATATTCCTATTACCTGACACATAGGTAGGCAAATCTCCTCCCAGGTGCCTCGGCATATGGTGCTAAATACAGCACTGCTCACAAAGGCACTTGTGTCTGTGACTGGATGCCAAATTATTGTGGGGAGGGGAGGGGGGGATGAGAGATGTGTTACTCAACCTGATACTGATGTCACTTCTCCACACTAAATTTTTAACAGCAGCTACTCCTGAGGAGGGAAGTAGAAATGAGATAGGGGTGGAGGAGGGGAAGAAATGGGGAGAGGGGAGAGTAGTGAAGGGGGAGCATTTGATATTTAGTATATATACACTTATATGATGTTTTGATTTTTTAACCTAGCATGCATTCATTTATCTCATGAAATTTTATAAAAGGAAAGATCTTAGAGAGCTCCATGTATTGTCCCTAAAATAGCAGTATCTGGAAAAAGCTGATAGCTGCCTTATTGAAATCAGAGCCATTATACATTTCCAGCCCTGTCATAACCAACAGAATTTTAATTAATACTCCATTTCTTCTCTCACTGTTTACTTTATCCAAGAAAACCAGAGTTCTCATTCCTGAGGTAAAAAAAGAAAAACTGGGGCACCTGGGTGGCTCAGTCGGTTAAATGCCGACTCTTGATTTCAGCTCAGGTCATGATCTCACACTTCACAAGTTAGAGCTCCATATGGGGCTCTGTGCTGACGGGCGCAGAGCCTGCTTGGGATTCTGTTTCCCTCTCTCTCTGCCCCTCCTCTCCTTGCTCTCTCTCTCAAAATAAATAAAAATAAACTTTAAAAAAAAAAAGAAAAACATAAGAATAACATATTACAGACTGGAAAAAAGTTGATATATGTATCTTTGGAAAATCTTTTTATAACCATGCTACCAACCCATAACTGTAGCACCTGTAAACTTTTTTTTCTCCCACAAAAAGGAATTGGGTAATATATCCCTAGGCTAAGAGGAACTTCCCACTATATCTGCAGCTTTGCAAAATCTGTTTTTGAAAATCCAGTAAGTTTACCCACAAGATTTTTCCTTCTTCTATACAAATAATCAGAGGTAAACAGTAACTTTTCTATCTTAAAAAAAATAACCATACTATAAATACACAGATTACATAATGCATGTGATTCATTTTTCTATAATCACAACTTCTAGGGGCACCTGGGTGGCTCAGTCGGTTAAGCGTCTGACTTCAGCTCAGGTCATGATCCCACGGTCCGTGGGGTTCGAGCCCCATGTTGGGCTCTGTGCTAACAGCTCAGAGCCTGGAGCCTGCCTCAGATTCTGCGTCTCCCTCTCTCTCTCTCTCTGCCCCTCCTCCACTCACACTCTGTCTTTCTCTCTCTCTCAAAAGTAAATAAACATTAAAAAATATATTAAAAAATAAATTAATCACAACTTCTAGAATGAGAAAGAAAAACCAAATCTTAATAAAATATTTAGCTTAAAAAAAATCCCTGTCTTTTTTCAGAGACTTCATTAAGACTTCCAGTGTCCAAGATAGCATTTATAAATATTCTGAACTCTGGTTCTGCTCTTCCTGCATTGTATTTGCTCAGCTTTTTGTCATTTCACTGTTCATTAGCAGTTTTATTTAAAGATGAAAGGGACACCTGGAAGGCTCAGTCTATTGAACATCTGACTCTTGATTTTGGATCAGGTGGAGAACTCACGGGTTCGTGGAATCGAGCCTCGCAAGGGACTCCCAGGCTGACAGCACAGAGCCTATGTGGGATTCTCTCTCTCCTTCTCTCTCTGACCCTCCTCTACTTGCACACTTGTACTCTCAAAAATAAACATTTTTGGGGGGGTCGGGAGAGGGGAAATGGGTGATGGGCATGGAGGAGGGCACTTCTTGGGATAAGCACTGGGTGTTATATGGAAACCAACTTGACAATAAACTATAATAAAAAAAAATCAAAAGAAAAAATTAACATTTTTGAAAAACTTAAATAAAAATACAGATGAAAAGAGGAAGAGAAAGAAGATGAATTTAGTCAATCTTGTAACTTATTCTGATTTCTGATAAAAGATATAAAGAATAAATTTTAAGGGGCACCTGGGTGGCTCAGTGGGTTAAGCGTCCGACTTCAGCTCAGGTCATGATCTCATGGTTCATGAATTTGAGCCCCACATCAGGCTCTGTGCTGACAGCTTGGGGCAGAGAGCCTGCTTTGAGTTCTGTGTCTCCCTCTCTCTCTGCCCCTCCCCCACTCCTGCTCACACTCTCTCTCAAAAAAAAAATAATAAAAAATAATAAATAAACATTAAAAACAAAAATTTTTTAAAAAAGAATAAATTTTAAGCAATTAGCTGAAACAAGATTGAACATCATTATATTTATCATTGTGTACAACTAAAGGTAGATTAATAATGTAGGTTACACTTTCATAAAAGAAAGACAAATAGTTCCTTACTGATAAAAGCAAATAAGAATATACTTAATTTTACCCAAAGACAAGATTACAATATGTAAATATAACAAATATATAATGTTAAACACACACACAGGCACAAACATGTTGAGCAACATGGTGGGTGGAAAGAACTCTCAGTAAAAAAAAACAGGAAACCCAGGTTCTAGATCTGGCTCTGCCACTAGCTGGGCAATATTAGGCATGAGCCTCAAAAAGGTATAAATGTTACCTTACAGTATAAGGTGCTGGTATAAATGTTTCTAAGGCTCCTTCCATATATTCCCTGCTCTGTATATCTCAGCTTTCATTTATTTAGTTTCATCAGGTAACTTTTCCCACATACATTGACACTATTTTTAGCTTTTTCCTTCTGCCCTCATCTCTCCCTTCTAAGCCTTGTCCAGCTTTCTCAGGAAAATCTTCACCTAACTTCAATTAGAGCAAAACAAAATCATAAGCATGACTACTAAGCCAAGAGTGATGCCAGGGACAAACCTAAAAGAAGAAAACAAAAGGCTTAACAAACAAAAGGGTCAGTTTCATCAGCCTCTGAAATTTGCAGACACACACAGGAGTCCATTCAGAATTCACGTAAGGTTCCATTTCATTCACTCATCCTCCATAATCACCAGCATTACAGAAGATAGAAAATTTATTTAAAATCTGTGGGAGATGGGTGGGGGGATGGGCTGAATGGGTGATGGGCATTAAGAAGGACACTTGTCGGGATGAGCACTGGGTGTTAGATGCAAGCGATGAATCACTGGACTCTACTCTGAAACCAATACTACACTAGTATGTTAACTAACTTGAATTTAAATAAATAAATTTAAAAAAATGAAATGTATGGTTTTATCACTGTTTTAATATAATTGTTAGCATTGTACTCTCCCAACACATAATCACTCCTAACCCATTCAATACTGAAGTATAATATTTTTCCTATAAATATTTGTTGGTATGTCTATTTCTTCTACTAGAACATCCTGATTTCCTTGATGGCAGGATTCACTTCAGAACAACTTCATCATTGTAATCCCAGTGAGTAAGCACTTAATAAATGCCAAAAGGAACTTAGCATGCATATTGAAATCTGAATACTGTTTTCTTCTATTTTATCTTACAAAGGTATAATATTTGAGCTAATTGGGCGACTAGGCTTTTGTAGACTAGCTAGCATAGGACTTGAACACCATACTTAGAACAATGTTTGGAGGAGAAATCTATCATAATTCAAAAGAAATAATTTACAAGTAAACCTCTGAAACTTAATCTTTTTGAAAATTTGTAGCACAATAAGGGCCTTAGCAATCTTGCAGTCCAATCCTATCATTTACAGATGAAGAAAATGTGAACTCAAGTGGATTCAAGAGACTTGCCCAAAAGTCAGGGACAGAGCCAGGCTTACAAAGAACTGCCTTCTTAACCCATTATTTTTCTGCTATATCATGGAAACCACATAAATATGTGTGATATGACTGTATGGTTTCTTCTACTTTCAGTTAAGATTTTTAAAGATTTAAGTTATTTTAGATATTATGGCAGAGTTTATTCAGTTAATCAATCATATCTTTATAATATGTGAATCCTAATGATCATTATTCATTATTAACTGAGGAATACTACAACTGTAAGGACTTCCACATGTCGTTACAGACAAATTACAAAGCGTATATTTAATAAAAACAAGTTGAACACTACTGACAATAAGAAGTACATTCTGAATATACATTAAGAAGTCCTTTCTATTAATTCTAATTTTGGTTCCAATCTACATTTTGTTCTTATTTATTTTAAATGTTTATGTGTATATTCAGAGAGGACACTGTCTCAGTAACCTGTGTATACTATTTAACACCATCTTAAAAATGGGAAGTGTAGAGACAATCAATAGTAAAAGAATATACAAGTATTTTGAACCAAGTACCCCTAATATGCTATAATTTTGAGAGAGAAAAGCTAAATTCACTAAAGCAGAAAAAGGTTTCTTGGATATCCTGAAGCCTCAAAAACTTGGCCAAACTATTGTTCAATGTGCACACAGTTTGTGTCTTCATGCTCAGATGTTGTTGAAACAGCAGACTTAAAAGAAATAATGTCAATGAATCCTACCAAGCACTATACATGACCTCTGGGGTAATTAGCAATCATTCAAAAGCAACAAGACTAAAATGTTCTATTCTTTATTACTGTCAGCTCTTATCTTGATCAGCATTTTAATAAAGATGCTTCGTTTCTAAGACAGTTTCATGAATCAGTCATAATTACATTCTGACATGCAGTGAATAGTAAAGCAAAACTAAATATCACTTCATCAACCTTTCTAACCTTTATGCAAGTATTAACTGTAAATAATTTTTACACAATCCTACAACAGAAAATCTGCATATTTCTTAGCTTTGTACATACTTTACCCCAAATGAATTTCCTGTGACCTATACCTGAAAAACACAATCAGCCATAATTATCCAGTTTTGTGTGATGTTCAGGTGTTGCCTTTCAGAGTTCAAATCAACTTCAAGTATAAAAGGCTACTTTATTCTATAAATGGCACAATATGCAAAATGGGTTAAGTAGCCAAAAGCATCTAAGAGCATTGTGGCTTGAAAGAAGTCTAACCAGAATCAAAACGTCAGAACCAAAATACACTAAAGCAAAGTGACACTTATAAAAATAGATTCATAGATTGCACATTAAGAAATGGACCCTGATGACTACTGCAGAAAGTCTTAACATTATAATATGTGAAAAGAAGAATATTAATTAGAAGGAAATCTGAGCAGTTAAAGGGTAGTTTTTTTTTTAATGTAATACCAAAACAGTTGATGGACGAGGGTGAATCTATCAGAAATATAAAACTTAGGGGTATTATTCTGATACCGAAGATAATATGCAAAACTCTTTTAACACCAGCAACACCCCTCTCCCCAAAAAATACATGATTTACTTTAGAGTCTTGAAATAGCTAATTTCTCTTTTGGCTGAAGACTAACTTTTAAAAATATTTTAGACAGTCAAAGTGAACATAATTCAGTATTGTAATAAATTGATGATGCATTTTAGATGATTCATTGTTTCGGATCTTTGAAGATTTCAAAATAAATGCAATGCTTTCTCAAGAATAATTTCTTGTCTTCTCAGTAGTGGTCACAGAATATCCAACAGAGAGCTAGGTTCCCAAACCTATACTTCCACTATGTCTCCCAAATAAGTAAAGTTTATGGTAAGTCTACTGAGTGATATTGTTAACCAAACTGATTTCCATTAAAAAACTTAACTACAGTGAAAAAAAGAACATATTTACCACTTTACTTTGTGTAATTTCAATTTGAAAGCTAAGTTCCTTCTAAAACTAATCTAAAATCATTCCCCCTTATGTTTTCTTATACATTTTGTTATAAAAGAACCTTCCTGGAACGTTACCGATCTGAAGCAAAAAGGAATATAATAGCATCTTTTTCATATGGGACTAAAATCACAAAAATGTGTAAATCTTTTATGTGATAATTTTCGTTGAACTCTTCTGTTTAGCTTTCTTGATCATTATTCCTTCCTCTTATTGGAGGTACAAGCAAAGAAGGGAAAAGAAGTGTTGATTTAAGAAAACAGATTTCCCAGAAAGAAAAAAACTGTGATTAAGATTTAAACAAAAGCTAAAGATGGCTTCCTCTGAGCACTGATGAGGTCCGCTACCTCATTACTAACAACTGAAAACTTGTGATGCATTTTGTTTCAAGAGAATCCAAAAGTCCTTGCTATAAAGCAGACAGGGGGGTGCAGAGTCCATTCACTCTTTCTGTATCACAACCATTATGTAAGAAGTATAAAACACTGCCTTTATGCTGCCAAGCCACAATGACTCTTCCTACATCAAAGGATTTTCACCACCAGGGTTTTTTCTTCAAAATTTATTCAAGCTAAGGGCAGAGAGACAACAATTCATACACGCTAATTACGTCTAATTATCTATTCCCTTTTCTGACCAGCTTCGGCCAGTGTTATTTGCTATCTGGATTTCTCACAACCTCCCTTTGCCCTGTCCATCTAGCCCAACAGTGAAGGCTTTGAAGAAAACAGTTGTGGCTTTTTAGAGTTTTCTCAATATAAAGTTCAAGCAAATTAAATAATTATTCTGTTAGTTTTGACACATTTATGCGTTAAATATGAGGACCTCTTGGTTAATTTGGCAAATTCCTCACATCTCTTCATGGTTGGAATCATAGTAACACCCTCTCTTACAGGAGCGTCTCCTCATGCTTTCTTTTCATGATCTAAATGAAATGTTTATTGGATTAAAGTTCTTCTCTGCAGACCTCCGCGGTGGCCTATGACAAAGAGCTTAGAAGTTCTATTAATTGCCTTGAGTTTTCAGGGAGGGGAAAGGGAGAATTTTATTTCACATTACATCACTAGCTGAGAAAATTGCCACGTGTAATTAAACTAATTTATCTCATGAGTCAAACAACTAATTCATATTTAAGACACACTTCCTTTTAACCATTTGCACCATTAAAGAATTGATTTCTTGTAATTTAGCCAAAAATAACTATTTATTATTCTAAAAGAAGAGAATTCAAGACCTAACCATCTGTATTTTACATATAAGCAATACCTTGCTCTAGTCCAGTTTGATAAATATGTCATTTATATATTTTATTTATGATTATATAAATATAAATGTATTATTTATTTATTTCATGGGAAATCCATGTTTTCATTTTATGTAAGACAATTACAGAAAATATTATTTTAAAAGGCATACAACTAAAATTACTTTTCCATAGGTAGGCCATGACTAATATAAGGTGTACATTCTGGCATCAAGATGAACAAGAATTACATTTTAAATCCACATTACAACAACTTTTAGTCTAGCTATTTATTCATTTCAAGGACACAGCACAAAAACACTGCCACAAAGTTTAATGCCTGTTACTATAGCCAATTTGCTTAAATATATTTTCTCAAACATATAGGAAATAGGCTTATGAAAATAGATTCCCTTAATTTCTTTAGCCTAACAATTGGCAAATTATAGAAATGTTTTGCAAGTCAATAACTCATTTTTGTGTCTTAAAACATTAAATACTAAAGTTCAAATGAACACTTTAGTGGTTTGTGGGGGAAAGTCATAATTTTTCAATTCTGGACTTCAGTCTACTACTTTTCCATATTTTGTTTCTTTCAATCTCAAGGGATAAAAAGCAAACTCCTAAGTAAAGACATTATCACACTAACAAAGGGTTAATCCTTACTACACTGACTCAGGTGATAACATAGTGGAGATCCGTCTGTGGGGTTGACACTGACCTCAAAAGCTGATTCTGATTACTGAGCCCTCTGAAAGCTTTAGTACTGAAAGTTATAACAAACTGACAAACCAATTTTACTAATGAAATGAAAATTATGGAAGGAAAAATGGCAAATATATACTTAGCAAATCTATAAATCCCAATGCAGGTAGCCAGGCAGTCTAAGCATTAAAGTGTTTTACCCTAAGGGTTATGAACAATTTTTTTAAGTTTATAACTAGAAATCACAATATGGAATATTCTCAGAGTTCACTATAGATGTAAGATTTCTTTAAAAAAATCCTCAGGAAACAAAAACAAAAGCTAATACATAGCATTTTGAGGGGAGTGGGGAGTTTTAGATAAAGGATGCATAACAACTGAGAAACATTAACAAGCAAGTAGAAGAAATGAAGTTATTCCTTGAACATTAAAAAAATATTATAAAATGGTAATAATAAAACCATTACTACTTTAGATTATAAAGTATTTTTATTTGTTGCATATTTACACTCAACAAATGTTAAACCAAATCAGATTATGATGCTTTCCCAACGAGCAACTCTTTATCATAAAAAGGAAAATTCATATTTATGAGTTAATGCTAGTATCTTATTCTTCTATAATTCAGTCATCTAACATTCATCAAAGAGAAAATTATACTGTAGAATGCCTTGTTGGTTATTTCTGACCGGCTTACAGGTGTGATTTTTGTAATCTATTAAACACCTAACTCATTTAATTTCTTTTCTAACCATTTAATTATAAATAGAAATTTTAAAACTTAATAAAGAAGATAGTTTGCTAAAACATTAGTGTGAATGAAAGTTAAAATGCCATATTATGGATAACAGAATCTATCACCATATAGCAAAACCCTACATACAATATTACACAGGAACATTTCCCATGGGGAGATTATTTTAGATCTGTCCACACTGTTAAAGTGATTAAGGAAATCATAAAAAGGGACGCCTGGCTGGCTCTGTCAGTAGAGCATGCGACTCCTGATCTTGGGGTTGTTAGTTCGAGCTCCCTATTCAGTGGAGAGATTACTTAAAAATAAAATCTTAAAAAAACAAAGAAAATCATAAAAGAAAGTTAATAAAATCACATGGAGAATTATTTTTTAACTAAAAATTATGAATAGCATTTATCTCTTTAAGGGCTCATTATGGAATGCATCAGACACAATGGTTTGTTTAAGTGTAAATGATGGAGTAAAGAGGCAGATTTTTACCCAAATATAAAACAGCTGTCCAAAATATCATAGAGTGCTGGAACTTGATCAGAAGAGCAACAATGCTTGCCAGGCAATCTATGTATGAAGAAGGCCAATAACAGTAGTCTAGCTGAAATTAACCTAAGAAACTGTTCTTCTGCTCAGAATATCAATTGGTCCTCTTTTCCTTTCAACCACAATGATTTCATTTTTTAAATTATATATATATATATTTTTTTTTTGAGAGAGAGAGAGAGAGAGAGAGAGCGAGAATAAGAGAAAGCTCACGCATGCTCACGCACACGCAAGCTGGATAGGGGGAGAGAGGGAGAGGGAGGGAGGGAGGGAGGGAGAGAGAGAGAGAGAAAGAGAGAGAGAGAGAGAGAGAGAGAGAGAGAGAGAGAGAATCCCAAGCAGGATCTGCATTGTCAGCACAGAGCCCTTTGTGGGTTTGCAGGGCTCAATTCCATGAACTGTTAGATCATGACCTGAGCTGAAGACAAGAGTCGGACACTTAACCAACTGAACTGCCCAGGTGCCCCTCAACCACAATGATTTAAATAATGTTTACAACACAAAATTATGTTCAATGTATATTATATAATGTATGCACATTTAAGATATTATTTTCTTGAATGTAAAAATTGAAGATATTTCTAAGAAAGTGGATCCTAACAAAACTAGTATTTCTCAACTCATCAAATTATTTGAAATTGATACTGAACCACTGTCTTGCCTTCTGGTTCACCAAGCTTCCTCCCTTCTAGCAACCATTTATACAGCAAGCTCTTAAAACGCCACCTTCTGCAAGACTTACTAATGAATCTATGCTGACACAGGATTTCCACCACATAAAAAAAGTCACACTTTATAGAAAAAAAGTGCTATATACATTTGTTATTTTAAACATTTATCTCTCTTTCCTTTGCATGTTGTGTAAGTTAGGGATAAGAAAACTTTCCATAAAAAGCAGATAGTAAATATTTTGGGATCTGAAGGCCATAAGTGCCACAGCTACTTAACTCTGACATTGTACTGTGATAACAGCCATAAACAATACATAAATGAATAAGCATGAAGTTCTTCAACAAAATCTTATTTACAAAAACAGGTGGCAGGCCAGATTCGACCACTGGCTCTAGTTCATCAATCCCTGGTGTAGTTTATCACAGTCTAAAACACTGCAATGTGGAACTGAGTCAGATGTATTTAATTCTACAGAATAGTGCTATGTAGATACCAACATATGCTTTCACAATTATATCTGTTTATATACTTAGAAGAATTACCTAAGTTTTATTCAAATCACAACAAAGATTCTTTAAGAATAAATCCGCAAAATCTGGACATTGTGTCATATAGTAAGCAAAGAGTTTCAAGTTTGAAGCATGCACAATAATCATAGTATTAACCATCTTTTAATATACGTAAGGGAATGTTAAGTACTAAATTTTTTTTTTTAATTTACAGTAGTCTCTCCCCCTTATCTGTGAGGGATACAATCCAAGAGGTCTGAAACCACAGATAGTACTGAACCTTGTATATACGATGTTTTACTATATATATATATATATATATATACATATATATAATATATTATATGTATAAATAAGATAAATTTTAAATTATAAATTAGGCATCATAAGAGATTAATAACAACAATAATAAAGGAGAACAATTACAATAATATACTGTAATGAACATTATGTGGCTATGGTCTCTCTCTCAAAATATCTTATTGCACTGTATTCAACCTTCTTGTGAAGTGAGTTGATAAAACGCCTACATGACAAGAGGTAAGCGGCAAAGGCAATGGTGATGTGGTGTCAGGTTACTATTGACCTCTGACTATAGGTCAGAAGGAGGATCGACTGCTTCCAGACCAAGAGAGATCCTCAGGTAATCGAAATTGTAGCAAGTGAAACTGTGGGTAACAAGGAACTATCATACATGCAATACATATTCTTTGATGGAGGTGGGGGTGGGGATCTGACTTTTAAACACATTTCCAAGTGGGCGCCTGGGTGGCTCAGTTGGTTAAGCGGCCAACTCACACTGATTTCGGCTCAGGTCATGAACCCAGGGGTCGTGAGACGGAGCCCCACCTTGGGCTCTGCACTGGGAATGGAGCCTGCTTGAGATTCTCTCTCCATCTACTCCTCCCTGCTCTCAAAAATTAATTAATTAATTTCTAACTTTCAAGCAAACAGAAGAATATAACAGTTATTATTTTATGAAAATCTCAAAGAATTACTAATCACAACATTTTTAACCTGTAATTCTCATGCTTGTGTTTCTTTTCCATGTGGTTTTTCCTCCATGACGAATGCCCTTTCTCACTTTGCCTGGTAACTTTTATTTTACTTCTAAGTTTCAATTTAAGTATCACTTCTTCTTTGGAAATACTCCTGACATGTACCATCTACTCCACTCAAACTGCTAGTATTAGCTAGGGCCCCTTTTCTATATTCTTTAGCATTTTGTAGTTAACACAATTACAAAAGTTCCCACCTGACACACACACAAAATTTACTGACTTACAGACCACAAAAAGACAATATTTAATCAGATTCAATGACCACCACCAATGTTTTCTTACCCTAATATCTCCATTCAAAGGTTATTAATTCTGACGTAAAGTAGTTTGTTTGAGAAGTTTCACGAGTTCTGTAAATCCTATGATACCACATATCCAAAAAGAACGTATCTGCAGGCTTAGATTTTCATGACAGCTTGGCTAACAAGAAGGCACATCTTTTTTTTTTTTTAATGTTCATTTATTTATTTATTTTGAGAGAGAGAGCAGGGAAGAGGGACAGAGGGACAGAGAGAGAGAGAGAGAGAGAGAGAGAGAGAATTCCAAGCAGGCTCCACACGCAGCATGGAGCCCATCGCAGGGCTCAATCTCATGACCACCAGATCACGAAGTGAGCCAAAATCAAGAGTCAGAGGCCCAACCCACTGAGTCACCCAGGTGCCCCAATTTTTCTTCTATTTAACTGTATGACCCTTTCTTTATTCTTGAAGTTCAGTTATGCACCACAAAAATGTATTACTCCTCTATTTTATCTTTATTTTTCTCTTTCAGAAATATGAATTATGTGAATGTTTGGTCTCTGCTGTCTGCTTTCCATATCTAGCATTTTCACTACAATTGTTTTATCACTGACTGTTCAGCTTCATTTTGTGTGATTTTTCCATAAGTTGGGTCTCTTTATCACTAGTTTTATTTTCAGCAGTTATGATTATTTAACTTGTTTTTTCTAAGATACTTTTCACTTTTTTAATGGGTCTATCCTCACTCTATTTTCTTAGCTGTGCCACCTCACTTTCCATCTGATCTTGCAGCTACTTCACCTCTGTTTTTTTATTTCATTCGTACCCATAACTTCTTTAATTTCTTTTAAAGTATAGAAAAGTTATGGGGCGCCTGGATGACTCAGATGGTTTCAGCATCTGACTTCGGCTCAGGTCACAATCTTGCGGTTTGTGAGTTCGAACTCCGCATCAGGCTCTGTCCTGACAACTGAGAGCCTGGAGCCTACTTCAGATTCTGTCTCCCTCTCTCTCTGCCCCTCCCCTGCTCACACTCTGTCTCTCTCTGTCTCTGTCTCTGTCTCTCGCTCTCAAAAATATATATAGTTTTATCTGAAAAAGTCTCCCATTTCCTGAGGTAGTTCTTCCAAAGTATACTCTTCATGTGCTTTTACTTGTTAGTGCATGTCTACCTCTCCTGTCTGCTCCTGCTGCTTCCTTCTTAGTCCTACCATTTCACTCTTTTAATAATAGCGTCTGTACATAGGACCTATGTTCATTCCATTTTGCTTACTGCTAATTCCTCAACTTTGAATGTGAATAGTCCTATCCAGATCTGCTGACTTCCTAAGAAGTGTAGGCAAAAATTTACCTGCTAAAAAAATGGATTTTATTATAAAAAATAATACAAGGGGTGCCTGGGTAGCTCAGTCACTTAAGCATCAGAATTCAGCTCAGCTCATGATCTCACAGTTCGTGAGTTCAAGCCCTGAATCAGGCTCTGTGCTAACAGTGCAGAGTCTGCTTAGGATTCTCTCTCTCTCCCTACCTCTCTGCCTGTCCCTCACTCAAACTCTATCTCTATCTCAAAATAATTGTAAAAATATAAAAAATAAAAAAAATAATACAAGATCATTCCAGAAAAGTCTAATGTTAGAAATCTTAGAAAACTAAGGGGCACCTGGGTGGCTCAGTCAGTTAAGTGTTTGACTCTTGATTTCAGCTCAGGACATAACCTCATGGTTTATGGGTTTGAGCCCCACATCAGGCTCTGCTCTGTCAGTGCCTGCTTGGGATTCTCTGTCTCCCTCTCTCTCTGCCCCTCCCCTGCTCGCTCTCTCTCTCAAAATAAATAAATAAATATTTTTCAAAAATCTTAGAAAAGTCTAACAGAGAATATGTAAATCATCTATAATCTAACTATTCAGAAATAAGTTCTAGCCATATTTTAAGGTACTTATTTCCACTATTTTTCTACTCATGTACATGTACATTACTTTCATAGTTAAGAGAATAATGGATATACTCTTGTATCGTATTTTTTTACTCACATTATCTGTGAACATATAATATCATTCCAAGCAAGTATACTATAATATCCCCCCTTATGTGACTGTACCATCATTTACTTAATGATTCTTCTAAAGGTGGGAAAGATGTTCCCATCACTCCTTTTTAAAAATAGTTATCCTGAGGCACCTGGGTAGCTCAGTCGGTTATACGTCCAACTTTTGGTTTCAGCTCAGGTCACAATCTTATAGTTCCATGAGTTCAAACCCCATGTTGGGTTCTACACTGGCAGTGCAGGGCCTGCTTGGGATTCTCTCTCCCTCACTTTCTGCCCCTCTCCCATTCATGATGTCTGTGTCTATCTCAAAATAAGTAAATAAAAAAGTTTTTTAAAAAATAGTTATCCTATTTATATTTTTTTTAACTATCTGTAAAAAAAAAAATGGCTCTGAGCTCCTAAATTACAAAATATCCTGTCTTCTTCTTTATAATTAAAAGCTAAGATGACAGAAACCATTAACAAAATGAAAATGCAACCTACTGAATGGGAAAACATGTTTGCAAATGATATATCTGGTAAGAGACTAATATCCAAAACATATAAAGAATTTATATGACTCAAAACCAAAAAAGACCCAAGTAGTCTTACTAAAAGATGAAGAGAGGACCTGGAAAGACATTTTTCCAAACAAGACATGCAGACAGGCAACAGACTGCTCAACATCATTCATCATCAGAAAAATGTAATTCAAGGCCACAATGAGATATCACCTTACATCTTGTCAGAATGACTAGAATCAAAAACACAAGAAATAACACGAATGCCTGGCTTGCTCATTTGGTAGAACATATGACTCTAAATCTCAGGGCTGGGAGTTTAAGCCACATGTTGGATATGGAGACTACAAAAGAAAAGAAAGAGAGGGAGAGGAAGGAAGGAAGGGAGGAAGGGAGGGAGGGTGAGAGGGAGGAAGAAGGGAAGGGAGGAAGGAAAAGTACCGGGAAGGATGCAGAGAAAAAGGAATCTTGCTGGTGGGAATGTAAATTGGTACAGCCACTATGGAAAACAGTATGGAGTCCTCAAAAAATTAAAAAGGGAAATAGCATACTACTATTCAGTAATCCCTCTACTTGGTATTTACCCAAAGAAAACAAAAACACTCATTCAAAAAAGTACGTGCAGCCCTGTGTTCACTGCAGCATTATTTACAACAGCCAAAATACAAATGCAACTCAAATAGATAAAGAAGATGTGGTACATATACACAATGGAATATTACTCAGCCATAAAAGAAATGAAATCTCGCCATCTGCAACAATACGGATAGACCTTCGTTATGCTAAATGAAATAAGTCAGAGAAAGACAAATACCATATAATTTCACTTATACATGTAATCTAAAAGACAAATGAATAAAGAAACAAAAATTAAACAGACTCTTAAATACAGACAACAAACTGATGGTTCTTGGCAGATGAAATAGATAAAGAGAATTAAGAGGTACATATTTCCGTATGGAACCAGAAAAGACTCCGAATAGCCAAAGTAATGTTGAAAGAGAAAACCAAAGCTGGAGGCATCACAATCCCATACTTGAAGATGTATTATAAAGCTGTAATCCTCAAGACAGTATAGTACTGGCATAAAAACAGACACATAGATCAATGGAACAGAATAGAAAACCCAGAAATGGACCCACAAACATATGGGCGACTAATCTTCAACAAAGAAGGAAAGAATATCCAGTAGAAAAAAAAGTCTCTTCAGCAAACGGTAGTGGGAAAACTGG
The DNA here is from genome assembly GCA_028646485.1 of Cryptoprocta ferox. Lineage (NCBI taxonomy): Eukaryota > Metazoa > Chordata > Mammalia > Carnivora > Eupleridae > Cryptoprocta > Cryptoprocta ferox. Next base: position 51,724,114 of record CM053577.1, read on the forward strand.
ACAGCCACATGCAGAAGAATGAACCTGGACCACTTTCTTACAACATACATAAAAATAAACTCAAAATGGATGAAAGACCTAAATGTAAGACAGGAAGCCATCAAAATCCTAGAAGAGAAAACAGGCAACAACCTCTTTGACCGCAGCCACAGCAACTTACTTGACATATATCCAGAGGCAAGGAAAACAAAAAGCAAAAATAAACTATTGGGACCTCATCAAGATAAAAGGCTTCTACACGGCAAAAGAAACAATCAGCAAAACTAAAGGCAACCGATGAAATGGGAGAAGATATTTGCAAATGACATATCGGATAAAGGGTTAGTCTCCAAAATCTATAAAAAACTTATCAAACTCAACACCCAAAAAACCAATAATCCAGTGAAGAAATGGGCAAAAGACACGAATAGACACTTTTCCAAAGAAGACAACCAGATGGCTAACTGACACATGAAATGATGCTCAACGTCACTCATCATCAGGGAAATACAAATCAAAACCACAATGAGATACCACCTCACACCTGTCAGAATGGCTAAAATTAACAACTCAGGCAACAACAGATGTTGGCAAGGATGCAGAGAAAGAGGAACCCTTTTGCACCACCGGTGGGAATGCAAACTGGTGCAGCCACTCTGGAAAATGTATGGAGGCTCCTCAAAAAATTAAAAATAGAACTCCCTATGACCCAGCAATTGCACTACTAGGTATTTATCCAAAAGATACAGGAGTGCTGATTCAATGTTTATAGCACCACTATCAACAATAGCCAAAGTATGGAAAGAGCCCAAATGTCCATCGATGGATGAATGAATTAAAGATGTGGTATATGTATACAATGGAATACTACTCGGCAATCAAAAAGAATGAAATCTTACCATTTGCAACAATGTGGATGGAATTAGAGTGTATTATGCTAAGCAAAATTAGTCAGAGAAAGATAAATATCATATGATTTCACTCTTATGTAGAATTTAAGAAACAAAACAGATGACCATAGGTGAAGGGAAGCAAAAAAAAAAAGATAAAAACAGGGGCGGAAACAAACCATAAGAGACTTTTAAATACAGAGAACAAACTGAGGGTTGCTGGTGGAGTGTTTGTTGGGGGGATGGGCTAAATGGATGAGGGGCATTAAGGAGGGCATTTGTTGGGATAAGCACTGGGTGTTATGTGTAAATGATGAATCACTAAATTCTATTCCTGAATTTCATTATTACGCTATATGTTAACTAACTTGGATTTAAATTTTAAAAATAAAATAAATAAATAATTTTTAAAAGAGGTACCATTTCCAGTTATAAAATAAATAAGTTACAAAGATGAGAAGTACAGCATAGGGAACATAGTCAATAATGTTGTTTGGTGACAGATGGTGACTACTTATTGTGGTCAACAGTGAGTAATATATAGTATTGTTGAATAAATATGTTGTATACCTCAAGCTAATATAATGGTAAATGTTAATTATACTTCAATAAGAAAAAAAGAGAGAGAGACTTCTACTTTTGGCCAAGGCAGAGAATTTAGAAGTCAATTTTGCCTTCCTGCCATTAAGCACTGGATAAAAAATGTAAAACATCTACTATCAAACATAATACAATGAGTAGAAGAAGACACAATCCCTGAGATGTGGGAAATAAATCAGTCAAGCAAGCATTACATTTCCCATGGCTTTCTGTCAGAGGCAATTTCTAGACTGCAGCACAGCAGTCTAAATGAGTTGAGGAGACAGTGATCAGAGCTTTAAGAAGTTGAAGCAGTTGGTATGTGCATGGCAGAGTTCAGTCAAAGAGGAAGCTATGCAGAGAAAGAGCTCTAGAATATCTGCATAAAGAATGTATGCAATCTTTGGCTGAATATTAAATTGCATGTGCATAAGGTGAAACTTCACAAGACTGGGGAAAGAACAATCCACACAAAGCAGGGAGATATAAGCATTCTGAACAGCCAGAGTAGAGAGAGGTCAGTGACACTAAGGGGATTCAGTAGAGACCCTAGAAGGGTCACATTTAGAAGAAAGGGTAAATTATCTTAGAGTAAAGGCTACTTGAGACATACTATCAAAGCTTAGAAACAAGCCTCAAGGGGCATCTAGGTGGCTCAGTTGGTTAAGTGTCCCACTCTTGATTTCAATTCAGGTCATGATCTCACAGGTTCATGGGATCAAGCCCTGCATTAGGCTCTGCACTGGCAGCACGGAGCCTGCTTAGGATTCTCTCTTCCTCTTTCCCTGCCCCTTTCCCACTCTCGTGCTCTCTCTCTCAAAACAAATAAACATTAATTAAAAAGCCTCGGAAGAATAAAGCTGATCTGCAAGAAACTTAACCACTGGCCAAAATAAAATTCAACAGCCTTAAAGGAAGTAACCCTCAATATAATCATCACAATGTCCAGCATCCAATCACAAATTATTAAACTTGCCAAGAATCAGGAAAGTAGGACCTACAATCGGGGGTGGGGGGAGGCGGTGGAATCAGAACACACAAAAAAAACCCAGAAATGACAGAAATGAAGGAATCAGCACACAAGGACATTTAATAAACCAACTTCTACTTCTGGGAAGATGGAGTAAATATCCTTTCTCTGTCCCTCTTGACATGTACAATTTAAAATCCTGGAGATCATATACAAAATAAACATTGGAACATACTAAAAAGTGGAAAGAACAAAGAAGAGGTAGGGATCTCAAGACCTGAGAAACAACAGAATGGTGAGTTCTCTGTTTTTCTTTTCAACTTATATATTTCAGACTGGGAGCTGAAGAAGCCAGCATCCCACAAATGCAAGACATGGACAAGGGAGGACCCAGGAAAATGGCAGCATAAGAGGAAACTTTTCAACAATAATTTGTACTGCAGCAAACACCGCAGTGGGGAAAAAACTCTGGTACCACCTCCACTCATTCCAGCAAAGGCTGAGAGGAGTCTAGAAGTACCTTCTCACAAGGCTGTTATGAGGCACCCCAACCCTCCTGCCAGGCATGTCAGAGAAGGCTAAGTAGGGAACTGAAACCTTCATCCCTGGGGCACCTGGCTGGCTCAGTCGGTGGAGCGTGCAGCTCTTGATCTTAGAGTTGTGAGTTCGAGCCCCATGTTGGGGGTAGAGATTGCATAAATAAATAAATTTTTTTAAAAAGAAACATTCATCCCTGCCAGTCAATAATGAGCACCCTTCCTTTCCTACCCTGATGAGGGCAGTGGAACCTCTCCGTCAGCAGAAACAAAGAGCACCTGCTCAACAGATGCTGATAAAGAACCTGGACTTCCACCTATATCTAACAACAATTAGACAGTGCCTATCCTTCTGTTAGACCAATGCCCAAAAAAGCCATCTAAAACTCAAGTTTAAAGATGACAGACAAATGGCCAATAAGCACAGGAAAATATGCTACATATCACTAATCACTTTAGAAACATGAATCAAAACTACAATGATTACACGCAGAAGAATTAAAAGGACTGAAACAAATATTTGTACACAAGTGTTCAGAGCAGCATTATTCACAAGAGCCAAAAGATAGAATCAACCCAATGTCCATCAACAAATGAATAGATGAACAAATTGTGGTATATATGTATAATGGAACTTTATTCCTCAAAAAGGAATGGAATCTGACACATGCTACAGCATGGATGAAACTTGAAGACATTATAAGTGAAAAAACCCAGACACAAAGGAACAAATATTGTATGAATCCATTTATATAAGGTACCTAAAAATGGCAAATTCACAGAGATAGGAAGTAGAATGACGATTACCAGGAGTTGGGAGAAGAGGAGAATGGGGAGTTATTATTTAATGAGTACAGAATTTCAGTTTGGGACGATGAAGTTTAGAGATAGGTGGTGATGATGGTTGCCCAACAATGTGAATGTACTTAATGGCACTGAATTGTACACTTAAAAATGCTTAAAATGGTAAATTTTGTTATATAGACTTTATCACAATAAAAAATGATTAAAAAAATAAGGTACAAAGACTCATGATAGATTATGAAAATGCCCAAATTTCAAATGAAATTCATTCATACCAAAAACCAGGAAGATCTCACACTGTAAAAAGACAATCACTAAATGCAAATATTGAGATGACAGAAATGTTAGAATTATCTGATAAAATTACCCTATGTGTGTGCAATTTAAAGCAGACATGACAAAAATGTTTCAACAGACAATTATGACTATGCGTGCAACAAAGAAGCTTTATCACTACTTAGTAAAAACTTTTCATTATAAAAGTTCCATTCACAAGCATTATTTAATCATTTTAAATCTGCATGCAACTTATATAACATAGCCTTGAAATATGTAAGGTCAATGACAGAATTATCAGAGAAATAGATAAATTCATAATCATAGTGAGAGATGTTTTCCATAAGCTTCATAATAATTGATGGGGAAAAATAATAAAAATTTGAACAACACAATTAACAATTCTAATCTAATGGGTGTACTGAATTATATATACTATCACATACAACTGTAGTTGAGCACTCATTATTTTCAAGAATACAGAGAATATTTTTATAAAAATCATCCATATATTAGTCCATAAAACAAATTTCAACAAATTTCAAAGGATTTAAGTTGCACACATATCCTTTGACCACAATGCAATTAAGCATTTGTTAAGAAAATAATAAAAACAGGAAATTTCATATGCTTGTTTGGAAATTAAGAAACATACTTCTAGGTAACACATGGGTTAAATAAGAAATCATAATAGAAATTAGAAAATACTTTGAACTTAATAGTGAAAATACTAAACATAAAAACATAATGAATGAAGCCATGTAGGGAAAAATAAATAACCTTAAATGCATTTAGGAAAGAAGGTTGAAAAGAGATTTTTAAAAAAATTAATCTCAGTAAATTAGAAAATGAAGAGCAAGATAAATTCAAAGAAAGTGCAAGTAAGAGCAAAACTGGAGCCTCTCTACTTAAATGGCAGTGGAAATTATATGTAAGGGTTAGTTTTTGTTTTGTTTTGTTTTGTTTTGCCTTGCTTTGTTTGAAGAAGTTACTCTAGGAGGGCTTCCTAGAGGAAATGTACCTGAACGTTTTCTATATCCTTCCAGTACTATGGCTTTTTCTTTTCTTTTCTTTCTTTTCTTTCTTTTATAAATTGTGATAATATATACATAACAAAAACATTATCATTTTAATCACTTTAAGAGTGCAATTCAATGGCATTAAGTACATTCGCGATGTTATACTAATGTCTATATCCAGAACCTTTTCATCATCCCAGAGACCCTACCTATGAAATAATAACTACCATTCCCGTCTCCTCTCAGTCCCTGGTAACCTCTATTTTACTTGTTTCTCTGAATATGCCGTTTCTAGGCACATCATATAAGAGGAATCATATATTTGTCCTTTTGTTTCTGACTCCTCTCACTTAGTATGTTTTCAAGGTTCATCCTTAATGTAGTGAATATCAAAATTTCATTTCTTTTTTATGGCAAAACAATAATTCATTGTATGAATATACCACATTTTGTTTTTTAATAGCATATTAGTCCTCCTCATCATTTCTACTATCTTACAAAAACATTATTGTTTACTAAGAACTTATATAGGCTCTTGTTAAGTTTGCAATTCTCCAAGAAACAAATCACAAGTTCTTGTAGTGAATTACCGATTTGTTATCACTTGGGTTGTAGGAGAGAACATAACAGAAAAAAATGAATATACACTGTCCCTTTTCCCTAAATAAATTTCTATCTGGTTTATAGTCTCCTTTTATTAAGCCAAGATTCTCTATTATTAAGCCAAGATTCTCTATTCTGCTATCCATTTCTCTCAGCGGGGCCAAAATGCAAGAGTAACACTAGCATATGTGAAGAGGCAATATGTCATTTAAATACATATGAACAAACTTTCCTTACAAAGGAAACCTCATATACCCACCAAAAAAGCTCCAGGGAAACCAGCCACAGCATATATTTACCTGGCTGATGTTTTGTTACATGTAAAAAGTCTTTTGAATAAATGGGACATTTTAAATATTTTCTTATCCAATATGGTACGTATTCGGTTTCCTAGGAATTTTAGTTTGTGTTCAATTTCAAATTGTACATGATTTATCTTAGTTCTTGTCCAATTTCAAATCCGGATAATTTAGCTCTTTAGGTTCCTTCTTCTCAAAAAAAAATTGAGGGTTAGAAAGGGAAAAATTAAACCCAATCTGGCCAATTTAGTTGTTTATTAATAATGCTATTATATATTAAAGTATGACAAATTACTGGCCACAAAATAAGGTTTGTAGTTAAAAAAAAAAAAGTATACATACAAAGTTCCCTGAGAACCTTTAACTTGTTTTATCCTGTGAGCCTTCTCTCTTTTACATTTTGTGTTTTATGCTACATGAAGATACTATTTTTAGTACCCATTTTTCTTAGCTTCCTTGTTTATATTTTGGTATCTACATATACCAAATTACTTTGGATTCCCAGCATGAAGAAAACACTGTGGATTTACCTTCCCCCCAAATGCAAAACATGAATATAAAGGGGAAAAAATTACTAACAGCATAAATCTTCAAACAGTACTTTTCCTTACATCTATAAATATCTCAGAGAAATTAAAAACCTCTGAGAACTTAAAATTGCTCAAGGAAATAGATGTTTTAATTCTCCCAAGTATAGCACAGGGAATAAAGTTTGGTACCAACAATTTGAAAAAGACTGTCTGACTGTATCTTTAGAATATCTGCAGAAAAAAGTAGTTTTGCTTCTCCTTCTTGATAAAAATTTTTGAGGTTTTAGGTTTTAAAAAATAATACAACTTCATCCCTTCTTCAGTTACATTGCTACAGTATGGGGAAAATTATGTAACTAAGAATTATGGGAATTATATTTTGGCACATATGCTTCTTTTTGGTACACTTTTGGTATTTCATTTTGCTTTGTGTTATACATGTTTGTGTATGTACAATATGCCCAACTAGATTATAAATGACTTGTAAGAAAGAAACATAGCCTATTTCATGATTGCATTACCCATTATGCCCACAGTAGCACTTTGCACACAGTAGGTTCTCAATAAATATTGGTAAAATATAGAATTATTGAATAATTGTATAAAAATTTATTTAAATTAACAGTGAAAAGAGAGGCTATTTTATTCTTAATCATCTTGTAATGAAGACTATTTCAAACTCCATGTGGTGATGATACACACAAATATTTAAACTATTTATGTGCCTCAACTTGACATAATTTCATGATAACTTGATGGCAATCACATTTAAATATATTAGAATATTTTTGTAATAATGCTACTCTAGAATAGCAACTTTAATAGCTGAGAAAACACATTAAAGACCATTAACCTGAAAGAAATAGAGAACATTAAACATTTTTTTTCAGAAATCAATGTATAAGGTTAAACATTCCACTATAATATTTATGAGCAAATCTCAAATTAAAATTTATAAATGCAAACCATCAAATGTTTCAGTTAGACAATAATTTAGACTATATTTTATAATTTCTCCTGTGTACACATTGATGAATACTATATAAAAAACATTCTTTTCTCCTTTAGTGTCTTTGACTATAACTATCTAGTATCAAAATGAATTCTGCTTGAATGCAAGACCATAGGCAATCCTATAAAATCCCTTAATTTTCAATCAATATGATACTAACCAGTGAATGCAAGTAAGTGATTTTCCTTACCTTTAGGACAGCAATGAATGGTACAAAGTTAGCTCTTTGGAGTCCATTTTTATAGAGATCTGAAAGAAAAAATTGATATTAGCTTTTTACTTAGCCTAAAACTAATGTTAACTCATATTTTGGCCTGGGAAATAAAGCTTTTATTTATTAAAAAAAAAAAAAAAAGATAGACATGCAAAAGAAAACGAACCAAAATTGATTTCCATTCTGGTACCACATAAAATTCTTTACATCTTAATAAGAAGAAAAATTAACAATTATAGAAAGAACATCAAAAGACATTCAATCAGCTTTAAAGTATAATAAAAAGCAATGAAAGAATTTCAAAGATATCACAAATATTCCTAAGTCAATAATTCAACAAAAGATATATACTTAAAAGTATTTAATATTTGAAAATATAGAATTTTACTAGGAAAGGAATTATATTGTCTTTTATCTCAATCTATAGTAAAAATTCTTAGTAATTAAAAATGTGTAACAAGATTAGCCTTTTAAGAAAATACATCAAGGGACAGAGCTGTGCATATATTTGTATCAAGGTTATATTTTTAACATTAAGGCGAATAACACTAAGGCCATTTTTCTTGAAAAGAAATTACCCTAAAATTAACATTCCATTCTCAACAGAGTGTAAGTTTAATGCATTTATAAATAATAAATTGCTAGTATCTTGTGCCTTACAATGATAGTTTTCATATATGCATGGGTCAGAGTACATGTAAGTTCAGACACATATTCACACACATAAACACACACTGTCAAGAGCAAAAAAGTGGAAAGGCAACAAATTTTAAACTTTGCATATTTTTCTTTATTTGTCCTTTTTTCTTCCTTTCTAAAAAGAGACTCGGAATTTTATTCAAGAGATTGAAATTTAATTGCATATAAAACATTCCTTTTAAAAGTAAAATCTAAAGGAGATTTTTTTAAAGTATAAAAATGTGAACAGTAAAAAGTTTCTCAATAATAAAACCCATGAGTTAAGATTATATATCTCAATTTTCTTTTAATATTGCATTATAGGGTTCTTTCTAGATTTCTTTGTTTAGAGAAAATTTGATAACTGAGAAAGACTTTGACTGCCACATTTACTTATGGAAATAAAACATGGTCATTAGGAAACATTTATTCTCTTTAGAAAAATATCCATCATAACCTCATTAGAGTGTAGAAAGTATATGCAAAGCTCTTTGGTTAATTAAGGACAAGAGGCTTTAATTCAGTCACATCTAATATTTTTATTTAGAGATATTATAAAAGGTAAGATAATGCTAGCCAGACTGTTAGAATTTCAAAATTCAAAATGAGAGCTTTCCTTTCCTATAATCAGTACCTCAAATGAGTAAAATGGCTAAAATGCAGAAAATGGGTTATAAAGTTAGCTATTTTCATAGTCTTCCCTAATTACCAAGTTGCTGGGGAAGGTGCACAGAAATAATGCCATATGATAAGAGTTGACAGCCATGATTATGAATAAGTGGTAAAAAAATAAAATAATTTTAAATACACTCAATGTTTATAGCAGCTTTATTCATAAAAGCTAAAAACTGCAGCTTTATTTATAATAGCCAAAAACTGGAAGCAATCCAAGTGTCCATCACTAGGGGAGTGGATAAACAAACTATGGCATTTCTGTACATTGAAATACTACTTAGTAATAAAAAGGATAAACTATTCATACAACAAAATAGATGGATCTCGAAATAATTATGTAGAGTAAGAGGCCAGGAAAAAAAAAGGGGGGGTACATACTGTGCGATTCCATTTATATAAAACTCTAGAAAAAAAGCACACTAAAGCTATAGTAACAGAAAGCAAATTAGTCGTTGCCTAGAGAAGGGGCAAGCAGGACATCGACGAGAACCGGGAGAGATGAAAAAGGAAAGAGGAAAGAGGAAAGTTTTGAGTGTGATGGAAATGTTCATTATATTGACTTTGGTGGTGATTTCACAGATGTATACACATGCCAACATTTTGTAAATTGTATCCTTTAAATATGTGCCATTTATCGTATATTATACATACCTTAATAAGTTCTTCTAGAATTTATTGGGAAAAATACCAAAGGGAATACTGAAGAACATAATGTTATACAATTAACACTAAGATATTACACTAATGAAAGTCTATCTATGTTAAGGTAACCTTTTGGTATCACAGAATAGTATCTGTGTTATGGACACATAAGGCTCTGAGTTGTAACTTACCAAGCGTGCACCCTTTAGTGGGTCCATGACAATGCACCCAATTGTAAAGTGGGATGTAAAGCCCCACTTGTAATATTCTTGATTAAAAGTGTCCACTCATCAGCAAAGTCAAATAATAATACCTTTAAGTCTTCAAGGGTTAATTTTTTAAAGGGCTAACTTTTAAAAAATTTGTCTTTATAAGGATATACAATTCAAACTTATGCTCTGAAAAGTATTTTCTAAACAGAATTCTAAACAAAATTCATTTGGCTTGAAAACCTTTAGGTTTTTATAGGACACTTAAGTGAAAAAGAGCTGTACTCATTAAATTGAAGAGTTTTTTGCAATTCAAATATTATGCTAATTATCAATGCAATAGATCCATTTCCTGAAATGTTATTTAGCTACCAATTTTTTCATACTAGTTGTTTAATATTATTTTTCTCCGACATAAAGATTTTATGATTCATTTATATCAACATTTGTCATTGTTTACTAAATACTATTTAAAAATTCAGCAGAAGTTCTTGCCTGCTATTTTTTAATGACCTCTAAACAGAGTTAAGTGAGCACTTGGTCATTTAAGAGAGAATACTGGAATTATGGCACATTCATTTCTTGAGAATGGTTATAAGGACCTCTACATTTTCCACAGTGAATAACTATAATAATACTTATAGATGAAATAGATGCAAAGAGGATTTTTGACGTAATTACAAGGATACACAGGGATATACAGATATTTTCCTTAAAAATCCAAGTATTGCAGAAAGGTTATATACAAACCTAATGGTAACCATATATCAAAAACCACTAATAAACATGTAAAGAATAAAGAGAAAGAAATCCAAACATATCACTAAACAATTCAGCAAAACATGAATAAATGGCAAGTAAGGATCAGAGAAAATCTTTTAGAAACAACCACAAAACAAGTAATAAAGTGACAATAAATATATATATATCAATAATTACTTTGAACGTAAATGGTCTTAGTGTTTCAATCAAAAGACACAGGGTGAAAGAATGGACGAAAAAAGGGGCGCCTGGGTGGCTCACTCAGTTGAGCATTTGGCTTCGGCTCAGGTCATGATCTCACGGTTCGTGGGTTCAAGCCCCGTGTCGGGCTCTGTGCTGACAGCTAGCTCAGAGCCTGGAGACTGTCTTCGGATTCTGTGTCTCCCTCTCTCTCTCTGACCCTCCCCTGCTCGCGCTGTCTCTCTCTGTCACTCAAAAATAAAGAAAAAACAACAAAAAAAAATAAAATAAAAAGAATGGACAAAAAAAAAAATAAGACCCATCTATATGCTGCCTACATGAGACCCATTTCAGACCAAAAGACACCTGCAGATTGAAAGTTAGGGCATGGAGAAACATCTATCATGCAAATGGCTGTCAAAAGAAAGCCTGAATAAAAATACTTATATTAGACAAAATAGACTTTAAAACAAAGACTGTAACAGGAGACACAGAATAACACCATATACTAATAAAAGGGACAATTCAACAAGAAGACCTAACAATTGTAAATATTTATGCGCCCAACATACGAGGGCCCAAATACATAAAACAGGACTAGAAGGTTTCACAAGTGAATTCTACCAAAAATGTAAAGAGGAGTTAATACCTATAATTCTCAAACTATTCCAAAAACTAGAAAAGGAAAGAAAACTTCCAAATTCATTCTATGAGGCCAGCATTACCCTGATACCAAATCCAGTTAAGGACAACACAAAAAAAAAAAAAAAAAAGAAAGAAAGAAAGAAAGAAAACTACAAGCCAATATATCTGATGAAAATAGATGTAAAAATCCTCAATAAAATACTAGCAAAACAAATTCAACAATGCATTAAAAAAAAAAACCATTCACCATGATCAAGGGGGATTTATTTCTAGGTTCCAGGAGTGGTTCAATATTTGCAAATCAATCAACATGATACATCACATCGATGAGAGAAAGGATAAGAACCATATGATCATTTCAATAGATGCATAAAAAGCATTTGACAAAGTAGAACATCCATTCATGATAAAAACCCTCAACAAAATAGGTTTAGAGGGAACATACCTCAACATAATAAAAGCCATATATGGAAAAAACCCATAGCTATTATCATCCTCAATCAGAAAAAAACATAGAGCTTTTACCTGAAGGTCAGCAACAAGACAAGAATGTCCACTCTCACTACTTTTCAACAGAGTACTAGAAGTCCTAGCCACAGCAATCATACAAAAAACAAAAAGAAATTGGGGCACCTGGGTGGCTCAGTCGGTTAAGCATCCGACTTCGGCTCAAGTCATGATCTCACGGTTAGTGGGTTTGAACCCTGCCTTGGGCTCTGTGCTGACAGTTCAGATTCTGTGTCTCCCTCTCTCTCTGCCCTTCCCCTGCTCACACTCTGTCTGTCTCTCTCAGAAATAAACAAACATTTTTTAAAAAATTTAAAAATAAAAAGAAATAAAAGGCATCCCAATTGGTAAGGAAGAAGTAACGATTTCATCATTTGAAGATGACATACTATATATATAGAAAACCTAAAAGACTCCACCACAAAAATGCTAGAACTGATAAATGAATTCAGTAAGGTCGCAGGATGCAAAATCAATACACAGAAATCTGCTGCATTTATATACACCAATAATGAGGCAGAAGAGAAATTAAGAAAACAATCCTATTTACAAATAAACCAAAAATAATACAATATATACCTAGGAATAAACCTAACCAAAGAGATGAAAGACCTGTACTCTGAAAGCTATCAAATATTGATGAAAGAAATTGAAATGACACAAAGAAATGGACAGACATTCCATACTACAAATTGGCAGAATATTGTAACAATGTCTATATTACCCAAAGCAATCTCCACATTTAATGCAACCCCTATCAAAATACCACAGTATATTTCACAAAACTAAAACAAACAATTATAAAATTTGTATGGAATCATGAAGGACCCCAAATAGCTAAAGAAATCTTGAAAAAGAAAAGCAAAGCTACAATTATCACAATTCCATACTTCAAGCTGTATTACAAAGCTGTAGTAATCAAAACAGTATGGTACTGGCAAAAAATACATACGGTTAAATAGAAGAAAATAGAAAACCCAGAAAGAAACCCACAACTATATGGTCAATTAATCTTCGAGAAAGCAGGAATGAATACCCAGTGGGGAAAAGATATTCCCTTCAACACATGGTGCTGAGAAAACTGGACAGCAACATATAAAAGAATGAAATTGGACCACTTTCTTATACCATTTACACAAAAAATTCAAAATGGATTAAAGACCTAAATGCGAGACATGAAACCATAAAAATTGTAGCAAAGAACATAGCAGTAACTCCTTTGACATCAGTTATATCAACTTTTTTCTAGATATGCCTCCTGAGACAAGGGAAACAAACACAAAAATTAACTATTGGGACTCCATCAAAATAAAAAGCTTCTGCACAGCAAAGAAAACAATCAACAAAACTAAAAGATAACCTAAGGAAGGGGAGAAGATATTTGCAAACGACACATCTGATAAAGGATTAGTATCTGAAACTATAAAGAACTAATACAACTCAACACCAAAAAAACAAATAATTCAAACAGACATTTCACCACAGAAGACATACAGATGGCCAACAGACACATGAACAGATGTGCATCATCATTTACTTACCATCAGGGAAATGTAAATCAAAAGTACAGTGAGATATCACCTCACATCTGTCAGAGTGGCTAAAATCAACAACACAAGAAACAACAGATGTTGGTGAGGATGTGGAGAAAGGGGAATCCTTTTGCACTGCTGGTAGGAATGCAAACTGGTGCAACCGCTGTGGCAAACAGCATGGAGTTTCCACCAAAAGTTAAAAATAGAACTACCCTACAAACAAGCAATCACAAAAATACTGGATATTTACTCAAAGAATATAAAAACACTAATTCAAAGGGATACATACTCCCCTGTATTTATAGCAGCATTATTTACAATACCCAAGATATGGAAGCAGTCCAAGTATCCATTAATTGATGAATGTATATAAAAAGATGTGGCATATACACACAATGGAATATTACTCAGCCATAAAAAAAGAATGAAGTCTTGCCATTTGCAATGACATGAATGGTGCTGGTGAGTATGATGCTAAGCGAAATCAGTCAGAGAAAAACAAATACCACGGTTTTAAACAAATGTGGAATTTAAGAAACAAAGCAAACAAGCAAAGGAAAAAAAAGAGAGAGAGAGAGAGAAAGGCAAATCAAGAAACAAACTCTCAATTACAAACTGATGGTTACCAGAGGGAAAGGGGGTAGGGGACAGATTAAACAGGTGATGGGGATTAAGGAGGGCACTTGTCGTAATGAGCACTGGGTGATGTATGGAAGTGTTGAATCACTATATTGTATACTTGAAACTAATAGAACACTGTATGTTAATGAACTGGAATTAAAATAAAAACTTAAAAAAGAAATCCAAGTGTCAAAACTAACAGGGTATAATGTTTATTTATATAAGTACGTATCTGTTGAGAGTAAGAAAACTTTTAGGACAGATAATTAAAAGGAGTTTTCCTATAAATTAACACAAAAAAGTGCCTGGCTTTATGGAACTAATCTGATTTATCCTTCTAGGAGATTCTTATTTTAGTATAGATTAAAAGAAAATGGTACCTTTAGACCATTTAAGAAGCAAGAACTATGTAGCTTCTTTAAAAAAAAAAACTAATTGGAGATGAAACAGTTACTAAATGCATTGATAATACGGCTAATTAAATGTTCCCATTTGATGGTATATTACCATCTTACATTCAACATACATTCATGAATTCCTACTATATAGTTATGCTGAAATGAGTGCTAAAGACAAAAGATAAATAAATAAATTAGGATTTACAGAATACTTACTAGGAGTCAGGCAATTCTCTAGGCAATGTGCACAAATCACAGTAACACTACAAAGCAGATATTTCTACCTCCCTTTTACAGATAAAGACACTAATACTGAGAGTCTTAGATAATTTGTTGAATTTCCAGCCAGTGATTGGTACACCTAGGAGTCAAGGTCTTTAATGATGTTAAAACTTGTGGACTTTTTCAGAACCATGTTGTGACCAGTTCAGCTTATCACAACTGACAGACACAACCAGACCTGGTTGTGTAAAAGGTAAAAAGGGACAGAAGGTATAAACATAATACATCGAGCACAAAGCTATTTACTTTATCATGGTTCAAAGTGGCACTAGACCACCTTGGAAAAGGGAGCAGGGTGCCACCAAGCAGTGAGGAAGTAAGGGTAAATACATAATATTTAGGTCTTTGATTTTATTAATAATTAGTTTTTGTTTTGTCCCCGTTTTTTCTTCTTCTGTTCATTTTTTCCTAACATTTTTGGATTATTTGAATATATTTTTACATTCCTTTTTAATTTGACTACTGGGCTTTATTTTTGTTGTTTTTCCATGGGCTATAATATATATCCTGAACTTCTCATACTCCTCTTAGAATCAGAATCATATCACCTCACAAAAAAATGTAGAAAACTTACATCAATTTAAGTCCATCTAAACTCCCCCCTTTATGTGACGATATCATATGTGTCCTACCTACATATAATAATAAACCCTAGAAGACAGTATTATAATTTCATAAAAACCAGTTACATCTACTTTTTAAAAATTAAGAAGAAAAACTAGTTATATTTATCCCAATATTTACTATTTCTGATGTTCTCATTTCTTCTTAAGGATCCAAGTGTCCATCTATTATCATTTACTTTCTACCTGAAAAACTTCTTTTAGAAAACTCATAGTTCAGGCGCAATGGTGTTGAATTCTTTAGTTTTTTTTTTAATATCAGAATATCTTTATTTTGTTTTTATTCCTTTTTTTCACTGAGCGATACTTGATATGGCCATGTTATATTGGTTCCAGGTGTGCAACATAGTGATTACAAGTCTAAACATCCCGCTATGCTCACTACAAGTGTAGCAACCATCTGTCACCTATAACGCTATTACAATACTATTGACTATATTCTCTATGCTGTACCTTTCATTCCCATGACTTATTCATTCTATAACTAGAAGCCTATACCTCTCACTCCCCTTCACCCATTTTGCCCATCCTCCCCCCTGGCAACCACCAGTTTGTTCCCTGTATTTATGGGTCTGTTTGGTTTTTTGGTCTGTTTTCTTTTTCAGATTCCACATATAAGTGGAATCATATTTTTCTTTTTCTGTCTGACTTATTTCACTTAGCATAATACCCTCTAGGTCCATCCATGTTGTCGCAAATGGCAAGATCTTGTTCTTTTTTATGGCTGAGTAGTATTCCAGTGTGTGTGTGTGTGTGTGTGTGTGTGCATATATATGCACCAAATCTTCTTTATCCATTCATCAATGGAAACTTAGGCTGCTTCCATATCTTGGCTATTATAAATAATGCTGCAATGAATATCAGGGAGGGTTTATATTTGCAAATTAGTGTTTTCATTTTCTTTCACTAAATACCCAGGAGTGAAATTACTGGATCATAAGCTATTTTTATTTTTAATTTTTTGAGATGCCTCCATATTGTTTTCCACAGTGGCTGTGCCAATTTACATTCTCACCAATAGTGCACGAGGGTGAACATACTTGCCAACACTTGCTATTTCTTGTCTTCTTGGTACTAGCCATTCTAACAAGCATAAGATGATATCTCATTGTGGTTTTCATTTGCATTTCCCTGATAATTAGTGATGCTGAACATACTTCCATGCATCTATTGGCCATCTAGACATCTTCCTTGGAAAAATGTCTATCAGTCCCTCTGCCTATTTTTTAATTGGATTATTTGGAGTTTCACTGTTGAGTTCCATATGTTCTTTATGGATTTTGGATATTGACTCCTTATTGGATATATCATTTGCATCTTTTCTTGTTCAGTAGACTTTCTCATTTTGTTAATGGTTTCTTTTGCTGTACAGAAACTTTTTACTTTGGTGTAGTTCCATCATTTTATCTTTATTCTTGAAGGAAATTTTTGTTTTATATACAACTCTAGGTTGATGGGCTTTTTTCCCTAGCATAAAGATGTAGTTCCATGGTCACTGGCCTCCACAGTTCCTAATGGAAGTCTTCAGAAGCTAATCATTGTTCCTCTGTATTTAATACGCTATTTTTCTCTGGATGTCTTTCTAGATTAGGTTTTTAGCAGTTTCTCTACAATATGCCTAGCAATGTTTTCTTGTATTTACTCTGTTTGAATTTCACTGGGCTTCTTGCATCTGTAAATTTATGTCTCCCTCAGATTAGGAAATTTGCAGTCATTATTTCTTCAAAAGTTTTTCTGCCTCATTCTTTCTTCTTGCCTTCTGGGATTCCAATTAGAAATATGTTAGAAATCTTGTGATGGTTCTACAAATTCTTAAGGCTTTATTTCTTTTCTTCTATCACTTGGTCTACATTCTTCGCATTGGATAATTTAAAGTTCTCTGGCCCTTTACTCAGGTATTTCCATTCTGCTATTAAGCTCATCGAGTGAATTTTTATTTAAGATACTGTCTTTTATAATTCTAAAATTTAAACATGAAACTTTTCTATAATTTCTATTTCTCTGCTGAGATTTCTTATCTCTCCATTCATTATGAACATATTTTCTTTACCTCATTTCTCTAACAATTATAATTGTTGCTTTAAAGTCTATTGGGGTTGGTCTGTGTTGATTGTTTTTTCTCTTGAGGATGGGTCATACTTTACTCATTCTTCACTTTGAGATTGTATCCTGGGCCTTGTGGATTCAGTTTCATTTTCTGAAGACTGTCAATGTTTTTGTTTTAGCGAGAAATTACCTTAGATGGACTCAAACTACAAACAGAAATCTCAGTTCAGTACCCTACCTTTAGTTAGGAAGTTTGTGATCTACTCTGCAAATATATGGTTCAGAGGTCAGTCAGAGTCTTGGGCAGGATTTATACATAGAACTTGGAACTACATCCATCTATTTCACTCTGGGATTCACTTCTCATTTCCCTGCAGTAATGCTTGTCCCAAACTCTGCCATCTGGTTCTTCAGCCAGAAACACTGTGGGTTTTCTCTCAGAATTTCAGTCACCCAGTGCAGCACTGACTTTACCTGCCCTAAAGGTGACAACCATTAAAAAAGATATTCTCTCCAATTTTGGACCTTATTCCAAGTCTTATCTGCCCTCTAGAACGTGGCGGACATTTTTTTTTTTACCCTCTAAGACCTTCAGATAGTTGTGTTATATATTTTATACAGAATTTATTATTATTGTCTGCAGGAGGGCCATTTGGCTAGGAGCTTACTCAGCCATATCAGAAGTTTTAGTTTTTAATAGAGAAATGTATCCCATTTATATTTCCTTATCTTGTGTCATGCTCTTTACCCATACTTTTTTCTGTTTCTTCTGCTTTCTAGTTTTTGCCCTAAGAAATATTTTTATCTTACTTTATTTCTAGTAATTTGAAAAGTAGAAAGTGTATCTTAAATTCTAAAATACTTGACTGTATATATCCCTAGTGATAAGTATCACAAATTATGATACTGTCACTCAGAATCAGTAAACTCTCTCTCCAAGGGGAAGAAAATTTACAAATATCTAAGCAAGCAGTAACTACATTTATTTACACTCAACTCATTGGTATCATCAGTTATCTTATTTCAAACATTTCTTTTTTGTAAATTCACATTAAGACCTCTTTCCTCCAGGGCATGTACTTACTTTCTTTTTTTCATCATTTTATTTTCTTTACTCTATTTCTACATACTTCTTAAATTGTTTTCCTACATCAATGACTTTCATTTTCTGTAGTTTCAATTGTATATTTTAGTGCTTCTAATGCTGACTCATTGATTTAATTTAGTTAACTTAATCTTTTTATTTCATTTAGCTTTCTTTCGTTTCAGTTGATTTCTGAGTAAATAGGTTATCAACTCAATCTGTCTTCTCTCAGCTTAGGTCTTCTATATTATATAGTCTATGTTTTCCTGATTTTTAAAGCATATAAAACAGAAATCCCTAATACTTACTTCTCTCTTTTCTACTTATTGTTCCCGTATTATGATATTTTCTTTTTACATGACCTTGAAAAAGGAGTGTTATGACTAAACTCAGAGAATCCCTGTAATCAAGACATGTGTTTTTTACTTGGTTCCCCTCTCTATTCTCCCAGTTGCTCTTATACGCTTTCTGTCTCTACTGTAGTACAATGTTAAAAAGTGATAGTTGGCATCCTTCCTTTGATCACACTTGTGGTAGAAATACCAGTGTCCCCACTAGCATAATTCTGACTTTTGAACTGATATAGACTTATTTGGTATCACATTAAGAAACTACCCATCTGTGTATATTTTAGGGAGTGATTCTATCAAGATGCATGCTGAATTCTGCCACATTTTTGTAGTTTTTATGGTGACCACAATTGGATTTTTCTCCCTAGAAAGATTAATATGATAAATTATATTGGTTGGGTGTGTGTGTGCATAACTGTTAACCAACTTTCTAGAGATATCCAGTGTTTTATTTACTGTGGATATCTTGGCTTGAGAAAGGATCATATAGTTGTTGCCTGATAATCTAAGTAATACAGAAATATTCTTCGGACCTCAAGCTGTATTACAAAGCTGTAAGCATTAAGACAGTATGGTACTGGCACATAAACAGACACACAGATCAATGGAACATGAAAGAGAATCTAGAAATGGACCCAAAAACATATGGCAAACTAATCTTTGACAAAGCAGGAAAGAATATTCAATGGAATAAAGACAGCCTCTTCAGCAAGTGGTGCTGGGAACCCGGACAGTAACATGCAGAAAAATGAACCTAGACCACTTTCTTACACCATACACAAAAATAAACTCAAAATGGATGAAAGACCTAAATGTAAGACAGGAAGCCATCAAAATCCTCAAGAAGAAATTAGGCAAGTACATCTTTGACCTTGGCTGCAGTAACTTCTTACTTAGCACGTCTCTGGAGGCAAGGGAAACCAAAGCAAAAATGAACTATTGGGACCTCATCAAAATAAAAACTTTCTGCACAGCAAAGGACACAATCAGCAAAACTAAAAGGCAACTGACAGAATGGGAGAAGATATTTGCAAATGACATATCAGATAAAGGGTTAGTATCCAAAATCTATAAAGAACTTATCACACACAACACCCAAAAAACAAATAGTCCAGTGAAGAAATGGGCTAAAGACATGAACAGACACTTCTCTAAAGAAGACATCCAGATGGCCAACAGACACATGAAATGATGCTCAACATCACTCATCATCAGGGAAATACAAATCAAAACCACAATGAGATACCACCTCACACCTGTCAGAATGGCTAACATTAACAATTCAGGCAACAACAGATGTTGGCGAGGATGTGGAGAAAGAAGATCTCTTTTGCACTGCTGATGGGAATGCAAACTGGTGCAGCCACTCTGGAAAACAGTATGGAGGTTCCTCAGAATGTTAAAAATAGAACTACCTTATGACCCAGCAATTGCACTACTAAGTATATATCCAAGGGATACATGTGTGCTGTTTTGAAGGGGCACATGCACTCCAATGTTTATAGCAGCACTACTAACAATAGCCAAAGTATGGAAAGAGCCCAAATGTCCATCAACAGATGAACAGATAAAGAAGATGTGGTATATATATACAATGGAGTATTACTCAGCAATCAAAAAGAATGGAATCTTGCCATTTGCAGCTACATGGATGGAACTAGAGGTTATTATGCTAAGTGAAATTAGTCAGTCAGAGAAAGACAAATATCATATGACTTCACTCATATGAGGACTTTAAGATACAAAACAGATGAACATAAGGGAAGGGAAGTGAAAATAATATAAAAACAGGGAAGGAGACAAAAACATAAGACTCTTAAATATGGAGAACAAACAGAGGGGTTACTGGAGGGGTTGTGGGAGAGGGGATGTGCTAAATGGGTAAGGGGCATTAATGAATCTACTCCTGAAATCATTGTTGCCCTATATGCTAACTAACTTGGATGTAAATTTTAAAAATAAATAAATAATTAAAAAATAAAAAGAATTATTCTTGGGCATTCTAATACTGCCTATAGCATTTTCATTGTAATAAGCAGTAAATTAAAAACTAGAAAGACCAAAATACACTGTTCTCACAGTTCTTCTAACTTCAGTCAATAGTGGACTTTTTACCTTTTACCACTTTGGGTCTTACTGTCAAAGCACAGCTAAGTTTAACTTACATACTCTATTTCCCTATTTAAAAAATGAAAAACTTCATTGTTTTTTGATTGAATAAGTTCTTAAATTTATTTATTAATTTCACATTTTAATTAATGTAATCTATTTGTCTATTATCAATTTGTTAGGGTCTCCATGCTCTTAAATATTTTTTTCTCTATTAGAATATCATGTAATTAACATTTTATTTCAGAACCTAAAAATTGAGTAGCATATATATGAAATTTTAATTGTGGATTTTTGTTTTTGGCTCTTCTAATGACCTGACAGCATATCTTTGAAAAGTAAACTATGCTGGGGTACCTGGGTGGCTCAGTCGGTTAAGTGTCCGACTTCGGCTCAGGTCATAATCGTGCGCTCTATGAGTTTGAGCCCCACGTCGGGCTCTGGGCTGACAGCTCAGAGCCTGGAGCCTGCTTCGGATTCTGTGTCTCCCTCTCTCTCTGCCCCTCCCCAACTTGTACTCTGTCTCTCTCTCAAAAAGTAAATAAACATTTAAAAATATTAAAATAAAAAGTAAACTATGTCTATTTGTATATGAGCCATATAAAGTATTTCCCTAAATGACAAAAATGATGAATAAATCATTTAGTTGAGTTTTAGAAAAATAAGAAATTAAATAAAAACTATCTCTAGATATGTTTTATCTGAAAATTTTCCAGCAATTTCCTATTCCTATAGTTCTGATCCAAGATCCTCTTTCAAAAGCCTTAATCAGATTATTCCAGAAAATATAAAACAATAGCACTACAAATGTCATACTACAACTGTTGCTTAAAGTATACTAAACATAAGGGCGCCTGGGTGGCTCAGCAGGTTAAGCATCCAACTCTTGATATCAGCTCAGGTGGTGATCTCACCGTTGTGAGATTGAGCCACATGTCGGGATCTGCACTGAGAGCACAGAGCCTGCTTGGGATTCTCTCCCCTTTCTCTAAGCCATTCCCACACTTACTCTGTCTCTTTCAAAATAAATAACTTAAAAAAATTAAAAATACAATATACTAAACATATTTTAAGCTTGCAAGAGAGTGGAAAAATCCCTACAGACCAGCAAACAAACAGGAGGCTAAAAGCTGAAGTACTTATCATGAGCTGATGCTGGTTTGCAGTTTTAGCAACTACATGAGGTATAGAGAGTGAGACCTTGGACCCAAGCAAGAGAGGAATTCAAATTTAGGACTAGAAAAAAGTAACATACAGGCAGTCACTCTTTGGTACCTTATTCCCTTCACCCCTTTCAAATATTATTTCCCTTTCTTCTCTTCTACATGATTTTTCTCTCTTAGGTTCCTAAATTCTGGTGTTCTTTCACTTGGCTATCAATTATTTTTCATTAAAATTATTAATTGTTTATTATATGTTTCTGATCATTTTCAATTAAAATTGATTTACCTATTAATTGACAAGTTATAACCTGTTAAAAGATTAGGGTATGATAGCAGTATCCTTCCCTCAATAATAATAATCCCCATTTTTGTTCATGAAGTTGATGCTTCACAACTATAAATAGAGGGAATGAGATGAATGAAGTAGAAGAAAATTAAACAGAGAGGCTAAAAAATTAATGAAGGGAAAAAACAGGATTCTTCTCCACTGAGCACTATCTGTAGGACCTCTAACCTCCAGACGTTTCTGTCTTTATTGAATGACAGGCATCACCACCTAGTTGTACAAATCTAAAACTTTAAAACAATTTCTAAATCTTCCTTTCCCTTTTCTTCAGTATCTACCCTATAACCAGGTGCTATCCATTTTACTTCTTGAATATCTTTCAGATCTATCCTCTCCATATCCTATGGTATCACCATATATCAGAGTTTCTGAAACTCAGAACTATGGACAGTTTTGGTTAGATAATTCCTTGTTGTCAGGGTAGCCCTGCACATTATAGGATATTTTTGCAGAATTCTTGGCTTCCACCAAGAATCCTACTAGAAGCCAATACTGGCACTCACCTCCACCCTGCCTGGTTGTGACAACCAAAAATGTCCCAAACACTGCCAAATTAGCCCCCTACGTGCCAATCATGCCTTATGCCAAACTAACCCCATTCCTTACACAGTGTGCTGCAGGCGCCTCCTAATATGTCTTTGCTGAATCCACCGTTATCACTGCACCCCACACCACAACCCATTCTCCACACTCTACCCAGTGATAGTCCAACTCTGTTCTTGTCGGTCCCTACTTAAAGTACTCCAATGTCCTCCCATTTCTCTTAGAATAAAATCCAAAATCCTTATTATTGTTTTATAAGGTCTAACTGTCACTTCTCCAGATTCATGTTGTATGTACTTCACTGCATCCTACTTTCCTTCCTTCACTGTACTCCAGCCAGTCAGGCTATCTTTCGGTTCCTCAAATGGGTCATTCTCTCTCCAGCCATTGGGCTTTGCCTCAACCCTCTGACAAGGAGATTCTTCCCCCACCTCTTGTAACACTCTGAGAATAAGTAGATGCTATTAGAAAAATAAATAAATAACAACCTATTTGGAGGCTCCAGATTAAAAGCTGTGACCTAAAGAAAAAGTTGAATGTATTTTGATGGTTGGAAAAGAGGACACACTTTATCTAGGACAGTGTAGACAAAGATCAGTGACGACCAACAAGGAGAAATGATAGAGGATAATGTGTTAAGAGTCACAAAACCTAGGTTCTAACCTCTTCTCTGCCGTTTCTTATCCATATGATTTGTTTTTCATTTTAACTAACTTTTCTGGTCTACCATTCTATTAGTTTGAATACATGTAACCACAATCACAAACAGGATATAAAACACCCCCCGAAATTCTCTTACGTTGCCCCTTTGCAGTCATATACCTTCCCACTGTAGTCTCTGGCAACCACTGGCCCATTTATTCTCTGTCCTATACTTCTATCTTTTCCTGGCACATATGTATATGTCATCTTCATTATATTAAAATATTAAGCCATTTATGATGATTGTCTGCCATGGCAAAAAAACAGAAACAAAAACAAAAATGAGTGTATGACAGTGTCCCTTCAATGATTCATATTTTAAAAAGGCTTTAAGTTTGTAGCTAATGTCCAATTTTTGTAATTCCACATCTTGAACTTTCAGTCTTCTCTGGAAAAGTGGCTCCACTTCGGACTTCTGCATGCTACCTTGGTAGGCCTGTAACTTTGCTCACTCCTACAAAGCTATGAGTTCCAGAATGGTCCTTAACCTTTCCCTGTGGCTATCCTTCCTCAGTTTACCACTGCCGGCTGAGCAGCAAACTGCAATTTTCCTTTCAGAGGTCTTTACTCTGGTGGGGGTAGGGGCAGTGTTCCAAGCTTGTTCTACCACCTTGCTATTTATGAACATTGCTTGTCACTGAATGTCTTAAGGCAATATTGATGACATAGTTAAGTCAACAGTCACCTAAAGGAGAGTCTTGACAGATGAGCTAATTGAAAAAACTCACTCCTGTGTCCCATAGGGTTACCACCCTAGTAAATCATAAGCATGCTACTTATAACAGTATATACATTTTAATAAGCGCATCTGATAGAATCATTCATAATTCTCCTATAGTATAACAGATTAGGTATAACTACAGTTGTTTGAATAACTGGATTTAATAGTATTAATTAACTGATGTCTCCCTAAAATAAGGCCTCCAATGTATACTATGATGGTCTAAATTTGGTCTTACCCTATTTACACATCTTAATTAATGAATGGCTAAAGATATAGCAGCATGATTACCATTTTATACCTGTCTTAGTAGGGATAGCTAAAATTAATCTGTTAGAATCACACTTCAAAAAGATATAAACATAAATAAAATATAATCAAACATAAATCACAAAATTGAACAATGCAGACAGATAAGCTGAAATGTAATAAGAAGAAAAAAAGAAATCAACTACACAAACAGAATGAGAGAGACCTAGTTTGACAGCAGCTCACAAAGTAAGATCCAGGTAAAAACAGATTACAAACTCAATATAAGTCATCCTCATGACATGGCTCATTAAGGAAAAAACTCACACTATCACTATTACATTGCTCTTTTCAGATTCACCAATAAACTCCATGTTACTAATTCCAATGGTCAATTCTCAACCTCATCTTCACCTCCTAGCAGCATGTAACAAAGGTAACTATCCATCCTTTTGTACCACTTTTTCTTTTCTTCACTTGACACTCTCTTGGTTCTCCTCTTACCTCACTGGCTGTTCTTACCAGCTTCCTTTAGGACCAGTGAACTCCCAAATGTTCAACTCCAATCTAAACTTTTCTACTAAAATCCAAACTCTTATATGCATCTGCCTCAACACTTCCCCCTCCCTACCCAAATCTGTGTCTCCTACAGTTCTCTCCATCTCAGGAAACCTCAACTTTATCCTTCTAATTGCTCAAGCCAAAACCTTTGAGTTATTCTTCATCCTTCTCTCTCTTTTTTTAATACCATATATTCATCCCATTAGTAAATCCTCTTGGCTCTGCTTACAAAATATATCCAAACTCTGACTACACTCACCACCCTCACTGCTCCATCATCTCCCCTCAGGATTGCAGCAATGATCTCGTAAATGGTCTCCTTGCTTCCAACGTTGAAATTTCATCCCCACAATCTATTCTCAGTATTGCAGCCAGGGAGAACCTTTAAAAACATGCATTCATTCAACATTCATTCTAAGACTATTGAGATCCATCCAAGTGCTAGGCACTATTTTGGTTGCTTAGTATATACCCAGGAACAGAAGAGATAAAAGTCACTGCCCTCATGAACCTTTTGTATCCTGGAACGGGACAGACAATAAACCACAAGTACAGTAAATAGGTAAATAATATGGCGGGTCCATACATGTAATGGGAAAAAAATAAAGGAGGAAAGGAGAAGCAGGGTAAGAAAAAAAAGGGATGGATTGTAGATTCAAATAGAAAGATAAGTCAAGACTTCTTTGACAAAATAACTTTTGAGTAAAGACCTGAAAAAGGTAAGGACTTAGCCGTGCAGAGAATTCTAGGTGGTAGAGCATTCCAGGGTAGAAAGATGTCAACATTAAGAATGCATTAAATAGGGGCGCCTGGGTGGCTCAGTCGGTTAAGCGTCCGACTTCAGCTCAGGTCATGATCTCACGGTCCGTGGGTTCGAGCCCCACGTCGGGCTCTGTGCTGCCAGCTCAGAGCTCAGAGCCTGGAGCCTGTCTTCGGATTCTGTGTCTCCCTCTCTCTCTGACCCTCCCCTGCTAACGCTGTTTCTCTCTCTCTCAAAAATAAAGTAAAACATTAAAAATTAAAAAAAAAAGAAAGCATTAAATAATGGTTTTGGTTCCTCTGGCCTTCAACTGATCACATCATAGGCTGAGAGATAAAACATTTTAAACTTGCTTTTATCTACATATTACTTGTACTTTAATCCTTAAATAATGTCCAAGTAAGCCGTAACTGGTATTTTAGAAATAAAAGTAAGTATTAGAAACTACTTATGCAGGCGAGAATTAACACTTTTTCTAACAGTCAATTAGGAGTTTTGTCTTTCATTTCATTGAGTTTCTTTTATAGGCCCTAAAAAGCAATTAGAAAGTCTTGTATTTTTGAAACAGAGAAACTGAAGAACTCCATAAAAATCTGCTTTTTGCTCCTTTTCCTGGTTCTCTTCTTGCTAGGACCTGCACCCCACTTTACACAGGCCTCAGAATGTAAACAGGTGTAAGTCCTCCTTGTAAGGGACAAGGAGTTAATGATTTCTTCAGAATAGGTAACATCTAAGGAGGGACCAGGTGAGAATGACCAATGAAGCTGTCATACACATATTCCAGACCATCAGCATTAGACATCTCAATGCCAACACCCCCTGGCTCCAAGAAATAGCACCTGGGCCCTCGTCTTTGTTCTAACCAGTTTTGGGATGCCTGAAAGGACAAATACAGCACACCACAATCTTTAATAAAATCCCCAGGCCCTGAACTTAGACAGAACTCACATTCCTTTCCCTTCCAAGTCTCCCAGATGCTCCATCTGTATCTGATCTATGTCTTCAGTAAGCTGTTCTCACTTCCTGGTGTTTTGCATTTGATTTTCATCCTGCACAAAGCCAAGGATCCTCTTGGCTGGTCCTGCAGGGCCCCCTCTGGGTCCTCAGACGTGGCCTGCCTGCCGGCATCACTTTATTCCTTAATGTTTATTTATTTATTTTTGAGAGAGAGAGATAGAGAGTACAGAGGGGAGGGGCAGAAAGAGGGAGAGAGAGAATCCCAAGCAGGTTCCACACGGGGACTCATGCCCGATGTGGGGCTCCAACTGTGAGATCATGACCTGACCCGAAATCAAGAGTCTAAGAGTCAGATGCTTAACTGACTGAGCCACCCAGGCGTTCCCTGGCATCATTTTTTGATACGAATATATGATCTATCTAATCCTCAGAAAAAAACAGCAAGTGCATCAAACACAGGGAATCACATGGGTTTAACTTGAGAAGAATATAAACATTTTTCAAATACAAATACCAACTGATTTTTTAGATTGTCTGTTATAAAATCAATGATAAGCAAAGTCATCGGATTCTATTAGCACAATAAAATGAGTATAAAATGATGGATTTTTTTTTCAAAGCTTGTTATTTTCCACCTAATTGGATGAGACTAGCACTATGTTTGTTTTTACCTTCCGGCGGCCTGTTGGATGTAGCCACAACGACGACCCCATGTTTGAACAGATTTTCAAACAGCTGCTTCAGAATCATGGCATCAGCAATGTCAGTGACCTACGGACAACAACACATTGGTTTTATTTTAATTTCACTTCTGCTCTAACAAATTTGCTAATGGCTCATCTTCCTTTTTTTTTTTTTTGTTTTGTTTAAGGGTGGAAGTGAATTCCAAGAGAAAAATTCTAATTATCGTCATGAAGAAAAGAGCAGACAATTCAAACCATGAAAGAGTATATAGCAGTCTTTTAAACTTGACTCTTTTTTGCAAGCCTATCATTTCTACCCAAATTATCAGATGGTTCTGCATTAACTTCTTTTATACACTACAGGTGGAAAGCATAGATCATTGTCCTAAACATTTAGGAAGTCTAATTAATTAGAACCAACATGACCAAATCCCTCCTCCTGCTCCCTTCATAGACCCCATCCACTGCCCCCCGACCAAAAAAAAAAAAAAAAAAAAAGAGAGAGAGAGAGAGAGAGAAAGAAAAAAGAATAATAAACAAGCTGATTGAGATTTCTAATACCTTTCTGGCAAAGGTCCCTGAAAAGGTGACTTTAAATGGTCATGAGACTTTAGAAATAAGGACAAATAGCCAGTGAGACATAATCAGCTGCTGTTGAAAATAGAATGATATGACATAGATACTATTGTGCAATTGTTGCACAAAACAATTCAACAGATGGCCCATCACAAAAATAAGCAATTTCATTGTTCTTTTTAAGTGCCTTCTATTACTGTCCATGAATAATCAAAAGGCACTGCAGTCACTTCCAGCACAGCCAGCCTCTGCTAACCTTCGCAAACACAAATATTCCTTCTATTAAAAAAGAAAAAAACAAAAATCTTACAAGAATGGTTAATACAGTGCTTTAAAAAATTACTTCTGACAAGAGCAGAAATGTATAATAGAGATAAAACTATTCCACCTATGTTACAGATATATAGAGCTATCTTTTCTAAAATTATTTTTAAACATCCACAATGAATAAGCAAGCTTAATAACTTTTTAAAAAGCTTTTCAAAAATCACAAAGAAATACAGAAATTAAGGAGGGAAGAAAGTTGAGTTCAAAAACAAATGTACGGTGAAGGTAGATATTAATGATTGTACCTTCCCTTATAAATATAATAATATGGGTTTTAGGTACTTCTTACGTAAAGCTATTTTGACCTTTCTTTAACAGCATTTTAGATAATAAAATTTGTTTTATGTTCACAAAATATATCACACAGTTAATAGCACATTGTTATTTTTAAACCATGTTAGAGCACAGAAACTGGGGGATTCTTTCAAATTAGATCAAAATACTGAAAGTTACCAACTAAGTGGTTGTAACACAACCGACAACAGCCACCTGGGCTACACAGGTCTCACTCACTTTTCTCTCTGCAGGTGATTATTTTACACAAACGTTACATTATTGCCTTCCCACCTGAACAAATACAAAAACAAACCAGAAAATGGGAATGTGCAGACGGTTTTTTTTTTTGCTGTCTCAAGCTCTAACTTTAAAACAATAGCTAAAAAAACTACTAGACTCCTTAAATTAAAAAGACTTCAGGAAGTCACAAAGTGGTGATTAAAATGAAAAGCAGTACTATTTAATTATTTAAGAAGAAAGTGATATTATTAAATTTGGAGCTTAGGATCGCTGTCAAATTTTGCTTCCGCAAAAATACTAACAGAGAAGGCCCTTTTCAAATGCTTAAACACCAGTGGCATTTCTGATGAGAGAACAAACAAGCCTGCAAATTTCAGGAGCAAGCGTGCTTTTAAATTGGATTCCTGATACACTGACTTTTAAAAAGAATGGTATCAATTAAAAGGTACCCAATTTTAGAAAATAAAAATTGCCATTGGACTATCTCACTAATGTTTTTGAAAAAAATTAAAAACAGCTTTTGTGCCCTAAGGTTCAGAAAAGTGAAGAGACATTTACCTTATAATACAGTGCAAAGGTTTAAACTGGAAGTTGAAGAAAGCAAACTATTAAAGACTTGTGGTTGAATTATCATTTGTTGTTTTTGTATTACGAAATGTTTTTGCTCCATCAGAGTAAATTAACTTGGAGAAGCTATGGCTAATTAATAAAGCAGGAGTCACTTGGTGTAGCCGGGTGCCAATGTATACTCTTTTGATCTCGTCCCCACACTTGTTCAGCTTTGCTGGGGAACAGTAATTTTACAGTATAAGTGAACAGAAGACAATTGGCCACACATTCTTGGAGAGCAGGCTTTTTTAGCACCCAGCATTTCATTACCACCAGGAACAAAAGAGAAGGCTACAGATTACCAATAAGGGTAGTCTGCTAATACAGAAAGGGGAGACATTTCATTAGCATTAAAGAGAAAAGATTTTTTATGACCTAGAGTTGCTTTCCATTATGACTCACTTAAGGAAAAAAGGAAAAAAAAAAATCTAATGGTTAATTTACATATGTAAGTGCTCAAGTCTCAGTCACCCACTGATTGGTACAGTGCCATGTAATGAGTGACAAACATAAGCATGCATTATCAGTAATTAGTATTAGCACAAAAATAAGCACCTATTTTTTATTAGCAGTTTTTAATAGCTTTTCTGTTTTACAAAAACGGTCAAAACTATTTTTTTAATGATATTGATAGCTTATAGAGGAGAATTTTGCATGATATTCTGCTCATCAGAATCCTTTTTTTTTTTTTTTAAGACCCTATTAGTAAAACATCTATCCAGTGTCCCTAAAAGGGGCAGGATGAAATAACATTTTTTTAAAATCAGTTTCCTTCAGTATTATATACCTTCAGAATCATAAATGATTTAACAAGAAATATAAACATTCAAAGTCAACACAATGAAGACCCTACAGAAAAGGCTGAGGAAAAGCTATTATTTTAGCAACTAAAACACATAAAAACAACCTACTTAGCCAAATTTCTCATACAAAATAAGAATAGTATATTTGATACCACAGGCAAGCCTGAAATGCTATACTTAGTTAAAATGACCAAGCTGATGAGGAATATATTCTGGAAATGTAATCTGAATGCTACCAAAACATAATTTTAAAATTCCTCAAATTCAAGAGCACATATATTCTTGATTTTAAGCAGCAATAATTCCTATCCAGCTCCCTAGGAAAATATATATTATATTAATTAACACAACATAAAGGCCAAGAATAACCAGTTAAAAATCAAGACTACTAGTAGGATTCAATTTTAAAAGTGTGAAGTGGTGATTGTAGACATATGGCTATTAAGAAAAGAAAAAAGTAACTAAAAGATTCTTTTCTAGAAAATCAGCAATGTATTTTACTGGACTTAATAGGCTTAAGGATAATTTTTAGGTTCTGTCATTAAAACATCTACTAAAAGTTGACTCAGCTCTAGATCTGTGTATTTAAATATATAATACAAGACATCATATACCAAAGAGAACATATAACACAGCTGTTACTACTAATGAATTAGAGCACCGATGATGAATTCACACTGGGGTACCAGCTGTGTGACCTTGGACCAGTTACTTAACTTCTCTGACCCTTAATTTCTTCATCAATATAATGAAGGTAGTAACAATACCTACCTTGCAAAATTGTTATGCTCCTTAGAGTAAATCCTCAAGAAATGTCAGCTGTGACTATTATCTATGTATGGTACATATGCTAGTATAATTGCATATTATTTACATGTAGCTGTATAGAAGTTTAGCTATAGATGGAACAATACATAGCATAGTACAGTAGTTAAGAACATAGTCCCATAGTACTCAACAAACAATAACTAATGTTATTACAGAATACAGATAATAGACGGGATGTAAGCATTCCAATAAATGGCATTGTCTCAAACAGTTCATAAAAGAGGGATTTTAACTAGGTAGTAAAGAAACATAGAAAAAATTAAACTATATTATTACTTAAAGGAATACACATTAAAACAATGAGATACCACTTTTTATCTATTAAATTAGACAAAAATGTTAAGATAATTCAGAATGTTGACAGGAAAAACTGTGGGTTATTATTATACATAGGGAAGTGGGACTTAGTTGGGAGACTAGCTCAATATTTATCATTTGGTACTAGATGTATTCATTCATTCATTCACTATAATTTATTCATTCATCCTCAAACATTGTTCTAGACATTTGAGATACATCATTTAAAAACAGATTCCTGGGGCACCTAGGTGGCTCAGTCAGTTAAGCTTCTGACGTCAGCTCAGGTCATGATCTCATGGTTCGTGGGTTCAAGCCCTGTATCAGGCCCTTTGCTGACAGCTCGGAGCCTGGAGCCTGCTTCAAATTCTGTGTCTCCCTCTCTCTTGGCCCCTCCACTGCTCATACTCTGTCTCTCTCTCTCTCTCAAAAATAAATAAACATAAAAAAATGTTTTAAAAAAATAAAAAAAAAAACCGATTCCTAGGGTGTCTGGGTGGCTCAGTCGTTTAACTGACCAACTCTTGATTTGGGCTCAGGTCATGATCTCACGGTTCTTGGGACTGACCCCATGTCAGGCGCTGCACTGACAGTGGGGGGGGGGACCTGCTTGGGATTCTCTCTCTCCGTCTCTCTGTCCCTCTCCCACTCTTTCAATCTCTCTCAAAATAAATAAACATTAAAAAAAAAAAAGACTCCTGCCTTCAAGTTTACATTCTTATGGAGGAATTATATAAACAGTAACCATAATAAATAATATATATCTGCTAGAAGAGGATAATATTTTATTTTTTTAAAGAATGATTTTGGGGTGCTTGGGTGGCTCAGTCAGTTAAGCATCCAGTTCCAGCTCAGGTCATTATCTCATGGTTCCTTAGTTCGAGCCCATGTCGGACTGTGCGCTGATAGCTCAGAGCTTGGAGCCTGCTTTGGATTCTGTGTCTCCCTCTCTGCTCCTCCCTCTCGTTCTCTCTCTCTCTCTCTCTCTCTTGCTCTCTCTCTCTCTCTCTCTCCCTCTCTCAAGAATAAACACCAAACAAAATTTTTTTAAGGATAGTAAGGGACACTGATTAATGGCAAATTGCAATTTGGTAGGAATAGGCCTTGTTAAGGAGGTAACTGACCAAAGATCTGAAGAAGTGAGAGACTCTTAGGGGTATCCAGGGGAGTCTGTCCCAGGCAGAAAGTTCAGGAAAAAGGCTCTGCTGAGTTGATCTAAATTGTGTGGGTGCTGCTGGGGACCAGAATGCTGCTGTGCAGTATTTTGGAGGGATCCTTTTACCCTCTTGAATTTTAGAATGAGGGACAAGGAAAGACTGAGACCAGCAAGAATCCAGTTTGGGTGTGCTGGAGGAGATTCTCTAAGACCAGTGCAACACAGTCCGGATATTAAAACTAGGAGACTCAGGGGCGCCTGGGTGGCTCAGTCGGTTAAGTGTCCGACTTTGGCTCAGGTCATGATCTCTCAGTTTGTGAGTTCAAGCCCCGTGTTGGGCTTTGTGCTGACAGCTCGGAGCCTGGAGCCTGCTTCAGATTCTGTGTCTCCCTCTCTCCCTGCCCCTCCCCTGCTCGTGCTCTGTCTCTCTGTCTCTCAATAATAAATAAATGTTTTTTTTTAATTTTTTTAATAAAAATAAATTTTAAAAAAACCTAGGAGATTCAGGTTCTGCTCAGTGATCACCTCTGCCCTTAGGGCACATATTATTGCCCTTATACTCTTGCGTTCCTGGTTCTTCAACTGTTGGGATATGCAGATATTGGCCTTTTCTTGAATACGGGTTCTTGCATACAGACTCTAGGGTTTGAGTCTAGAATTATAGAGGAAATAAAAGAGCAAAGCTACTAACATTTTTCATCCTAAGACAGGCAGGCCA
Source organism: Cryptoprocta ferox (assembly GCA_028646485.1). Classification (NCBI taxonomy): domain Eukaryota; kingdom Metazoa; phylum Chordata; class Mammalia; order Carnivora; family Eupleridae; genus Cryptoprocta; species Cryptoprocta ferox. The sequence continues at coordinate 51,757,686 of CM053577.1, forward strand.
ACATTCTTAAAAGCAGAGAGTCTCTCATGTTGTCAACTCTGACCTACTAGAATCCTTCATTCTAGTAGCATTTGGGATTAAATAAAAGCAATCAATTTGGTATTCACTCTTGTTTTACCATCTCTGTGCATATTTTCTTCAGAGCCCTCATGGGAAAGAAGCATTTGGTGTAACACCCAAATCTGTTAGCTATGGTTCCCTAATCTATGAAAACAAGAGGGATGAAAATAGTAGGGAGCAATGAGCAAGGCTGAAAGTATAGGAGATAAGATCGGAGAGGAAGGAGGCAGGCTTGAATAAAAGGAATGACTATCTTATTGTATTCCACCACCCTCCGACCCCCCACTTAGAGTTTAAGCCTTTTTAAATTGGGTTTTCTGTTACCTGCAGTCAAAAGCACCCTAAGAGATACCTCATCTCTGGAATCTTTTGTCTTTTTTTTGTCAGGTAATTCTCCTTCCATTGGAAGTACTGGATTTTATATGAAGGAAGGTGACATTTCCTCACAGTACTCCTATTTATGCTAGCTTTTACAGGCCATAGCAAAATCCCTATTAATAAGGCAGATAAGAGCAAAACAGGAGTTGAACAGTTCCATCCTCACCAAGACTGTTTGCAAGAAACAGGGACAGGAGATTCAGATAAAGAAAAGGCATTTACTTAAGACTCCAGGATGCATGGAATGCCTGGGTGGTTCAGTCAGTTAAGCATCCAACTCTTGATTTCAGCTCAGGTCAGGATCTCACAGTTGTGAGATCGAGCCCTGCATGGGCCCTCACTGGGTGTGGAGCCTGCTTAAGACTCTCTCTCTCCCTCTCCTTCTACCACTCTCCTGCTTGTACATGCACATGTGTGTTCTCTCTCTCTCATTCTTTCTCTTTCTCTCTCTCTCTCTCTCTCTCTCAAAAATAAATAAATAAATAAGACTCCAAGATGGGAACAGCACTGTTAGCACCTATTGGGAACTGGAACTAAAGATTGGCTTGGGAGCAGCGGTAGCTCTGGAGAGCTCAGCAACTGTCCAGGGAGCAGCCTTGTAGTCCTCCCCCTAATGGGATTCAGTTATTTCCTAGGTCTCTTTGTTCCTGTTTCATTACTGTGCAAGAACTGCCCTTGGTGCCTTTTATTTCAAAGACATGAGACGGAGTATATGATTGGCTCAATCCCCAGAGCACACCCCGCAAGTGCAATATTGTCGGCAACCGTGTGGGCTACTCATAGATCATGTGTCCAGACATGGTCCATTTGACTGTGGGTCAGATAGGGTCTTAGAGTATGGGATAAGGCTCTTTATTTAAGGCAATGGGGATGAGTAAACGAATGAATGAACATCAAACCAGCTCTGGTCAGGGCAGGCGATGACAGTTCCATCACATCCACTCTCTCTTTGTTGACAAGTAACATTTCACAAGCAAGGGGCCTGTCTCCCCCTTGATCTCCTGTATACTTAATACAATTTGAAAAATCATTTTTATTGCCTGCCTTTCTTTTGCAAGACTCACTCATTTGGAACATAAGTATCTTGAGAGTTGCTTTTGTTTCCTTCTTCCCACCCATGCGTCAACCTTCTGAAATCTGAAATCAATGGAGAATCCCGAATGCAACCAGACAGGTTTCCATTTAGCACCGCATTATCAGGGCGCATTATGACTTTGATGGGTCCTAGGCACTTTTACCTTCCTGAGCTCCTTCCTCAATTAGAAAATACATTTGAAAATATGTGTGTTGATATACATAAGTTATATTTTATGACTATGTTGGTAATAAATATATACAGATACAGACAGATACAGGCTGAATTCATTATGATACATTCATTTTTTTTCTTCAAATTTTAAAAGAAATTAGGGGCACCTGGGTGGCTCAGTCTCTTAAGGGTCTGACTTCAGCTCAGGTCATGATCTCACAGTTCATGGGTTCAAGCTCTGTGTCAGGCTCTGGGCTGATAGCTCAGAGCCTGGACCCTGCTTCTGATTCTGTGTATGTGTCTCTCTCTGACCCTCCCCCACTCACGCTTTGTGTCTCTCTCTCTCAAAAATAAACATTAAAAAAATTTTTTTAATAAATAAAAAAAAAGAAATTAAAATATTTTCATGGGGCCCTAAAAGTATCACAGACCCTAAGTACTGTGCCTACTGTACCTCATGGGTAGTTGGGCCCTGCTTGCTATTAATCTTCTCAGGATTTCCTTTGCACAACCAACTTTTCATCACCTCCTTAGCTTCTTAAATAGTCTTGTCAATGGTCATCATGTCACAGAATGTGAATGTTTTAAAATTTACATTTTTAAACTTACGGGTAATGATTTTCATATGATACCGAGGTATTTCTGATGCCTCAACATCCTCATCTACATAATGAATATCGTAACTATTTTATAGAGATAAATGAAGTAAGGATATAAAAACAATTTGTAAACCACAAATCATTTTACAAAGGTTGGGTATTGGTATACTGTCTTAAAATTTTAAGTTCAGCAGGGTGCCTGGGTGGCTCAGCTGGTTGAGCGTCAAACTCTTGGTTTTGGCTGAGGTCATGATCTCACAGTTTCAGGAGTTTGAGCCCCATGCCAGCACAGAGCCTGTTATAAACATTAAAAAATTTTTTAATTTAACCAATTGTGCCAACTCAAATTTATTTAGTGAAAATGTGATTAAGAGACCATAATGAGGAAACAAGAGAAATGGCCTTCTCTGATTTATCGCTGACTTTATTATTGAAGACAGCATAACTGTCAACGTGGTACTACTTTTAGAACTAGGGGTGCCTGGGTGGCTCAGTTGGGTGAGCTTCCGACTCTTGGTTTAGGCTCAGGTCATGATCTCACTGTTCGTGAGATGGAGCCCCACCTCTGGCTCTGCACTGACAGCTCGAGATTTTCTCAATCACTCTCTCTCTCTCTGCCTCTTCCCGGCTCACGTGCACACTCTCTCTTTCAAAATAAATAAATTCATTAAAAAAAAAAGAACTAAATAAGGGCCTTTTCCTGCTGCAACACATTGGTGTACTCGGTACACTTCTTCAGAGTAGTAAAAGTGAGCATTCCTTGCCCATAAGCCTTTCTTTTGAAGACCTTTGTAATTGTACAGTACAAGTGAATGCCGGTCTATCTTAATAGACTGAAAGGAAAAAGAAATAAAGATTCCTCCCCCCACCAAGATGGCTCAGTGTTAACACCATTCCCGGCAAAAATTCTTCTTTCGCATCTCTCATAAATCAAGACTGCTCTTAGATAAGTGTATCAAGTTGCTAAAGGAGACTTATCATGCCTCATTTGGGATAAAGGCATCCTGGCCATCTTATCTTCCCACCAACCCCAGTTTTTAAACACAGAAGAACAAGAAATAACTCACTACCAATTTAAATGCATAACTTAAGAGAACCTTAAAACTGTAAGAAACTTTACAATTCAACTAGGACAGCTCCCTCACTTCATCATAAATATGTTGTGAGGCTCAAATAAAATGTGTGACTCACCCAGGGCCCACCTCAGAGTAGGCACAAAACAAATGTTAGCTTCCTACCCTTGAAAGTTCCCTGGGCCTTTATTTTAGGCAATCGGACATGGGAGTTTCTGCACTCAGCTCCAGAAATATTATTCAAAAGCCTCGGGTGTGAAACCTTTTTTTTCTTTAAGTTAATTTATTTTTGAGAGAGAGAGAGAGAACGAGCAGGGAAGGGGCAGAGAAAGAGAGAGGGATAGAGGATCCAAAGCAGGTTTCTATGCTGACAGCAGAGAGCCGGACGTGGGGCTCGAACTCATGAATGCCTTGAGATCATGACTGAGCTGAAGATGAATGCTTAACTGACTGAGCCACCCATGCACCCCAGTGAAGTGCTATTTTTAAGTTTATATTCAGTACTTGTGGATGTTTCTACTTCTATTCCAATAACCAATTGCTCTTATGATAAGCATTATAGAAAAACCAACTACTACATTTCAGAAATACTGAAGAATGCAGTGAAATAAGGAGGAAGTAATTCTTAACCTAGAGTATCTGTTGTTGTTGTTAATAAACTCTCAGATACAGAAAAAAACATAAGACATGGTATTTGCCTGCAGGCCATATATGCTCTCATAGAAAATAAAGATCAGAAAGTAACATATTACCAATTTAAACGCACAATTTCAGAGAATCCTAAAACTAGAAGAAACTTTAAATGTTCAAGGAGGGCCAACTCCCTCCCTTCATCACAAATAAGTAGTAAAGTCTAAATGAGATGAATGAATCATTTGTTTTTTATCTAACATTTTAAAAAAATTTCAGGGGCTCCTGGGTGGCTCAGTTTGTTGAGCGTCCGATTCTTGATTTCAGTTCAGGTCATGATCTCACAGTTCATGAGATCGAGACCCCGAGTCCAGCTCTGTGCTGACAGCACACAGCCTGCTTGGGATTCTCTGTCTGCCTCTCCCTCCCTCATTCACGCTCCTAGTGTGTGCGTGCACTCTTTCTCTCTCTCTAAAAAAATAAACATTTAAAAAAAACTTCAAACATCTTTAGACATTATTGTGTAACCATGACATTATCTCCATTGTGGTATAGGGGAAATGTAAATCCACTGACTGTAATAGGGGAAGTAAAACTTTTCCTATAAAAGACTGAGTAGTAAATATTTTAGGTTTTGAAGCCACATATGGTCTTTGTTGCATTTTCTTTTTCTATTTTAAAGGATCCTTTAGAAATATAAAAATCATTCTTTTCTCATGGGCCATACAAAAGGAGATGGGCCAGATTTGCCCTGTGCAAGCCATAGTTTGCTGACCCCATATTTGCTGACAGTAAAATAAAGTCATAAGAGGTGATGTGTCAGGGCACCTGGGTGGCTCAGTCAGTTGAGCGTCCAACTTTGACTCAGGTCATGATCTCACAGTTCGTGAGTTCAAGCCCCATGTCAGGCTCTGTGCTGACAGCTGGGAGGCTGGAGCCTGCTTTGGATTCTGTGACTCCCTCTCTCTCTGTCCTTCCCCTGCTCGCACACTCTCTTAAAAATAAATAAACATTAAAAAAATTTTTTTAAAGAGGCAATATGTCAAATCAATTTATGAAACGATGATAAAATCAGGAACAGAATTTAAATCTTCATGTATCATTCAACAAACCATTCTACATCTATGAAATATCTCTACCTTACCTGAAACTCATCAAAACATAAGAGACATGCCTCTTCGCTGATTTCTTCAGCTATGGGAGCTATCGGATCATATGATTTAGCCATGAATCCTGGTTTCCTTTTTGGCAAACTCTGTTTAAGGCGGTGTATTCCTTTAATGGATAAAATTAAACACAAATCAAATACTGTATTAATAGTACATTTTAGACAACTATAACGCATCTTTTAAATCTCTAAGTGAAATCTTAGTGTGAAAATAAAAATTGTTTAAATGTCAAATAAAATCAAATGTGACTGTTGAAAACTGGTTGCACTTTCTCTACCTCAAAATAAGCTGTTCACATATTAATACATTCCCATGGTTGTTGCAAGGACACTTTGTAGTCATTCCACCCCTACTCTTTTCAGTCACTTCAGAGATGACAAATTGATAGGATAGATGACAAGGCAGTAACTACATGGATCAACAGATCAATCTTACTGCTGAGAATTTCAGAGATGCGGGCAGAGGAGGTGATCCTGCCCTACGTCTAGCATATATAATCAGGATGCTCCCTTGTCTCTAGCCAGTCCCACCTCACTATGTGTACTAAATGCTCAAAGTATTAGAATAAAAACACAATATTCCTGCCCTGGTGAGGTTACACAATAGCAGGTAGAGATAAGTAATGCAAAAATGAAATAACTTAAGAACCTGGGAGGCACAGTTGGTTGACCATCTGACTCTTCATTTTGGCTCAAGTCAGGATCTCAGGACTGTGAGACAGAGCCTCAAGTGAGGCTCCATGCTGTGCATGGAGTCTGCTTAAGATACCTTCCCACCCCCTCTCCCTGCTCTTTCCCCACTTGTACGCACTCTCTCGCACACAGGGCTCTCTCTCAAAAAATAAAAATAAAAAATGTTTAAAAAATTTTTTAACATTTATTTATTTTTGAGAGACAGAGAGAGACAGATCATGAGCAGGGGCGGGGCAGAGAGAGAGACACACACACACACAGAATCGGAAGCAGGCTCCAGGCTCTGAGCTGCCAGCACAGAGCCCGATGCAGGGCTCAAACCCACGAACTGTGAGATCATGACCTGAGCCGAAGTCAGATGCTCAACCGACTGAGCCACCCAGGTGCCCCAAAAATAAAAAATGTTTTAAAAAGGAACACTGACAAAGCAAGAAAGCATACCTATAAGTCCATGAATGCCTACAGGCTAAGGTAATACAGAGGAAAGGACTTAATCAAGAACAACTTCTTGAAAAAAGTGAGTTTTTAACATTTCTTATTGATCCTTAGTAGAAGGAGAAAATACCTGACCTTCATACAGTAACGGCTCTTCTCTTATTGGATTATTGGTAAGTACTGAATTTGAATCTGTCTTTAGGATCAACTCTAACTACACTATAAATCATTTCAAAATAGCACAAAACAAATGAAACCAAATAATATCTTACTGTAAGTAAAATCTAATATTTTAAAAGATTAAAAGATTAAGAATTTTAAAAGATGACGAAAAGTATTTTGTAGTGTTTGTCCACTTAAAAACCCCTTCTTTTAGATCATTTAACTTACTTTCATGAACATCTAGCATGAAACCATGAAAATGAACCCGTTTCTTCCTCTTCATTTCCACATAAGCATAAAATATGTCCATCACCATTGTTTTCCCTGTACCTTAAAAAAAAAAAAAGCAACTATTAAATAGTATGTACTGATTGCTCTAATGATTGTTCATTAGCTTTGGGATAATGAAACCACAATCTTCTGGAAAGCTTAAGACTATGTTACTTTTTTAGAAAGGAGTGTTTATTTTTTATGTTAAACCAACTAAAAATAAAATGTTGACATTGCTCTTTTCTGTTAAAATCCTGTTATTAGGAAATACAACATCTAGTTAACATTACAGGGGCTATTTCCTCCAGAGAATTAACGTAACTAAACTGGCAAGATTTGTAGATTATTCATACTTCAGTTTCCCTTCCAAAAGACGTCAATATGAATAAAATAACTTTATCAATTAAATAAATATTTAGGCTTTATTGGGTCATAAGCATGAGGAATGGTCTTAGGCACTATGGGAAATTCAAAAATGAGAAATTAAAAAGAAAAGATTAGTATCTAACATTAAAACTGAAAATAAATAATAGATGTTGATTAGAGCTGGAGAATTGCCAATGAGAACACTTTTTTGTAGGTTTATCTTTATTTCTCCTTGTATATCCTACAGGATTTCCTTTATAAATGTCGATATTGTGTTCTCTTTAAGTGCTTTATTTTAATTCCAGTAAACAGTGTGAAATTAGTCTCATGTGTAGAATACAGTGATTCAACCATTCTATACATCACCTGCACTCATCATGACAAGCACACTCCTGAATCCCCATCACCTACGTTATATTACCCATCCCCCTACCCACCTCCCCTCTGGGAACCATCAGGCTGTTCTCCATAGTTAAGAGTCTCTTTCTCAGTTTGTCTTTTTTTCCCCCTTTGTTTGTTTTGTTTCAGCTTTTTAAGAAAGTGTTCTCAAAATATAACACTTTCTTAAAAAGCTCAGAACATAAGTCTTTCACAATGAGGCCTACTTGAAGAACTTCTGATACAATAAACCCTCATAATTTAATTATCAAATATTCAACACACTGAAAATTTTAATCACTGTGATTGCTTTAGTAATCGAAGAGTCACATTTAATGAAGTATTTACAGAAAGTCTGATTCCCTCACAGAAAGCCCAGAGCTCTGGGGACATTGGCGGTACTCGAGCTCAATTCAGATCCAGCATTCCTCAGCAGGCCGGGCCAGGCTGGTGCTCTCTCTCACCCTCACCACTTCCTCTATCACCACCCTACCACAGTGCCCATCCTCTCTTCGCAGGAGCTACGAATATGGATAGGCAGCTCAGGATGTAAGATCTGAGTCTTAAATCTATTTGGCTTTCCTCCATTTCACAGGACTTTGAACCTATGCCACTGGAATTACGGATCTAATTGTAGATCCAGAAAAAAGTCACAAATTATCTAACCAAAAATGTGAATAATATATATTTGAACATAACCTTTGTGCTAACTCTTTGAAAAATAGGCTTAAAATATAACAAGACCGTCATATAAAAAGTTTCTGGAGATAAAAGCAAAAAAAAATCAGAAAGGAAAAAACTGATAAATTAGGTTACATGGAATTCAACCTTCTGAATATCAAAATCACTATAAATAAAATTAATATCCTGATTTATGTAATCAATATATGGTTACTGAACACCATGTGTGAGACCTTATCCTGCCTCAGGATCTGGTAGTAAACAAAACAGACAAAAGTCCCAGCCTTCATGAAACTTGAAAGATTAACTTTACATATCTTTAAAATATTAAGAATTCTTAAAAACTACAATGGAGTTGTGTATTTTGTTTTGTTCTGTTTTGTGGTCTGTCCTAAATCTCTTCCTTCCGCAAACTTCTCTACTTAGCATGATTCTATGAGGGTATTAATCACAGGAAGGGCCAATCAAAATACCCCATTACCTTATACACTGTGGTTGGCCCTACAATCAGCATGTACCCAGGTTAGGTCAGTGTTCTCTAGGGGCAGTTAAAATGGGTTCTGAGAATGACAACTGTCTCTTCTCTTTTTAAAGAGCAACCTAGAAAATTCCAGAAATCCCTTCTACAAGAGCAAAAAAATTGTGACCAAGAATGAAGCCAATGACAAAACCTGTGAACAAGAATGAAGCCAAAAAGGAAAGCAAGACAAAAAGATGAAGGAAAAGGGAAATGGAAGGAAAGAGAGAGAGATTTCTAAAATATCATTTAAGATATTAAATATAGATCTACCCTCAGCTAAATCAACTTAATTCATTCAACTTAATAATTATTATTAATTAATTATTCAACTTAATAATTAAACCAACCATTAAATTCCTCCCCTGGTTCAGCTAATCAACTGGCTTTTTTTTTCTCCCACTACAACTGAAAGAGTACTTAACAGTACAGACTCAACAGGGGAAAGAAAAAAAGATGATCAATGTGCAATAGGAGTATTCAAATGACACAAAAAATATAAATACATAGCTTTAAACATATTTTTTAAATTCTACCAGAAATAAAAAGGAATACAAATTAAAACACCAATGATATGCCATTTTTATATTGGTAAAGATGTAGGAAAACAAGTATTCTGATACACTTCTGTTGGTAGTATAAAACCAGCCCTCCTGGGGGAGTCCGGGTGACTCAGTGTGTTAAGCATCTGACTTTTAGTTTTGGCTCAGGTCACAGTCTCATAGTTCATGAGTTCAAGCCCCACGTCAGGCTCTGTGCTGACAGTGCAGAGCCTGCTTGGCATTCTCTCTTTCCCTCTCTCTGCCCCTTCCCTGCTTGCACGTGTGCACTCTCTCTTTCTTTCCCTCTCAAAATAAAAAAAATTAAAAAACAAAAAACAAAAACCCAGCCTTTCTGAAAGTCAGTTCGGCAGTATCTGTCAAAAGGTAGATAAGTATTTAAAAATACTCAGACCCAAAATCAATACTATAAAGATATTTTTCTCTAAATTATTTCAAAGCTCAATCGAATCCCAATCAAAATCGAGTTAAGAATAACTTAACATGATCCTAAAGTCAATCTCCTAGTAAATATAAATAAGTAAATAAACAAATGCATCTCAACAAGAAACTGGTTAAGTAAATTGTGGAATGCTCATATAATAAAATATTATACCCAGTAAAATGAATGAGGTAAATCTATATGTTCTGATATGGTATGATTTCTAGGATGCACGATTAATCAGGAAAAAAAAAGTTCTTAACATTTGAGTAAAACAAAAACACCCACACTTTTAAAAATTCTCCTGAGCAGCTAATTTCTTTTAAAAATGTCAAAAATACTCTAAAACAAGATAAGTAGCAAATAATAGAGGCTGGGTGAGGCAGAGAGGGGAAGAAGAGAAACTATATAATACAAATGTATTATGAAATTAGAGAAATGGTATTTGAATAGTCGTGAATTTTTTTTTAAAGTCAACTAAACAAATTAAGCAGACCTACGTATATATAATAACAGTGTATATGAAAAAAATAGTAATTGCTAAAGAAATGTTCAACCATTTGCAAAAAATAAAACTGGATCTCTACTATCACATTTCACACCAAAATTATTTCCAGATGAATCCAAGGTGCTAAAAAATATGAAAGACCCAGAAGATAATATGCATGAACATTTGTATCACCTTTGTATCACCTTGGAGCAAGAAAAGCTTAGCAATGTGTACCAAGAAAATAAAAACATTTGAGAGACTATGTGAGAGTAACTGGTTCCAAACTTGCCATCCCAACATAAACAACTAGAAAACTGGATGAAATACATGAAACTAGTGTTTTCAGACATTGGAAAATAACAATACATGACTCTGGTCCATGCAGAAGGGAGAAACAAGATGAGCCCTATATCACTCCAGCTTTGGGCTTAGAGGCACCCTACAGACTGCTGAACAGAATGGAGGAATCCATGCAATATACCCAGGACTGGCTGAGATGGGTTAAGAGAGATCAGAATTATGGGTGAGTCCCACGCAGGTGAAATTTGCAAGGCAAAGTGCTAGGGAGGAAGGAGCTATCTACAAAAGAGCTCCAGAAATCAACATGTGAGTATTCTTGAGTCTTTGGCTGAATACTAGCTGCTCACGTGTATGGTGATCCTCTATGATGGCAGGCAAAGAATGGCCACCAGGGAACTGTAAAATGAACAATTTCCAGAGATACTGAACTCATACAACAACTTGAATGAATCTCCAAAGAATTACACTGACTGGGAAAAAAAAAAAAAAAGGCAATCTCAAAAGCTTACATACTGTGCCACTTATGTAACATTTTTGAAATGACAGAATTTTAGGAAAGAACAGATTAGTGGTTGCCAGGACTCAGAAATAGAGGGTGAGTAGGTGTGGTTATAAAATTTTGATCACAGAAGGGACTCTTGTGACAGAATTGTGCAGTCCCTTGACTGTGGTAGTGGATACATGAACTTACATAGGTGATAAATCGTATAGAATTAAATACACACATATAAATGAGGACAAGTAAAACAAGAAATTTGAATGAGATCAGTGAATTGTATCAATGTCATTCTCTTTGTGAAATTTATACTGTAGTCTTTGTAAAATGTTACCTTTGGGGAGAAATAACGTGTACACAGATATCTCCATATTACTTCTTACAAGTATATGTGAATCTATAATTATCTTAATAAAAATTTCAATTAAAAATAATTCAAATAAATCAAGCTGGCATGTAACTTAACTCCCTATCAAAATAAAATTCAACATATAAAAACCATATAATCATCACATTTGAAAAAAACTCAACACACATTTATGATCAAATCTCTCAGCAAACTAGGAAAAGCAGCATACATTCAAACACATAAAGGACAAATACAAAAAGAAACCGACAATGAAAAGACGCTCAACACCACTAATCATTTGAGAAATGTACAATGAGATACTACTTCACACTCATTTGGATGGCTGTTATTTTTTTAAGAAGAAAGTAACAGGGTGCCTGAGTGGCTCAGTGGCTTAAGGGTCTGATTTCAGCTCAAGTCATGATCTCACAGTTTGTGAGATCGAGCCCCACGTCCAACTCTGCCCTGAGCATGAAGCCTGCTTAAGATTCTCTCTCTTACCCTCTCCATTTAAGATTCCTCTCCTCACACTTGCATTCTCTCTCAAAAAAATAAAAATAAAAAAATAAAATGTATATGGAAATGCAAAGGCCATAGAATAGCCAAAACAATCTTGAAAAAGACAAAGTTGGAAGACTCTCACACTACACCACAGGGATGCATCAGCAAGATTCAGGTTGTAGGAAATCCTACAGGACAAATTAGCTTATATGTATGTATGTAACATTATACATACATTATATATGTTACATATATATGTAACAGCCTGAATTTTGCTGATGCACTTTTGTGATATGATGTGTGACACACACACACACACACAGACTAAAAGACTTAAAATCACATTGAAAAGAGAAACATTTATGACATAATTAGAAATCTGAGTAACTGAATATTTAATGAAATTTAAAATGTTAAGATGAAAATGGTACAGCTTCTATATACTTAAATTTCTACTTATTTTGTATTTGTTCTCTTATTAATTTCTACCAACATCTACTTTTTTCTCTACATCTAACAGAGACTAGTAAATATACCCAAGTAATTATTAATATTTTACTTCCCTCAGCACCAAACAGTGTTTGGGGAGAACATGAGGAAAATGTTAAGTTCATGACACTAGCAAAAAAGAGGGGAAACGGTAGCAAAGATCTTTCTAAAATGTAAAATTCTTTAACTGTGGCATGATAAGCATCATTAGATTTGGTATGGGTGGTCAAGAGCCTGTGTGGTGGAATTTCAGAGATATTAAAAGATTTCTCTGCCCAAAATCACCAAGTGGCCAGCTGAATCACTACACTTCTATTTCATACACCAAATTTCAGTGAAATTCTAACTCTCAGAAGACTCTCTTTAAATTGCAAATGTTCTGGAGAGGTAATCCACTAATCCAATGGAACCCATTAAAAACTTAAAAAGTAGGAGCACCTAAGTAGCTTAGTCAGTTAAGCGTCTGACCTTGGCTCAGGTCATGATCTTGCAGTTCATGGATTCGAGCCCCACGTCAGGCTCTGTGCTGACAGCTCAGAGCCTGGAGCCTGCTTCAGAGTCTGTGTCTCCCTCTCTCTCTGCCCCTCTCCCCACTCGTGCTCACTTGCTCGCTCGCTCTCTCTCTCTCTCTCAAAATTAAACATTAAAAAAATTTTTTAAGTTAAAAAGTAGAATAGTTTAGGTTAGAAAACAGCTTAGAAATAGTTCAGAAATTTAGCTAGAAGGCTAGAATATCCTGGGATAATATGAATCCAACCAGGTTAGTTTAACAAGTAGAGGAGAAAGCTGTGTCCCATGGAAGACCCAGCATGAAAAATCCTAAAGTCCAAAGAGATGAAACAACAGGGACAAACCCTAGAACACCAACTTACAGTGACAGATATGAGAGACACCAGACCAATGTTTAAAAAACTGCCTCTACCACAAGAATTATTTTTTTCACAGAATGGAATAGAAAATATCAAAATGTACCACACATAAGGGTAAGTTTTCTATCATGAAACTATTTTTCGGGGAGGGGGGTTGTACGTGCACACACTTACATACATTTACACGTAGGTCAGAATGTAAAAATATTTTTTTACTATAGGTTGTGCTCAAAAAATGTTTCAGAGTCATCACAAGAGTCTATAAGCTTTGGGTGAGCAAAGGCTGTCTCTGCTTTTAATTACCATTATATCTGCAGAAACAACATGGTGCCTAGCACCCAGCAGACATTCAACTGACATTTGTCAAGAGAATGCAAGAATGAGAATAGACATTGAAAATGCGTGTGGAAGAAACCAATGCTAAATTTTATCTACCTCACAATTTTGCTTTGGTGTCTACAGTATCCTAAATAAAACCTCGTATTCTTCTCAAGAGAAGATTCTTACTAGGGGAGTAATTTGTAAAACTTAAAACCCTTTTAAGTTCTAACTTTCAAGACTATATGGTTATGAAGCCAAAAAGGACTACTCATGTGCCAGCCCCCCTTCCCCAAGGTGCCCTTTTCACAGCCAGTCTTCCTGCCGAAGGAGCTGGAAAGGGGTGTCCTCCATCACTGTCCCAAGCCCAGAATTTTGCTTCCCAACTCCTAACCCTAAAACCAGTCTACGTTTTGACTGGTGAAATTATCAATGTGAAGCAGGTGAGGTTAAACCAGGAGGCAGCAGCAAAGAGACTGATAAACAAAAACATCCTTTGATTGTCTCCAAATGTACAGGAGAAGTCCTCAACCCCGCCACCACCACTGTGGCCTGCCAGCCAGAGCTGAAATCCAAGAAAGCCAACTGCAGGGTAAGGATGAAGCCACAAAATGTTCCGATGGCAGCTCTTGGCTTCTGCAGGAGATGTGCTAATAAGCATTTTATTAATGAAAATTTACGTATCAAATCTACTGGGACTCTCTGGTTTGAGGTTCTGAGTCAGTCATCTCAACAGTAGAAAGAAGTGCGCATGACGGAGCCTAGGGAAAGTGCAGAAATAAGGAGGGGAAGGGGGTGCTAGGAAACAGACTTCTCTTGGCCATGAGTCCCTCTGAAACTGGACACCTGTTTCCCAAGTCTAAAAAAGGAAAATAGTAACAAAAAAAGAGCTTGTGAGAGCATTGTGAGGCTATTCTCTCAGCCAGAGAGCCCTCTCAAACTGAGAATTGACCTATCTTTTACGACCTGTTTTGTAATATCCTAAACTAAATTGAGTAGAGCCACCGAAATGTTCATCTCCCTTCCTATTTTAGAATCCTTTCTCTTCCCCTCTCTATGCTATAAAAATGTTCTTAACCAAAGGTGACCACACACCCAGCTCTGTGAACATCCCATGTTATCACACCTTCTCTAATTCCTTCAACCACTCAGATGAATGACGCTTCTTATATCTCCCTTCAATTTGTTAGCATATGGCTGTATATTCCAAACTAAAATCCAGTAACTTTTATAAATTTTGGGGGGTTTTTTAAGTCCTTTTGCAGAAGTGGAAACAGCTGTGCTTTACTAACCATCTCCATTTACGGTTAAGTGGTTAAGGTAACAGGAGAAACAAAGATGTTGATTTTAGAAATGACTAAACATGAAAGTGAAGGTATAGGAAGTAAATGTTCTCCAAAGAGGCAAAGAATAAGACATGACCACAGAATGAGAGTGGCACCCAAAGGTGTAGACACATAAAACTGGTCAAGCATTTGGAATAAATTGCTTTCTAAATAAGAAGTAAGCATATGCTATTCTCAACAATACCAATTAGCCTTAGCCAATGAACTAAGAAAAAGAAGAGCTTGGGGGCGCCTGGCTGGTGTGGTTTGAAGAGCGTGCGACTCTTGATCTTGGGGCTGTGAGTTTAAGCCCCACGGTGGGTGTAGAAATTACTTTAAAATCTAAAAATAATAATAATAATAAAGAATAGCTTGAGCTTCTTTGACATTTTTCAAATCTGTAAGCTCCAAGAACTTGAATCTTAAAGGACAATCTCTTATCATCCACTTGTTTATGAACTCACCGATTCTTTTTTATTAGACTTGCTAAATCTCTAAGTGTAAAACAGGTATTTACAGGCATTCATTTAAAAATGAGAAGAGGGAAGCCCAGAAAATAACAGTTGGATCTTTAAGGCGTTAAAACTACTTATTCAACTCCTAGTAGTTTTCTCATGCTAAAATTCGTACTAAGATAATAACTTTTGCCACCATTTCCTCATAGCACAAATTTGTTATTCAACTCCTAGTAGTTTTCTCATGCTAAAATTCGTACTAAGATAATAACTTTTGCCACCACTTCCTCATAGCACAAATTTGTTACAGCTTTGGGGAGCCTGAGGTTTATCAGTTGAAGAGCAAACCAATTTCGCTATATGTAAATGTGCATTTTGAGTAAACCAATAAAAGAAATGATTGATAAGCAATAAGACCAAATAAAGTAAGAGCCACCTTTATGACATCAATGAATGTGGGTCAACAGGGAGAGGTTTATGGGTAGGAGAAAAGAATTTATTTCAAGGAAACAGAAACTAAACAACAGACAATTTCATAAAACAAAATCAGAAAAGAAACAAGACATTCATTGATTAGTTAAATCTAGAAAGTAAGCAATAGCTCATAAGGTTTCTATGAAAAGGTAAGTCTTTGTGCCTAATATGTGGATGTGGGAGACCAAGGAAACATAACTACTCACACATTAAGAATAGGGGTGCCTGGGTGGCTCAGTCAGTTAAGCATCCAACTCTTGATTTTGGCTCAGGTCATGATCTCACAGTTCGGGAGATTAAGCCCCACATCCGGGCTCTGTGCCTATAGCGTAGAGCCTGCTTGGGATTCGTTCTCTCTCTCTCTCTCTCTCTCTCTCTCTCTCTCTCTCCACCCCCTTTTACCCCTCCCCCACTTGCACAAGCACTCCATCTCTCAAAATAAATAAACTTAAAAGAAAGAATATCCACTAATAACTAAGTTATAGTTAATAATAACTAAATTAAGGAAGGACAAGGGTTTAGATTATGAGTGGAAATACTAGTGAAAATTAAAAGTAAAAAAGAGCAGCTTATTTTTTAAAAAGTATTAAGCTGAGTCAAATAGCACTGAGCAATGAGATTCTGATGTATCTAATAACCTATTTAAAGATGATTTCCTTCCCTGAGATCAACTCAGTTTTATACACCAAACAATGTTTGCACCTTACCATGCTAACTAGTCCTGCCTTCAACTACAGTCACACTCTCTGAGAAGTAAAAGTGAAAACTAAGATAATTCCCACCTCTACCCTATCCCCTCCCCCTGATTTACTTTGCCCCATTCTATTCCCTTGCTGGTAGCAGACTGAGGGATGGAAATGGAAGTATCCCTGGGTGAAAGCTGGGAAATTTCCTGTTTGGACCACTCAAAACTTATTTTAACACACTTACCAACATCTCCATAAACATACAGGCCCCTTGGAGGTTTCCTCCTTGAAAAAAGCTGTAAATGAAAAACAAATTATAAATCTCTAACATGGAAATAATTAAATGTCACCATATTCATAGTGTTCCTAACTATCATATAGAGGACTAAACAGTAAGTAAGTACCTACTTACACAGTAAGTACAAAAAACTTGAGGTAAAGCTATGAAGCCCAACTTCCGTTTTAATGTAGGAGGCAAGATCACAGTAGCCCAGAGCAAGGGCTGAAGTCACACAACTGGAGTTTACAGTTGTCATTTAATAATTAAGACATCTTCCCCATCTTCCCCAAATGGGCTCCCCAAACAATGGTAGCCTAGCTCATTCCCAGCTAGCAAGAGAGCAGGGGAATTTTTCTGGAGACACTAAATAGTCTCCAGAAAAGAAAAAGCCCACAGGTACTTATGTGTGGACTTTTTCCAAAGAAATAACTGGTCCCTATTAGATGACCTCACAGCAGAGCATACCAGCCAACCAACCTCTAATGATGGACCTTCAATCGGCTTGTCAGTATACGAAAAGATTCTAAAATGAATTGACTTTAGCCTCTACTACAAAGCTGTCATCATCAAGACAGTATGGTATTGGCACAAAAACAGTCACATAGACCATTGGAATAGAATAGAGAACCCAGAACTGGACCCACAAATGTATGGCCAATTAATCTTTGACAAAGCAGGAAAGAGTATCCAATGGAAAAAAGACAGCCTCCTTAGCAGGTGGTGCTGAGAGAACGAGACAGCAACATGCAGAAGAATGAAACTAGACCACTCTCTTATACCATACACAAAAATAAACTCAAAATGGATGAAGGACCTGAATGTGAGACAGGAAACCATCAAAACCCTAGAGGAGAAGCAGGAAACAGCCTCCTTGACCTCAACTGCAGCAATTTCCTACTCGACACATCCC
>CM053577.1:51775767-51911533 GCA_028646485.1 Cryptoprocta ferox
TAGCCAAATCATGGAAAGAGCCTAAATGTCCATCAACGGATGAATGGGTCAAGAAGATGTGGTTTATATATACAATGGAATACTACATGGCAATGAGAAAGAATGAAATCTGGCCATTCGTGGCAATGTGGATGGAACTCGAGGGTGTCATGCTAAGCGAAATAAGTCAGGCGGAGAAGGACAGATACCATATGTTTTCACACATAGGTCTAACAGGAGAAACTTAACAGAGGACCATGGGGAGGGGAAGGCAGTAAAAAGTAAGGGAGAGGGAGGGAGGCAAATCATGAGAGACTCTTGAATACTGAAAACAAACTGAGGGCTGAAGGGAGAGGAGGAAAGGGGAAGGGGGTGATGGTTATGGAGGAGGGCACTTGTGGGAAAGAGCACTGGGTGTTATATGGAAACCAACTTGGTAATAAACTATAAATAAAAATAAAAATTAAAATTAAAATTAAATTAAATTAAAATAAAATAAAATAAATTGACAGACAAGAATCAATAGAAACTTGAAAAGAAAAGTGGGCAAGATGAAAGCTGGAGACCAGAGCAAGGGTACAGAGAGCACAAAAACTCAGAGGAAACACAGACTACACGTACAGCAAAAGGAAACTTCAAAATAAAACTGGAATCAGTATAATTAATATGCTGGGGAAAACAAGAGAAGCTTTTAAAACTGTAAACCAAGAACAAAATGTAATTTTAAAAAGGAGCATTAAGAACGAAAGAACACTTTGAAAAATTTAAAATATGGTAGCAGATCTGCAGCCAAATAAATAGGCTGTGCTCTTTCCCCATGGGGGCTCAGTGTGCAATGGCTGCAAAGAGTAGCCTCCTTGGTAGTGTATGCAGCCTGTTGATTGTATGGATTGCCCTAAGGGACCTTGGAGACAGCCCTTTCCAGTGGACAATGATGTCTGACCTCATCCTATCTCCAGTCTAGCCTCCAGACAGATATGTGGGGCACCTTTGGAAAGCCCCAGAGCACAGAGGCCAGGATCCACATGGGCCAAGTCATCATGTCCACCCGTAACCAAGCTGCAGAACAAGGAGCATGTGATTGAGGCCCCCACACAGGGCCAAGTTCAAATTCCCTGGCTGCCAGAAGATGCACATTTCCAAGATGTGTGGCTTTACTAAGTTTAATGTGGATGAATTTGAATTCATGGTGGTGGGAAAACAGCTCATCCAGATGGCTGTAAGATCAAATAATCCCTAATAATGGCCCCTTGGAAAAACGGCAGGCTCTGCACTCATGAGAACGTTGGCACTGTGCCCTCCCTATTCATGACCACCAATAAATCCTACTTCCTGTCTAAAAAATAAATACATAAATACATGTATAAATAAAATACGGTAGCAGAGGGGCACCTGGCTGGCCCAGATAGTGGAGCATGTGACTCTTAATCTTGGGGTTGTAAATTGAAGCCCCATGTTGGGTGTAAAGATGACTTAAAAATAAAAAATCTTTAGGGGTGCCTAGGAGGCTTAGTTGGTTAAGCCCCCAACCTTGATTTGGACTCAGAATATGATTTCATGGTTTGTGAGACCGAGTCCCATATCGGGCTCTGTGCTGACAGCTCCAGAGCCTGCTTGGGATTCTCTATCTCCCTCTCTCTCTCTCTCTCCTCCTCCACTCTCTCTCTCTCAAGATAAACATTTTTTTTAAATGAAAATAGAGGGAGGGGCAAGGTGGCAGAGAAGTAGGGAGCTCTGTAATCTCTGCCCGCAACTATCAAACTGAGAAGGACTGAAGCCACAATACTCTGATCTGCAAGAGTGAGAAGAAAACACACAGAGTCCACATATATGACAGCCTCATAGGTGCCTGAGTGAGTGCGAACTGGGGAAATAAAAACAGGTTGGGGCCGGACGCTCTGAGGGGAGGGAGCCCCAGCCCAACGCAGAGCCTGGGAGAGCGCGCAGAGCGGCGGTGCAGGGCCACAGAGGGCCACACGGAACAGCAGCAGCACAGAGAGTCAGAGAGCCAAGGGGAAGAGAAAGAGAGACTGAAAACGCTCACAGAGTGGTCTCTAGAGAAGAGAAAAACCTCGGCCAGGGACGGAGAGAGATACTATCATCCCATATATAACCGCTGGGCACGGGGAGAGAATT
The DNA here is from genome assembly GCA_028646485.1 of Cryptoprocta ferox. Taxonomy (NCBI): domain Eukaryota; kingdom Metazoa; phylum Chordata; class Mammalia; order Carnivora; family Eupleridae; genus Cryptoprocta; species Cryptoprocta ferox. The sequence goes on from CM053577.1 coordinate 51,777,883, forward strand.
TCATCCCCCTTAGCTGGCTTATTTTTCCTTGGGCTCGGTGGTGCGCCGCTTCCAGGTGGAGCCAGGAAAAAGCTGCTCCCCAGTCACCCTACTCAATCCCGGCTAGAAAACTGCCCGCCTACGGGAGGACATCTCATCTGGGGCAGTAGCATTAAAGTGCATGGACTAGGATTTGGAAACAAGGCGGGGCTTGGAAAAAATAACTTGGCCGGCGTGGCACAGGGAGATCGGACTCAAAAGAGTGGCTTGCAACGCGTGGTCCAAGAGGAGCTAGGGGCACCGCCATTCTTCTCCCTGAGACCACCAAAGCGGGGCCTCGGAGAGCAGCCCCCGAGACCTGACCTACCTAAACCAAACCACGCCCATCCGCGCTGGAGAGCTGCCTTTTTTTTTTCCCCCATTTCTTTTTTCCTTCTTTTCTCCTTTTCCCCACTGGAGTCCGGGAAAGACCAACGTTGATGCACTGCCGTGATTAGATCAATTCTTGCCATCCAGATAAATTTTCCCTTATCTCATTCTTATCTCTCCCCTCCGCAGGTTTTATGCTCTCAGACTGTCCTTTGTCTTTTGTTGTTTCTGTCCCCCCCCTTCTTTTTTTCTTTTCTTTTCCTTTCCTTTCCTTTCTTTTCTTTTTTTCTTTCCCCTTTTGGTTTGCTTGTTTATTTGATTTGTCTGTACGTTTGCGTGCTTTTGTTCCCTGTGTGTTTGTCTGTCTGTTTTCCTTTTCAGGACTACCTCAAGAAACAAGCCAAAGTACGCATGGTGGAGAGTCCCAAATATCACTGAGTAGGGAAATAAAATAATCAAAGGCACAACAAGAGAAACCGAGAGACACCATTAAAAGAACACTTCCTGAAACGACAGGCCTGGACAATCAATGAGCCTCCATTAATAGAGCAGTACTAACAGGCGCACAGTGCATAATGAGCTTTTAAAACTGACAAGAGACAGAAAGCTAGCCAAAATGACAAAATGAAAGAACTCTCCTCTAAAGAAATTCCAGGAAGAAGTCACAGCCACAGAACTGCTCAAAACAGATATAAGCAACATAACTGAACAAGAATTTAGACAATTGTCATAAAATTAATCACTGGGCTTAAAAATGAAAATATAATAAACAGCAACATGAATAAATGGAAAATATAAGATTACTGGATTAATTCATCAGGAGGTCCAATATCTGACAAAAAAAGGAATTCCAGAAAGAGAAAACAGAGGGAGAAAAGACAGGAGGAAGTTATCTAAGGAATAATGCCAAGATTTTTCTCAGATCTGAAGGACTTGATTTCTAGAATTGGGAGGAAAGAGTTAAGTACCCAGCACAGGGAGGGAAATAAAACCAATGCCAAGTCATAATCCTGAAATTTTAGACACCAGGGATAGAAAGAACATCCCACAAATGCCTGAGGTAGCCATTGGGGTGAGTAACAAAGGAGTAGAGGAACAACTCACAAATAACAGATAAAGACTTGAATAAGATTTGAGGGGCAGTGATTTCCAATCTAATCTATCCAATGTATCCATCAAGTATGAAAAGGGAAATTCACATTCCATACACAGGAGGTCTTTTTTTATGTTTATTTTTGAGAGAGAGAGCGCGCGCACAAATCGGGGAGGGGCAGAGAGAGAGGGAGACACAGAATCCAAAGCAGGATCCAGGCTCTGAGCTGTCAGCACAGATCCTGATGTGGGGCTCAAACTTACGAACCATAAGATCATGACCTGAGCCCAAGTTGGACACTTAACCAACTGAGGCACCCAGGTGTCCCCATACATAGAGGGTCTTAATAACACCTCCCTAACAGAAATAGGAATTCCCAGGCTCCAGGAAAGACAAAGGATCCTGGGAAGGAAGCCCTGGTAAGATAAAGGGTTGCTCTGGAAGCAAAGGCACAAACAGATCAAGAAAAGCAATCAAGTCCAGACCAAAACAGGAGGATGGAGGGCTCCAAGGAAGAAACAAACTGGAACTTCTCTTTGCCTGATACTATTATCAACCCAAATAAGCATACTAAATTTTGATTCACTTAGAAGAGGAACAAACTCTGCAACAGTTTTTAGACACCTGTGCAAAAACCAAGGTCAGCAAGAACAGAGAGAATTCAAGGAGGGTAAAAGCAGAACGAGGCAAAGGCTATGCCTCCTAGCACAAACCAGAGCAGTCAAGGGTTTGGCAGAGAACATACTCAAGGGCTAGATATAATCTAGTACATAATGCTGTTGTTTTTTAATCGGTGGGTTCACTCCAACATGTCTCAGAAACTTCTCTTGCTTTCCTGTCCCTCTCCACTTTCTCTATAAATCCAGCTCCTGACTCTAGCATTCCCCTTCCCAACTGTTGAGGCAAAAGGATGTTCTTTGCTTTGAATCTGCCAGCTGACTGCATTCCCTGTGTTCTTCTGCACATTAACTCTCAATCTATTCTTAAATCTCAACTGAAAACAGATTCCACTCCTGCCAAAACCTCTTAATTTGTTTTAAGATCTTACATGAGCCATTCTTGTACACTGGTTATGCTATTTTCAACTTGCCAGAAAAAAAAGCATTATGCTCTTAAATAATTTTAGAACAGCTTCAAATTGGAAAGCCTGCCTAGAACTTCATAATCTCTAAGTATATTCTATGGATTAGAAATCTTTTGAGGGGCGCCTGAGTGGGTCAGTCAATTAAGCTACCAATATTTGATTTTGGCTCAGGTCATGATCTCATGGTTTGGGAGATGGAGCCCCACATCTGGCTCTGTGCTGACAGCATGGAGTCTGCTTGGGAATATCTTTCCCCGAACTCCCTCTCTCTCTGCCCCTCCCTCCTTTACCCTCTCTCTCAAAATAAATAAAAAATTTAAAAAATCTTTTGAAAGCAATGTTCTATATTAGGTAACTCCAAGAGTCATAGCAATTCATAATTCTTCACAACACACTTTGCAGGAATAGTCTAGGGTCTACTCTAGTACTATTCACATGAGATCATCAATATATGCTAAGTAAATGGAGTTCAAGGCAAAAATTTAACAAAGATTTGGGGGAAAAGATGACAGAGAGAACTCAATGCTGCCAAAAAGACAGCATTTGGTCCTGTCTTCTGTTTTACCCAAACTGAACATATTTTGGAAAAAGCATTTTGGCAAATGTTATATTACACACCTATTTTTAAATTATATAATATGTATTACATATACATAATTATAACATGTCAGATACCATCTACCTAAACAATATATACTCCAAGTATTTTCACTTCAAGTGGTAAGCTAATTTTCTCCTAATATACTTTCAGTCACCCAAAAATTATTGAAATTATTTCAAGGGATTTAAAAATCTATATATTTTTTAAAGGTTTTTTAAATTTTTATTCATTTTGACAGAGAGACAGAGAGCATGTGCACAGGGGAGGGGCAGAGAGAGAGGGAGAGGTAGAATCCCAAGCAGGCTCCTTACTGCCAGAGCAGAGCCCAATGTGGGGCTCGAACCCACGAACTGTGAGATCATGACCTCAGCCAAAGCCAAGAGTTGGATGTTCAACTAACTAAGCCACCCAGGCACCCCTAAAAATCTATATTTGGGGGCACCAGGATGGCTTGCTCAAGTAGAGCATGTGACTCTTGATCTTGGGGTTGTAAGTTGAAGCCCCAAATAGAGATTGGGTGTAGAGATTACATGAAATCTTTAAAAAAATAAAAATAAAAACATAAATATCTGTCTTTTAAGGGGAAAATCAGAATCAAATGGTGAACAGTAAGACTATTTAGGAGACTATAAAATGGGTCCTAAAGAAATTTTAAAATTCTTTATTTACAGTAGTGATTTCACATAAAGTAAGGTTCACGGTTTTCTTCAAAACGACTTAGACAGGAACCCACATCATTTACATGCTCCTAATTTACATTTTCTCACAATTTACCCTATTTTTCAGTTCCATTAAATTGCCTTTATGATGTTTTAACTTTTTTTAAGTTTATTTTGAGACCACAAGCGTGAGCAGGGGAGGGGCAGAGCAAGAGGGAGAGAGAGAGAGAGAGAGAGAGAGAGAGAAAGACAGAATCCCAAGCAGCGTCTGTGCTCTCAGCACAGACCCTGAAGTGAGACTCGAACCCATGAACCTTGAGATCATGACCTGAGCTGAAATCAAGAGTCAGACTCTTAACTGACCTAGCCACCACGCACCCCTATAATGATTTCATTTCTATCATTTGTTCTTAGGTCTCAGAAAACTCCACCCTGCTATCATTCTTAGGTGCTGATATTCTCCATTTGCTCCCCTCCCCCAACCATCTCCTCCCACCAGCTCTGCATCCCAGGAGGCTAAGCTTGCTGGCTGGCTGCTAGCTGGCATCAGACCCTGCGACATACTACTTGCAGGCGATGGAAGAGAGGGAATAGAGAAAAGTCAGACCATTCTTCCTGTTTCCTCATGGCTTCATTACTATGTCTCAGGCAGAGCTGCATCCCTTCAGGACCATCAATCAGGTCCTCATGCCACAGCTCCACCCCACTCCAGGCTCCTCCTTCAGCTCTCCATCCCTTGTTTGCTCCTTAGGCCTGCCCTGCCCATGACTAAGTCATCTTGATTCAGTTTTTATTTGAAACATCTGTTGTGAACAGTTTCCTGGAGGACTCTGATATGCGCCCTATCCTTTAAATGCACGCACTTAACACTAGACAAAGGCCTGAAACTCTGAAGATGAACAAGTTTCGTTAGTGACCAGTTCTAAGATTTGCTGTGTTCCTTGTATCTTTAGAAATTTGTAAAGTAGGATGATGACAACTTTTCCACTGGGCTTTTAGTAAGGATCCAATGACACGGTATTATAGATTGTGCAGATGGTAAGTTTAAAGATGATGTTGGGGGGTACCTGGGTGGCTCAGTCAGTGGAGCTCCTTGAGCTCCGACTTTGGTTCAGGTCATGATCTTGCAGTTCATGAGTTCAAGCCCTGCATTGTGCTCTCACTGACAGTGCAGAGCCTGCTTTAGATCCTCTCTCTCCCTCTCTCTCTGCCCCTCCCCCTCCCTCCCTGTCTCAAAAATAAAATAATCATTAAAATTTTTTTAAAAAATAGGGGTGCCTGGGTGACTCAGTTGGCTAAGCATCCAACTTCAACCCAGGTCATGATCCCACGGTTCGTGAGTTCAGACCCTGCGTCGGGCTCTGTGCTGCCAGCTCAGAGCCTGGAACCTGCTTCAGATTCTGTGTCTCCCTCTCCCTCTGACCCTCCCCTGCTCGTGTTCTGTCACTCTCTGTCTCTCAAAAATAAATAAATGTTAACAAAAAAAATTAAAAATAATTATAAATAAATAAAGATGAGGTTGAAAGATAGTGGTAAGCTATCATCTACCTCCACTAAGCATAAAAGAGCAGAAGAGTACTGGAAATGAACCCCAAAGGGCTGGGTAAAAATGCTGGTTCTGCTACTTATTAGCTTTGTGACCCTGGATAAGACTTATCAACTCAACAACCTGCTGTTGCCTTATCTATTAAGTACAGTGCAGAGCACAGGGAGTTCCCACTCACTGGCCCCCTTCTGTATAACTAACTAATCACAAGCTCCATTTTCTCAGGCTGAAAACTGCAAACTTTGTTTTACTGATGTCTGTTTCCATCAAAACCTATGCACCAAAAAAAAGAAACATCAATCCTTTGAGACATCTCTCTCAAAGATCTGAACACCAATGTGCACTCAAGCTATTTTATATCTACGTAAACTTAATGTCCAACAAATAAAGAAAACATTCAAGAGCATGTAGCCCAATTTCAAATATAATCAATATGCTAAGCCATAAAGGAAACCTCAATAAATTCCAAAGAATCACTTTAGTCCAACCATAATGAGATAAAATTAGAAATAACTGATGGAAGGATAGCTAAAAATAGAAAAATCTTATACTAAGAAATCAACCTTCCCATCATGTTCACCCAGACTTCAGAATCCTGCTGAAACAGTCTGAAAGCCCTTCAGAGTACAGCTTCTACCAGTCCCTTCATATTGCCAGCAATTCCATTTCTCTGGTTAGTTCACTCTCTGTTTCTGCAATGATTCTCTGGAACCTTCTCAGCTCCCTTCAAGCCGAACTACACCTCCCCCATTACTTTCAGCAGATGTCTCCTATTTCTCCTTAGAGAGAAAACAGAATGTATTGGGGTGGAACTCTTTCAACTTCCTATATGAAAGTGCAATCCCACCTATATCAGCACCCATCCTTTCCTCTCTCCCTCCCGTGACAAAGTAAGAGGATTTCTCTTCCTATGCAACCTTCTCTCAATTTCTGGATCTCAGTCCTCACCCCTACCCCCACCACCTTCTCAGGAACATGCCCCCCAAATTAAATGTTTCACTTATCCTGTAATCCTTTTCATTAACTTCTTTATAAAGGCCTTCCTGTGAATTCATTTTTACAATCTTTAAGTGTAATGTCTTACAAGCAAGACACAAACTCAAAAACTATAATGGAAAAACAGAAAGACTTAAAGCAGGGAAACTAACCATTTCTGCTTGGGAGAAAAATGCTAACAGTAAAAGACAAGGAAAAAAATCCTACAATATTTATTAGAGACAAGAATGTATTTCCTTAGTAAATGGAATTTTTATAAATTAATAAGCAAAACAAATACAAATGGCTTACACATTTGAAAGAATACTTCTCATTCACAATAAAAGTGGTATGATTTAATATAACAATGAAATATTGCCATGACAAAAATCTAAAACTCTGAGAGAATACAGTATTGTCAAAATGTAGGGAGACAGGCAGGCTCATAAATTGTTACGAATATGAATTGCTATAATCTTTTTTTTTCATAGCACAGTGAATTTTAATGTCCTCCCCTTTGGGGAGGTCACACTGCACACTTTTGGAGATACCCCAAAGATGTCCAGTTATTCCACTTCTGGATATTTATGCAAAGGAAATGAAAACACGAACTCAGAAAGGTATCTGCACCCCCTGTTCACTGTGGCACTATCTACAATAGCCAAGATATGACAACAACCTAAGCGTATATGAATCAATGAACAGATAAAGAAAATGTGGTGTATATTTACATTGGGATATTACTGAGGTATAAAAAGAAAGAAATCTTGCCATTTTTAACAACATGGATGGACCCTAAGGGCATTAAGCTAAGTGAAATAAATCAGGCAGAAAAAGACATGTACTGGGGCTCCTGGCTGGCTCATTTGGAGGAGCATGCAACTCTTGATCTTGGGGTAGTGAGTTTGAGCCCCATGTTGGGTTTAGAGATTACTTAAAATAAATAAACGTAGGAGCACATGGATGGCTCAGTCAGTTGAGCGTCCAACTTCGGCTCAGGTCATGATCTTGCAGTTCATGAGTTCAAGCCTCTCATTGGGCTTGCTGCTCTCAGTGCATAGCCTGCCTATGATCTTCTGTCCTGCTCTTCCTCTGTCCCTCCCCAGCTCACGCACTCTCTCTCAAAAATAAACATTTAAAAAATTAAAAGTAAATAAACTTTAAAAAAAGAAAAGAAAAATATATACTGAATGATATCACTTACCTGTGGAATCTAAAAAAACAAAAAACAAAAAAACCCCTCACAGAACTCTCTAGTCAGAGAGTATTCTTAAGATTAATAGACTTGCTGTAATAACCCAAATCAAAAGGGAGGTTTAGGAAAAACAGATGTTAAAAGAGTGTCATTAAATTTTTTTTCTTAATGTTTATTTCTTTTAGAGACAGAGAGACAGAGCACAAGCAGGGGAAGAGCAGAGAGAGCCAGAGACAGAATCTGAAGCAGGCTCCAGGCTCCGAGCTGCCAGCACACTGCCCGACACAGGGCTCAAACCCACGAACCATGAGATCATGACCTGTGCTGAAGTCGGACACCTAACCGACTGAGCCACCCACGCACCCTAAAATTGTTTAAAACAATATGGCTAAACTGCCAATTGTCCAATAAAAAAATGTGCTGATTTTCCCTGATGAACATGGAGCAAAAATCCTCAGCAAGATATCACCCAACCAACCAATTCAACAATACATTAAAAAAAATTATTCACCACGACCAAGTGGGATTTATACCTGGGATGCAGGGCTGGTTCAATATCCACGAAACAATCAATATGATTCATCACATCAATAAAAGAAAGGACAAGAACCACATGATCCTCTCAATAGATGCAGAGAAAGCATTTGACAAGATGCAGAATCCTTTCTTGATAAAAACCCTCAAGAAAGTAGGGGTAGAAGGATCATACCTCGAGATCAGAAAAGCCATATAAGAAAGACCCAATGCTAATATCATCCTCAATGAGGAAAAACTGAGAGCTTTCCCCCTAAGGTCGGGAACAAGACAGGATGTCCACTCTTGCCACTGTTATTCAACACAGTATTGAAAGCCTTAGCCTCAGCAACCAGACAACACAAAGAAATAAAAGGCATCCAAATACCAAGGCCAGGAGGAGGTCAAACTTTCACTCTTTGCAGATGACATGATACTCTATATGGAAAACCCAAAAGATTCCACCAAAAAACTGCTAGAACTGATCCATGAATTCAGCAAAGTGGCAGGATATAAAATCAATGCACAGAAATCAGTTGCATTTCTATACACCAACAATGAAGCAACAGAAAGAGAAATCAAGGAATCTATCCCATTTACAATTGCACCAAAAACCATAAAATATCTAGGAATAAATCTAACCAAAGAGGTGAAAAATCTATACACTGAAAACTATAGAAAGCTTATGAAAGAAATTGAAGAAGAAACACAATGGAAAAATATTGCATGCTCCAGGATACGAAAAACAAATATTGTTAAAATGTCAATACTACCCAAAGCAATCTACATATTCAATGCAATCCCTATCAAAATAACACCAGCATTCTTCACAGAGCTAGAACAAACAATCCTAAAATTTGTATGAAACCAGAAAAGACCCTGATTAGCCAAAGCAATCTTGAAAAAGAAAAGCAAAGCAGGAGGCATCACAATCCAGACTTCAAGCTGTATTACAAAACTGTAATCATTAAGTCAATAAGGTACTGACACAAGAACAGACACTCAGATCAATGGAACAGAATAAAGAACCCAGAAATGGACCCACAAACGTATGGCAAACTAATCTTTGACAAAGCAGGAAAGAATATTCAATGGAATAAAGATAGTCTCTTCAGCAAGTGGTGCTGGGAAAACTGGAGAGTGACATGTAGAAAAATAACCTGGACCACTTTCTTACAACATACACAAAAATAAACTCAAAATGGATGAAAGACCTAAATGCAAGACAGGGAGCCATCAAAATCCTCAAGGAGAAAGCAGGCAAGAACCTCTTTGACCTTGGCTGCAGTAACTTCTTACTCAACACGTCTCCAGAGGCAAGGGAAACAAAAGCAAAAATGAACTAGTGGGACCTCATCAAAATAAAAAGCTTCTGCACAGTGAAGGAAACAATCAGCAAAACTAAAAGGCAACCAATGTAATGGGATAAGATATTTGCAAATGACATATCAGATAAAGGGTTAGTATCCAAAATCTATAAAGAACTTATCAAACTCAAACACCCAAAAAACAAATAAACCAGTGAAGAAATGGGCAACAGACATGAACAGGCACTTCTCCAAAGAAGACATCCAGATGGCCAACTAACACATGAAAAAATGCTCAACATCCCTCATCATCAGGGAAATACAAATCAAAACCACAATGAGATACCACCTCACACCCATCAGAATGGCTAACATTAACAACTCAGGCAACAACAGATGTTGGTAAGGATGCGGAGAAAAAGGATCTGTTTTGCACTGCTAGTGGGAATGCAAACTGGTGCAGCCACTCTGGAAAACAGGATGGAATGTCCTCAAAAAAATTAAAAATAGAACTACCCTATGACCCAGCAATTGCACTACTAGGTAATTATCCAAGGGATACAGGTATGCTGTTTCGAAGGGACACATACACCCCAATGTTTATAGCAGCACTACCAACAATAGGTAAAGCATGGAAAGAGCCCAATGTCCATCGATGGATGAATTGATAAAGAAGTGGCATATATATACAATGTAGTATTACTTGGCAATCAAAAAGAATGAAACCTTGGAACTATGTGGATGGAACTAGAGGGTATTATGCTAAGTGAAATTAGTCAGTCAGACAAATATCATGTGACTTCACTCATATGAGGACTTTAAGATACAAAATCGATGAACATAAGAGAAGGGAAGCAAAAATAATATAAAAACAGGGAGGGGGACAAAAACACAAGAGAGTCTTAAATATGGAGGACAAACAGAGGGTTCCTGGAGGGGTTGTGGAAGGGGGGTATGGGCTAAATGGGTAAGGGCATTGAATCTACTCCTGAAATCATTGTTGCACTATATGCTAACTAACTTGGATGTAAATTTAAAAAATAAATAAAAATTTAAAAAATAATAATAATGTAATTCAAAATTTAAAAAATGACTCAATCGTAATAGTCAATGCTCTTTGTCAGTTGGGACTTATTTCAAACAAATCATCTACACATTATTTTTGCTTCTACATGTTGTTTGGGATTCCTCCAAAACGGACACTGGATCTATGAGGGAATGTTCCCAAAATGAGCATTCCAGGAGAACCAGCAGGATGTTGCAAAGGCTTCTGATGGCCAAGACTTGGATGTCTCAAAACATCATCTCTGCCTACTCAATGGTTCCAGCCAGTTGCAAGGGCAGGCCAATTCAAGAAGAATGAAGATAAGGTTTGGATGCTAGGATTGGGGGCCATCTTTGGAGACCAGCTACCAAATGTATTACCTTTTGTAACCATCCAGTTTTCCAAAACAGTTACACTAATGTATAGATGCTCCAGGCCCTCCACAGTCTCATTAATACTTGAAACTTTCAGTACTTTTCATTGTAGCCATCCTGGTGAGTGTGTATAGGCATATAATAGAGATCTTAATTTGCATTTTCCTAATGAGTGTGTTGGTGAGCAACTCCAAATCTGACCACTTGAATGTTCTCTGATGTTTTGTTTGTAGAAATCTTTAGCTATTTGAAACACATATTCTATGTCAAATATATCCATCACTCACCCTCTTATATGAGGTTTGTCTTTGCCATCTTGATAATGTTGTCCATTTATGAAAAAGTTACCAATTACAATAAAATCCAAAATATTTTTAAAATAAGTAAATAAAATGAAAAATAAAATTATTCTAAAAGTATCTGCATATTTACATTTTAGACAACTGGTTTCAAAACTGTTACCAAAACTATTCCTTTAACTGCTGCAAAGTAAACATTTGCTATCCTCATTCTAAATATTTTGGTTTAATCATTTTAATTCATGTTTTGTTCCTTATATTAAAAATTCTAGCATTAAAAAGTAATCCAAGGTGATTTTCATCAAAGTTATAAATTGAAACAGCATGTCTTCCACCTTTCTGGGTTAAAACCCACCTGCTACTCCAGCATAATTTCCATTAGGACAATTAGATAAAAGGGTGGTTCTTTAAAATAAAAAGGGTTGTTTTCAGTTTGTTTAAAATGCAGGAATACTACTTTTCCTGTTTCTCCCCACTCCCCTCATCATTCCATTATTATCTCCAAAAGTGATAGAATCAGAGACAATGATTCCAGCTGGAATGCTGGGCATAATTACATCTTTTAAAAACTAGCATTATATCATTCACAACATAGACCACTTTCTGATAAAAGTAGATCACTTCAGGTTTCTAAGAAGATCTTTAAAAACTAAAAGGCTGAACTATATGTTAGCACCCATAAATGTTCTTTAAATGAAAATCTTTTTTTAAATGCCTTCAGCTGAATTGCAAAAGAACCGTCCTAACCTAAAGTACACCAATTTGTTCAGTTTACTCCTATAATTAAGCCTATTTAAGTACCTAAATAACTAGCAAGTGTTGGGGGGAGGGGGGAGAATGAGCTTAAACCTCTAGAACAACTAGCAAAAGAAATGGCTCCATTTATGATTATAACATAGTTTGAAGATTCAAATGACTTTTTAATGCCTCATGCATTCAAACAACAAGCATTTATAAGTGTCTACATGTGCCACTAGGAAACAAATGACAGGAGGCAATTTCTTCAGCAAATCTACATTGTCCATTCACTCCTAACTGGTATTCTGATTCTGACTGGCTTAGACAAAGCTATACTAGGTGTGATCTATTCTGGTCCACTACCAGTTCAGAGGGATGTCCAAGACACAAGCATAATTCTCAAACCAATCTGGAATTCATAAAAAAAAAAAAAAAAAAAAAGTTGTGAAAAATATCCCTCAGTCTGAACCTGGTTGAAGTTCTGAATTCAAGGAATTAAAGTGACCTTCCAGGCTTCTCCTGGATCATCAATAACTGATGCTAAGGAGGGAATGAGAACACAAACACATCCACAGAGAGGCATATGGATATAGAAACTCACAGAGACACCAACAATCACACAGACACATGGATAGGCTGAGAGCCTATCATTCAGAATGAGCAGAGAATTATCCTTTGAATCTTCAGTGATGTCTTTGTTATTCATTTTTCATTTATTCTGCAAACAAGAATTAAGCACGGAGAACCTACTTTGTGCCAGGCAGTGAACTAGGCTCTGCAGACCCAGAAGATTCAGAAAACCAAGTATTTACTTAAAGGAGTATGTGGTCACCAGGTGGGCAATATGAGAGCAGCTAAACAAAAGGATAGGATGAGATATAGCCTTGGCAGACCCAGAGGCAAGAGAAGGTCCTAGTCTTGTGCAAGTTGCCTCAAGTAGTTTGTCATACCTGGTGCTTTAACAGCAGAGAACTAAGACAGATAAGGCTGACAAAAGGCAGGGACCAGGCTCTCAAGGATCTTGCAGGTCACACTAATGTGTCTGTACTTTCACCCAAGGGCATCAAGAACCCTTAAGCGGGAGAATGGTATAATCAGATTATGTGTTAGAAATAATGGATAAACAAGATGTGTATATATATGAAATGGAATATTACTCAGCAATCAAAAAGAATGAAATCTTGCCAAGTGCAACCACGTGGATGGAACTAGAGTGTATTATGCTAAGCAAAATTAGTCAGAAAAAGACAAACATCATATGAATTCACTCATGTAGATTTTAAGAAACAAAAAGATGAACATAGGGGAAGGGAAGCAAAAATAATATAAAAACAGAGAGGGAGACAAACCGTAAGAGACTCTTAAATATAGAGAACAAACTGAGGGTTGCTGGTGGTGTGTTTAGTGGGGGAATGGGCTAACTGGGCGATGGGCATTAAGGAGGGCACTTGTTGGGATGAGCACTAGGTGTTATATATAAGTGATGAATCACTAAATTCTACTCCTGAAAACAGTATTACACTATATGTTAACTAACTTGGATTTTAATTAAAACAAATAAAAATAAAATAAAACTAAGAAAAAAAACAGACAAGAAAACACTGGGCTCATAATTTTCCCAGTACTTGAAATGGGAACATTACTTGAAAAAGACAAAACATTACCAAACATAAGATAAGATTAAATCAATATTAAATGAACACATAACTACAGGGGTGCCTAGGTGGCTCAGACAGTTAAGCATCTGACTTCGGCTCAGGTCATGATCTCGCAGTTCGTGGATTCGAGCCCCCCACTGGGCTCTGTGCTGACAGCTCAGGGCCATAGCCTGCTTCAGATTCTGTGTCTCCCTCCCTCTCTGCCCCTCCCTCATTTGCACTCTGTCTCTCTCTCTCTCTCTCTCTCTCTCTCTCTTTCTCTCTCTCTCAATCTCTCTCTCTCTCTCTCTCAAGAATAAATATTAAAAAAATAAATTAAAAAATGAACACCTAACTACATATAAAGAACTCAGAAACATCTGGCATTTGTGAACAAGATTTAAGCCAAGACAATTCATCTTATGGAACTTCAGAAAGAGAAGAAAAATTTCCATAGCTAAAAAGTCTAAAGTACTTTCTAGGCCTTTCTGAGCTGGTGCTAATAGTTCCCCTTCCTTAGTCTATTTGTAAGAAGCAAATGATGAACTAGTAGAGTCTAAAATTACATTATCAAGTCGTAATTTCCTAAAAATAATTTTTAAATTGTATTTTCAAAAAATTTTTTAATATTTATTTATTTTTGAGAGAGAGACAGAGCATGAATGGGGGAGGGGCAGAGAGCGAGGGAGACACAGAATCTGAAGCAGGCTCCAGGCTCTGAGCTGTCAGCACAGAGCCCGACATGGGGCTTGAACACACAAACCGTGAGATCATGACCTGAGCCAAAGTCGGATGCTCAACCAACCATGCCATCCAGGTGCCCCTAAAAATGATTTTAAGAAACCTGCTGAAATATCTAACAATTACACTTAAAAATATTTTTACTATAGAATATAATAAATAGGCTAAATTGGATAAAATATTGAATAGCTAGTTACCTACCACCCAGCTTTATCAAATCTTTACATTTTAACATACTTATTCTAAAATTTAAGTAATAAAACATTAGATACAGCTGAAGCCTCCCTTTGTATCCTATTTCCTCAGAGAAAATGTCCCCAAGCTATGCAACAGTCCATTTTAGAAATACATTCTGATTTATTTATCCAGTTTTGTGGCATCTGCTAGTTACCCCCATAAAACAGACTCTTCATCCATTCTTCTGCTGACGTGTTTTTTCTTCTCTTTTCCATAGTTCTTTATGTAATCTAAATAACAATCCATAATCAATTATTTTTAATTCAAGTATTTTCTCCCAGTCTGTGTTCTGCCTTTTCACTTTTTCTAGGATGCTTTTTCTTGGCTTAAAGTTTTAAATTTTAGTATAGTCAAATGTATCCATCTTTATCTTCACAATTTAGGCTTTCCTATCTTGCATAGGAAATTCTTACTATTCCCAGGTTCATAAAGATATTCCTCTATATCTTCTTTAAGAAGTTTAAGACATTAATTCTCTGTAATTTATGTTTATGTTTAAAGAAAAGATACCTAATTTTATTTTACTTTTCACATAATCGTCTCAGCCTCTCATCCATATTTATTGACTAGACCATATTTATTTCCCTACTGATTTTCAGTGCCAAGTCAATAGTACATCAAGTTTTCATGCAGGTTCTGAACTTTCTACTTTGTTCCATTTGGCTGTCTGTCTAATGGAACACTGAATGGTTCTGTTGACTAAAAGCAGGTATATATAAAGAGAAGTAATAGGAAATTAGACTAAAAAGCTAGATTAAGTACAGTTTAAGTAGAATTGTGAATATAATGAATGGTCTCCCACCAGCCTTCAAATCTGCTTGGGCACACTAATTTAGAGCAGGAGTCAGCAAATTATGACTTGTGGGCCAAACTCAGCCCAACACCTGTTTCGGTAAATAATTATTTGTTGGAGTATATTTATTTATGTATTTCTGTGGCTGCTTTGACAGCAGTTCAGCAGGAGAACTGAATAATTGGAAGAGAGGTCATATGGCTCCCTAAGCCTAAAAGGTTTCCTATGTGGTCCTTTAAAGTAAATATTTGCCCAATAAATAAATAAATAAATATTTGCCAACCCATGATCTAGAGATCTGACTATAATCTCAGCATAGATCCCACAGTACTGATTCCTCTTTATGGCCTATGAAATTTTGCTTCCATAACCAAAGTAGTCAGCTTTGGTTGATAAGGACAGGAAACATTCCAATCCTCAACATTATGAAATAGGGCTATATCCCTTCCTTTAAATTCATTTCAAGGGACATATTAAAGATATTCTCATCTATGTTGATGTCATAATTTCACCTTAGGAATTATGACAAAACTTAAAATATAATTGAATACACTGGTTAATTATTCTGTAGACAGAAACAGGCCTGTTACACTCTGTTTTCTCAAATTTCAGATTTTAAATGAGTCTGGGATGTGTTAGTTCTCAAAAAACAATGTGGTCTGACTCCTGATCATACTGCTTACAGATAATGCCACCATTGGGTTAAGACATAATTTTGCTTCAGCTTTCATAAAAATTTGATACAAGAAATGTTCATTTAAAAATATTCCTGGTCTTTAATAAAGCTGTAGCTATAGATGTTGCCCATTTTGTATTCAATGGTACTTATGGTTTTCTAATAAATAAAGGGATCAGGGAAATTTTACCCAAATCATGCTGCTCAACCTATTTTACCTATAGGAAATCCTGGTTCTAAGAAGAAGAATGGAGAGAATAAGTGTTCACTCCTTTCAGTGGAAGAGAGAAGGGAAGAACTGAGGAAAAACAGCAAATAGCCTAATCTTGGGATCCAGACAAGTAGGGCTCCCACATCTCCCAGGAGGAAAGGCTACAGCCCAGCATTCCAGGTATCCTGCTCATAGCCTCCAGGTCCTACAAGCCTGAACAAGAAAAGCATCAAGACCTGAGATTAGCTGGCTTTAAAGGCAGAGCAGGTCTTTTCTATGTGAACTATGCATTGTTCTTAAGAGGGTAAAGACAGGTATCCAAATAAAAGATGATAGGATGTAAGAGGAAGTTGGAAATAATTTCTCATTAGGGAAATCCTGAAAAGTATGTTGTAGAGAGCAGGAGGAAAAGGAATACTGTGCCTTCCACTCCTATTCCCAGGTCTCTTAGGCTATGATGTCTCCTCCCAAGAGATGAAAAAACCTGGCTACCTGTATACCCCTGATTAATGGAAACAGAGATGTTCACAGTAGCTCCACACTCTATTTAATTCTCTCCCTCCCTGACTCTAGAAATGCTTGATTTGGCTGTGTAAAAGTAATTCTAATTATAGTGATTTACATGAACTACTTACCATTTATGCCTAATTACCTCACAGCACAATAACAATTATGCATACATTAAATGTGTCAGATTAACCTGGTGGTAGGTTTTATTTGATAACAAAGGTGAAGTGTTCATAAATGCTCATTCTTCATAGTTTGTTGCTTCTGCACAATGGTCATCTGCTCATAACTTTTTCAAATTCTTAATAGAGAAAACATTGTTATACAGGTATGTCAAAGCAACCTAATAGGCTGCCACCAGGGTTTTTCTCACCAATAATTCAGATGTATTTTATTTTAATACTATAGCTTAGCTTTACAGCAAGTTTCTTAAGAGTACAATGAAAAAAAAAAAGTCCACTATAATAAATGTTTAAATATCTGCATTAACAACAAATGCCTAGGGGCACTCAGATGGCAGAACACATGACTCCTGATCTCAGGGTTGTGAGTTCCAGCCCCACAATGGGCGTAGAGCTTACATTAAAAACAAAAAACAAATACCTATATTGCTAAGTGAAATAAATCAGACAGAGAAAGACAAATGCTGTATTCTTTTCATTTATATGTAGAATTCTAAAAAAGCAAAATTTGTAAAATGGTGGTTACCAGGGGCTGGAGGCAAAATACTGGTCCAAGAGTACAAACTGACAGCTATAGGATAAGTTTTGGGGGTCTAAAGAACAGCATGGTGACGAAAATTAGTAAGACTGTATTATATACTCAAAATTAGTTAAGACAGATCTTAAGTGTTTTTATCGCCAAAAAAAAAAAAGTAATTATGTGAGGGGATGGCGATAATAACTAACCTCACTGTGGTCATCTTTTGTAATACATGAGTATCAAATCATCACATGTACCCCTTGAACTTTCATAAGCTATATGTCAATAATTTCTCAATACGCTTAGAAAAAAAATAAAATTATAAATCCTACCTTCCGAAATCAACAAGTTTAAAAATAAAGTTCTCCTTTCACTAAAAAAACCTAGTAGCCCAAATTTTCCTTCTCTGTTACGTGGCATATCAGTGCTTACTTTTAGAAGAAATAGGTTTTCAACTATGTGGTCAATTAATCTTCAACGAAGCAGGAATCCAACGGAAAAAAGAAGTTTCTTCAATAAATAGTGTTGGGAAAATTGGACAGCAACATGCAAAAGATGAAACTGGACAACTTTCATAGACCATACACAATAAATTCAAAATGGATTCAAGACCTAAATGTAAGACAGGAAACCATTAAAATCCTAGGAGGACATAGGCAGTAACCTCTTTGACATCAGCTGTAGCAACTTCTTACTAAATATGTCTCCTAAGACAAGGAAAACAAAAGCAAAAATAACTATTGGGACTTCATCAAAATAAAAAGCTTCTGCACAGCTAAAGAAACAATCAACAAAACTAAAAGGAAACCTACAGAATGAGAGAAGATAGTTGCTAATGACATATCCAATAAAGGGTTAGTATCCAAAATACATAAATAACTTTTACAACTCAACACCCAAAAAAACAAATAATCCAGTTAAGAAATGGGCAGAAGATATAAATAGACATTTGTCCATAAAAGACATACAGATGGCTAACATACATCACTCATCATCAGGGAAATATAAATCAAACCATAATGAGATAACACCTTACACCTGTCAGAATAGCTAAAAGTAACAACACGAGAAACAACAGGTGTTCTAAGATACTGAGAAAGGGGAACCCACTGTTGGTGGGAATGCAAACTGGTGCAGTCACTCTGGAAAATAGTATGGAGGTTCCTCAAAAAGTTAAAAATAGAACTACTCTATGACTCAGCAATTGCACTACTAGGTATTTACCCAAAGGATACAAAAATACTGACTCAAAGGGATACATGCACCCTGATGTGCCCAAATGTCCCTCAACTGATGAATGGATAAAGAAGATGTAGTATACACACACACACACACACACACACACACACACACACACACACACACTGGAACATTACTCAGCCATAAAAAAAAAAAAAATGAAATCCTGATGGAGCTCGAGTGTATTATGCTAAATGAAATAAGTCAGTCAGAAAAAGACAAATACTGTCTATAAAAACTGGACCTTGGGCTGATGTTACTCCTCGTGAGGATTCAAAGCCCCAGAGGGAACCAGCCAGACCACCCTTGCCCAAAACGGTAAGGGACTTCCTCTCTTGCCCTTCGGAGGGATCCTTCCCTCCCTCTCCTTTCTCTCTTCAGATCTTCAGTGGTCTAACCCTAGTACTCCTCGGATGGCTAAAGGTCTCTGGCCAGGGCAGCTCCCTGGTGTGGTCTGGAAGGTCTGAAAGTGAAGGACCCCTTCCCTCTCCTCTATTCAATAAACTTCTAGATCTTTAAAAAAAAAAAAAAAAAACTAAAGCTTTTATATATGTTTTATTCAAATTATATTAGATGTTTGGGTCTTTTTCAATGTTAAAGATTCAGCAAACTTAAACTACAGGACAAATACTACCAAAAAGAGATGTTGATCTCTTTACAAAAGACTATTCACAGATGCATTAGGACTAAACAAATATAAGCTTTAAGTAGACATATTTAAAACTACCCGAGATATCTAATGTCTCACTTCTATTAGATTACAACTACACCTTAAAACCAGGGATCCTACATACTAAATATTACATTTACTTACTGCTAAATAGCTGTCAATTTACTAGGCAGACCCATCACTGCCAATTCAGAAATCAAAAGAGGAAGTGTGGGAGAATACCCCTAAAAAGAGCCAAACAACAGTTAAAAAAAAAAAAAAAAACATGTTGAATTGGCAACCAGATACATTAATGATTAAAGGATACTTTTCACCGGATGTGAGTTCACCAGTAACAGTAAGATGAACCCTAAGGATGATACAGAATGGGGAGGAGGAAAAAAAAGGACTGTATTTCTAAAAGGGAGAGAGAGGAGTAGAAAGAGAACAAATTAGAACATTTATGAAAGCAATGTAACTCTCAGATAACCAAAAACCCAGTTGAGTAAAACATCCTGTTTCCTGGCTATGACACGTAACTATGCCAATATTTTGTTTGGAAGACCATCTGTATTACAAACTATAATTAGGTACACAGTACATAAGCAGTCTACGTTTTCCAAACTTTTTGGTTCTTTACTCACCTATAAACTTTTAGAAACACTGGAAAAAGAAGGGGTTGCCAGCTAAAGGGAGAATTCATTATTACTTCCTATAACCATTGTGCTGGACTGGCCAATCATAGTGGCCACCACCCTCACAGTCTACTTCTAGGGGGAACCACCATGCTCATGGGAGCCCTGGATGGTACCTTATGCAGAGATCTGATCTGTATAAGACCTGGCTAGTGGCCTCTGAAAAACCTGGTATGAAAGCTCTGCCAAAACAGGGATAACGTGATTGGATGTCCTATCGGGTTCTTAGTCGGGAATTTAAACCACTGATACAGGAAGAGAATTAAGAAGCTGAGAGAACAAACAGAAATGGAAATGGACATGGGGGAAAGGAACAACAAAGTAAGTGAACGACATGAATGGCACAGCACTGGAGGAAGACCCGGCAAGTACCTGTTACTACTGCCAGTCAAGTCATCAGCAGCTTTCAGAGCCACTGATGCAAAGCCAGCTGAGGCCTCGCTGTAGGAGGGAGATGCCCTTCATTGTTATTTGCATATGTAGTCTTTCTCTAAATCTCCATTTCCTTCTGTAACCTAAATGAATCCCTACTCCGTTTAACCAAAAGACATTCACACAATGACAGCCTTTTTTTTTTTCATAAAAATAAAACTATCTAAGTATACACTAAAGATGTTTTTAAGTAAAATTACCTTGATTACAGGTTTTTTTAAATTTATTTGAGAGAGAGAAAGAGAGAGAGAGAGAGAGAGAGAGAGAGAGAGAGAGAGAGAGTGTGTACAAGCAGGGGAGGGGCACAGAGAAGGAGAGACAGACTCCAAAGCAGGCTCTCCACCATCAGCACAGAGCCCGATGCGGGGCTCAAACTCACAAACCATGAGATCATGACCTGAGCCGAGATCAAGAGTCAGATGCTTAACCAACTATACCACCCAGATGCCCCTAGAGTTTTTAAATAAAGTACTACTAACATATGTTATACAGAACCTTTCCTCTAAAGGCCTCATAATAACAGAAAATTTGTGTTGGTGGGGGGAAATGGTTTGGCCAGTTAATTAAAGAAAACTAGTTTCTCTGGTTGAGCCATACTCTAATTCTTATTACTATTAATACCTCTCATAATTTGAAGATGGCACTGCTGATGACAATGGCTTCTATAATGGGATAAGGAGGGGCACCTGGGTGGCTCAGTTGTTTAAGAGTCTGACTTCGACTCAGGTCATGATCTCGCAGTTCATGAGATCTAGCCTACATCAGGCTCCAGGCTGATAGCTCAGAGACCACTTGGGATTCCCTCTCTCTCCCTCTCTGCCCCTCCCCCACTCTCTCACATGCTCTCTCAAAATAAATAAATAAACACTTAAGGGGGAAAAACAGGGTACCTGGGTAGCTCAGTCGGTTAAGCGTCCAACTTCTGCTCAGGTCATGATCTCATAGTTTGGGGGTTTGAGCCCCGTGTCAGGCTCTGTGCTGACAGCTGAGAGCCTGGAGTCTGCTTCTGATTCTGTGTCTCCCTCTCTCTCTGCCCCTCCCCTGCTCATGCTCTGTCTCTGTCTCTCTCTCTCTCAAAAATAAATAAACATTATAATGGGATAAGGAATGGGAATTTTCCTGTTGGCTCAGAATTTCAGCAAAAGCTCAAAGCTAAGGACAAGGAGAAACAAGTTTCCCTACATTCTGAAGAGAGTATTAGTCATATCCGTGCAGGAATTACTTTAAAAAGAAAAACAAAAGGCAAAAATATCCCTAAAAACAAACTGAAACTGAAGAAAGTAATCAAGGTAGAAAGCTCTTAGCTAAGTAAGGAATGCTGTGGCATCCATCTTCCCCAGATAAACCGCACACTAAGAGTGGTGGTCCCTAAGAGAAATATCCAAAAAGACTAGGATTGAGGGTATGACAATATGGACATCCCCCACCCCAGCCGGATGCTTGTTTAGGTGAGGAAATCCACAGGCAGTTACCAAAGCAGGCTATGGAGGTGTTCGTGGGAGTACCCGACACGTGTTCCCAGGAGGCTGACGGAACCTGGAGTATGGATTAGAGAAAGGAGATGCTATTCTCCCTGTGGCCTAAGTAGACATCATAAAAGGTGTCCTGACTAGAGCTGTCCTGAAAGGAGCCCACTCAAGAAGGTTAAGTGAAAAGGCAAGGGGAGCCAGCAGAAAGCAGTGGTGCAAGGTGTTCAACTAGAGTCCTAAGAGGCCCAAAACTGGAGCAGTGGGGAAGTCCCCCCAGGGTCCAAAAGAACCCACCATTGTGCCCCTCAACAAAGAGCTAGCATGTCAGTGTCTACCACACCAAAGGCTCTTAAGTGGGCACTGAAGACTCTGCTGTTTCGCTCCAATCTTCCATCCCTCTCATCCTGACCCTGGAGAAGCCAGGCAAGCAGACAGAGGAGGAGGAGAGAAAGGGAAAGAACAAATCACTCCGCCTTCCATATTGCTGATCCTGGGACAGGCCTGAGCCAGAGACAGGGGAAGTTTTTGAATTCCACAGCTGTCATTTGGACTAGACTACGTCAGTCATTATCTAAATATGAAGCTTTCTGAATCCCCCACGAAGGTAAAAGAAAGCTATGGAGCATCAAGAGATCAGAAATGGAGATCCAATAGAGCTTGTTTAAAGGAACTGGTGAGAAATCTTAAAGCGGTTTCATGATTGTACCAACTGCACTTAATCCATTTTATAAAATGTCTACACTTTTAACTGTTTGATCTTTAATATCATAACACAAACCTTACCTTTGAAAAAAGTCCTCCCGTCTCTATACCATATCCTTTAAGGTCCTCATGTAATTTCTGCAAACACTGTATGACTCTTCTTTGATGTTCATCATCCTTTAGCTCATGAGCTTTGATCAGAAAGTCATAGTGGTCCAGTGGTCCATGGCAAACAGCCAAAGCTTTTGAATAAACCTCTGTAGCTGCTGTTGGAGACATAATCTCAGGTGTTTGAACTGTATAGGCTATAAACAAAAATATATAGACTTTCTTAGAGGAAGGTATTTAATAGTATTCCACATGTTTCTTAATGGTCCCATTAAAACCTTTAAGTTACAAGTATGTATATGTGAGCTTTTATTGAAAATCTCTTTTTGATAAAAATAAAACACATTCCGTTCAATAAATATAATCATCTCCTTTTAATAAAGGAGTAGGGGCACCTGGGAGGCTCAGTCAGTTAAGTGTTCAATTTTTCATTTTGGCTCAGGTCATGATGTCATGGTTTGCGAGATCAGGCCCCTGTGCTGTCAGTGCAGAGGCTGCTTGGGATTCTTTCTCTCCCTCTCTCTCTGTCCCTCCCCTGCTCACACTCTTTCTCTCAAAATAAATAAACATTTAAAAAAATAAAATAGGGGAGCCTGGGTGACTCAGTCAGTTAAGCATCCGACTTTGGTTCAGGTCATGATCTCACGGTTCATGGGTTCGAGCCCCATGTCCAGCTCTGTGCTGACAGCTCAGAGCCTGGAGCCTACTTCGGATTCTGTGTCTCCCTCTCTCTCTGCCCCGCCCCCACTTGCACTCTTGTCTCTCCCTGTCTCAAAAACTAACATTAAAAAAAATTTAATAAAATAAAAAGGAATAAACTCCAAACCCCATAAGCTATCATTGTAACCTCTCTTCTAGAAAACCTAACCTGCCACAGAGTCTCTGCTTTGTCTCTACTCCATTAAATAAGCTACTTGGGTTCATCAGATCCTTCCCCACAGCAGGGCTGGCCCCTCTGAATTAGGCCTAATTCTGGCTCTTAAGTACCAAGGCAGAGACACAGAGACTAGTCACAAAGGGTTTTCTACTGCCCCTTTATTATTCTTCAAAAACACACAGCATTCAGATATTACCACATTGATTTCAGCCCTCTGCTTATAAGATTCCTTCCTTTTTCCACAACTTTTAAGATGGACATAAAGAGCTGAAACACAATAGAGTGTCTATTTCAAGCAGTGAGCTTTTCTGATCCTCTTTTAGCTTCTCCTGGGAGAGAAATGATTGGCTGTGGCAAGATCAATCATAACTATTCCTTATCTGGGGCAGGTTCAATGAGCAGAAACTCCCTATTTTTATTTTATTTATTCTTTTATTGAAGTAGAATTGAGACACAATGTTATATTAGTTTCAAGTGGACAACATAGTGATTCAATAATTCTATACCTTGTGCAATGCTCACCACAATAAGTGTAGTCACCATACAAAGTTATAATATTATCGACTATCTCTCTCTCTATTTTGTAAAAGCAACAATAAACAGCAGCAAACTGCTGCAAACAGCACATTTTTAGATAGGGCTGGTGCCCAAACTTTTGCAAAGACACACTGCCAGTATTGTTCTTATTTCACTGAATACCACGTTTCCTTTGTTTCAGTAACATGAAAATTACTTACCTTGGGGGAAAAAAATTAACAGTCAAGGTTATTTCCATCTTTTTCCCAAGAGAGGAAAAAAAATTCTAAATAAACAATGAATGTTGGGGATAGGGCAGGGCTGTCTTCTAATAGCTGTTCTTCCTTTCTGAATAAGTTTTAGTTGGGTGCAAGGCTGCCCAGCTTAATAACCCATTTCTGGCCTCTCAAGCAGCCAGGCACGGCCATATGGCCAGTTCTAGCCAATGGAATGTCACCTGAAATGTGCAGCTCTGGTACATGCCCTCACAGAGAAAGGGCAAGCCCCTCCTCTTCCCCCTCTCCCCTGACTTCTTCTAACTGCATTGTAGTTCTTTTCAGTTTCAGACAAGAAACTGTCTTGCTTTTCAACCAGGTCCTCAGCCAATCATCCATCAGTACTACTCATTTTATATAGCAAATACTCTAATCCATCACCTCCCACTCTTTCTCATACCACCACCCTAGCTGGGGGCTCTCGTGGTCTCTGGCTTGGCCTCCCTGCCTCTGATCACCTCCACTGCCCCCAAATTTACCACAATCTCTAAATTATCTTCCATCAACTATAGAAGTGATCTTGCTAAAATCCAAATGTGATTTTATCTGTATTTTTCTTGAATTTCATCTCACTGTTTAAAGGATGGTTTTCAAATATAATTTTAACAGCAGCACCTTTTTTTTTAGCATACAAAATCTTGCATGGAATCCTAAATTTATTAAAGAGAAAAGTGGGAGGGGGGCACAAAACCCCACCCTCTTCACATCTTCCTCATTTCTGTAACTGTACCACCCCTATTTCCAAAGCAGCCCCTGAAACCACTTTTCCATCTTATAGAATCACATTAAGTACAAACAGTCTGCAGAAAAGAGTTGGCACAGCAGGCCTGAGATTACTGTCCTTGGAAAGGTCTGCTTGCTCGGTGGACCCTTGGCTGGGAATTTGGATTCCAAGAGGGTTCCCACCATTCCCAGAAATGAAAAGAGTGACTCACTGTGCCTGAACTGTTTATAGCAGGTATAAGCAACGTGATTTATGCTGAACACCTAGTTTCCTTTCTACACATCCATAATTTTGGTACATGGTATGCAAAAAGTAGCTATGTGACCGCCCCCACCCCACCCTAGGCATTGAGTCTCTAAGGAGCTTCCCTAACAGACAATAATTCATATCTGTTGGCACAATTCATTACTGGAGGAGCTAAGCATGTCTTATGTGACTCCATTGGGAGAAGACTCTTGGAAGCTTGCACCTAATTTCTTCCAGATTTTACCCCACATGCCTTTCCCCTTTGCTGTATTGTTTTTGTATCCTTTTGCTGTAATAAATCATAGTCATGAGTACAACTACATGCTGAGTCTTGTGAATTCTCCTAGCAAGTCATCAAACCTGGAAGTAGTCTTGGGAATCCCCCAGCAGAGGATCCTCATTCTGGGGTTCAAGAAATCCAGAATAGGACCCCAGTCTGCATTTCCAGACTACTCTCCCTCTACTCTCCAAAAGGCATCCACTGGTACAAGAAATAATTATCTATCACATGTAATGGGTAACAGGGTAATAGAGAATATCAAGGTTGCTTTTTTTTTATTTTAAGTGGGGGTGGAGGGGCAAAAAAAATGCAGCAGTAATGTATCAGATCAACTGGCACTAGCAAGTAAAAGAAATTTGGGTACTGAGAAACTGGTTATGAAACTATTCTAGGAGGGAAATAATAAAGGCCTAAATTGGGATGGGCAATAGTAGAAATGTCAGAAAGCTGATTAGAATGGAAAATGAAAAGGCAGATTCAATAATGGGAGTTGCCTTCTAGTCAGGTAGATTACTTACCACATCTCAAATCCATTCTTTCATTTCATAGTCATGCCTTTGTTCATACAGATTCCCTGGCTGGGCATCCTCCTCTTCCAACCTCTGCCGGCCTAATCTCTCCCTCGCAAAACCTCAGCATCCTTCAAAGTCCCTCAGCTCCCTACCACCAAAACCTCCAACCTTACCTGTATCTACCCCATCCTTTTCTCTTTCCTTAGCCTAAGAGTTGTTTCTCATTCCATCAAGGATATTAATGCCTTCTTGTCCTCTAATGAGAGGCTTTCAAATTTTTGAACCCTATTTAATAATCATGATCCAATATTCACTCATGTATAAATAACTGAAAAACAATTTTCATGAAATAAGACATTTAGTAAGAGTATAAAATGATTTAAAAAGAAAACTATGCATGATATACTCTGGTATTTTTAATAATATTTTACTATATATATGTGTAACCTATATATGTACTAAGAACTACTAGATTTAGTTATATTAAATGCCATATATTATACTTATTTACCTTTTTGTTTTCTGTCTGCCTTCCCCACCCAGAGTATATGTTTGTTTGTTTGTTTCTTTCTTTCTTTCTTTCTTTGTTTTCCCCCAGAGTATACGTTCTTAGAGGACAGGAATTTTTGTCTGCTTTGTTCAATGCTGTATTCCCCAGTGAACAGTGCCTGGTACAAAATTGGTGCTTATTAAATATTTCTTGAATCTCCTCCCTTCCTACTTTTCCAGAGATGTCATTCTCTTCACTAACCACCTCTGTATTATATCATCAATCCCCTCTCTACCAGCTTTTTCATACCAACTCAACCCTTTCCTATCTTCAAATTATATAACAACAACAAAACCAGTCATAAGACATCTGCTCTCCCTCCTTTCCTTCACAAGCCAAACCACTTGAGTTACCTTTACTTTTTCTGGCCACTCCCTCACATCCTGCTCAATTCTCAATCCGTTGCAGTCAAGCTTCTTCTGAGACAGATGCTGCCAAGTTGACCCAAGGCCTACTGTTGCCAAATCCAGGAGCTACTCTTCAGTATTCCTATTCCTTTTCACAGTCATAAAATATCTTTTTTAAAGACAGTCATTAGAAAGATCAGGGCTGTGGGCAAAGTATGTTGTTTCTCTTGGCTTGCAGAGAGGCTTAACGTTCTTTGCTTCTACTTTTTTACTGGCTTAACATCTT
Source organism: Cryptoprocta ferox (assembly GCA_028646485.1). Classification (NCBI taxonomy): domain Eukaryota; kingdom Metazoa; phylum Chordata; class Mammalia; order Carnivora; family Eupleridae; genus Cryptoprocta; species Cryptoprocta ferox. The sequence goes on from CM053577.1 coordinate 51,805,071, forward strand.
TATTTAGTAGTATATACTTCGCCTGCATTTTTCAAAAAAGAGAACCAAGGCACTGATGTGTTAGCAGGCATAAAAAGAGAAATAGCATTCATCCAGTTCCACATGTAAGGAGCCTGAAAGTTGCCAGTCTATCCTAACAATGAAAACGCTGAGCAGACTGAAAAACCAACATCTCTTCCCAGACCCAAAGGATAAGGGAGGATGCAGGGCAAACCACTGCCCCTAAGATTAAGGAGAAAGACAGGCAAATACAGGGAGTAATCGCTTACCAGAGCAGAGACTCACAAATGGAAACCACCCCAGGACCCAGTGTCAGGGTAGGAAAACCTGAACTTATTTAACAAATTGCTGGAAGCTCAATGTGGACAACTCAGAGTTAAAAAAAAAAAAAAAAAAAAAAAAAACTCCAGCATAGAGGGGCTCCCACACTCTTCTGAGTTTTACCTCCAGGAGTTAACCAAGTTCTTCATGTTAATAAAGGAAAAATCCCCTTATGCTTTTGATGTGGGGAGACACAAGAAACCATTTTATTTATTTATTTACTTACTTATTTGTTTATTTATTTATTTATTTAATATTTTATTTATTTTTTTAAAGTAGGTTCCATACCCAACGTGGGACTCTCACTAACAACCCCAAGATCAAGAGTCACATGCTCTACCAACTGTGCCAGCCTGGTGTCCCAGAAACCATTTTAAAATACACCAGAGCACTCTGTTATTCCTAACAAGGAACCTAACCTGCTGGGGTATTATCAGGGCCTAACTGACCTGGGGGAAGGGAAATACCCAACTCCACTCAATTCTAGCCTTCCATATGGGAGAAGGGAAATACCCAACTCCAGCCCACTCAGCCATCCGCTCCCACCTAAAAGGGGGCAGAAAACATTTCTGAAGTTCATAGTTCAGAGGCACAGGCTCCTTAAAACACTGAGACCTAATCATAGGACTATGAAATACTTCCTCTCCCTACATATGTCATCACATTACTAAAAGCAGATTTGTAATAGTTCCTTTTACCTGGTGTATCATGTGCAAGGAAAAATTACAAGATACACTAAAAGACAAACAATTCAAAGAGACGAAGCAAACATCAGAACCAAACATGGCAAGGATGTTGGAATTATCGGACTCGGGATTTAAAACAACTCTGGTTAACATGCTAAGGGCTCTAATGTATAAAGTAGACAAGATGCAAGAACATATGGGCAATATAAGCAGAGAGATGAAAACCCAAAAAACAAAAAAAAGAAAGAAAGAAACGCTAGAGATCCTAAACAGCGTTAACAGAAATGAAGAATGCCTTTGATGAGCTTATTAGTGAACTGGACACAGCTAAGGAAAGAATCTCCATGCTTGAGGATGGATCAAAAGAAACCTGCAAACTCTAAGGAAAACCAATAACAACATCAGAATACCAAGGACTGTAGGACAACTACAAAATGACAAACACCAAACCATGGATCTAAGAAGCTCAGAGAACACCAAGCAGGATAAATACCAAGAAAATTATACCTAGGCATATCACTTTTAAACTACAGAAAATCAAAGGTAAAGAAAAAATCACAAGGGGCGCCTGGGTGGCTCAGTTGGTTAAGCGTCCGACTTCAGCTCAGGTCATGATCTTGCAGTTCATGAGTTCAAGCCCCGTGTCAGGCTCTGTGCTGACAGCTCAGAGCCTAGAGCCTGCTTCAGACTCCGTGTCTCCCCTCTCTCTCTCTGCTCCTCCCCCACTTGTGCTCTGTCTCTCTCTCTCTTAAAAATAAATAAATATTAAAAAAAAAAAAAGAAAGAAAAAGTCATGAAAGAAGTCAGAAGAAAAATACACCTTACCTATAGAGGAACAAAGATAAAAATTACATCCAACCTCAGAGAGAATGCAAGCTAGAAGAGAGTAGAATGAAATATTTAAAGTATTGAGAGGAAAGCCTACCAATCTAGAATTCTGAATCCTGCAAAATTACCTTTCAAGGGTAAAGAATAAAGACTTTCTCAGACAAATAAAAATTACAAAATATACTAAAAGTTGCCAGTAGACCAGCCTTGGAGGAAATGCTAAATTCTTTTTTTTTTTTAAGTTTATTTATTTATTTTGAGAAGAGAGAGAAGGTGCAAGTGGGGGATGGTCAGAGATAGAGGGTAAGAGAGGTTTTCCTCTGCTCATATTGGCTCACACATTCTTGCATGCTGTCTACTTTATACATTAGAGCCCTTAGCATGTTAACCAGAGTTCCTTTAAATTCCTAGTCTGATAATTCCAGCATTCTTGCCATGTTTGGTTCTGATGCTTCATCTCTCCAAATTGTTGCTCTTTTAGCATATCTTGTAATTTTTCACTCAAGCACCCTGAAATGTTAAACTTTTTAAAATTTTTTTTAACGTTTATTTTTGAGACGAAGAGAGACAGTGTGAGTGGGGAAGGGACAGAGAGAGATGGAGACACAGAATCGAAAGCAGGCTCCAGGCTCGGAGCTGTCAGCACAAAGCTCAAGATGGGGCTTGAACTCACAAACTGTGAGATCATGACCTGAAGCAAAGCTGGATGCCGACCAACTGAGCCACCCAGGCACCCCATGAAATGTTAAACTCTTTAGAGAGAATGAAAATGAACATAGGTCAGAAACTAGATCCATACGGGCACCTGGGTGGCTCAGTTGGCTGAGTGTCTCACTCTTGATTTTGGCTCAAATCATGACCTCACAGTTCATGAGTTTGAGCCCTGTGTTGGGCTCTGTGCTGACAATGCAGAGCCTGCTTGGGATTCTCTCTCTCTCCCCTCTCTCTCTGCCCCTACTCTACCTGCTCTCTCTCTCTCTCTAAAAATAAATAAATAAGCTTAAAAATTAAAAAAAAAAAAAGAAGCACAGATCCATAAAGAATGTCTAAGAAGGAATAAGTGAAGGTAAAATAAAAACTTTTACTTTATTCTTTTTTTTTTAATGTTTATTTATTTTTGAGACAGACAGAGTACGAGAAGGGAGGGGCAGAGAGATAGGGAGACAGAATCTGAAGCAGGCTCCAGACTTTGAGCTATCAGCACAGAGTCGGATGCAGGGCTCAAAGCCATGAACCACAAGATCATGACCTGAGCTCAAGTCGGATGCTTAACTGACTGAGCCACCCAGACACCCCTACTTTCTTTAGTCTTTTTTTTTTTAACATTTATTTATTTTTTGAGAGAGAGAGACAGAGCATAAGAGAGGGAGGGGCAGAGAAAGAGGGAGACACAAAATCCAAAGCAGGCTCCAGGCTCTGAGTTGTCAGCACAGAGCCCGATACAGGGCTCGAACCCACGAAATGTGAGATCATGACCTGAGTCGCAGTCGGACGCTCCACTGACTGAGCCACCCAGGCTCCCCTACTTTCTTTATTCTTAATCGATTTAACACATAACAATTTATTCAAAATAACACCAACAATGTATTCAATCATTTATGCGTAGGCATAGGTCATATATATGTTTTACATTCTCATATATAAGTGAAATAAATGACAACAATAATACAAGGGACAGGAGAGAGGAGTTGGGATTATTTTGTTATTATAACGTGGTCCTTGCACTACCCTTGAAGTGATGTAGTGTTATTTGAAAGTAGATTTGGCTCAGCTGTGAATGTATATCGCAAAAAGTAAAAAGAAATATAACTGACATGCTAAGAGAAAATGGAATCATAAAATAATTAAAACCACAAAACACAGAATAAAAACAAGAACAACGGCAACAACTAGAAACTAGAAAAAAATAACAAACGTAGATACTAATCCAACTATATCAATAAACACTTTGAATATCAATGGTATAAATGCATCAATTAAAAGATGGTCAGAGTGGGGGCGCCTGGGTGGCTCAGTCAGTTGAGCGTCTGACTTCGGCTCAGGTCATGATCTCACGGTTCATGAGTTCGAGCCCCGCGTCAGGCTCTGTGCTGACAGCTCAGAGCCTGGAGCCTGCTTCTGATTCTGTGTGTCCCTCTCTCTCTGCCCCTCCCCTGCTCATGATCTGTCTCTCTCTGTCTTTCAAAAATAAATAAATGTTAAAAAAAATTTTTTTAAAGGTGGTCAGAGTGGATTAAAATACACAAGACCCAAGTATATGTTGCCTACAAGAAACCCACTTTAAATATAAAGACATATGAATTAACAGTAAATGAATGGCGAAAAATATACATACTAACATAAAAGAAAGTAGGTGTGGCTGTATTAATTTACACACAGGAGATTTCAAAGCAAGAAAAGCTATCAGAGATAAATAAGGGCATTACATTACATAATGACAAAGGAGTCAATTCTCCAAGAAGAATCAATTCTTAATGCATATGCACCTAACAGTAGAATGTCAAACTAAACTATAAAATGCTAGAATTGACAGAACTATAAGGAGAAATAGATGAATCCTCTATCATAGTTGGAGACTCCAACATCCCCCTAGCAGAAATAGACAGATCCAGCAGGCAGAAAACTCAGTAAGGACATATTGAACTCAACATTAACAATGAACTAGCTATATCTGACATTTATAGGATACTTCATCCAACAGGGGAATACACATTCTTCCCAAGCTCACATGGAACATTCACCAAGACAGACTATATTCTAGGCCATTAGACACATCTTAAGAAAGTTAAAAGACCAGAAATCATCTGCTCTAGACAACAAGAGAATTGAACCAGAAATCAGTAGCAGAAAAATAACAGGAAAATTCTAAAACATATGGAGATTAAACAATACACTTCTAACATACGGGTTAAAGAAGAAATCTGGAGAAAAATGTCCAAAACCATATACCCTTCACAAAAATTAACTCAAAATGGATCACTGACTTAAATGTAAAACACAAAAATATTAAATCCCTAGAAAGTAACATAGGAGAATTATAAAAGACAAGGAAGAAACCTACATAATCTTGAGTATGGTAATGACTTCTTAGCTACAACACTAAAGGCACAATCCATGAAAGAAATAATTGATAAGCTGGACTTCAACTAAAATTTAAAACTTCTGTGAAAGCCAATGCCATGGTGTCATTGGAAGACAAGAGACAGGAGAAAATATTTACAAAAGACCCATCTGATAAAGGACTGTTATACAAAATATACAAAGAACTCTTAGAACCAGAAAACAATCCAATTTAAAAATGGGCCAAAGACACCTCACCAAAGAAAATACACAGATGGCAAAGAAGCATATGAAAAAATCTCCACATTATATGTCATCAGGGAAATGAAAAGCAAAATAATAATGAGATACCACTATTCACCTATTAGAATGGCCCAAATTCAGAGCACTAACAAATGCTGGCCAGGATATGGAGCAAGAGGAGCTCTCATTCATTCCTGGTGGGAATATAAAATGGTACAACTACTTCGGAAGACAGTTTGGCAGTTTCTTGCAAAACTAAACATACTGTTATCATACAATCCAGCAATCATGTTCCCTGGTTTTTACCTAAAGAGGTTGAAAACTTAAATTCACATATATACACACACACACACACACACACACACACACACACACACAAAAAAAACCCTGCATACAGATGTTTACAGGAGCTGTATTTACAACTGCCATAACTTGGAAGCAATCAAGATGTCCCTCAGTAGGCAGGCAAGTGGCCAAATAAATTGGTACATCTAGACAACAGAATATTATTCAGCCCTAAAAAGAAATTAGCTATCAAGCCATGAAAACACATGGAGAAAACCTAAATGCATATAAGTAAGGGAAAGAGCCAAATTGAAAAAGCTGCATATTGTAAGGTCAGATATTCTAACCATATGACATTCTGGAAAGGACAAATCTATGGAGACAATAAAAAGGTCCATAGTACACAAAGGGGAGGGGCAGGGAGGAAGGAATAGACAGAGCACAGAGGATTTTCAGGGTAGTGAAAATACTCCGTATGATACTATAATGATGACAGATACATGTCCTATGCATACATACCCATTGTTCAAGAATGAATCCAAATGGACTTTAGGTAATTATTATGAGTCAATGTAGGTTCATCAGCTCTAATAAATGTACCAGTCTGGTGAGGGACATTGATAATAGGGGCATCAATGCATGTGGGCGTGGGGGGACAGGGGGGGATTATGGGAAGTCTCTGTACCTTCCTCTCAATTTTGCTGTAAACCTAAAACTGATATTTTTTTCTTTAACTGATTTTTTAAAAAATTCTAAAAAAGAGAGAATCAGACAAGACACTCAAGGCTGAGAGATTGGCCAGCTTCGGCCTGGATAGCAGCTGTATAAATTGAAACACAAAAGACTTCTCAAAAGCTGCACTAAATTAGATCTGTTCCTACATCAGTGTACACAAATTATGGGATGCTGCTGCCATATTATTTTGATTTGTATTAATTTGTCTTATTGTACTCCAAATGGACAGTGGGAAAATGCCATTCTGAAGATCCACACAGCGATCTACAAACATAAATGGAAGATTTTAGAGGCCCGTAAAATCTGCACTGTTCTAATGCCTCAATTTGTACCGTATTTTACTTTCTCTTAAATAAGTTTTAAGAAGATCTCACTATATACTCCATAGTTCATATGCTACAAGACTTAGTCAATATCATGATCTCCTTCTGTCTGAGTGATTATAACTCCCTAGATAGTATTTTAACAATTATTTCTATCCACTCCCCACCCCACAAAAAAAATAGTTTCCCCAACCTTTGAGTACATCTGTGACTACTCTAATTTCCTTTTTTTATTTACTTTTTTTTTTTTGAAGTGAACATAACCTCAGGATTCTATGGTCTTCATATCAAACAAAAGATGAAGCTTAGAACTGGATCACTTGGCCCTTTCTCTTCTTAGTGCCTCCCAGTTCAAAATGCCTGCGTGTCTTAATGGCCAGCACTGCCCAGATCTGCAGCTGGATTCAATGCATTCAGGCATCAATACAATCCCCTTTGTAGTTTTAGCTTTTTCTCAGAAAATCTGTTTAGTCTGCCCACCATAGCCTCTCCGCTCCCTGTAATAAGGCCACTTTGCCTGGGCTTACAAAAAAACTTCTTGCCCTTCTTGTCCCATGTCACTTTGTGCCCTATTTCTTACAGGAAATGTCACAGGTTTGGGGAATGTTCACCATGTTTGTTTGTTGGGGCACTAACGGCAGAGAAAGCAATTTTCCCCAATTTTTAAGTTTACATTTTTAAGAGAGAAATTTGGAAGAAAACACTTCTGAAGTTCTGCGATCGGCAAGCTAATATGCTCCACTTAAGTAATCTCACTACATTAATAAATAATAAACTACAATTACGCTGGTTTTAATGGCAAATGGTAGCATATAATGCAGAGAGAAGAGGCAACTGCACAGCACAATTATAAAAGAAATTGGAGGGGCGCCTGGGTGGCTCAGTCGGTTAAGCGTCCGACTTCGGCTCAGGTCATGATCTCATAGTCCGTGGGTTCGAGCCCCGTATCGGGCTCTGTACTGACAGCTCAGAGCCTGGAGCCTGCTTCAGATTCTGTGTCTCCCTCTCTCTCTGCCCCTCCCCCACTCTCTCTGTCTCTCAAAATAATAAAGACATAAAAAAATTAAAAATAAATAATAAATAAATAAATAAATAAAAGAAATTGGAAAAAGCCAAACTGTCACCAATAGTCCTGACAAGTGCTATTATAGAACACACAGTTGTTTTTTGAACAAGGCCTTAACTTATGGTCCATGACTGGGGTGGGGGTGGGGAGGTCTGAGAGCCTATTAAAAACAAATTAGGTGTGTGTATTACGTGTTAATTGTGTATTTTTTCTGAGGCAAAATCTCTAAACATACTCTAGCCTCCTGCAGATTTTCAAACGAGTTTGTGCAAACTGGTTGAGAACTCTTGTTTTAAAGAATTGCCAAAATTTAAGAGTTTTAGAAGGAGAAGTTCTTAATAGCAGCTCACTTTTATTGAGCACTCCCTGTATGCCATGGACTAGAGTAATGACAACTATTTTTATTAATCCTCATAATAACCTTATTATACAAATAACTAAAAAATCCAGGGATAAATTTTTCATTTATTCATTTATTGTGTGTTGAAAACCAGCTACCTCTCGGTAGTATTCCTGACACCAGTGGAAAAAAACACTAAAAATTTCTTCCCTTGTGGAGCCTTCACTCCAGTCAAGGGGAAAAGAGACAAAAAATTAAAGAAAGGAACAGACAGTGATCTGTACACTCATGAAAATAAAAGGGAAATTCTAGAGTCTCTGACCAACAGCCTAGACATCCCCAGAGACTTTAACAGAAATATAGAATCTCAGGCCCCACGTCAGAAGTCTGAATCAAAATTTGCATTGTAACAAAATACCCGCGTGTTTCACATGCACATTAAAGGGTTTTTTTTAATTTTTTTAATGTTCATTTATTTTTGAGAGACAGAGAGACAGAGCGTGAGCAGGGGAAGGGCAAACAGAGAGGGAGACACAGACTTCCAAGCAGGCTCCAGGCTCTGAGCTATCAGCACAGAGCCCAACGCAGGGCTCGAACTCACCAACTGCGAGATCATGACCTGAGCGGAAGTCGGACGCTTAACCAACTGAGCCACCCAGGCACCCCATCACATTAAAGTTTAAGAAGCACAGGGCAGTTGGGCGCCTGGGTGGCTCAGTTGGTTGGGTGGCCAACTTCAGCTCAGGTCACAATCTCATAGTTTGTGAGTTCAAGCCCCATGGTCAGGCTCTGTGCTGACAGTTCAGAGCCTGGAGCCTGCTTCAGATTCTGTGTCTCCCTCTCTCTTTGCTCCTCCCCTGTTCATGCACTGTCTCTCTCTCAAAAATAAACATTAAAAAGAAATTTTTTTTTTTTTTTAAAAAGAAGCACAGGAGTACCTAGGTAGCTCAGTCAGTTAAGCTTCCGTTGCAACTCAGGTCATGATCCCAGGATCCTATGATCGAGTTCCACCTCAGGCTCCACACTTAGGTAGAGCCTTTTTAAAATTCTCCCCCTCCCTCTTCCTCTGCCCCTCCCTCTCTCTCCTCTCTCACTTTTTCTAAAAATAAAAAAATTAAAACAAAATAAAATAAAATAAAGCTATTACCTATATATTTTTAAGTAGAAGCAGAGAGACCAGTTAGGAAACTATAACAATAGTCTAGTCAAAGATCCCCATAATTTGGACCAGAGTTAGCCCTGCAACTTAAGTAAACTGATGAAGATCATGTGGCTAATAGCAGCAGCAGCAATGACTGCTGACCTTTACTAAGTATTTACTAAGACTAAGTGCCAGGTACTTTCCAAAGTACTTTACATATATTAACTCATTTGATATTCACAACTACTCTATGACATAGGTACTAACAGTATCTTTAAAGGTGAAGAGGGGTGGGGACGCCAGGGCGGCTCAGTCGGCTAAGGGTCTGACCTGTGATCTCAGCTCAGGTCATGATCTCACGTGCTGTCAGCCTGGGACAGCTTGGGATTCTGTCCCTACCTCTCTCTCTACCCCACCCCCCGCTCATATACACTTGCTGTCGCTCTCTCTCAAAATAAAGAGAAGTTTAAATAAATAAAGGTAAAGAAACTGAGGCACAAAGGGGCTAAGTAAGTAATCTGCCCATGTCCCCATAGTGAGGTAGCGGCAGAGCGAACATAAGTCCCCACACATACATTAGGAAGGCAGGATGTTATGGTAGAAGGAGGTTGGGCTCTGGAGCCAACTCTCAATCACGGATGGTGGATTGGGGAGATTGGGCACGTGATCACCATCCTAGCCAATGAGAATTGATGCCTAAGGGGAATTCAGATTCTGCCAAAGTTTCCCCCAATGTTTTTTTTTTTTTTAGATATAATTTATTTTCAAGTTAGCTAACATACAGTGTATACAGTGTGCTCTTGGTTTCAGGAGTAGATTCTCATGATTCATCACTTACATACAACACCCAGTGCTCATCCCAACAAGTCCCCCAATGCTCTTTAAAAGGAGACAGAACAAGAACTCATTCTTTCCTGCCTTTGTACTTTTCTCTGTCAAATGGGGAATCCTGGACTGCAAGTATCTTAAGAACAAGTATCTTAAGAACAAGTATCTTAAGTCTTGATATATGTTGTGATAATTAATTTTATGCGTCAAGTTGACTGGACCATGAGATGCCCATACATTTGGTCAAACATTTCTGGATGTGTTCGGGAGGGTATTTCTGGATGAGATGAACATTTGATTCAGTAGAGGAGCAAGGCAAATTGCTCTCCCTAATGTGGATGGGCCTCATCCAATCAGCTGAAGACCTAAATAAAACAAAAGGCTGACCCTCCCTGAGTCAGAGAGAATTCCTATCTGCCTTTAAGCTGGCACATCAGTTTTCTCCTGTCTTCGGACTCCACCTGAAATATGGGATCTTCCTGGGCCTTAAGCCTGATGGTCTTTAAAGACTTAAACTACACTATCTACTCTCCTGGTTCACAGGCCTTCAGACTTGGACTGGAATTACACCACCAACTCGCCTGTGTTTCTAGGTTTCCAACGTGCTGACTGTAGATCTTGGCACTTGTCAGCCTCCATAATTGTATGAACCAATTCGTTACAATAAATCTCTTTCTAAACATATATATACTCTATTTGCTCTGTTTCTCTAGGGAACCCTGATTAATACATAAGTTATAAAGCTTAATTGTATTGATACTGTTTTCATAGAGCTGGAGTGATAATAGCAGAGGAGCTACATGCCCTTTGTATTCTTTGGTGCTTTAAATTGGAGTGGATTTCTAATTCTACACAGAGGTAGACAGTTGAGAATATCTTGAAAATATTCTTTAGATAGTTAAGCAAAATGGTGAACCAGTCTGTTTCAGCAGAAGGCAAGCCTTTTTCCTTTAAGAAATGTTATTTTAGGGGCACCAGCCTGGTTCAGTCATGGAGCATGTGACTCTTGATCTCAGGATCATGGGTTCAAGTGGAGAGATTACTTAAAAATAAAAATTAAAGGGGCTCCTGGGTGGCTCAGTCAGGTAAGCATGCGACTTCAGCTTAGGTCATGATCTCATGGTTTGTGGGTTCAGGCCCCACGTCAGGCTCTGTGCTGAAAGCTCATAACCTGGAGCCTGCTTTGGATTCTGTGTCTCCCTCTCTCTTTGCCCCTCCCCCATTTGTGCTCTGTCTCTCTCTCAAAGATAAATAAACATTTAAAAAATTTTTAATAAAAAAATAAATAAAACTTTAAAATTTTAAAAAACGTTATTTTAAAAGTCTGCTTCATCCTTAACTTTTTTTAATACTTGAAGTTAAATATTTTTTGAGAATTTATCCCTAACTTTATATTCAAAATCAGTAAAGATGTGGTTTAATGGGCAGAAATTTTACATATAACTTGTCAGTAAAGTGGGGTTCAACTCAAAAACCTTCTGTAAAGATTTCTCAGCTCAAAAATATCCTATGATTAAAGGAAAGAATCGAAGAGACGCAAGATGACACACGACCATACAAATATAGGGTCTCCAATGTAACAATCTTTTTGCATTGTTCATTCCTAAATCATTATATATCTAGAAATACTTATTACAATGTGATAAATCTGACCAAACATACTTTATGTATGTTTATTGCAGCAGAATAATCAAATAAGTTGTACAAAATCAACAGACTACAAAAGGTAATTATATAACCCAGAAAAGCTGTATTTTTTATATTGATTTTAACAGCTTCAAGTTTTCTTTGTGAAACTTGGATTCATTTGAAAATTCATGAGTGACAGAATTCTGAAGGGTAAAGAAAACTAACACTATTAAGTGCCTACTATGTACGTAGCACGAAGGCAGCACTTTCTTTATATTATCTTCTCTCAAAAAAGATGAGGTAGCTATTATTATTCCTTACAAATAAGGAAACTAAAATAACTTAAAAGGTTAGAAAACTTAAGTGAATGGCCAAGGCAAGATCTGAAGCTAAGTGACCCAAACCACCAGGATGTCACGCTCATTAAAACAACCGTAATACTATGGACAAGTGAAGGCTGTGCTCCCACTTGCCGTAGCCAGGCAACAGAAAATCAAAACACAAACCTCTCTCAGGCCCTCTAATTTGACATTCTCAAGCCTCCTGGAGCAAACACCAACCCTGCCCTCCTGGATCTCCATCCTCCTTAGGCCCTGGCAGAGCTCTGCCCAGCCTACATTGTAGGGTCAACCTGCCTCTGCTAATAAATGGCACTTCCAAAATGTACCAGCAGCAGCTTTTTCTATTAAAAGCCCCAAAATGAAGTATTACAAGAAAGAAATTCCTTTCCCTATAAATCAAAAAACCCCTATATTTCGCATAGTTGGCTTTTAAGAATTTTGACAAACCAGGTTTATATATGTACCTTTTTGAGCTTTGATAACAAACATTAATATACTTGGCACTAAATAAAGACATAATGACCCAGCCCTCAAATAGGAAGAGGACACAAAGTTGGGAGACAAATCAATGCTGGATCACAATCCTGATTCAAGATGATGTTAATGTGCTACAAAATCGGATGAAAGTACCACCATAAAATTTAACTAAGGTGACTTTAAGTTCAAAAACTTAAGTATACTGAAAAGAATCAGTTGAAAACCTATCAAATAGAAGAATTCAGGCAGAAGCAAATAAATATTTATAAGGCATCTACAGAGTGCAAAGCTCTATGTTAAACACTTCTTATACAATCAGCGGTGAGCTGGAAAGACACAGTAACTGCACTCAAAATACTGACAGTGCACAGGGAGAGATACAAACAAGTGGATAAACAAATCTAACACAGTACAGTACACAAAGGGAAGAGGAGGATGCTAGGAGATCACGGCCAAAACTAGTAATCTAGCCTAGGGAGTTAAGGGTACTCAGAGGAAATGACGCTTCAGTTGAGAGTAAAAGGATGAACAGGAGTTAGCCAGGTTAGGAAGGAAGGAAGAAAGGGAATGAGATGCATTATCCTGAGGAGGCTCTGAAACACAAGAGTATGGCACACACTAAAGAAAATGACACAAGTTCAATATGGCTGAGATATTGAGATCTTCCACTGAGATGAAGTGGAAGGCAGAATTGGGCAAGAGATGAGCTATTAGAGAATTATAAAGGAATCAGGTGCCACAAGGTCTTTGCAATGATAAGCAGGTTGAAGTTAACCTTGAAAACAATAGGAAGCCACTTAGGAGTTTTAAAGAATGCAGTAGCTTGATTATGCCCCCTCTTAAGCCAAAAAAGGAAGATATTGGAAAAATATTTTGGCAGTTTCATCTTCCTAACATGCTAGCAACAACTAGTTGGAAAACACAAGAGAAAAAAAAAGGAAGCTACTTACAATTACAATAAAAAGTCTAGAATAAAAATGAACAATATTATCAATTTGTAAGATTTATATAAAAAATCTTTCTCAGCGGCATAAATGAAATTTGGAAAAATAGACCTCCGGTGCCTGGGTGGCTCAGTCGGTTAAGCGTCTGACTTCGGCTCAGGTCATGATCTCACAGCTCGTGAGTTCAAACCCTGCATCGGGCTCTGTGCTGACAGCTCAGAGCCTGGAGCCTCCTTTCGATTCTGTGTCTCCCTCCCTCTCTCTCTCTCTCTGCCCTTCTCCTACTCGCAATCTCTCTCTCAAAAATAAACAAACATAAAAAAAGAAACACACAGAAGTTTACCAACATTGCCAATTTTTCACAATTTATATGTTAAATACAGTTCCACCAAAATCCTTAGAAAATTGTAAGATTAATGCAGGGAATCTTGCCTACCAGATGTGAAAATAAATATAAAACACTATGGTCAAAAGATCAATGAATAGATACTTTAAAAAACAAGTCTTCATGGCCTAATTTATATGTTTGTTATCCATTTTGTCTAGCCCTCTCAATTAGACTGCAAGCTACAAGCGGGTAGGTTGTCTGTTCAATTCACTATACATAACACCTACAATGCCTGGCATATGATAAGAACACAATAAATATTTATTGAATAAATAAATAAAGCAATGGGAGGTAACAGACTTCAACAAGTGATATTTGGACCACTGGGAGACAGCAGAAAAAATTAGATTATCCCTTCATACTACATACCAAATAAATTCTAGGTGGTTTTAAAATGTAAATATTAAATTCAAAGAAGAAACTACACATGAATATTTATCTAGCACAAAGGTCTGCAAACACTGGCCTGCAGGCCAAATTGAGCCATGCCCACTAGTTTATGTATTGTCTATGACTGTTTTCACACTACACCAGAGTTGAGTAGTTGCAATAAAGACCATATGGCCTGCAAGGGCAAAAGTACTTGTTATCTGGTTCTTTACAGAAAAAGTGTGCCAATCCCTGATCTATTCTAATAGGTGTGGACTTATTAGAATAATAAGTCTGGATATCACACTCAACCTGTGAAACTCAGACTTCATGAATCCCAACTAAATCCCAGTAGGAATGGATCAAAAACCTAAATGTAAAGAACTATGAAATGCTTAGAAAAAAACACAATTGTAAATCTTCATCACCTTGGATTAGGCAATGATTCCTAGATATGACACCAAAAGCAACCAAAGGAAAAAAAATTGAATTTCATCAAAATTAAAACTTTTATACAAGGAACATTATTAAGAAAGTTGAAAATACAACCCACAGAATGAGGGAAACATTTGCAAATCACAAAGCTGCCAGGGAACTTAGCTGCAGAATACATAATTCTTACAACTCAATCTTATAACCCAATTTTTTTATATAGGCAAAGGATCTGAATAGACATTTCTCCAAAGATATATGAATAGTCAATAAATACATGCAAAGATGTTCAATATGAGTAGTCGTTGGGAAATGCAAATCAAAACCACAATATGATACCACTTCACTAGGCGAGTGAAGATCAAAACAATAATAAATGTTGAAAAGGATATGGAGAAATTTGAACCCTCAGATATTGCTAGGGGGTATGTAAAAGAGTGCAGATACTTTGGAAAATAGTAACAATTCCTCAAAAAGTTAAAGAGAGTTAACACATGACTCATTTCACATGAAATGAAAACACATGTCCACACAAAAATGTATACAGAAATGTTCATAACAGCATTATGCATATTAACCAAAGAGTGGAAACAAGCCAAAAATCCATCAACTAATGGACAAAATATGGTATATCCATCCATACCATGAAATATTATTCAGCCATAATAAGGAATGATGGGGCACCTGGTTGGCTCAGTCGGTAGAACATGCCACTCTTCATCTCAGGGTCATGAGTTTGAGCCCCTCATTGCATGTAGAGATTACATAAAAACTAAAAAAAAAAAAAAAAAAAAAAAAAAAATTAAAAAATTTTAAAAACTAAAAAAAAAGGAATTAAGTACTGATACATATTATTACAACTTGGATAAACCTCAAAAATATTATGCTAAGTGAAAGAAGCCAACACAAAAGACCATGTATTATATGATTCCATTTATATGGAATGTTAATAGACAAATCCATAGACACAAAAGGTAAATTAGTGGTTGCCAAGGGCTGGGGGCGACAGAAGAGTGGGTAGGAGGAGGGGAATAGGTAGTGACTGCTAAGGAGTCTTGGGTTTTTTTTTTTGAGGGGTGGTAAAAATGTTATGGAATTAGATAGTGGTGATGTCTCCACAATTTTGTGAATATACTAAATACCACTGAATTGTACACTTTAACTGGGTGAATTTTATGGAATATAAATTATATTTCAATTTTTTAATTAAAAAAATTCCAGGAGCACCTGGCTGGCTCAGTCAGTAGAACATATGATTCTTGATCTCTGGGTTGTGAGTTCAGACCAATGTTGGTGTCCAGATTACTTAAAATTTTTTAAAAAAAAATCTTAAAGAAAAATTCCAGCAGGAATATTCCCAATACCTACATATGACCAAAAAAAAAAAAAAAAAACCCTTGTTTCCAGTATATTTAAAGAACATCTTCCAATAAGACCAACAGCCCAAAATTAAAAAGGACAGAGGAGTATCAACAGATACTTGACAAGATACATGAATGGTAATGAGTACATGAAAAATTGCTCAACATCTTAGTCATTAGGTAGAGCAAATTTATTTTTTTAATTAATTTCTTTTTTTTTAGTTATCTCTATACCCAATGTGGGGCTCAAACTCACAACCCCGATATCTAGAGTCGCATGCTCTACCAACGGAGCCAGCCAGGTGCCCCAGCATATGCAACTTCATAAACCACAATAAGATACCATTTCCATTTACTAGAATGGTTAAAATGTAAAACCTTGACAACCCCAACTGTTAGTAAAAATATTTAGCAACCAGAACAATCACACATATTTGACAGTATAGAATAGTAAAATCACTTTAGACAACAGTTTGGCAGTTTCTTATAAACTATACTCACTATGTGAACCAAAAGTGCCATTCCTACGTATACACCCAAAAGAAATATGGTGTATCCATATCCAAAATAACCAAGATAAGATTGTAGTAGCTAGAAATAACTCAAATATCCATTGAAAGGAGAATGGATAAATGAATTGTGGTATATTCATATGACAGAATACTACTCTGCAATAAAAATAAACTGCCAAAACATGAAATCATATGAGTTAATCTGAAAAAGTATATAAAGTGAAAGAAACCAGACACGAAAGTATATACTATATAATTCCATTCATGAACTTCAGGAACAGATAAAATCATTGTGATAGAAAAACTAATCTATGGTAATAGAAATCAGAACAGTGATCACCTATAGGATATGAAAAATAAGTAAAAGGGATAGAATGAACTTTGTAGGGTGATGGAAATGTTCTTTATCAGAAGTCAGCAAGCTATAGACCATAGCCCAAATCCAGCTCGCTGCCTGTTTTTGTAAATAGTTTTACTGGAACACAGTTGTGTTCATTTATATATTATCTACAGCTGCTTTACACAACAAAGGCAAAAAAAAAAAAAATGTGGCAGAAACCCTATGGCCCACAAAGCATAAAATATTTACTATCTGGTCTTTACAGGAAACATATATCAACCCCTATTCTGTATCTTCATTGACAAGTAACAGCGAATACATTTACTAAAACTCACTGAATAACACATTTAAGTTCCATGCATTTCACTCTAGGTAAGTTTTACTTCACTTTTTAAAAAGATCCTAACATTTTTTTGAGGAAATTTCTAAACTGATTCTGAAATTTATATAGAAATGCAAAGGAGCTAGAATAGCCTAAATCATTGCTGTAAAAAGAAATATACCGTGAACATATATAATTTAAATTTCGCTAACAGCTACATTTTTAACATTTTTTTATGTTTATTTACTTGAGAGAGAGAGAGAAAGCACCGCGCATGAGTGGGGGGAGGGGCAGAGAGAGAGAGAGAGGGAGACACAAAATCTGAAGCAGGCCCCAGGCTCTGAGCTGTCAGAACAAAGCCCAAGAGGGGCTCGAACTCAGTAGCTACAAGATCATGACCTGAGTTGAAATCGGACACTTAACCAACTGAGCCACCCAGGCATCCCTAAGAGCTACATGTTTACAAATGTTTTTTAAAAGAGGTGAAATTAGTCTTAATCACATATTTTATTTAATCCAATATAACCAAAATATTATTTCAACTGCCAAAAGATAATTTTTCATAGATCTTTTACATTTCTGTACACCTGTGAACAGACAGCTTTTATTCTAATCTTTCCAACAATATTTGTTGTGTAATAATGTCTCCCCCAGGACAAAAGTTAAGATTTCCTTGCACCTCCCTTATAAAAGATAGGGTTTCCTAAGTTCAAGGTTCCTCAGTTGTGAAACAAAACCACTCAGTAGGTCAACATCCACCTGGACCAACCTCTGCACCACCCTCATGCAGCTTGAGGGACAAGGGGAATGGAGACATACAGGACACTCACATCGCCTGCTGGGCCATGAGTAATAAAATTTTTTGTCTCTGACCCAGGAATTTCATGTCTTCTGCCAACATTCATGAAATCCTGACAAGCTAACATGCTTCTTAGAAGCAGGATAAAATCTCAGATCCTTCACAGTTCTTAACATAAAGAACTATAATCAACCTGTACTCAGATCTTTACTTTTAAATTTATTTTTTTCAGGGGTGCCTGGGTGGCTCAGTCAGTTAAGCATCAGACTTCGGCTCAGGTCATGATCTCATGGTTCCTGAGTTTGAGCCTCACATCGGGCTCTGTGCTGACGGCTCAGAGCCGGGAGCCTGCTTCAGATTCTGTGTCTCCCTCTCCCTCTATGCCCTCCCTGCTCATGCTCTGTCTCTCGCTCTCAAAAATAAACAAACATTAAAAAAACATTTAGGGGCACCTGGGTGGCTCAGTCAGGTGAGCATCAGACTTCGATTCAGGTTGTGATCTCATGGTTCATGGGTTCAAGCCCCGCATTGGACTCTCTGCTGTTAGTGCGGAGCCCGCTTCAGATCCTCTGTCCCCCCTCTCTCTCTGTCTCTCCCCTGCTCATACTATCTCTCTCCATCTCTCTCAAAAATAAACATTAAAAATTTTTTTTAATTTTTTATTTTTTTCATGTCTTCAAAATTCAGTACGTAATTTACACTTGTAACGTATCTCGGTTTGGATGCTAAATTTTCAGTGGAAATATTTATTCTGTACTTAGACTTCACAAAGTCTACAGTTGTGAAAGTAGATTCACCTTCCTAAATTGTTCCAAGAATACTTATGTTAATGAGGAAAGCTATGTAAGTGTGAGGGCAAGAGGTATGGGAAATCTCTCTACCTTCTGCTCAGTTTTACTATGAACCTAAAACTGCTCTAAAGATAAAATCTTTTTTTAAAAAACATCTTCCAATAGCTGAATCAAGTATCCTTTCTAAAATCTGTATTTAACTAAAAGTAAATTAAACTTGATTTAAAATTTAGTTCCCCAGCCACATTTCAAGTATTCAATGTCCATGTGTGGCTAGTGGCTATGGTACCAGACAGCTCATTTAGATCTAGTCAATCTTGAAAAAGAGTGAAGTTAGAGGACTCATACAGACCGATATTAAGATGATAAAGCTAAATAATTAGGGCATTGTGGTATTGGCACAAAAATAGACCAACAGAACAAAACAGGAACCCACAAATATATATGGTCACTGAATTTATGTCAAAGGTAGTGCCGCAGTAGCCTGGCAAAAAAATGCTCTATTCAAAAAATGTTCCCAGGTCAATGAATATCCACATTAAGAAAAAATTAATCTTGACCCCGAATTAACATCATATATAAAAATTCCAGACAGATCATAGATCGAAGTGTGAAAAGCAAAACAATAAATCTTCTGAAAGATATCAAAATACCTTCATGACCTTAGGATAAGCAAAAGTTTCTTAAATAGGACCCAGAAAAAAAGGCTAATAAATGGGCATTACAATTAGGAACTTCTATCCATGAAAAGACTCCATTAAAAAAACTAAAATGCAAGCCACAGACTGGGAGGGAATATTTACAATTTATACATCTGACAAAGGACTCATCTCCAGAATATATAATGAATTACAATTATTAAGAAAGAGACCTTGGGATGCCTGGGTGGCTCAGTCAGTTGGGTATCTGACTCTTGGTTTCAGCTCAGGTCATGATCTCACAGTCTGTGGGTTCAAGCCCCGCATCAGTTCTGTGCTGACAGTGCAGTGCCTGCTTGGGATTCTGTCTCCCTCTCTCTCTGCCCCTTCCTCGCTCTCTCTCTCTCTCTCTCTCTCTCTCTCAAAATAAACAAACATTTAAAAAAAGAAAGATCAAAAAATGCATTAGGAAAATGGGCAAAACACCTGAAAAGGTATGTCACAAAACACTCTATCCAAGTGTCCAATGTAAAAAAGGTGCTCAACCTCAATAGCCATCAGGGAAAAGCAAAATAAAACCACAATAAGATATCACTATACATCTAGTAGAGTGACTACAATTAAAAAGAATACCAAGTATTGATGAGGATGCATGCATTTTAAATCTCATACACTGCTAGTACAAATATATATTGCTGTAATACTTTTGGAAAACTGGCCTTATCTACTAATGATGAACATATATTGTATGATTCAGCAATTCTCAGGTATCTGCCCAACAGAAAGCATACATATATACATCAAAAACTTTGTACATTCATAGCAGTACTATAAATAGTAGTAGCCAAAAACTGGAAACCCCAATACCTAAAACTATAGAAGGGGTTTAAAAATTGTGGTAGAATCCTTACATCAATCAGAATGGCTAGTATCAAAACAACAGGAAATAACAAGTGTTGGTGAGGATCTAGAGAAAAAGGAACCCTCATGCACTGTTGGTAGGAATATATATTGGTGCACCCACTGTGGGAAACAGTATGGAGGTTACTCAAAAGATTAAAAATTGAAATTCATATTGACCTAGTTAATTCCACTAGTGGGTGTTTATCCAAAGAAAACAAAAACACTAATTTGAGAAAATATATGCACCCCTAGTTTATTGAAGCATTATTTACAATAGCCAAGGTATGGAGCAACCTAAGTGTCCATGAATAGATGAATGGATAAAAAAACATATGGTATATATACACAATGGAATATTACTCAGCTATAAAAAAAGAATGAGATCTTGTCATATGCAATGACATGGATTGACCTTGAGAGTATTATGCTAAGTGAAACAAGTCAGGCAGAGATATACAAATACTATATGATTTCACTTATGTGTAGAATCCAAAAAACAAACGAACAAGCAAAAAAAGCAAAACAGACCCATAAATACAGAACTGGTGGTTTCCAAAGAAGAGGGAGGTGGAGGACAGGAAAAATGAGTGAAGGGGATTGGGAGGTACAGGCTTCCAGTTATCAATCATGTAAGTCATGGAGATGAAAGATACAGGGAATATAATCAATGCTATTGTAATAGCATTGTATGGTGGACACATAGAAGCTACACTTTTGGTGAACATAACATATAGAGTTGTCTAATCACTATAGCGTACACCTGGAACTACCATAATGTTGTGTGTCAACTATACTGCAATTAAAAAAAAAACCTTTAAGAAAATTGTGATATAATCATACAATATCATGTTATATTCAGCAAATGAATTAACAGTTACTACATATAAAAAAGATCAAAGAAACTCACAAACATAATTTTAAGTGAAATAAACCAGAATTGCGATTCTATTTACATAAAATTCAAAAACAGGCAAAATAAATCAGTAATAATATATATATCAGCATGTTGATTACCATTGCAAGTAAAGGGCTAGGCACTTAGAAGATCTCCAACAGTTGCCTAGGGCTCTATAAATGTTCTATTTCTTGATTTAGATCTCTACTTCAGATCTATTCTCTTTATGAAAATTCAGTAGGCTTTACACTTATTATTTGTGTACTTTTCTAAATGAATATCATACCTCAGTAACTTAATTTTTAAGTTTACTTAATGGTTGTTTTTTCTGTATTTTCTACTATGCACATGTACTATGTTTTGTAATTAAATATCATTTATTTTTTAAAAAGAAAAAAAGTAATCAAATACAAATTGGAGAGATCGGTCTTAACAGCCCGAGGAGTCTTAAGGTGAGACATGAATGTAACAGGACACAGGAAAGATAACCTACAACAGTACTGTAGCCAGATATATCTGAAGGAATATATTGAGATACAGAGGCCACATTTACAGAATGACATGCAGGCACCTGGGTGCCTCAGTCAGTTAAGCATTCGACTTCAACTGAGGTCATGATCTCACAGTTCGTGGGTTAGAGCCCTGCATTGGGTTCTGTGCTGATGGCTCAGAGCCTGGAGCCTGCTTCGGATTCTGTGTCTTCCTCTCTCTCTCTTCCCCTCTCTCTCTCTCTCTCTTTCTCTCTCTGTGCCCCTCCCCTACTTGCACTCTGTCTCTCTCAAGAATAAACATTTAAAATTTTTTTTAAAAAAGTAGACTGTAATCTCAAGAAGGGAAGTCATTCCAAGAATCTAGAAACCATTTCATAAGAGTTGACCAATAGGACAAGGGACAGCTGACATTGAAAAGTGACAATAATAAGATCTCAGCACCCTAGGGCTAGCATATAGATGGCATCAAGAAATATTTGGGGAATAAATGAATGAATAGAAGAAATCTAAGTCTTTAATGTTTGAAAGGTTTTCAAATGAAATCAAGACAAAGAAGCACCCAACAATCTGATGAATGAATGAAAAAAATGAGTCAATAAGTGAACGATATTATCAGTCTTCATATGTTTAAAGAACTGTCATATGTGCAATCAGGACTAGAGTTATACAGGTTGTGCCTGGGGTAAGATTCAAGATGAATGGAGAGAAGGTAAAGAAAATCTCGAATTTCAGTCTACTTAAAGAATTTTTTTTTAATTTTTAATGTTTATTTTTGAGAGAGACAGAGTGCAAGCTGGGGAGGGGCAGAGAGAGGGAGACACAGAATCCTAAGCAGGCTCCAGGTTCTGAGCTGTCAGCACAGAGCCCGATGTGGGACTTGAACCTAGGAGACGTTGAGAGCATGACCTGAACTGAAGTTAGATGTCCAACCACTCAACCGACTGAGCCACCCAGGCACCCCAGTCTACTTAAAGAATTTTCTATGGGCACCTGGCTGCTCAGTCAGAAAAGCATGCAACTCTTGATCTCATGGTCGTGAGGTCAAGCCCCATGTTGGGTGTAGAGATTACTTAAAATAAACTAAATTTAATTTAAAAAAGGAATTTTCTAACATGTAGGGTTCTCTAAAAATGAAAGAAACCGTTAGGGCAGAAACAACAAGCCTATCTAACATCCTCTGACTACATGACCCACAGGTCTTCTTCAGCTCTAATATTCTAAGATTCTATAAAATATTATCTTTATACCTTTTTCTTCACAGCAAATAATTTGCAACTAGTTGAGTTACTTTTGAAAACAGTATCAATTTCTTACTAAATGAAGAGATTTTACCTGAGTTCTAATAAATCAAACTTCAACAGGTTTCTTTGAAACATCATGACAAAGAATCTTTAGGCATTCAGAGTATCCAGAGAAAAAGGTAGTTAAGCCCAGGAGAACAAAAACCACCCCTGGCTACCTACAGAGGCCCTTTCCACAATCTTTAAAAAAAAAAAAAAATCAAAGTCTTATTTTCTAGATTTCAAAGCACTGAAATCAGACTGGGTTCTTTGCCATTGTTAATATAACAGAGTGCTCCAGTAATGATTCCAGTAATTCTGTAGAGAGCTGAATTCATTCCATTTCTGTTCACTGACTGGAATCTACCACCTCTGGTATTTTAATAATATTTCAATTACTCCCAGCATAGCTCCACATTTATATAACCGTTCTTATAGTTTTCAAATTACTTTCTCACACAGTAACTTATTTCAGCCTCATAAATGACCTGTAAGGAAGGTAGAGTTAGGAAGATTAATCCCATTTTACAGATGAGAAAATGGAAATACCAATTAAATGACTGTCTCAATACAACAAATGAAATCAAAATCACCATCTAGTCTTTGCAGGTCACATTTTATTATTCATCTGTTATCCCATATGTTCATCAGTCCCAAGATAGAACTGATCAAAATTCTTCAAAGTAATGGTTATAGAATAAAAGGAGCTTCACTTCTTCACAAAGAGGAAGAAGCTTGTTGCCAAAAAGAACACACGCTTAGTTAAATGAAATCAAAACTATATAAGAAATTTAGATTTCCAGTTTAAAATGTTTACCCAACTGCTTTGAGAAAAATGCACAATCAGGAAAAGCACATTTAATATTTCTAAAGGGCTGGATTAAAATTTCAGCTGTAAACTTCATTACTGTAATTAGATTTTTAATGCATATTTATTAAACATCCAAATACTATGTTCACAATTATTGAGTTATTTGTACATTTGTGTTGATTTTAACAAATTGTAAACAGTGGCTACTGACCAGAAATTTTCTCCGACAATGACAGAAGCCCATACGAAGGTCGTAGGCAGCCCACTTATTCTTTATTATGTTCTAAATCATACCCGAAAGATAAATATTCGGCTGTTTTGTTGAAAACTGCAATGGTCATCAATGACCCAAAAAGTCAGACTTACCAGTGACATTAAAGACCTATGTTTGATTCAGTGATGAATAAAGAAAGTGCAGAATAGAAGAAAATCAAATCTTAATTAAACTCTTTCTTTAGAAAAACAACATAAGCCATCATCAGGGAATGCATCACAAGATGATTTACTTTATTTATAAAAGGCTGATTTAGGGGCTTTAAAAGGGTGCTTTTGATTTAAATAGAAAAATTATGAAAATTAAAACTAAATGCTTGCTGGTTATCATTCTTTTCCTTTAGAAGCTAGTTAATCTTAATGTGCCAGTGTATAACTTTACAAAAGGAAAAAAATAGTACTTTAAATTTCATGATAACAAATCAGTAAAATACCGCCTAAAAATCTGAATAAAGCTATTCTGAAGTAATTATAGGCATGGCCTAGCATACTGAGTAACTCCTTAATATTCACCCTGTTCATACACTATTTAATAATGAGATCTAGGAGATCTATTTTCTTTCAAATGATAAGGAAAAATAACATGTATTTGTTGTTATGTTCACTTATTTTAAATTTTATACACTCACACATACATATAAGAATTTTTTAATGCAATCTACATAGTTTACATTTAAGATATAGCTGCATTATGAAGCTATGAAGGAACTACTCTCAAAGAATTACATGTTCAGGTTTTACAAGTTGTTGAAGGATACTGGGTGGCTCAGTTGGTTGAGCTTCCAACTTCGGCTTAGGTCATGATTCTCACAGTTTGTGAGTTCAAGCCCCGCGCTGGGCTCTGTGCTGACAGCTCAGAGCCTGGAGCCTCCTTCAGATTCTGTGTCTCCCCCTCTTTCTGCCCCTCCCATGCTCATGCTCTGTCTCTCTCTCAATAATAAATAAAAATGTCTAAAAAAATGTAAAAAAATAAAATAAAATAATAAAAAATAAAAGTCGTTGAAAACTGCCACCTAGTCAAGAATATGGATAGACACATGGGTATCTATGGATAACCTGGGTGGCTATCCACTCTGGCTAGACTGGGTGGCTCAGTGAGTTAAGTGTCCGACTTTGGCTCAGGTCATGATCTCCCAGTTCACGAGTTCGAGCCCTGTGTTGGGCTCTGTGACGACAGCTCAGAGCCTGGAGCCTGCTTCAGATTCCTTGTCTCCTCTCTCTCTGCCCCTCCCCGGCTCATGTTCGTTCTCTCTCCCTTTCTCTTTCTTTCTTTCTCTCTCTCTCTCTCTCTCAAAATAAATAAACATTTTTAAAAAAAGAAGAAGAATATGGATAGACGTACCTGGGCGGCTCCGTCAGTCAACCAGCTGGCATTAAGTGTCCAGCTCTTGATTTCAGCTCAGGTAATAATCTCTCGGTTCGATTGGTCAGTTCGAGCCCACATCAAGCTCTGTGCTAATAGCTCAGAGCTTGCTTGGGATTCTCTCTCTCCCTCTCTCTCTCTGCCCCTCCCCAGCTTGCACTCCATCTGTCTCTCTCAAATAAACATTTTTAAAAAGTATATGAATAGATAATATATTAAAAAGTAACTCCTAGAATGGGTTCAAAAGAAGAGAAGAAATAAGGCAGCATGAGCAGGACAGTAAAGAAAAACTATGAAAAAGATTCTGGAGATTAAAGTATTTGGTACCTCCAGCAGAGTAGATGCAGAAATGGGACCTCCATCAAGGACCTTAGGTAAGGAAGACATAACACAGCAGGTAGAATAGACATATTCAAAAGGTTTATAAGAGACATATTAGGACGAATCTTAGACACAGGTCAGTGAAAAATATGAGTGACCTAGGAAAACAAGTGTTAGATACATTCAAGCAGAGGTTAGATCACTTGCCAGAGAACTTATGGAACATATCACTATACTGGGCCCAAAGTTGAACTACCAGTCTCCAGAGACTTAACACCTATGATTTCTGTGGTACTTTTTGTAAAAAGACAAATCAACAAAAACAGTTATACTCCATTTAAGTATTATTTTCTTAAACAAAGATGATGAAGCTCTTGAGTTGTAAAGCAGTGCTAATCTACAGTAGCTCAATCACCCATTTCTGGACCTCTTACATTCCTTTCTATCAGTTCTGTTCTTAGACACCCCCTATTTCATCTGCCCCTCCTACCACCCCAGAACTACACCTAGGGCACCAGCTATGCCTATGTAATAGGCTGTGCTATGCTTTTTAAAAACTATTTGGAAGAAACCACTATCATAAAGTTATCAGTCTCAGGAGTAGGCATGACCATTCTTCTCGAATATACTAATAGATGTTAATGAAAATCCAAGAAACATGAATACATAAGCGTATTCATCTATTTGGATAGTATAGTCCAGAGCCCATT
This sequence comes from Cryptoprocta ferox, assembly GCA_028646485.1. Classification (NCBI taxonomy): domain Eukaryota; kingdom Metazoa; phylum Chordata; class Mammalia; order Carnivora; family Eupleridae; genus Cryptoprocta; species Cryptoprocta ferox. The sequence goes on from CM053577.1 coordinate 51,831,317, forward strand.
TTCTCAATCACTAATATATACTATCAATAAATTATACCTATTCATGTGGCTGAGGTACATCAGTTCTCATATCGATCCCTAACAGAGATCTCGTGTATACATGTAGTAAAGAAGAGATTGTGGAGCCAAAGGTAAATATGAGTCATCATGTAATAGACACCTAAAAATACACACTGAGATACAAAAAGACTATAATAAGAAGAAATCACAAGACGTGACTCTCATATTACCTTGCCTCTGTGAAACAAACTTAATTTCCAATGCTAGCTTAAATGAAATAGAATTTTCAGACGTGCTAATTTTCAGTTTTAGGAAACCTAGAAACATTCTCCTCTTTGGCTTCTCTTCTAGTTTTCCTAGGACCTCTCTTAATGCTCTCTGACAAGGTCATGTTCTTCTCATAAAATGTCAGTTTTCCGCCGAGGACGCATCCTCAGACTTTTCTCTTTGCACTCTACAGATACTCCCAGCCTAGCTCTTAACATTCTCATGGCTCTTAACACCTCATATTTCCTTTCTCAGTCTCAGACCTCCATATTTCCCACAAACTAATTAAACTTCTTTATCTGCGCCTGTAATAACCATCTCAAATTTAAAAAGTCCAAAATGGAATCTCTCTCTAAAATGCCTCTGGCCCTACTTTTTGTTTGGTTTGATTACCTTGATAGATGGATGGTGATGCCATCAAATTACCCAAACTAGGCAACCTGAATTGATCCTAACCCTTCTCTTTCCTTGTCTCCCCCAAAACCTGGCAATTTTGCCATGCAAGTGCCTCTGAATTCCGCCCCCACTTTGCTGCCCAGCTCTCCACCTCACCACAGCAGTAATTCAGGCCTTGAACGGCTCTCTCCCGAACCACAACTTCCTCCTAAATAACCATAGTGCTTCCAATGTTCCCCACTCAGGAATTCCTGATCCGTTTTTACAGGCAGCAATAAGAATAATCATGCTAAAACTGATTTGATCACTTTTCTTCATATGAAACCTCCACCAGCATCCCACTGAGCCTAGACATCTTTGCATACTATATAGGACTTATAACCAGAGCCAGGCTACCTTTCCAGCTTCATCTCTAGCTGCTCTCCCTGAGAGCCCATAAACCAATAAGGGCCACGTACTGATCACTTCTACACTTGTGCTACAACACCCTCCCTTCTCCAAGCCGAGCTGTTTCTCCTCTGTAGTCCTGCAACACTTAAGATAAACCGAAATGATGGGTTATTAATGTTCACTGTTCTGTTAAAGAGCTGGAAGATAAGGGTTAAGTTTGTGCTTCTAGAGCAAAGTACCTGGGTTCAAATCCCCGTTGGGTGGCCATGCCCATTTATTCATCTATGAAATAGAGTTAACAAGTATTTCACAGGGCTTTTATGAAGATTAAATTATGAGAAAAAGAAACTGCTAGTGATAACCTGGAACACAGAAAGGGTTCGATAAATGTTAGCTATTAAAATTTCATCTCCCTTCCAAGACTGTGAGCCAAGGGCTGGGACCCCATTTCATTCACTTGCCCCCACCCAACAAGCATACCCTTAACACAAGGCTCCAACTGAATTAGCAAATTTGAGGCATTTTCCACCCACCCTATAGCCTCTCTAATATCTAATAAAATGTTTCCCCTTAACTATCTGAATGTTAAACGTCACTTTAAATGAAGATACATTTAGACCTAAAAGAAAATAGGCAGTGAGATAAAAATTGAGGATATATACTTAAATAAGATACCAAAATATCAACTTAAATTTTTAATAAACTAATGGAAATACACAGATCCCAAAGTGGAATTCATAATGTTGTATTTCCTAAGGAATTTAAAGTTAGGCAATCAGGTAGGCGATTTGGATAAGGAGCATTTTAGGACCCCCCAAAGTCTTCAAAGTTCAGTTTCCAAAACATCTTGGAGCCAGGGCTGGCATGAAAGCTTAGATGAGACATAAAAACAAAGAACACGTTCTTCCTTTCCCCTCATTCCTTTCCTCTATGTATTTCCTTCTGTTATTTAACATTAAGCCAATGCTACCCTCACATTATACTGCAGTAAACAGTAGACTTGAAAAGATGAAAAATGGAGATAAATATAAATGTAGACAGTAAATAACACCCACCCCCAAGATCAAGGGATGCAAAACAAATTTTAAAATTGTACTCTAAATATGGAAAAACATTTCAACTTAAATTTTCTTTTTAAAGAGAGAGAGGGAGTATATGTAGTTATAACTAAATTTACCTCTCCCTTAACTGTATTTTCATTAGATCTCCATACCCAAGACTGGCTAAATTTTTAGTATAAGAGGCAGTATTACAACTGAACCCAAGTTTATCTGCCCTGATGCCCAGAAAAGACCATTACGGAGATCCCAAGTATGGAGCAAGGAAAGGATTTATTCGACATCCAGCCAAACAAGAGGACAGGAGGACAAGACTCAAATCCACCTCTCCAAAGGAGAGTCAGGGAAATTTAAAGGAAGGAAAAAGGTCTGGGCTTATTAGTTTGCAACTCCAAGCAGTCCCATTAACCCTTTGGTTACTGGTTTCAATCCCCACGGTCTTTTGACCATTCCTCAGAGAATTGGGACAATGACCGTTACCTCCTGCTGAGATGGGGGAGAAGATCAGGGTTACAGGAATAGAGCGTTTCTGCATTCATCTAGAAATATTCCTTGGTTTCAGGTTGAAACTCAACATTCTGTATTACCAAGATTTTTGTACTTTGGTTATTAGTTCTTGTACAATATTTTATCTAGGCCTTAGGGGAGATTTGTTATAACCAACTAGCTTGTACTTATTAATTCTTCAGACCAGCTCTCCTAAAAAGTAGTGTCAGGTCCATCAAAGGCTTGCCAGTCCAAGCAGAACTCTTTTTGCTGTTCTCCTTGCTGATACGATATAGGGAACCTGTGGATTTTTATTATTGTGATGGATCCACGGCTTAATTCCCTTTAGTTTCACTGAAGAATGGGTAGTCAATAGCATCTCATTAAGGTCCTGTCTAATGAGTTGGAGCTGGTCTTCCAGGTGCTTGTTCTTCCAGGCCTTTAATAACACCAAATCTCCAGGATTCCGGTGGTATAAAGGCACATCAAGCTGTTGGAAGCAAACTTACACAGTGAATGTAGCTGATAGTATTCCCTAATGTGAGCCCCATCAGGAACTCCTAAGTCATGAAATGAGTGTAGAGTCTTCCATGTAACACCTCATAGGGACTTAAACCAAGAGTACTTCCAGGGGCCACTCTTACTCAAAGCAGAGAAGCTGCCAAGGCTTCTTCCCAACTTAAGTTGGTTTCTTGGCATATTTTTGAGAAAACTCACTTTTTCTGTTTTTCCAATCCGTTCGCTTCTCCAGGAAGCACAGAATTTCCATTGAATGCCCAAGGCACTCAATACTGCTTGTATGATTTTTGCCATAAAGGCCGCTCCATTGTTGCTCTGAATTGTTAGTGACAATCCAAAGTTAGGAATAATTTTGCTTAAAAGTGTTTTTGACAAATTCTGACAAGGCCTTCTCTGAATGGCATGGAAAGTTTCAACCCAACTTATACAGGTGTCTACAAATATTAACAAATATCAAAAATTACCTGCTGTTGGGCACCTAGGTGGTTCAGTCGGAGATCAAGCTAAGTTAGGTTCTGCGATGAATATGGAGGCTGCTTAAAATTCTCATTTGCTCTCTGCCCCCACCCACCTGCCCCTCCATTGCACATATATGTGCTCTCTCTCCCTCTCTCTCTCTCAAAAATAAAATTATATATCTATATTTGTAGATAGACAGATATAAAGCTAGTACTTAAAAAAATTATCTGTTGTTTTTGGCATAATGGTAAAGTCTACTTGCCAGATTTCTCCAGGTTTGGTGCCTATTGTACACCTTTTAGAACTGGTGGGGGCCAGTCATAGGATTGTTTTTAGCACAAATGTCAGGATTGTGTTTAGCATAAAAGTCACATTTTTTAACAGTTCTCTGAAGATTGGGACCCACAGTATACTTCTGGATCCACTGCAGAGTAGCATCTTATTACTCATAGTGAGTGCTTCAGTGAATATGGTTAATCATTTCCTCCATAAGATATTCTGAGATAAGGATTCATCCAGCTGGCTTTAGTGCCAACATAGTGTCCAAATTCCCATTCCTTAGCTCTTCTGGGATTCTCCCAGTAATACTGGGTTGATATTTAGTTAAGTCTATGCCTGGTACAGAAGTCAATACAGAGGTTTTAGAGTTTCTGCCAACTTGGCTACTTAATCCGCCCAATTGTTCCTTTGAGCAATCAGTCCAATTTCTGATGTCCTCAGCAATGGACAATAGCTGATGGGTCATCACTGCATCCAGCTCTTCATGGTCTTTGATTATTAAAACTGTTCCCATCCATAAACATATCTCCATCAGGAATGAAGGACTCTTAGATGTAGGAATGCTCCCAACAGTCCTCAACTCTCAGAGGCCATCAGGGATTGCCTTGACTGAAGACAGCTGCACTGCCAAGGATATACCTTCTTCCCAAGTGGTCATGTTCAATCACTGTTACAGAAGTCCAGCCCTTTTGTCCCAATTTAGGGTGGTTCTGAAGGATAATCCAACTTTTGGAACTCCTCAGAGAATCAGTTAAGGCTTCTGTTGATGTTTTATCACAGCTCAACTTCTGCCTAATCTTGCTCTCTTATGGTCCCTTCTCTTTCCCCAGATGTTGATCACTAATAAACTTCTTTACGTCCTAATCTCCATAATCTTAGTCTAGGCCACGCACAAAATTCTTTTCCAAAAAGTCCTTCTCACAAACCTTCTACAACTTAACTTTTCACATTCAGATTTTGTCCTAAGTTTTTCCTCTTTAAATAACCACTCTTGTGGGGTGCCTGGATGGTTCAGTCGGTTAACTGTCTGACTCTTGATATCTGCTCAGGTTGTGATCTCAGGGTCATGGGATTGAGCCCCACATTGGGCTCTGTGCTGAGCATGGAACCTGCTTGGGATTCTTTCTCTCACTTTCTCTCTGCCCCTCCCCAGTGCCTGTGTCCTCTCCTTCTCACTCTCTCTCTCTCTCTCTCTCTCTCTCTCTCTATCTCTCTCTCTCTCCTTCCCCCTCCCCAACTTTCACCCAAAATAAATAACCATTTAAAAATAATAATAATAGGGTACCTGAGTGGTTCAGTCAGTTAGGCATCTAACTCTTGATCTCAGTTCAGGTCATGATCTCACAGTTCATGAGTTTGAGACCCACATCAGGCTCTGTGCTGACAGCAGGGAGACTGCTTCAGATCCTCTGTATCCCTCTCTGCCCCTCCTTCACCAGCATACATGTGGTCTCCCTCGCTCTCAAAAATAAACTTAAAAAAATAATTTTTAATTTCTCTTTAAAAAAAAAAAAATAACCAGTCTCACTCTCCTCACATACAGAGTTGCCTCCTTTATTATTTCCAGTAGTCTTAATTACATTTATTCAAATTATTTATATTTATTTATTAGGATACCCATAAAACTTCATGAGGCATTAGACAAAGTTCTAATGTTTTTCTTTCTTTTCTGAAAAATCTTGCAATGGAAAGAACATGAATTTATTTGACTTTCAGTAAAGGCAGGCAGAATAAAAGTTTACATTTAATGCTGATAACTCTAAAGACATGTCTATTTTTATTAAACCAATAAGCTTGTATTAGCCTTAATACTGAATATTTTCCAAGATAACATGAACTTCAAAGACGTCTGGGTTAGTTTCTATTCTGAGTTTTTTTTTTTTTTAACTTTTTTAAATTTACATCCAAGTTAGTTAGCATAGAGTCTATCTTTCTGAGTTTTAGAATGTCCAATTCTTATAAGCGCTTGCCTTTAAACCAACTAAATAGAGTTCTTTTACAAATTAACTTTAGCAATAACATTCAGAGGTAGAGAAAATATCTCACATGTACAACATACATGGACACACATACAAATATACACGATCCAAACAAAATCTTAAAGGCCCAATTTCCAAATATCCCCCTTTTACAACACAAATCTAATTGCAAGATGGTATTATAATTAATGGATGTGGCCAAGCAGTGATGCAAAAAAAAACTGCCCAATTTTGAAGAATACAGCCCAAAAGACTGCATGTGGGGATCAAATTGTCATTTCCCATTTTCCAATTAGAACACGGCTGGTTTTATTCAAAAATACCAAAATCTACAGCAACAAAAAAACTAAATGAAGCCCAGAGTACCTCTGTGAACATCAGTTCCTCCCCAAAAGTTGGGGTTTCACAGCCTGAACCAAATAGCTTCCTAGTTTCTAGTTCCTCCCTAAAAATCAGAGCTTCACCGACTAAACCAAATGGCTTCCTAGTCAGCCTTTTCTTAAGCAAGAAAGGAGGCTAAGAGAATCAAAACCCACTATTTGAAGGCAACCAAATGGAAGGAAGAAATCTGAGAGCCAAACCAAATGAAGAAATAAATTCACATGCCGTCCATCAAACACGAAGTAATCACCAAGAGACATCTCTTCAAACTGAACTCCAAAAAACATTTCCTTGCCACAAGAGTGAAAATTAGGCAAAGAAGGTCAGAGGTACCCAGGTAGGGTGGGACCCCAGGGACAGTCCCTAGGGCAAAGAACCTGTCACCTAGGCAGCTGCTTGAACCTGTCACCAGGCCCCTATCACCAGCTGGGGGCCAACAAACCACACAGGGGCAGGCAAAAAAAAATCTTGGTTAGCTCGCCAAATCTGTAACCAAACCCAGGTTTGGCTGCCCAACTTGCAGCAAAGACAATCATTGAAACATCAAGTATGTAGCAAGAAAAGAGTTTACTTGAGAGGTAAGCAAAAAAGGATATGGGAGAGCAAGCCTCAAACCCACTTCCCCAAAGGAGGAGGGAAATTTAAAGGCAAATGGAAAAGGACTGCAGGAAAAGTTGCAGCTGTGCTTATTAGCCTGCAGCTGTAATTAGTCCCATTAACGCCTTGGTTACCAGTAAGTTTTGAAATTCCAAATGATAATTCTGAAAACAATAAAATCTTGATTTAATTTTTTTAAAAATATGAGTACAGGTTCATAGCAAAGCCTTTGCAGTCAGATATAAATCCAAGTACAGCCTTTACTTGAAACCAAAAGTTCTGACACTTAAATAGCCATGTAACTTCCGCAACCTTGGATTCATCATCCCCAGAATGAGGATAATGAGAATTAAATGAGATAATGTATGTAGAAAGCACTTAGCATACTGCATGCTATTGTGATGTTCCTTACATCTTAATTTTCATAAATTATGGTACATGGATAGAATAGAATTACATTTCACCATTTAAAATGAGGCAGTTCTAAATGTATTGATATGTAATGACCTCCAAGATATAGTAAATGAAAAAAAAGAAAGGTACAGAGGGGTGTGTATATGTTACCACTTCTATTTCATTTTTTAAATATAGATGCTTATATAAATATACATTTGTACATACATAGAATGTCTCTGGAAGAATACATAAGAAACTAGTATTAGAGGTTGCCTCTGGGGAGGAAAATTAAGTGGCTAAGGGACAGGGGTGGAATAGTCTTAATGTTTTACCATATTTCTTGTATCGTCTGTTTTTACTACTTATTCCAAAAATAAAAATAATAAAGTTTATATTATGACCCAACCTTTATACTACCAAAATATTCCATTATGTAGTAAGTGGATTATGTGAAACTGCAAAAAACAAAAACAAAAAAACCTAAGGTGACTTAATCAGAGTTCTAGTATTAATTTCAACTCTACTGATGATAACAATTAAAGACTGATAGGGGTTTGGCTAAATGAACCAATCAGAATCAATTTATTAAGACACAAAAGAAGGGATGGACATGAAAGAAAAGAAAACAGTATGTGGATGGAAGAGACAATAAGAATACCATCATTCATTCATTCAGAAAATGTATCTTGCCCATCAGGTACTAAACACTATACTGAAGAAACAAGACACTTGATCCTTGCTTTTAAGTGGCCCATAGTTTAATGAGAATATATGAATACAGCAGGAAAATCACTACTCCTGGGACCCAGTTACTCATAATATACGTTCATTCACTCCTGAACACATAACAATTTGAATGAATGAATGAATGAGCAAGCCTGGTAACAAAATATACCCCACTAGGGCCTCTAGTGACTTGAAAAGAACAAGAATTGATCCCTCAATCTGAGAAAGCTTGCACAATTGCGTTCCCAGAATCCCGAGAGCCAGCGGGGCCTGCAGAAGTCCGACGTTTGACTTTTAGATTCAGCGCAGGGTCACCAGCCTGGAGAGTTGGGAAGGCGCAGGTGTAAGGGTCCCCAGTCCCCAATCCCAATTTTGCATCCATTCCAGCCAGGCACTCCCACACCTCACCAGGTGTTTACTCTCTGACAGCCTGTAGGGAACAAACTCTGAGTTGACCTCTGACCTCAAAATGAAAGTCGCTCTGGGGCAGCTTCCTTATTCCTCAGGGCTCCTTCATAAGCACCCAAAGACAAGAGAGGCTGAAACTCCTCTCCAGGGACCCTTAGCTCCGAAAACCGTGAAACCAGGAGGCAAGTGGGGGAGATAGAGGGTGACTGACCCGAGGCTTCCCCGGTCATATGCAGTCGGCTCGGCCTACTCATGGCACAGTCACTGACCTTTACAAAAGGTGTTTCCAGGGGCGGTGGCCGGAGGGGCGAGAGCAGCAGCCCAGGCCCCGCACCCAACACATCTCCCTCTCAGCCGGCTCTGCACTAAGCGCAGTGTAACCAAAGGCGACCAGGAGGCCGCCATCTTGAGCTCTGTACAAAGGGAGGAAGAGGAAAACTTTATTGAAACCCAAAAGAGAAACGGTGGCACAGACAGAGGAAGCCGCGCTCACAGAAGGTACGCAGGGGAGAACGAAAGGGAGCAGAGGAAAAACGCGACCTCTGGTAGCAAGAGGACCGTCTAGACTCCGGTGCCCTTCCGTCCTCGCGGGCGCTGCCAGCCAGACTACGACTCCCAGAATGTAATGCGGCAGCGCCGGGGGCGGAGCAGAGCTAGGGGAGGGTGGGGTTGGGGAGAAGGGCAATCCTGAGCCCTGAGCCGGCCCACGTCCGTGGCACTGGATCCGAAAACGTTTTAAGGGAATTGGAACGTGATAGTGACGTGCGGTCACGTCACCATCCCTGAGCATTTTCGGTTTGCGTATACCTGACCGAGATTTCGAAACCTAAATAAAATGTAAGTTGACCCAGTGGGCACTGATGCTTTAACGAAATATTGTTTACCAGGTCACACCTCCCTAAATGGTAGCCCTAATTCTTTTGCCTCCAGCGTCCGACTCATCTCTGGCAGAGTACCTGAAATGAGCTCTTTCCACTTTTACTTTCTATATTTGAATAGCATAAATCATTTTCAATATGGCATACACTCAAATGTTCTTAAAGAATTTGTAACTGGCATAGGAAAGCCAATGGCCCAAGGTGGACAATGAGTGGATGGAGTGGCCATGGGACAGTGTATCCAAAGAGGAATTTCCCTAAGTGATTGTCCTAATTTGATTAAACAAAAAAATGTTTCAGTTATCCTAAGTGTATTGAGAATACAAATTGCTGTCCAGAAGAGGCTGGCAATCCATCAGAAGGCATGAAAAAAGCAACAAAAGATTCTATCAGACGTTATGGAATCAATGAAAGGAGAGCACTTTGGGAAATCAGGAAGGCCTTCTGGAAGCTTTACTTTTAACGGAGATGAAGACCTTCCAAGAACAGGAAATAGATTGAACTAAAGCAGGCAAGAAAGTCTGAATTACAGGAAGGATAAAGTCACGTTTCAGTTGAGTGAAAATTAAAGACTACACTAGAAAGAGTTCCAGGAAGTCAGTTTACCCACAATAGAAGATTCCAAAGAAACAGAAAAAAGAGCACAGCATAAAATAATAATTTGGAGGCTCCCTACTGTCAAATTATTTATGGAAAAGTTATTTTGATCATATCTTTCAAAATATATCGATTTACACTTACTATTTGTTATCTATCTTTACTTCTTTTGTCTGACATGACAAACTATTCCTCCATGTTATAGTGAATATTTCTTTTGTGCATTTAATGCTATTAATTTGAGGTGTGACACTTTTGAAAAAAGACCTTTTGAAAAAATCAAACTATTCGTCCTTGATTTACAATTTATCACATTCAAGACTTTCAGAGAGTATCTGTTGCTTACCTTGGTCAATGAAATTACTTTTTTTAATTTTTTTAATAAAATTTTTTAACATTTATTTATTTTTGAGAGACAGAGACAGAGCACGAGCAGGGGAAGGGCAGAGAGAGAGGGAAACACGAAATCTGAAGAAGGCACCAGGCTCTGAGCTGTCAGCACAGAGCCCGCCATAGGGCTCAAACCCATGAACCATGAGATCATGACCCAAGCCGAAGTCAGACACAACCAACCGAGCCACCCAGGTACCCCTGAAGTTACTTTTTATTAGAGATTCCAACAGCTTAACAATTATGGAAGTGAAATAAGCACTCGTAGACTGTTTAATGCCAAATTGGTGGGAAGATCTACAGGAAATTTTCATATGGCTGCGCAAGTGAACAAAAACATGGCAAATAAACTTTATTGTGTGCCAGTATTGTGTGCCAGTATGAGGTAACTTAAATTACATCTGCTGTATTCAAAGAATTCATTATGATCAGAAGACTAATTAAGTAGCCATTATAAACCATTTTATTAAAACATCAATCCTGTATTCCTGCAGTTCCTGCAATTGCTAGAACAAATAAAAAAGCAAAAATAACCCTGAGAGAAATTTTTTGATTATCAGAAAAAGTAATAGAAGGAAATCAGAAAGCATTATTGTGTCCTTATTTTTATTTAATGTTTTTAATTTTTGAGAGACAGAGACAGAGTGTGAGTGGGGGAGGGGAAGACACAGAGGGAGACACAGATTTCAAAGCTGGCTCCAGGGGCACCTGGGTGGCTTAGTCGGTTAAGCGTCCGACTTCGGCTCAGGTCATGATCTCACGGTTCATGGGTTCAAGCCCCGCATCGGGCTCTGTGCTGACAGCTAGCTCAGAGCCTGGAGACTGCTTCGGATTCTGTGTCTCCCTCTCTCTCTGACCCTCCCCTGCTCATGCTGTCTCTCTCTATTGCTCAAAAATAAATAAAAAAACATTAAAAAAAAAAAAAAGATTTCAAAGCTGGCTCCAGACTCTCAGCTGTCAGCACAGCCCAACACAGGGCTCAAATTCATGAGATCATGACCTGAGCGGAAGTCAACGCTGAACCGACTGAGCAACCCAGGTGCCCCTATCATGTCCTATTTTTAAAATCCCCCTAAAGAAAATGCCAAGTGGTGTTGGCATCTAATCTCAAGGTCAAAACCAAACAAAGTATCCAGAGGACAAATAAAGTAATGAAGGAAATGGGAAAGAAAATAGTCAATAGAAAACATACTATAACAGAAGTCAGAAGTTATTTTTGAGTTCTGATTATGTCACTAAATTAACCTCTCCCTTTGTTTTCTTTATCTATAAAATTAAGATAGTATCTATCCTAGCTACCATCCAGAGGTTTTGTGAGAATGTATAAACACAAAGGGTTAATCAAATACACTTACAAAGTTTGTTTAATGTTTTTTAATTTATTTTTGAGAGACAGAGAGAGACAGTGCGAGCAGGGGAGGGTCAGAGAGAGAGGGAGACACAGAATCTGAAGATAGTCTCCAGGCTCTGAGCTAGCTGTCAGCACAGAGCCCGACGTGGGGCTTGAACCCACGAACCATAAGATCATGACCCGAGCTGAAGTCGGACGCTTAACTGACCGAGCCACCCAGGCACCCCTTAAATACCCTTATAAACAGAAACTGAAAGAGGATAAGGTCAAAATTGTTTTAAATGAGTCTAGGACAGCATGGATTCATGACATCCAAAAATTGTAAAAATAAGGAATGTATTCTGAAGTTTGCAAAAGGTAGGGAGAACAAAAAACAAAAAAAAATCAGGTAGGATTTAAATAAGTGAGATAATAATCCATAATAAATATGGGTGATTTGGAATATTTACTTTTTCTCCCACTCTAATACACTATAATTTTCCAACCCTAAGTTCATGAGTTGCCATTTTAGAGAGTGCCTTTCAGCCACTGTCAGAGACACACTGTAGAGAAACAGATGTAATAGGCCATTGGCAGGAACTAGCTAGGATACCAGTATAAATCTAATACTGTTATTATTGTTATTCTAAAACCAATTCCTTTGGAGGAATAGGATACCCTAATACATGATTCCCACTTCCACTACCCTATCTGTAGCCCCCTCCATCTCAGTAGATGACAAATGGAAGGCTACTTTCTTCTCTATCATAAGAGAGTCATCCTCTTTCTCTTTCATCCCATATCCAGTCCAACAATGAATTTGTTGGCTCCACCTTAGGAAGTATTCAGAATCCCATTACTTTACACCATCAACAATGCTACCACCAACATTTGTCTAAGTCACCATCATCTCCTTCCTGGATTGTCGCAGTTGCCTTCCATATGGTCTCTTTGCTTCCACTCTTGTTCCCTACAGTCCATCCTCCACACACCAGCCAGATTTATGTTTTATTTTATTTTAAAGAGTTTATTTTTTTAAGTAAACTCCTCACCCAACATGGGACTTGAACTCATGACCATGTGATCGAGATCACGTGCTCTACTGACTGAACCACCCAGGCTCCCCCAGACTTATGTTTTTAAAATTTTAATTTGAATCATGCCATTCTTGTGTTTAGCATCCACTAGAGTGCCTTCTCCTGTCACTCAATTATTAAAACATCCTACAAGGCCTCATGACTTGGACCTCAACTGGCTTTGTGATCTCATCTCAAACCCCTCTCCCCTACTCTTCCGCAGTCCATCCACATTGGCTTTCTTGCTATTCCTGGAACTCACAAGCCTGCTTACCACCTAAAACTTTTGTATTTCCTGTGCCTTCTGCCTGGAATGCTCTCCTCCCAGATATCTACTCGGTTCACTTCTTCATGTCCTTACTTCCTTATATCTTCTCAGTTAAGGCCTTCCCTAGTTACCTATATAAAATTACAGTCTCACCCAGCACTCCTTTTCCTTCTTTCCAACTTTATTTTCTCCACAACCATTACTCTTATGGCATAATACCTACATTCCCAATTTATTAGCTTATTATCTGCTCTTCTTAGAATTTAAGCTCCACGTGAACAGGGATTTATGTCTGTTTTGTTCACTATTGTATCCCCAAAGGTTAGGAGAGTTCCTAGGTTAGCAGACACTCAATGTTTGTTGAATGACTAAGTAAGCAGTCTTAGTAAAAATACAAAATTTACTGTTTTAGTCTCTGCAAAAAAGTAAATAATCTGCTTCATGAAGTCAATTAAATTCCTCATATTTTGAGCCCATTTTAAAGATATATTAAAACACCATCAAACTCAGTATCACAGAAGTAGAATAGCACTTATTTTCCACTTTTTATTCACTGATTTGTCATTACACATAGATCCTCATAACTACAACTCCTCCTAATTACAGCTTCTTCTAATTTAACAAAGAAATACTTCAGAGCTATAAGAAACACTATGATTCATTCAGACACATAAGGAATGATTTAAAACCATAATAACTCATTTTATAAAGTAGAATCAAATATCTATCTTCTAAATTCCAACATTTGTATTTAAAAGATTCCGAAACAAGGGGCACCTGGGTGGCTCAGTCAGTTGAGCCTCAGGCTTTTGATTTCAGCACGGGTCAGGATCTCACAGTTCATGGGTTTGACCCCCAGGTTGGGATTCTCTTTCTCTCCCTCTTTCTGCCCCTCCCCTGTTCTCTTTCTCTCTTTCTCAAAATAAATAAACTTAAAAAAAAACAGATTCTGAACCAAAAATATTATTTCAGGGGCGCCTGGGTGGTTCAGTTGGTTAAGCATATGACTTCAGCTCATGTCATGATCTCACGGCTCATGGGTTCACGCTGCACTGGGCTCTGTGCTGACAGCTCAGCTTCAGATTCTGTGTCTCCCATTCTCTCTGCCCCTCCCCTGTTCATTCTCTCTCTCTCTCTCTCTCTCAAAAATAAATAAACATTAAAAAATTTTTAAATACAATTTCAGTTACTTAATTTCAACAAACTAATCAAATTCAGTTAAGTGCCTTATTAACTATGGAAACTTGTAAACATGATATACAGTACCTACTTCAGTAACATAAATTTACATAAAGTATAAATTTTTTTTGCAAGGAGTCCATTCCTTCTAATAAGTATGAATTCTCTATTTGCTAACTTTTCAACAAAAGTTACCATTTTTTTCCTATATTGAAACAATGTTTAACCTGTAACTAGAGACTACCAAAGACAAAATACTTGAAGTCAAGTCCAGTGCTCAAATCTTTATTTAGTTACAACAGATAAAAAATAACTGGTTCTGTTTGTTTTTCAGTGTTCAATATCTTTTATTGGGATATTCTTTTTTTTTATTTGAACCACATGACAACATGTCTGTATTTACCTATATCTTTCCTCCTTAAAAGTTCCATACCCAAACTTTGAGGGTAGAGTGGAATTTTTCATTACATAATTTCTCCACATGCCCTCTCTGCCATCTTTTTAAAAGAGCAATCGCTTCTCGGCCTTTTGGCTAAGATCAAGTGTAAAAGAGCAGCAACCCCCAACCAAGTCTAACCTCCCCCAACTCCACATGTAAATTTGTAATCTGGTAGCCACCTTCAATTAGTTTCCGTTCCTCATCACTCACATCCAGTCTTTCACCAGATATGCCCTAATCCTATCATCTTAATATGACTTAAATCCATCATCATTGGTCTTCCTCCTGTCTTTCCAAGGGTAAATGCAGTCATTTCCTAACTGGCTATATCTTTCTCCTCCATTTCAGCCTGCTGTCAGATTGGTTTCCAAAAATATGACCTATCTGACCACATCCCATCACAGAGTCTAAACTCTCAATGCCTTCCTACTATCTACAGAATGAAATACAATTTCTTTATTATAAGCCTTTGGAAAATCAAACTCTGGCTCCTACCTAACTTACCATTTTCTCTTATCAGTCAAATGATTTAGACTCAGAAAACATACACTGGGTGATTTACCAAATATCTCGTTTGTTTTCACGAACCTCTCTCTACATTATTTTAGAAAAACTGGAAAACTGATCCCAGCCCCAACTCCCTACCCGCTTCCTTTATTTTCGAATAAAGTATGTTCTGGTATTTTTTGTAATTAGAAAAAAGATCATATTAATAAACTAATTACAAAATAATTTACCAAAAAAATTGAAATTGAGTACTTCAGGGCAACTCCAAGGATGTTCCAGGTTTAATACTGCATACGTGTTCAGTATTCATCACACACACACACACACACACACAATATTCACATAGATGGATATCCAGACTTAGTGAGAAAAAATAACTTACCCAGGATAACACAGGTATTACTCCTTCTCCAAGTTAACTGAATAGGAACAGGGGCTGAAAGCCTGTCTAGTCAATGAGATAGTTCTTTAAATAGACCTAAAATCAGATCTATATATAGACAAAAATAGTAGACCATGCTACATAGAATTTTGATTGACACTCAGTGGTAGTAATAACATGTGCAGTTTTGTCAGTTGGTTAGTTGGTTGATGCAGTGCATCCAGGCAATCAAATACACCAAATGTTTTTCAGTTCTATGGACTGCTTATTCAGAGAAATACAAGTTGGCCTGAAATGCAGCCAATCTTTAAAACTCAAAGATGCAATCATAATACTGTATGAACTCATTTGTTTAAATAAATATTACTACTTGCAGCAGGTGATTAGTCTCATAATTAGCAATGATTTGGCCTAGACTTCAAAAGAATCAGCTGGGTATTTCTTTTGTTTTGTTTTGCTTTCGACTGGACATCTTGGGGAGATAACTTGGATAAGGTCTAAATCAAGGTGAGTTTTATTTTCCCAACTTTACTGACAACAGAGAAGTTCCTATTCTAGACTCTCTAGATGAAAAACCTGAATATCTTTTAATCATGGGACATATCTAATTCAAGAAGGGTTCATTCCAAAGATGAGTGTCTTCTGCCAAAACCAAGACTGTGTGCGGAAAACTAAGGGAACAGATGAGGAAAGTGTCATGAGACCTCTAATGTCTATACACACCAATTGTAAGGGCCCAATTTTCCCAGCATGTATCTCACTTAGGCCAGGCAATTCTCATCAACTTCAAAGGGAGAGATGTGCATCCACAGATCCAAGTTTGCAGTATCCAGGGCTTACTCAGCAGGAATACATACTATAATTTATGGTACCAGGCTTCATTTCTTTAGTCCAAATCAACTCAGCTGGATTTTGAAGCTTGAGTTCTTACAAATAATCAACTGTCCCTTAAAATATCAAATCCACTTGGCTTTATTTTACACATCAGTCCTGTTGATTACCTAGGATATGTCATAGTTTGAGTTTATACAATAATATGAAGACTTGTAATACACAGCTGTATACTATACTACTCTGTAGCATTATAGTATCAAATTACCAAAATTTATTCTGGAGATAATTTTATGCATAGCAAAGAGAGAAGCAGGAAATATAATTTGCCATGTTTGCTGTTCAACAGTTTTTAAAAATATAATTCTGTTTACAAGTACTGTTTTTCAGCTTTAATTTGATACTTTACTACCTGGTAAATTATCTTCTAATGTAATTATTTTTATATAATAATTATGATCTTGAAAGTCTATGAAGTGATTAAAGGGCATTTTCTAAGAAATAGAGTTCTGGATTTAAATTATGCAATTTTTCTGCTTAGAGTTTTGGTGTTATCTAGTTTATTATTATCATCATTATTATTACTATTATTAAATAGTTATGAAATGGCAAATATAGAGATAACCTTTACAAACGCCTGAGACTTTAGGTCTAAAATGTTTTTAACTGCAGATTTCAAAAGTTGACCCAAGTATATCCCCCTTATCTTTTTTTTAGCATTTATTAGTTTTGACTCACTCTAGCATGTTATACACATCAGCACCTGTGCCCATTTAGCAAAGAATTTCAGTACAAATCATTTTTGAATTGAATAGACATCTCTATGAAGCATTACAATTGTTGCAATATTTTTAGAAACTCAAACAAGGAAATAAACAACTTCAGTAAAAGTGATTTAAATAACAAATAACGTATCTTTATAAACAGCTTATCTCCTTGAGAACAAAGAATAAACAAGGAGACAAGGTTTTTTTTTCTTTCCACTATTAAAGCAGATCACAATATGAATGGGTGAAATGTCATGAATAATTGGAGAAAATCACAGAGTAATCTTCGGCAAAAACATCTGATTTATTTAAATTGTCGCTGTTTGTCTTATTAGAACCTTTATTTAACCTTGTTATCCATAATGCAGTATCCAAGCTGGTTTATCAAAAATATACTTTGGAACTAACCATATTTTGAAAATTGTGACTTTCTCAAATGTAAGCTATAGTAACGTAAACCTCCTGTGACAGCTGTCATACCTGGGACCTAATTAACTGACATTACATTACACTGAAATGCCTGTGACCAATGTTTTGAATCTAAATCAACAGTAAATAAATCAAAGCTTTGAAAAATTCTGTCAATAAATTTAAGCTCCGGTTTCTGGTCAAGAGGATCATCAAGTTTCCCACTACTAGATTTCATCTAGATAACAACATTCACTATCCTCTGCTCACAAACCTAGCCACATACGATAAGTCATTCCTGATAATGGTGTTCAGGGCCTCATCCTATGATTTTCCATCCATGTTCTTTCTTTCCAGATAAATCGATTTCCTTATAGACTCCTACATAGATTTCAGGGCTTAGCATGTCTCTAGCACTGTTTTAAATGCTTTGCAAATATTAACTCTTTCAATGCTCATAACCACCTTGTAAGGTAGGTACTATTATTTTCCTGATTTTATACATGAAGAAATGGAGGCATAGACAAGCAAAGTATTTTTTCTAGGGTTACACAGCTATATTTTGCCCATCTTCTGTAATGAGCCCTGATAAAATAGAATTGATTTGCTCATAGTATTGTCTTCCAGTCAGACACATTCATATAAAATTCTAGCCAAGAGATATTTATAATATAAAAACATATCAGAATGGGAATATTTAAATTATGCTAGTATTATGCATAATGGATAGGATAGGTTAGAGAAAAAATGAAGTACGAGATCTCTGCAGTCTAACATTAGCCAAAACTAAGCTATGGCAGGGGGGTGAAGGGTAGATAAAAAATAATATTTACAGCAAAAAGGATTTAAATATTAGAGATACTGCTTAAGAGTAAATGGGATGAGACCGATTTTAGACATGTTGAGTTTGAATTAGCCAATAAGACAACAAATGGAAATAGCATATGGGTGTGCGAGTGTGTGGTGTGGTGAGTGGTAAGTATTGTAGTGATACACCCACTCCAAGTTGAGATCTTTATAGATTTGGGAGCATTAGACAGCTTAGTGGATCAAGCCCTGGTCCAGCAGGTTTGGTCAAGCTCTCTACCAAACCCAACCCACAGTTTCTAGACAAATACAACTCTTATGCAGATATGTTTCCAAATGAGTAGTTAGAAGAGTTTACTTCCTTTGCAGATACAATTAAGAATCAACCTGGTCTGCCTGGGAGTGTGTGTCCTGGTGGCTAAGGTCTTTCACTAGAACTCTAGCACCAATTCACAGATATTTGCCTGGCCTTCCATGTTCCAATAGGAGTTGTGGTGCTGTTTGCCCCCTGACATCCTTCTTTGACTTGGCATCTCACAAACTTTTGGTCTGAACAGTTTTCATTTGCTTAGTGCACTACTTTCTTGGGTCAAGCAGGGGCAAATATTTTTCAAGTCCATTCACTTTTCTACATTCCTACCATTAATCATCTTAGTCCTGCCAGAGTGATCTTTCTAAACTAAAAATCAAATCAGGTCACTCCTATTCAGTGGTTTCCTTTAGAATGTCTTTAGATAACATCCAGAACCTTTACATGGACTCTATGGTCCTCATGGCCTTGTCTCTCTGGACTTAGTCCTTTCTATTCCCTTTCCATTCCAGTAGTACTCAACTAGTGTAACTCCCTAGCTATACCATGCTCTTTCTCTCCTCTGGGCCCCTGCATTTGTTTATCTCTATCTCGAGAAGGCACTTCCTACACACATGCACACCCCAATCACAGGCACCTTGCCCGTCAAAGGCCAACTTTCTGTCTTAGTTTTCTTGCTGCTTCCTTCTGGCATTCTTCCCTTACTACCCTCAAGACTGGGCAATGCGGTCCTTATCACACTCCATGTGACATGGCTTGTTCATTTTTATGTCTCTATGACCATTCTAAAAGATCCTGGAAGCAAAAACTGTGTCTTATGTACCACATTCCCTCTTCCCCATGTTCCTCCTTCCTCTAGCACCAAAAACATTGGTTTATTGTAGATGCTCGGTACATATTTGTCACGTGAATGGCCAGAAGGGCCTAAAAGTCCTAAAAGGAACGTATCTGTTCACCTAAAGAGACCATATGATGTCACTGGTTCTGGAATGGGACTCTCTCCCCACCCCACCAGTTCATCAACGTATCTTGCATTCTTGAAATTCTCTAGATCTTTGCTACTCATTGTGTCTGGAGACCAGCAGCATGGGCATTACCTTGTTAGAAATACAACCTTGTTAGAAAAACCTCAGACTTCATCCTCGAACTCCTAGATCAGAATCTGCATTTTACAAGGTCCCCAGGTGATCTGTATGTACATTAATATTTGAGAAACACTGCTCTAGATAACATTGGTAGTTCTTTACTCAGAAAGTTGGTAATCCATTTTCTTGAGAGAAGGAATGCAAATGCCAGGTTTCCAGTGCTCCCACAGCTGAGGACTTACTTTTGCCCTGATCCAAAAGTATACCAAGCTTGCCTGTCCTTACATGTTTGAAATAAGTTACTTTGCATGTCAGGGGCCCTATCTCAAAAGGCATCCTGCGCCTGCCTCCCACTTTCCCCCCTCCCCCCGCCCCCATGAAATCAACCACTCAACTGAAAACAGGAATACCTCCTTGTCATGGCTGCTTTTGACTTCTACACATTGAATCCAGTGCTATCTATTGGAAGAATCCCTCCTTTCCCAAGAATAGGACTTATATCCCTGATGTCTGAGGAGTCCTCAGCCATTGGCTGGGAGCAGCTCGTGGGAAATGTGGCCTTGAGCAAATGCAGTAATGAATTTGAGAGCACAGCAGCTGAGGCCATAGGTTAATGATGTTTCCTGAGGCTGGAGATCTGAGAGGCACATTCTCATGGCTACTACAAAGAGTATGGAGAAGATATAGAAAAAAAAAAAAAAGGAATAATTAGTGGAGAAGAACTTGGAAAAAAAAAAAAAACAAGAGAGAGTGGTTCTGATATTAATACAACCAGCTGGACACTGCTTGCTTTACCAAAACAGAAGAACTAAATTAAAAAAAAAAAGGCAGAATTATTTGTTTTGGAAGAGATATTTTGTACAGGATCTCAGGGTGGGAATTAAGACTCCTCAAAGGGCATGCCTAAAACACAGCAGGTGGTCACTAACCTGCCTGCTGACATTGAGAGTCACTGTACCTGTAGGTTTTCTTTGCTGAGTTGGGTATGCAACCAGGGCCTGCCCAGCCAGCTCCAGCTCCAGCAACATTTAGCCTCTTTAAATAAAACTGTAAGCAAACAGACAAAGAAGATCAATGTGAAGATGTATTTAGTTAAAATATAAGCCTCCCAGAGACTCCAAACCCTTGTACTGTTTAAGGAGCAACCACATGATGATCTCCCTGACTATGGGAGTAGAGAGGTTAACTTTTGAGAGGAGAAGAGTCTGTCTGATGTGCTACTAGAACAGAGTAACATTATCTCCAAAGCCTTTGATTCTCCAACACCAATTCGGTGTCCAACAATTCAAATCCACTCTGACACAAACTGCCTGAAGTTGGCACAGGGACAACGGGTTAAGGACTCAGTCCCACAAGACTGTCCCCACTTCAGACACCAGCCTATTCAAATGGGTTGCCAAAGCTATCCACTTCTGCCAAGCCAACTACACATTTTCTCAGAATCTCCTCCCTCTCAGGTTTGATAACTCAAAGATCTCAGAAAAACACTTTACTTACGTCTGCTGGTTTGTCTCTTCCATTTGGCTCAGAACAGCCAAATGGAAGAGATGCAAAGGGTGAGGTCTGGGGAAGGATGTGTGGAATTTTTATTTCCTCTCCTGCCTGCCACCTTCCAGGAGATGGGGATGTTAGAGCAGGGTGAAATTTCCCACCTCTCTGCAAGTATTTGGTCTTTCTGGTGACCAGCTCCCATCCTGAAGCTATCTAGGGGATCTTTCCTGAGTCGCCTCGTTAGCATAAACTCAGGTGTGGTCAAAAGGGGCTCCTTAGGAATAACAAAAGATTCTCCTACCACTCAAAAATTCCAAAGGTTTTAGGAACTCAGTGCTAGGATCCAGGAATAAAAACCAATATATTTTTTATTATACCAGATACTGTCAGATACAGGATTGAATGAGAAATACAATTCTCATGTGACTTTAAGTATAATAATACAACCATTTCCAGGCACCTAGGTGGCTCCATCAGTTAAGCATCTGACTTCGGCTCAGGTCATGACTCCCAGCCCCACAACCAGCTCTGTGCTGACAGCGTGGATCCTGCTTTGGATCTTCTGTCTCCCTCTCTCTCAGCCTCTCTCCCTTGTGCGCTCTCTCTCTCTCAAAAATAAACACGAACAAAAATTAATAATCCAACCATTTCAAATCATTGAGTAAAGAATAGATATTTAAAAATTAGATTGTTTAATAAATGGTGTAGGAACAATTAGGTAGTCAAATGAGAAAATTTAGATCCATACTTCTCTTATACTAAAAGAAATTCTAGATGGATCAAATGTTTTTTTTTAAAAACTATAAGTATTCTAGAAAAAAATGGATTTTTTATAAGAGGAGGGGATGCTTTCTAAGCATGCTTCAAAACTCAGAAGCCATAAAAGATTGATAAATTCCACTACATAAATTCATTACAAAGTACATGGCAAAAACCATTATTGGCAGAGTCAAAAGTTAAACTGGGGAAGACATTTGCAATTTATATCGCATAAAAGGGTTACCTTTTAATATTTAATAAACTCCATCATATTAAGAAAAAGGGCAAGTCAATGGAAAAATGTTCAAAAAGAATTTGAACATGTACACCACCAAAAAAAGGAAAAATGAAAAGCTTGTAAACGTATGAAGAGATGCTCAACTATACTCAGTTGAATAAGGAATATGCAAATAAAAATACCATTTAGATTAGTGAAGATTAAAGTTTTTTAACACTTCATGTTGGTGAAGCTATGGACAAAGAGGTATCTTCGTACATTGCTGAACAGGGTGTAAACTGGTTAAACCTGTAGAGAGGAAATTTCACAATATCTCTGATATATACCTGCGTATCCTTTGACCCAGTAATTCCATTAACAGTAATTTATCCTACAAATATAGTACCGTGTGTGTAATGATGGCACATTCAAGGCTATTCACAGCACTGTAATAATGAAAGGTTGAGACCCCACATATATTTGTTAATAGGGGACAAGTTAAATTATGGCACATCATGTAATGGAATACTTTGCTGCAGTACAAATATGGAAATATCTCCAAGATACATTGTTAAGTGAAATAAGATGCAAAACTCTGTATCCTATGGTGCTATATATATTCTAACATACTACTCAAGGGACACAATTTTCATCTCTCATGGCCCCACAGTAATACGGGCAGAGTAACCATTTTTGTAATATTAGGCAGTTAGGAAAACATAAAATTGGTAATAGATTTCTAACATCTTAGCCTATCCCTGGAACATGCTGATGTCTTCCCATTTCTATCCCCACTGGAATTGCCACTCTCTCTTGAGTTACCAGACTTAACAGCCTGGTCATCGGTCTTTCCTGACTTTTTCCCATGAGCATACAAAAATATGCACATATAGATGTACAGATCTTTATATCTTTTTGTTCTGTTTGTTTACCCAAATGAGATGATATATTGGACAGATTTTTCTGTGATCTTCACCAATACAGCATGGATATTCTTCTAATTCCAATAACTAAAAATAGATATAGTCATCATTCTGACTAGACATTGCCTGGACAGAGAAAAACTATAAATAGGGTCTTTACTTTCATTCAGCCACTAAATTCTCTTGTTAATTCTAGTAGCTTATTCTTTTTGGATATTTCTAGGAATACAATCATATCTTCTGAAAAACAATTTTCCTCCCAATGTTTATACCAGGAAGCTCTTCTTAGCTGTATGGCTGCTATATTTCTGGGCTACTATCCTCTGTGACTTCTTCCCACTGCAGGGAACTGTTGCTGCTGCCCAAAGCTGCTCTGAGTGGCCTTCAATGAATGAGAAAGAAGTTTTCTATGAGAATATTCCATGATACTTTGTTCAAGTGTCACAGATGACAGGACAATACAGTGGTTCCTGGTCTTAGTTCTCATATACTCTAATTCAAAGTGTCATCTTGTAGAGGCCAAGAGCGCACCACCCAAAATATGACGCTTTGGCATATTATTTTAAATTTTTTGAAGTTTATTTATTTTGAAAGAGAGAGAGAGAGAGAGAGAGAGAGAGAGAGAGAGAGAGAGAGAGAACGAGCAGGGGAGGGGCAGAGAGAGGGAGACAGAGGATCCAAAGCAGGTTCTGTGTTGACAGCAGAAAGCCGATGTGGGGTTGAACCCATGACTGGTGAGATTGTGACCTGAGCTGAAATCAAAAGTCAGAATCTTAACTGAGACACCCAGGAGCCCCTGGCATGTTATTTTAAGTAAAAGTTACTTGGGAAACAGTGAGTGCAAGCACAGTCAGACCCTACTCTCTGTCCCCTGAAAGCAGGAAACAAATCCTCCACATGAAAAGTATCCTTCTCACACTAAGTAAAAGAAAATCCTTATCACCAGAGATAGGACTTTAAAGCCTAGAATGCTATAGAAAAAACCTTGTTAATTTTTTACTAATCTATCTTCCCAGCCCAAATTCTTCTCAGAATTCCTTACTAATTAAAGCTCACAAGCTTTAATTAAGCTCTGTGTCTTGTCAATTCCTCACAGATTTATTGGCTCTTTGTCTAAAAAGTATAAAAATTGTCTGCCTTGGTCATTTCTTTGGATCTCAATTTCATTATTGGGCCTCCATGAGCATGTAATTAAACTTTGGTGGGTTTTTTTCTGTTAATCTGTCTCATGTCAATGTGACTCTTAAACCAGCTGGAAGATTTTAAAGGGTAGAAGGAAATTTATTTCCTTCTCCACAATGTATACTCACGTCTTGAACTCACCGCTGTGATAATACCAGCCAAGTTCTCATTTGGTCTCTGGCAACATGAGACAGGCCCAGCAAAGAGTCCTGTATGAGCATACTTATTCTGATATTCCCTTTACTCTCTGAAAGAGGGATATTCTTGGAAAGGATTTCGCTGACCACACTGTCTAATAAGCTTGTCTTATTCTCTATCATATTATCTCAGTTTTATTTTCCTTTTTTTTTGTTGTTTTTGCAGTTTTATTTTCTTTATAGCATCAATCATATTGGTAAACATTATTTATTGGACTCATTTATCGACTTATTATGTCCCAAGATAGACCATATACTACACTATAAACCTGATGAATTTAGAGCATCTCCAGTCTTATTTGCCCTCAGCTCTCTAGTATGTTCAACTGAAAAACACCTACTAGACCTTCAATAAACAATTGTTGAATCAAAGTATGTTCAGTTTTCTGGAAAATAGTCTATACCATGTTTAAGTAACTTCTTTATTCCAGCTGTTCCTAGTGTCATTATGCTGTCAATGATCTGGGCGATTTTTCATCTTAAGGGGCAGATCCAATTATTTAAAGTGAATGAGGTTTCTGAAACTCAACATACTTTAAAAAATATATAGTTGCAGAACTATGACATAAACAGAGACAACTCTCTAGGTAGAAATTTATCCTTCTACTTCAATGTTCGAAATCTGCATTTGCTAAACTACCATCCACTTGTTTTAGCTTTTTTGTCATTTCGTATAAAGGCTTATCTGAGTTTCATTTCAAATGCTGTAAAAACACGTTTACTTTTTTTTTTTTTTTAACTTACTGGAACTTTGTGGGAAATGAGGAAAGAAAGTTGCAGGTCACCCAAACATAGGTCATTAAAGGCAGATTTCAGCCTACTAAGTTATTTTTGGAGAGCCGACCAGTCCCCAAATGGTTTGACCTTAGTGCTATGATCTGCCAAGGTCTTTTGTCTGTATTCCACTTTGCTACTTTATCTCCTTCCGTTTATCAATCCATACACGTGTATGGTCAAACTGTCAAGTTGATATCAGGATCATGACGTGACACTTGTTAATGGTTATCTAAAAAGGCATTTTCAGTGGTTCACAGTGAGACATTTGGTAGGCTGAGTTAGAGAAAGCACTTTTGTTTTCGTTGCGGGCACACCCCTCAAAACTCGCCGTTTAACTTTTGTCCCCGCAGCAAGGCCGCGAACACCATTTTCGTTGTTCCTGCCATCGCTCCAGGCCCAGGCTGCTAGCAGAAAGACAGGAAGCGCCCACCCCCGGACCCCTAGGTCCCGCAGCACCTCGGCCGCAGCCGGGCGGCGACGCGCCCGCCCGGTGCATTGTGGGCGCTGTAGTCTGGCCGGAACCGGCTCGCGACCACAAGTCCCGTGACTGCCGCCGCTCCTCTGCCGTCTAGCCCGCAGTTCCCCTGAGTGGCCTCAGCTGGGCTTCCCGGGCCCAGGTCGCGGCGTCCCGGCGAGTCAGCTGTTTCTCCCCTGGGCACCAAAGGCGGAAGCCGAAAGGACGCAGGGAGGAGCTTCGCGCGCGGGGTGAACGCTCGTCCTACGTGCTCGCTCGCCTCGCGACTGCCGTGCGCGAGCCCGGTGTCCCCGCGGCGGGCAGCAGCGACGGCGTCGGTGGAACTCGGAGGGGGCGGAGGGAGTCCGCGGCGGCGGCGGCTGCAGCAGCGAAATGGCGGAGACCGTGGCGGACACCCGGCGGCTGATCACCAAGCCGCAGAACCTGAATGATGCCTACGGGCCGCCCAGCAACTTCCTCGAGATCGATGTGAGCAACCCGCAGACGGTGGGGGTCGGCCGGGGCCGCTTCACCACCTACGAAATCAGAGTCAAGGTGAGGCCGTCTTTTCCCGTTTCAGGGAGACCCCCCTCCCGCCGTTCGTGGTCTCCCCCAGCCAGCCCATTAGCGGATCCCCTCTGGTGGCTACCGCCGCTCGGCCGGAGCCCCGGGCTGACTCGATTCGGGCAGCCTTGTCCACGGGCGGGGTCTTGGGCCAGGGCCCTTCTTCGTGTAGGGTTTGGAAGGGGGCTGCGGAGTGAGCTCAGCCCAGCACTGGTCTTGGGAGAAGGTGCTCGAAGAAGAGGGCGTGGGTTGAGCGCCGCATGCCTCTCAAGTAGCTGATCTGGGAATGACATTTGAGTTGGAAAGGTGTAGATCTTTCGAGAACACTGTGCTTCATCGGGAGGGGAGCTAGATGTGACTGAAAAAGGGGGGTTGCGCAAAGTTGAAGTTTTCCCAGGTTTCTTTTCCTGGCGACTTTTTTCCAGAGGTGGCCAAGCTGGTTGTTCCAGGCCCTTTTTGAGCTACCAAAGTAACCTACGTTGTACACTTTCCTAAACAGAATCTAGTGGCAGTTCTCAAAAACCTGACGAATTTGGTTGGGCTGAGTCTGGCGAGGACCGAAATTGACCTTAGCATTCTGGGCCACAGTCGTGCTAAGGGCTGAGGTGTGGCAAGTATTGTCTACCTCACAATCCAAAACTGCAACTGCTTTAATAAAGAAAGCTTATTCATTTGGGGACTTTGCTCTCTTAATTTCGAGATTTGCACTTAACTGAATGAAGGAATCAACTGAAGTAGAAACACACTTATAATTTCATAACTAGTATTTCATGGCAATAAGTAATTCAGATGATTTGAAAGATGCTAATTGAGAATAGTGCTTCACTTTCACTGTAGTTCAGAATTCATGAACTTGCTCGTGTATGGAAGTATCTTTAAAAATTAATTACATTAAAACGAATCTAGCTGTTAAAAACGACAACAAATTGTTTTACTAAAAATTAAGTATAAGAATTTCACTTAAGAGTAATCGAAATTTACACAAGTTACTATAAATAAATGGAGTGATTTCTCATTAACTTGTGCATTTTGGTGTGGGTGGTTAAAAAACCAAAACCTGTAATTTACCATCTTAACCCTTTTTAAGTGTACAGTTTAGTAGTGTTAAGTATATTCATATTGTGACTTATGCACATAATGATTTATCATGTATTGCTAAGAAAATGTTAATAATCATACTTTAAAATATGAAACTGTTTAATGTTACAAGCCACCCTCGTGTCCCTCTGGATGTGTAAAATGTGGACCATAAGCAGTCTTATTATAGTGAAATTGCAAACTCCAGGCTCCAGTGTACTTAGGGAAGTACTTTACCACATAAGCCTAGTGAAAAAGGCCTTCCTTCCTTTCTTTCCTTTTTTTTTTTTTTTAACTTTGGAATGATTTTAGATATATGATAGATTGTTCACTAAGAAGAACTTCCTCTTTTACTCTTATTCACCACCACGTTTCCCTTTCTTGTGCTAAAACAGAACTTGGTATTCCTGTTTCTAAACTTCCATAGTTTGTACTTCCTGTCATGCAACTGAAGCAAAATCTCCTGCCTACACTTCCTCCGTTTAATAACTTTGTGTTTATGTTGCTGAGTGGCTGTTAAATACTCTAGTATAACTTAATTATTTAAACAAATACATCTGATACTTTACTGAATAGCTGACGTAGCACTTAAAAATAGTGTTCATTTGCATTGTTTAGAATAATCCTTTTTAATATTGGTTAATGAGTTATGGAATTAATGAAGTATACACCCACATTGGTTTGGTCTTTCTTGGGGGGGGGATGATGTTTATAGTCATAATTGCAAGTATCCTCTAAAAATGTGGGTGTTTTAATGCTTGTGAAATGCCATTGGGGTTTTTCTTGATATGTAGTGTGTTACCTTAAAACTTAGGATACCGTATAGTAAAGACAATAGGTTTTAAGGAGCATATGATTTTTGAGAGTAATTACAATCTTGTATTAAGGGAGAATGACCAGCGAGATGAATAGGTAAATCATTTTGTAATTTTATTTATTACTATTTTTCTAAACTGTTGCCGCTGTCCCTAGCCCTACTGCCTGCCTTTTGCTGTTGAATTGACATGTGGAGTTTGGGCCCTTAAACTATCTTCTAGTTACTCTCTAATTCTGGTCTTGAGAAAAATGTTCAATTTTATAGGATCTGATTGAAATTACTCTAATTCACAGAGTAATTTTATCTAGATGGTAGCACTTTAGAATGCAAGTTTCCCAATCTCCATTTATCTTTTGGTTTGAGGGTAGTGTTTAAGACTATTAAGATAACTTGATTAGTATCTCTGGGCTTTTGAAAATAATTGGTACATTGTTAATGTTTTTAAAAATTGTTCTAATGGGTAGGTACAGCATAGAGCACCATAAATGATGAAAGGTTTAGGAAAGCTCAGGGCCTAGAATTATTTTGTCATATGAAAGAGAAGTCTAAAGGGGAAATTCAGTCACTGTTTATGAAGTTTGTACTATAATGTAATCTTGATTTTCTGGGGATTTTAAATTAGTTAAGATCTTCTATTGTAACTAGAGACAGTTGTTTCAAACAGGAATGAAGTTAATGATCTTTTTTGAGCTCTGAGTTCAAAGAAAAGATCATTTATTAGCAGAATAAGGTACACGATCGAAGTTCCACTTCCCCTCTGTAAAATAGGTATGCTAACAATAGCACCTACATCATAAGACTAAATGAGATAATGCACATAAATCTCTTTCATTGACTGATACATACTAAGCGTTTGAAAGTTACCTTTTTCTAAATGTGGGTATCTTCTAATTTAACTGCATTTTCTATCTTACTGTGCAGTTGGGTTAACTAAAATTGTCACATTTTCTTGGCATGGAAGTATACTTTTATTGAGGCAGATGTGGCATAAAAGAAGCTGTCTTGTTTAGTACCAAGTAACTTTTTTGTTTTAATTTTTTTAATTTTTGTGTGATTCCATGTAGAAAGTTGTGATGCCTTTGGAAGGTGGTAAATTTCATATTAAGCCCAAAAATATTGAATAAAATATTTTGTATTTTAAGGTACCACATTTCCTATGATGGTACTAGTATTTTTTTCCCAGTTTTATTGAGATATAATTGCTATATAATGTATATGTTTAAAGTGTTCAACAGAATGATTTGCTATATGTATATATTATGAAATGATTACCACAATAAGTTTAGCTGATATTTCTCCCCTCAAGTAGTTACAGAAGTAGCCTTTTAAAATTGAGGCTTATTAAAACATAAAGCTGAATATAAAGTTTGATAAACATTTTGACAAGAAAGATGGTCAGTAAAAGTAGCATCTTGATAGTGTTTGCCATTCTAAACCTGTATTGGTGATTTTTCTCTAGGTGAGTTGTCTCATTTTAAATCGGGAGTTATTAATATCCAGATTGGAAGCTGAGAAATAAGTTAATTCTCAGACTTATTTTTAGGATTTATAAGAATGTGCTATTAAAGGGCCAAGGTAATATTTTAAAGAATCACGGTATTTTAGTGCCAAAGGACATCTGCAGAATCTTAGCTTTATCTGTTGGCCATGAGATATCTGATACACATCTTTGCTGCTAGCTATGGCTGATATCCAGAATCTCCATTAAGGAAGAGCATATTGGGTGCCTGGGTGGCCCATTCGGTTGAGCAACCAACTTCAGCTCAGGTCATAATCTCGCAGTCTGTGAGTTCGAGCCCCACATCGGGCTCTGTGTTGACAGCTCAGAGCCTAGAGCCTGCTTCAGATTCTGTGTCTCCCTCTCTGCCCCTCTCCCCTTCTCAAAAATAAACATTAAAAAAAAAAAAAAGGCAGGGTATATAAGTAGCTTTGAAGATTCTGTTCTTACTTAATCCATCCCTGAGTTGGGAAGAAGGAGGCAGTGACAGTTAAAGAGTGGCCTTGCTATATTGGGTTATTAGGGACTGTTCTATCTATGTGGTTCATTTTAGTACATCAGGGACTCAAGGCACAGAAGGTTGTCTCTCACCCAAAGTAAATTATCTAACTAGTGTCAGAGCCAGGGTTAGAGTTGAAGTATTCTTTTTGGTCCTGGTTCAGAACTGCTTCACAGCCACAGTTCATTTAATTTAAAATAGTACATTAAAACCTTTGTTATCTACAGCCTACTGTTGGAGCACCCTCAGGTGTCTGAACCTTTTGAAGAAAATCCCATAGTTGGCCTTCTTGACATCTGGGAATTGACTCTTCAGTAGTCCAGAGTAGGTCAGATGCACACAGGAGAAATGAACAACTGCAAAGAGTTTGGTATTAAATTTTGTGCTCTGATGAGACAACCTGAAGAGAAAGTGTTGTTGACTGGCTGACTAATGATGTTATAAAAGATGAGATGTTTTTTCTGTGTGTTGAAGCTGAAAAAGAGATTTATAACTTGAGTACTTACTCTGTTCAAGGCATTGTGTTATATATATTAAAAAATGTGGAACACTTAACGAATTTGCATGTTATCCTTGCGCAGGGGCCATGCTAAACTTCTCTGTATCTTTTCCAATTTTAGTATATGTGCTGCTGAAGTGAGCACTGCTATGTATATATAATGTGATCTTTATAAGAACAGATAATAATCCTGCTTTGCAGTTGTAAAAGCTGGGGTCCCTGTTGATCCTTTCTTGTCCCTCCCTCTTCTTACTTTTTGTTCCAGTCCTACTGAGCTACTTGTGTCTCCTGAATAAGCTGAATTCTCTTTTATCTAGGCCTCTTACATCTACACACTTCCTCTGCTGCTAAAAACAGTCTTCTTGGGGTGCCCAACTGGCTTGGTTGATGAAGCATGTGACTCTTGATCTTGGGGTTATAGGTTCAAACACCAAGTTAGGTGTGGAGATTACTTAAAAAAATAAAATCTTAAAAACCATTCTTTTCTTTAGTGGCCTCATCTGGCTACTATCATATTACTTGTCCTGCAGGACTTAGCCTTACTGTCACCTTTTTAGAGATTTTGTTTATCCTTGGAATTTAGACTGGATTTCCTTCCTGTGTGCCCTTGTAGCCCTATAGGGATTACATTGTTTGCTTGTCTGTGGTTTCTTTTAGTTCCTGTATCTTCCACTGTAAGTTCCTAGAGGACAGGGACTGTCATAATCACCCTTAACATCTGGCACTGCGCTTGGCACATAGTGACATTATGAATAAATGAAATTTAAGAAGGTTAAGTTACTAGTTCAAAGTCATGGGTATTAAATGGCAAAAGTGGGATTTGAATTTAGATTTTTCTGACCTCCAGAGCCTGTACTGAACAGTCACCTGAAGCTTTGGAAACCATTGAGATTCTCTTTTCATTAGGTAGGGGTGGGATATGGGAAGTGGTAGTTTAAAAAGCACCCCAGCAAGAGCACTTAACTGCACACAGCAAGGCTTGTTC
Organism: Cryptoprocta ferox; assembly: GCA_028646485.1. Lineage (NCBI taxonomy): Eukaryota > Metazoa > Chordata > Mammalia > Carnivora > Eupleridae > Cryptoprocta > Cryptoprocta ferox. The sequence continues at coordinate 51,862,851 of CM053577.1, forward strand.
CTCATAGCACTGTGCTCTCTGTCTCTGAGAAGTATGAGAAAAATCTGTGGAACCACAGTGGTAGGTAGCCATGATGGCATTTAAAAAGGCAAATTCTAAATAAATAGAAATAAATCAACCAACTAACCGAAACAAAACAGCACATCCTGACAAAGATCTGAGAGCAGAGAGGAAAACCAATGACATTTGCCAAAGATAGAAATTATTTTTGGAGGGGAGGCAATTTAAGTAGTAGGTAAAAGCATAACAACTTGTACAATTTAGCTTTGGGGGAAGAAGGGGAGGATTTTACTGTATTTGGCCAAGACAGATCTTTTCCCCCTTGTACCATCCTTGTCTGTGTCACTGTGTAATAATCATGGAGGTAAGCTGGGAGTTAAGAAAATGCAATATGTGTGTGTATATATATATCCACATAAGAAAGAAATTCATATGTGTTATTAGTACAGCTATTCTATGTTTAAAGTGGAACAGTCTAAAAGCTCTTAACTTTTAGCTGTCTTGGTGATTCTTTGTCATAGAGATTTTCCCTCTCTTCACCTTCATAAATCATGCTTACCAAAAGAAAAAAAAAATGGCTGAACTGTTGTTTTTAGATACTTTGATGTTGTACCATATTGTGCTGCTTTCATATAAACAGAGCCAGCATTTTTTAAATATCAGATAAGAAAGATGGTGTCAAAGAAAAGCAATACTATAATCTTGGTACAGCTGTTTACTGATTTCTTAGTTAAATGACTTGAGGCTTTCAACCGAAGTTTTACTTCCTTAAGGAAGTATTTAATTTAGAGCCTAGGAATTTTGACATGGTAGTAAAATGGGACATTTGATGTAACTTTTGCAAGAAAGGTTGTATCAATTAGGATACAAATTTGGGCTGTTCTCACAGAGACTTCAACAATAGTTTATTTTTTTACAGGAGACGTCTCAGGGGCAGTCTTGGGCTGGTATCATGACTTAACTGTCTGCCTCCAGCATTACATCCATCTTCTAGCCATGGGAAGGCGTATTCCTGCCCAATGTCCTTTCCCACAGAGGAAGCTGGGAAATTTAGTTTATCTGGGCAGCCATGTGAAGAAAGGAAGAACACTGTGCTCTGCTTTGCCAAAGTAGCAAATAAGTGATTGGGATCAGCCCTGTTAGGGTGTGGCTTTAGCAACATTCTGATCATCTCTCTCAATTCTTTCTTTCCCTTTTTTTTTTTTTTTTTTTTTTTTTTGCCTATGCCTGATACTTCAGAGTTAGAGAGAGTTCATTTGATTTGTAAGAAATAAAATTGAGTTCTCATTAGTTTTGACAGTCATAAATGTGAATGAGTTTTGATCTCTTCCTGAGAAGTAATTTTGAGGAGTTGCAAAAGGAGACAAACATGAAGATATGGCGTATCTGATATAGAGATGTACCATGAGATTGTGGTTGCATTAGAGGTACTGAAAATAAATGATTAACCTTTTTTTTTCTTTAATGGTTCTTTAAAACTATGTAGGTAGTTTGGAGTAGCATTTTAATTGATGGTATTGAATGACTATATAATTTGAGCCACAAAGATCAGTGAGATCAGTATCTCTTACCAGAGAATCATAGGAAGACTTAAAATAATTTTTATAAAATTACTTTTTGTCTCATAATACCAGAATGGGCACTTTCTAATTCTTCGCTGTTTAGTCTTTGATTTTATCACTGATGTAGCATCTGTGTTTGCTTGGCTTTCCTTAAATTATTTTCATAGCTGCCACCTATATACTGTTTGCTTGCTGTTTTTCCCCATTCTGCCTTGTGGGATGTTTCTCTGTTCTATAGTGAGAAACAGCAACATTCTGGGGCACCTGGGTGGCTTAGTCGGTTCAATGTCCAACTTCGGCTCAGGTCATGGTCTCATGGTTCATGAGTTCGAGCCCCGCATCGGGCTCCGTGGTGACAGCTCAGAGCCTGGAGTCTGCTTTGGATTCTATGTCTGCCTCTCTCTCTGCCCTTCCCCTGCTCATGCTCTGTCTCTCTCTAAAAAATAAACATTAAAAAAAAAAAGTATTTTGAAAAGTGCAGTCTATTTAGATATACAAATGCAATGACTTAAAATACCTAAACTTGTTATAAAGTCAAAAATATTTCATAGTTTAACTAAAGAGGGGCACTTGGCTAGCTCAGTTGATAGAGTGTGCGACTCTTGATCTCAGGGTCATGAATTTGAGCCCTATGTTGGACTTAGAGTCTAAGAAAAGTTGGGTGCCTTACTTAAATAGGCTGTAGAGGATTATTTTTCCAAACTGAAGAGAAAATTATTAAAAGACTAAGTCACTTTGGCTATCCAAATATAGGTCAAGATTAATAATACTAAATGACCAGTACAGTTTTTGTGTGTTTTTTTTTAACTGAGTATAAGAGAACGAAACACATAGTTTTTGATACAGTGGTTTATCCTTGTTGTGATCTGGTGCGCCTGTATGAGAGGGAGCCAGCTTCTGAAACAAGACAAGTGTAAAATTATGAGTACTATGTGGTGAATACTGTAGGTTATTGGCTCTTGGTTACAATTTAACTCAGAAAAGGTGTCATGCTTATTGTTAGGCCTCTGACCCTCCAAATTCCAAGCAAGGTCTTGGAAGCACTAGTATCTTCCATTTACTGCACACATTAGGAGAAAAGTACTTTGACTTTAGCAACTTGTGATTCTAGGTCTCAAAGTCTAAAATATTTTTAAGTATTTCAGGCGATAAATGTATAACTACACAACTTCTTACGTTACATTATTTTTTTTTCTTGGTTTCTATTTTGAAAAGAAACCTGCACATTAACTTCAGGCATTTATTTATAATGAGCAGGAATAATTTGTTCTTTTAAAACATCCAGATCCATTTGTGATAGGATAGAAATTAAAACTCGAACTTAAAAGACTATGAGGTAAAGGCAGCGGGCTGGCTCAGTCAGTAGAACATGTAACTCTCTATCTCAGGGTTGTGAGTTTGAGCACCACATTGGGTATAGATATTACTTAAAAATAAAAAAAATTCTTAATTTTTTTTACATTTATTTAATTTTTGAGAGAGTGAGACAGAGCATGAGCAGGGAGGGTCAGAGAGAGAAGGAGACACAGAATCTGAAGCAGGCTCCAGGCTCTGAGCTGTCAGCACAGAGCCCTATGTGGGCTTGAACCCACCAATCATGAAATCATGGCGTGAGCTGAAGTCGGACGCTTAACCGGCTGAGCCAGGTGCCCCCAAAATAAAAAAATCTTAAAAAAAAATAAAAGGCTATGAAGTAAAAAAAAAAAAAAAAAAAATTGCATCAAATGTGTAAGGCAGCCAGAGCTTCTGTATGAAGAAAGTTCAAGAATGTCAAAGCCAAAGAAGCACTGTAGAAGAATTCTTAATTATATAAAATCTGGTAAAACATAAAATTAAGAAAGGCTTTATAGGTTGGAGTAGGCCATCAGTTATGAATACAGTTGAGTGGATTCTTTAGCAGGAATATGTTCTTTGATTTGCTTTTCTCGAATTTTTGATATGCCTTTGTCTAAAAACTGTTCTAATATAGTCGCCATTAGCCATATGGGGCTGTTTAAATTGAAGTGTTAGATTCAAACTGCCAGATAGCTATTTGTCCAGTTTCCCTAGAATGAAAATTGACTTGTTTGACTTGTTGTTAGTTCGTCATAAGTGATAATTGGCCTGAATATACAGGATGGTTCATATATGAAGGAACCCGTGTTTGTAGGGCTTTTTCTCCTGAATTTCTTTAAACTTTTTGCCCCATTTCACTGTGTTTTCAGTCAGTGGTCCCTCCATAGTCTGTTCACTGTTACCCCTGTGCCAGACTCAAAGTATGCACTGACTTCAAACACACCCTCTTCTCTGCTGATTAAGATAGACAAAATTTCAGGGCACTTGGGTGTCTCAGTTGGTTAGGCATCTGACTCTTGGTTTTGGCTCAGGTCCTGACCCAGGGTCATGGGATCAAGCCTTGCATTGGACTCTATGCTAACAGTGCAGAGCCTGCTTAGGATTCTCTTTCCCTCGCTGCCCCTCCCCTTCTCGCTCACGTGTGCCCGAACGTTCTCTCTCTCTCTCTCTCTCTCTCTCAAAATAGACAAACTTAAAAAAATTTATTAAAAAAATCTCTAATGCTTAAAAAAAAAGGTGGGGGGAGGGCACCTGGGTGGCTCAGTCAGTTAAGTGTCTGACTTCAGCTCAGGTCATGATGTCACGGTTCGTGAGATGCTGACTGAGCCACCCAGGCACCCCAAAAGAGAAAATTTCTTAATCCAGCCAAAGGTTAGAGACTTTTCTTTGTAGGATAATTTTATTATATTAGGAAATTGAGCACAAGTTTATAAACTATAGTTAGATTATTGTGCTTAACCAAAAGAGAACTGGGATGAGAGTAAATGGTGCCTTTCAGAATGCATAGAATTTTACTTTTCTCAGTCCTGTACAGGTAAATGTAAAATCTGTGTGGTTCAGACAGATTTCAGTTATATTTGCTTTCAGGTCCTTTGAGAGCCCCAAGGCCTTCCCAGGATATTTACATTATGGCCTCTGAGGTAATTTCCTGTTCTGCAATGAAGTTGGGTATCTTAACAGGTTTTGCTGTGGCCAGTGAAGAGGAAATGCTTCCCCAAATCCCTTCCTGCCCCACTTCCGCAAGGGTTTTTTATGAGGGCCTCAGAAAAAGTCTGTTAGATTAAAGCATTGAAGTCTTATGACTAAATTCTCACATAGGCAAACTAAAAGCATCTCACCAGTGGATATTACATGCAGATTTTAAAGCACTTTCATAAATCAGTGTTGTTTCTCAGTATATGCTTTAATACCTTCTTTTCTTAAACATGTGAAGTTGGTGAGGAGTCTGCGTTGGCTGCACAGGGTTGAACAAGCTGCAAAGCAAAAACGGCTTCAGTTGTAGATTCATTGAAATGTCCTAGAGAACTTCAGTTTTCATAACTTCCTAACTTAAATTCTTGGTTGTTGTTATAAAGATTGTTTGAATTGTACAACACTTGGGCAATTTTCTTTTAATTAAAAAAATTTTCTTATGTTTATGAGCAGGAGAGTCAGAGAGAAAGGGAGAAATAGATCTAAAGCAGGCTCCGGGCTCTGAGCTGTCAACACAGAGCCCCACCTGGGGCCCAAACTCACGATGTGTAGGTGTGGATCTCTTTATGTTTCTCCTACTTGGAATTCATGGAACTTCATGGATGTGTAGGTTAAAGACTTCCCACAAATTTAGGAAGCCTTCGGCCATTCTTTATTCTTTTTTCTCTTCTTGTGAGACTCGCATTACATGTGTGTTGATTCCTCTGATGGCATTTCACAGGTCTCTGAGGCTGTTTGTTCTGTTTTCTTTCTGTTCTTTAGAATGAACAATTTCTATTGATCTGTCATTTACTGATTTCTTTTGTTTGCCAGCTCAAATATGTTGAGCTAATTCAGTGAATTTTTCCTTTCAGTTGCTACACTTTTCAACTCCCATCAATTCCAGCTGGGTCTTATACTCTCTTTTTGTTGAGATGCTCTATTCATTGAATCATTGTCATCATTATTTCCTTGAATTCTTTAAGCATAGTTTCTTTTAGTTGTTTGGACATATTTATGTTAGCTGTTTTGAAATCCTTGTCAGCTAAGTCCAACAACTGAACTTCTTCAGAGATGGTTTCTTTTTCTTTTTTTAATGTTCATTTATTTGTTTTGAGAGCACCCACCAGCAGGGTAGGAGCAGAGAGGGAGAGAGAGAATTCCAAACAGGCTCCACGCTGTCAGCGCAAAACCTGATGCAGGCTCAGTCCCATGAACCGTGAGATCATGATCTGAGCCAAAATCAAGAGTCAGACTCTCAACTGAATGAGCCACTCAGGTGCCCTGAGGTAGTTTCTAATGAAAACAGTTCTTTTTTTTCCCTGTATATGGAATACACTTTCCTATTTCTTTGCATGTTTCATAATATTTTTTTTTGTTAAGCTGAGCATTTTAGGTAACATAGAGACTCATGAATTATGTCACCTCTCACCCCCTCTCCACCTGGGAGGGGGTCTGTTACTATATCTTTATTTTTTTAAGGACCTGCTTGCACGAAGTCTGGAGTATGCTGTTGCTAATATCTCTCATTTCCCCCTCCCCATTCTTGTTTGTTTTTAACAAGGTCACCTTGGATCAGTATAACTTAGTGGTTAGTCAGTGACTTGGTCAGAGGTTGTGCATAAACACCTTGAGCCATTAACGCTTCTGCCCTTTGACAGTGAATTTCTCTGTAGGTTGAGGAGTGAAATCAAAGCATAGGCAGTTTACAAGTTCTAACTTTTACTTTGTGCCAGGTCTTCTCGTGTCCATGGCTCTTCTGTATCTGCGGAAGGCCTCACAGCCAGAGATCTATAGATAAGTAAGGCCCTTGCCATCTTTCCTAAGCCTGCATGCAGCTCTGTGCAAGCACACAGCCTTTCAGACCACCAAGGATAAGGGGGAGCTTATTAAGGGCCATCATGGTTGTATCATTCTCAGGACATCTTTGCTAAACTTCCATCAAGTCTGCTGGTATGTTTCCTGTCCCAGTCAGTCTTGGACCCTTTGGCTGCTGCAGTATTGGCCTTCCCCATTGTTTGCCACCAAGATCACTGTTGTTCTCAACAATACCACCTCCCCCGCCCCCCAGCATATGGAACTTTTCTGCATTCTTCCTTTAATCAGTCATCACCCTCTAGCAGTGATGGTGCTAGTTTTGCTCCACATGGTAAAACTACCACAGATGGAGCTGGTGGGGGATGGTTAAAACATTTACAGGTAAATGGTTAAAACAGATTTCAGGTAAGAAATCTGTTCTTACCTGAGGTTCACTATTTTTTCTTGAATAAATGTTTTTCGATTTGTTATAGGTCTTCAGCCAGTTTTCAGAATCCTGATAGGGTTGTTTTTGACATGTTTGTCTGGGTTTTATTATTTTTGAAAAAGAGAGCGGGGGGGTTGGGGGGAGAGGGTAGAGAGTGAGAATCCCAAGCAGGATCCACATTGTCAGCGCAAAGCCTTACACAGGGCTTGAACCCACAAACCGTGAGATCATGAACCGAGCCAAAATCCAACAGTCAGGCGCCTAACCGACTGAGCCACCCAAGTGCCCCTCGGCTTTTTTATTTTTTAATGTTTATTTATTTATTTAAAGAGCGAGGGAGGGACAGAGGGAGAATCCCAAACAGGCTCCACACTGTCATTGCAGAGCCCAGCGTGGGGCTTGATCTCACAGACCATGAGATCATGACCTGAGCCTAAATCAAGAGTCGGATAGATGCTCAACTGACTGAGGCCACCGAGGCACCTCAACACGTTCATCTAGTTTTTATTAGATTTTTGGGGTGGGGAGAGTGGGGGGAGGCTTTGCTTAGTTCTTTACTCCACCATTCCAGCAGCTCCACCCTTTTTTAAAATTTTTATTAAAAAATACTTATTAAAAATTTTTTTTGAAAGAGAGAGACAACGGAAAGTGAGTGGGGAAGGGGCAGAGAGAGAGGGAGACACAGAATCTGAAGCAGGCTCCATACTGTCAGCACTGGGTCTGACCCGGGGCCTGAACCCACAAACCATGAGATCATGACCCGAGCTGAAGTAGGATGCTTAACCACCTGAGCCACCTAGGCACCCTCACCCTTATCTTTTTACATTATACATTTCTTTGAGATTTCATATTTTGAAGAGATCTTATTATTATGCTTTTATTGTTAATTTATGTGTGCTCAGAAGCACTTTTTGTGCAGTGTTTAAGTGTTTATAAAGGCTTCTTGATCAAGTATTAGTTTCTTGCACATAGTAGTTTAGGTACTTATTAAATGCTTAGTGGAGTTTTTAAAATTTTATTTATTTAACATCTTCTTTGGGTTAGGCACTGTAAGTGTGCCTTAAGAGCATGAACGTTGAACTTGAACATGAATTCCCTCTCTCTCTGCATATCTGTATGCATGTGACCCTAAGCAAATTACCTCACTCCACATTTTGAGTTTCTTCAGCCATAAAATGAAACTTCAGAGGATTAAATATGACATGTGGCATGACATTTGCCTTACACTAGGTAGCCAATAAGTGATAATATGTGTGAAGTAATAGTAGTTCCTCTTTAATTATTGAGGTAATTGGCAGTATCTTCATTTTAAAGGTGATGCAACTCAGATTTAGAGAAGGAAGGTAACTTGACATGGTCATACTGTTAATGAGTTCCAGAGGAGAACTTGAACCCCGGTCTGTTTGAGTAATTTATCTGTTTCTTACTGCTTTCAGAAATGTTATCACAAATTTATGATTAGCTCCTACTATGCTAAGTTTAGAAATGTGCAAAGGAAATATTGAATGAATATATATACTCACATACATTTGCTTGCATTTTCCCCCCAATAATGTAAATGTCAGAAACTTCCACCAAAAGTAGAATAACAGTTGTTTAAACCTAAGATATAACCGTACTGACTGTAACCTTGAATATCCTAGTGAGCGGAAAAAGCAAGGATTTTAAACTCTTCATCCACAAAATTAACCGTCTAAATTTGAAATTTTTTGATACATGATGATGTAAGCAGCCATAAAAGTATGCTTAGAAAATCATTTTATTAGCTTCGAAGCCTCTAAGCCTAAAAGGTTGTGCATACATGTCTTTTTCATAATAATGTACTCCCCAAACCGTGTACTGTTTTAAAGAAACTTGCCCCATGGTATCCTAGTATACTTAATTTCTCCATCCTTACCCTTACGTATCTTGTCTGTATGAAGTCTGCTAAATCAAGGACCATGTCCATATACTTAGTCAGTGTTCCTGGTAGATTCTCAATTAATGCCTTTTATTTTGTATAGTTTTTAGCACTCTAACATTGGTGGCTTATGAGACTTTATAATTAATAGTTATAGATGTTATGACTTAAAATATATTATTTGGCATACTTCCAAGTAGGGTTTGGGAGCTAGAAGTGAAGGATCTGGAATGATTTCCTTTTCTTACAAACCACAACTCCGAGGAGACGGCAGGGAAAGGAAAGTATGAGGAGAAAAGAGGCTAGACCAAGTACTCAGAACTGAACTTAAATTATGAGGGACAGAATCAGAATACCCTGCTCTTCAGCCCCGCCTCCCCACCCCACAAACACTGAGTATACCTAACAGTTAAATAGAGTATGCTAGCAAGAAATTTTTTTGAATTATACGTACTTAATAATGTATTGAAATCTTTGATGACAAATTACAACTCCTCTTGTGACCTGTGCTCTTTCCAATAGTTTATTATGAGGGTTCTTAAGAGAGTTACTTACTATTTCTAATAAAAGCGGTTTGTGTTAGTGATTTGAATACTTTCGGGTTATTAGAACAATAATCACTCTTTGTGGGGCTAAATGAAAGGAATAAAGTATTGTAATGACACTGCTGTCAGTCTCTACATTTAAAGTATGCATGTATGTAGTATTTAATATCATTGTTTAGTTGCTCTTATTATTGCTAATCACTCATAAGAAGAGAAAGGAGTCTATTAATATAGGTATCACTCATGTTTTAAAGAATTAAGACTCATCAAATATGCTTTTTCATGTTTTCATGTTACAGGTAATATTTCATTCTTTGAAGAAATATCTCAGCTCATTTCTTTTATAATGTAGGTGGCAAATTATTTCATACTATCTATTCATAGAAGTTTATCAGGTTAGTGCAGAGAAACCAACTTAATCTTAAATTACAACTTTTATTTTGGGACTTTGCTTTGGTTTAGAGTAGGAAAACTTCAATTCATTAGCTTCTTAAGTTACAGAGGAACACTTCCTTAACTAAATAATCCATAATCAATGCAGTGAACTATTTTAGCTTTTCTGGGAACCTCAGCTGCTCAGAACATAGTCAGGAGCTAATAAGGAAGCAAAAATGTTAACAGCAAAGAGTTGAAAAATAAAAAGTGTATACAGTTAATTAGGTACCATATTTTTATATGAAATACTGCCCTCTCAGTGCTTCTTATTTAGCACAATTCTACCAAAGTCAGGTTACTGATTCAGTTATCTGTTACTGTGTAACAGACAACTCCAAAAGTTGGTGGCTTAAAACAACTAACATTCACTTTATCACATTTCTGCAGTTTGGTTAGGTCTTAGAAGGAACATCTTATCTCTGATTTCCTTGATATCTGCTGGAGCAGCTTGACTAGGGCTGGAGAATTTATTTCCAAGATGATTCAGTCATATGGCTGGCTACCAACTGGGAGTTCAGCTGGGGCTATTGATCAGGTCCTGAGTTTTCCTCCATGTGGGTGACTAGACTTTTTTTTTTTTTTAATGTTTTTTATTTTTGAGAGAGAATGAGAATGAGAATGAATGAGTGGGGGAGGGGCAGAGAGAGAGGGAGACACAGAATCCAGAGCAGCCAGAGCCCAATGCAGGGCTCCAACCCATGAACCACAAGATCATGACCTGAGCCAAAGTTGGACGCTTAACCAACTGAGCTACCCAGGCACCCCTGGATAACTAGACTTCTAACAGAATAGTGGTGTCTGGGTTCTAAGAAAGAATGTCTTTATGAATGGATGTTCCAAGAGGACAAGCCCCATTCTCAAATACTTGCTAATGTACCATTCATCAGAGGTGTTCACGTGGCCAAGTCAACATAGGAGACGATACAGAAAGCTACTAGGAGGCATGATTTATTGTAGGCAACCAAAGTAATAGCCTTCTACAGTTAACATACCTTCTCAGTCTACAGTATAGTATAACCACTTCGGAGGACATTTTGAAGCCTTAACATTTACAACCTTTGGCTCAGTAATTTCACCTTTAGGGCTTTGTCCTAAGGAAAGTATATAAGTTCTCTGGATCTGTATCCAGGCTTCATCTAGCTCTCATCCATAGCATTTTGCCAAGGGTGAGATAACTGGTTAATGCAAGAGTTGGGATAAAAACCAGATTGTCTGGTTCCAGAGCTGCATACTTAATTATTGTATTAAACCCCCTCCCATATAGGTACTGTCTGTATATAATCATATTAGTGGTACCAGTTGAGAAACTCATAACATAGTTAATAAAAATAGAAGTTGTACACATAAAAGTCTGAAAGGATATGTATCAAAATGAAATATCTACAAAGGAATGTGTATCACTGTTAATTTTTTAATTGTATGGCTACTTTTTTATTTTTTAGTTTAGTTTCTGAGAGAGAGAGAGAGTATGTGCATGCAGGGGAGGGGGCAGAGAGAGAAGGAGAGAGAGCCTACACACAGGGCTCGCTCTCATGAACTGTGAGATTGTGACCTGAGCCAAAATCAAGAGTTGGACACTTAACCCAGGTGCCCCTAATTTTAAGGATGCTTTTTATGAGCCTACCATACAAACTAAATGTGTTGTTCTTCCTATGTATGTAGTGGGGTGTTTTTTGTTTTGTTTTTTTGAGATTTAAACATTTTAATTTATTTTATTTCATTATTATTTTTAATTATTTATTTTGAGAGAGAGCAAGCAGAGGAGGTGTAGAGATAGAGGGGAACAGAGAGAATCCCAAACAGACTCTGCACTGTCATCATGGAGCCCAATCGGGGCTCAAACCCATGAACTGTGAGATCATGCCCTGAGCCGAAACCAAGAGTCAGACATTTAACTGACTGAACCACCCAGTCGCCCCTTATTTTATTTTTTAATTTTGTTTATTTATTTTGAGAGAGAAAGCTCAAGTTGGGGAGGATCAGAGAAAGAGGGAGACAGAGAAAATCCCAGGCAGGCTCTGCACAATCAGCACATGGCCAATGTGGGTCTTAAATCCACGAACTATGAGGTAGTGACCTGAGCTGAAGTTGGACGCTTAACCAATTGAGCCACCCAGGCGCCCCCAAATTTTTTATTTTTAATCTTTACACACAGTTTGGGGCTTGAACTCAACAGCCCCAAGATCAAGAGTTGCATGCTGCACTGACTGAGCCAGCCAGGCACCTCTTTTGTCTGTTTTATTTCTACTCCTTTAAACGCTCCCCACCCTCCAATTTCATGCTGTAAATATCTCGAGGAGGAGATATTTTTTAGATCCCTGTAGTCCGTATGTACCTGATAGTACATATATAGAAATTTAGAGTACACTAAATGAAAAAGTTTCTTAACTAATATTCTTCCATTGATTTCCACATTATAGTATTAACTTAACAATGACTTTGCATCCCATTTCCACTTAACTCTCCTAAGGGTTAGTTCCAAATCACTGTCCTTGAGGGGGTAAAATATTATTGCCCAGGATTGTCCTGTCTAAACTAAAATCACTTGGTGGTCATACAGATTCCTTAGCTCCCCTGCCCTGTTTCGCAGTTAGTAGGTGTAGGACAGTGGTTCCAGAGCAGTGCTTCTCGGCCCTGGTGCACCTTAAAATTACCTAAAAATACTGATGTTTAGGTTCCACCTCAGACTCATTTGAATGAAATTCTGTAGGTGGTAGCACTGGGAATGTGTGTGTGGGTTGTGTGGGAGTGGGTGGGTGTTTAAAACTCCTGAGACAGTTCTTCCCAGGAGGCATGTTGGGAAGATACAGAAAATAGTTTTGCACTTTTAGAATTGTTCAGAAAAGCTCATAGGCCATTAATAGGCAGTTTTCTTTGAGGAGAAACCTATATACGCGTGTGTAAATTGTTCATGACTTATTATGAACAAGTTTTTCTTTACAGAAAAGTTATTACTGCTCAGTTTCCTTAAAGGTTGCTCATTGAAAACCTTGCATGAGCTCACAAATGAGTCTTGTTGCCAATTCACAAATGAAGACTATGGACAAAGTAGGAAAAGTATATGGAATTACTTGATTTGTGCATTAAAGCAGTCTAGATAATTTCTTTTCTACTGTTTTGGAAATTATGCCGTAAAGGATACTTCTTTCATGTTGTACACCTGAAACTAATATCATATTGTATGTCAACTATACTTCAATTTTTTAAAAAAAAGGATACTGCTCTTAAAATAGTGGGAAATTGTATCGCTAGAAGGCCACGTCCTTATTTTTTTTTTAAAGAAAGAAACTAAACTAAATACCTTGGCTTAGTGACAATCTACATTTCAAAGGTTCTCTGGACTAAAAGCTTATTCTTCACTTAAATGACTTCTCCCCAGCCATATTTAGAGTTCATCTAGGTTATAAACCATATCTCCAGTTATTCATGCTGTTCCAGATTGGGTAAAACAAGTATCAAAAGCACTGAAGGGCGAGGTAATAGCTTAAGCACTTCTCAGCTTATCCTTTATCTCTAGATGTAGATATTTGGAGAAATGCTGCCGTTTAATGAGAACTCGAGTGAGGCATCCATTTACATCTCTTAGGATTGGTTAAATAGAGTATGGTCTATTGAGCATACTTTTGATGTTGTTGCCAGTCTCTTTTTTCCAAGTGTACACGTGACACTATCTGAAGAAATCCTAGAAACACCTAGTAAACATTTTTCTAATATCTATTGTTAAGCTATATTCAGGTGATCACATTTTGAGACTCGGTTTTCTGTTTGGCTACCAGTGATAATCAGGTTACATGTAGGATATCTGTGAGCTGCTGACTTTAAAAGGTCAGCCTGTGCAAATGGGTGAGACCCTGCGTTTTGGAGACCAGTGTGACAGTTTCCTCTGCTTCCAGACATGTGAAGGGAGCACTTATTTTAGAGCTCAAATACTATGGTTTCAAAACTTTGCTTTTCAGTAGTATATAAAGTCTACTTGGATTCCTGATGATTTTACTTTGTGTGATGAGTAGTACCTTCTGGGAAATGGCTGGTTTCTTTTTTATACAAAGGACAGGGTTTTTAATTGTTTATATTTGGCGTATAGTTGACACAGTGTTATATTAGTTTTGGGTGTACAGCCTAGTGATTTAAGACATCTGCCAGTTGTCCTTTGCTCACCACTAAATAGCAGTTTTAGGGTACAGGCATACAGACATCTCATGACATTTCATCCCTTTGGAATTTTGCTTCTAGTACATTATTAGAACAAATAAAAACCAGCTAAATCATACTGAATAGTTTTCTTCAAGTCTTTAGTCTCATTCTTTTCAAGTTTTCTGTATGTCCCAGGTGTCTGGTGTAATTAGTCCATCACCTTTTCATGTGCTCTGCAAAATACATTCTCTCCAAATGAAAAGGCAAGATATACAGAAGCTTGAGAATTGCTCTGAATTTCTCCTAAAGCAAGTACAAATATCCATGGCTTTATTTTAGACAAACAGACTACAAATCCTCTTCTTCATCTGTTTACTAAATCAAATTGTGAACGTGATATACTTACAGATCGGTATGTTGACACTATATTGGTAGGGAGTAGGGCTTTCACGGCAGTAAGCCAGCCTTCTCATCGTTAAAGTCAGGCAAATAACTTCACCTGAAAGGGTAAATTTCTCCAAGAAGCAGAATGCATTTTGTGCTCTGACAGTTCTGTAAGTTTTAAGTTTAGGTGGATAAATGCCAAATTTTATTACAAGGGCAAGTGTAAGAATAAGAAAAAACTTACTATAAAGAAGAAAAAAGGTAACTTTACATTGGAGAAATCTGACTGACTTGACCTTAATCAGGTGAGCCAATAATAGGACAAACTGACATCATGTCCCTTCTGATGTGATGCACTGAGAAAGCTTCAACATTCCTGCCATTAGGAACATTGCTGCCAGAAATGCAGGACATGAAACTGGTCATGAGGAAACAGACAGACAAACTCAAATGTTTAGAGTATCTCAAATATCTGGCCTGCAGTGTGTAAAACTGTCAATATCTTGAGTGGCAAAAAAAAGAAGACCGTTGTAAGTTGAAAGACCAAAGAGATAACAAGGCAGAACTTGATTCTTTTATAAAATGTTTTCCTAAAATATTATCCTTTGTATGATTTCCCAGGTAGTAAAAAAGAAATTATCTGGGCTAGTTTAACTTCTACACCATCTATTTTGATATACTTTCACATTATTATCCCCAGTTTACATAAGTGAGCAAATTGAAAAACAAGTTAACTTGCCCAAGTCAGACAGGTAAATGATAGTGCTGGAATTTGAACCTAGACACAGCCTGAGCTCTTAACCACTGTTGTAATGTAGAATATCTTAGTGTATGCTTTCATACTGAATGACTGACTCTCCGTGAGATTTGAAGGGAAGAATGATAAAGAGTAGGGTTACTGACTTTAATTTTCTTTGACTATAGAAAGAATAGTGTAAGTTTTGTAAAACAAGGTATTGGAAATAATCTTAAATTTGATTAAAATGTCATTTATTTGAAGCATTGAATGCTTTTCCTTTGTATTTTCTCTTTTTCTGTTCTGTATTTCATTTATTTCCACTCTGATCTTTATTATTTCCTTCCTTCTACTTGTTTTTAGTTTGTTCTTCTAGTTTCCTAAGGTGGAAGTTTATTCATTTGAGATAGTTCATCTTTTTTAATGTGGACATTTACAGCTATAAATTTCCATCTCAGCTCTGGTGTAGCTGCTTGTTGTATGATCTTTTGAACTAGTCAGACATGTTAGAGTAATAGTTTCTAAACTTGTGTGTTAATCATCTGGGGAACTTTCTTAAAGGTCTCTTTCTCCTAGAAACTGATCTAATTGCTCTGAGGTAGGCCTCAAGACTGGTTGTTTGGTTTGGTTTGGTTTGGTTTGGTTTGATTTGGTTTTTAGAGACTACCCAGCTTACTACCATTTGAAAACGTATTGAGCTATATCCTCAATGTTATTTGTTCACTTTTCCCTACTTGTGTTGTACTTCCATTTAAGAAATGTTTTAAGCTACCTAGGTAATTCTGAAGCATTAACTGGGCTGAAGAATCACTGATGTCTTTGATTTTGGTAGTAGTGGGAGGATATCAAGTAGAAATTTTGGGGGTTTTTTCTCTGACTTTTTAACATTGTGTCCCATTTTTAGACGTGTATTTTAAAGTTCCTTTCAGTGTCAGATGCGAACATTCTTGTAGTCTCAGTTTTTGCCTCCCTTGATAATATAGGTAATTTATTTCATAGTTTTCCAAAGAAGGGTTATTAAGTAGTGGTGACAAATTTACTAGTATTTGGGTTATAATGATTAAAAAGGCATATTTTAGAATGGTGAATAAAATAGGTTTTTTAGACTTTGTGAATTCCAGGCACCAACATACTTAACTTTTTGAGAGGCAGATAATTGTAATCCTTTGCCTTTTAAATGTTAGTTTGGGCCATAGCTCTGACATAGCTTTAAGTGATTGTTAACGTTGGGTTTCTTATATAGATCCTATGGGAATAGTTGATGGACCTGTTCATAAGAGCCTGTGTCTTTCCTTCAGATGTATAGTGAAACCTGATTTGTACAGCTTTCATAATTCCATGAATGTAATTGAGAAGACCAGGCTTATTCAAACTTGCCTTCAGTGCTTACTGATGAATGATACTCACTTCACAAATAGATGAAGACTATGGCTTAGTTTATTGTTCTTGCCTGATAGTGGACTTTAGTTTTACTTGTCTCAATCTTGCCTGGTCACTGTTCCTACAAAAAAATATTGTTCTACGAAAGGCTGAGTTTGACACTTTTACCTATTAGGTAAAGTAACTGTAGCTAGGCAGAAAATAGTGGCTTCTATTTATGCTCAGTGTGAGCAGTTTACAGCACCTTCTAAAATTAGGGGGAAAATATGAATGTCAGACTGACAGAATATTAAATGTTGCCTTTTAAAAGTTTCAGAAGTTTTAGGCATCTTAAATAAGTTAACCATATTTAAGTCCGATTTACATTTAATTTCAGAATTCACTTTATTTCTCTCTGGGTAAGTCTAAAGCATTTTAACTGAAATCCAAGTAAAACCTATAAGGAATTTTTGCTATAATTTGCCTCAGTAGTCTGGCTCTTGTCCATATTCTTCAAGCAGATAAACCCTAGAAATAGCTAGAACCAACTGTTTTCTTTTTTTAAGGTACAACTGACACATTACATTAGTTTCAGGTGTACAGTGTAATGATTCCATATTTGACTACACTGTGAAATGATCACCATAGGAAGTCTAGTTAACATCTCTCACCATACATAGTTCCAAATTTTCTGGTGATGAGACTAGAACCAGCTGTTCTTTATGCTGCCTCATGCACAAACATGTCCAATTCTGTGGCTTCAACTTTTGTGGTAACTTCTCTGTCCTGTTTTTCTGTTTCAAAGTTATTTTCCTCTTGAGAGATGTTTGTTAACTCCTGGTGCTAACAGATATATACCTTTGCCAGATACTCAGGGCACAGTTTAACCTTTTCAGTTTTCCCATAATCTATGCTTTAGACTACTCTGCATGTAGTTCACATTGTTTTCGCCATTCTCGACTGCCTTCCGATAGTATGGCTTACTCCATGTGTTAAAAGAATACTGGCTGAATCAGTTGTCAGTTCCATTATTACAAATGGTATCATACTGTATATACTGTTCTGAAACTTCTTTTATTTTTATAAAATTTTATTTTTTTATGTAGTCACTGCCCCCAACGTGGGGGTCGAACTCCCAACACTGAGATCAAGAGTCACATGCTCAAAAACAAAAAGGAGTCACATTGTTCTACTGACTAAACCAGCCAGTTGCCCCTGTTCCGAAACTTATACTTAACACGTCTCACGGGCAGGCTTTCCAGTCTGTGGCTAAACTGTAGTTTGTAAAAGCTGTATAATATTTCATTCTATGTTTGTAACAGTTTTATTAGGTTTTGTTTTACTATTACATGAACAATGCTTAAGTAAATTTCTATACACCAATATCTTTTTGTATCTGTGGAAATATTTGTAGGATTAATTCCTAGTGGGATTGTTGACTTAAAAGATACATGCATTTCAAAGAGTGATAGATGTTACCAAAATGCCCTCCTTAAAGGTTGTACCAGTTTTTACTACCACCAGCAGATTTTTCAAATGTTTCTGTCTCTCCCTGTACCTCCACTAGGTATTAAAATGTAATACTTACCTGTCTGATGGGTGAAAATGGAATCTTACTGTTTTAACTAGCATTTCTTATATGAGTGAAGTTAAACATTATTGGCCATTAATCTTTCTGTGTTCTGCGCGCTTTATTCATCTTTATCCTTCACTGGTTCTTTACATTTTAATAAAGTTATCCTTTTGTTTTATGTTGCAAATATTTGCCTACAGATTGTTGTTGGTCTTTCAGCTTTTTGTTTGTGGTATATGGTATTTTAACTATGTAAACTTAAACTTTTTATACACTTAGGCTTTAACCTCCCTATTATAGTATAAGCTTCATAAGGGCTGGGGCTCCATCTCAGTCATCTTTATATTCCCCAATTTACCTAGCACTAGTCCTTTTATAGATGTTCCCAAACTGTAATTATAGCTTGAATCTTCCTAAACCTATAGGGAAAAAAAAAAGTAATCATCCTAACCCTTCCCTGTTTAGAAAACCAAACTGAAACATTTTATGAGGGTTAAATAAGTTTAAAGTGACCAAAGAAGACTTTGTAATCAACAGTGGCTTAAAGAAAACACCTCATTTTTTCATTTTTATTTTGATCAAGTTGAGTTAAAAGACGTTAGTGTTGATCAGGAGGAAATTAACAGGCAAACTTGCCACTCCAAATGTAATGTGTAAATATTACAAATTACATGATCCAGGGAACCTAGGTGGCTCAGTTGGTTGAGCAACCAACTCTTGATTTCAGCTCAGGTCATGATCCCAGGGTCATGGGATCGAGCCCCACGTTGGGCTCAGCACTGAGTGTGGAGTCTGCTTAAAATTCTTTCTCTTGCTCTGCCCCTCTCCTCTGCTCACTGCGTGCACTCTCACTCTCTCAAAATACAAAATTAAATTTAAAATTAAAATTCCCTTTAAAAAATGAATTACATAATGTGACTTGATCAAAACTCTAAAGCAGTTCTCATATAAAGAGAAATCCTAGCCAGCTGAGGAAACTAAATAAAAGAATTTTTACTGTGATCCTTTTTAAAAATATATAATCTATCAAACTATTAGCTAATCATAGAAAGGAATGGACTTTTTCTCCCTCCCACTCCTCTTCTATTAAAGTGAATCAGATATAGTCATGATTGTGTCAAAAGTTCAAAAGGGAAAATGGAAGGTAAAATGAGCTGAATTGGCACTCTTCCCTCAACATTGTACCTGTAAGCTTGATATGTTGTTTCAGAGATTAACTTTATGGACTTCCGTACCCAGAAGTATGAAAATTCTTAGGGAACTCTTTCACAAGCTTGATCTTAACATATTGAATAAAGAGAGCAGCTAATCCCTTTTGTAAAGTAATTTGAGAGGAGGGAATTCAAAATGTAAAATCTCACCTGCAGAAAACACTCAATTCTATAAAAGCCTTTCTATCTTTAGACACTTACAAAGACTTAATATTTTAATGCGGAAGGGTGAGCTTGGTTAAAAAGCCAATGGGTGAAATTAGAGAGAAATAATCCAGTGCTTTCTTTCTGGGAATTATCATCCTGCTCCCCAGGGGACCTAATTTTTTTCCCTGTGGGGAATGAGAATACCCTTCTGTACAGCAAGCCAGCATCTCTAAATATAAGCTTGACTTTTAGTATAATAAGAGTCTTGTTAGGTGCAATTTTGCTCTTAGTCATTAATACAATGAACAAATGTTGTGGTTACCTGGGAAAGAAAATTCAAGTGCTTTTAAACCTCTTGTGAGATTTGGTTTCATGCTTGAAACCTATCCAGTGTTATGCCCAATTGCATCTGTAGAGGATTCCAAGCTATAAGGTATACAACATAGAGAAGCTAATACACTTTGGAAAAAATTGAGACCTACTACAAAATGGGTTTAAGGTCCTGAATAAAAAGCTTTTCTTTTGCTGAATGACAATAACTTATCAGTGGCATTAAGCTTAACAGATGATTGAAAATTTCTTTTAAGAGTGAGTTTTACGTGATGGATGATGTCCCTATATACAAAGGATTCCTTCTGGTGATACTTTTTTCTTTTCAACTGTAAAACATTTTGCTGTTCTACAAGTGCAGAAACTGAACTAAAGACAAAATGTAATCTAAGAGTATATGGTATTTTTTAAAATTTATTTTGAGAGAGAGAAAGCACAAGTGGGGGGGGGGTTGGAGAAGGGGGGAGGAGACAGGGAGAATCCCAAGCAGGCTCCACACTGCCAGCAGGGAACCTGGTGCAGGGCTTGAACCCCCGAACTGTGAGTTCATGACCTGAACCGAAGTCAGATGCTTAACCGACTGAGTCACCCAGGTGCCCCGTAAGAGTATATAGTATTAAATAGCATTTTCAGTATAGTATGGCATTAATTGTTGTAGATCTTTATTGTCCCTTATAAACTTTGTGATATTATATGCATTTTAAGTCTGTTCTTGATAATAAACTCATGGTGATATACTGCTTCTTCTAATAGTCCTTAATCATAAACCATTTTAAATTGGGTTTGGTAGTATATTTTCTCTTTTTATAGGGATCAGTAAAAGATAATAGAAATCTTTCTTTTTACTTTAAGTTTAGAGGTTAACCTAATGTTCCTTGCAGTCTTGTAAAGAACAGTCTCCATTCCAGTATATCCTCAAAGTACTGGGCATATTTTCAATTCTTAAACTTGGTGTCAGCCTGTAAAGCTGTGGATCTATGAACCTGATCTAATCTATGTAACTCCTAATTTCCCACTAGTAGTAGGAGTGCAGACATTGCACACTTTCCCTGCTAGGTTCTGGCATTCTATTTGAAGACCATTAAGAATAATCTTTTATTAGAGATCACAACTAACACTGCAGAAATACAAACAAAAGAGCAGTTATATGCCAATAAATTGGGCAATCTGGAAGAAATGGAAAAATTCCTAGAAATATATAAACTACCCAAACTGAAACAGGAAGAAATAGAAAATTTGAACAGACCCATAATCAGTAAAGAAATTAAATTAGTAATCAAAAATCTCCCAAAAAACAAGAGTGTAGGGCTGGATGGCTTTCCAGGGGAATTCTACCAAACATTTAAAGAAGAGTTAGCACCTATTCTTTTGAAGCTGTTCCAAAAAATAGAAATGGAAGGAAAACTTCCAAACTCATTCTATGGGGCCAGTATTACCTTGATTCCAAAACCAGACAAAGATCCCACTAAAAAGGAGAACTATAGACCAATTTCCCTGAGGAACATGGATGCAAAAATTCACAACAAGATACTAGCCAACAAGATCTAACAATACATTAAAAGAATTATTCACCATGATCAAGTGGGATTTATGTCTGGGATGCAGGGCTGGTTCAGTATCCACAAATCAATGTGATATATCACATTTATTAAAGAAAGGACAATGGGGCACCTGGATGTCTCAGTCAGTTAAGCGCCCGACTTTGGCTCAGGTCATGATCTCACGGTTGGTAAGTTCCAACCCTACGTCGGGCTCTGTGCTGACAGCTCAGAGCCTGGAGACTGCTTCGGATTCTGAGTCTCCCTCTCTCTCTCTGCCCCTCCCCTGCTCGCACTCTGTCTCTGTGTCTCAAAAATAAACATTTAAAAATTTTTTAAAAGAAAAAGGATAAGAACCACATAATCTTCTTAGTAGATGCAGAGAAAGCATTTGACAAAATATAGCATCCTTTCTCAATAAAAACCCTCAAGAAAGTAGGGATAGAAGGATCATACCTCAAGATCATAAAAGCCATACACAAAAGACCCGCTGTTAATATCATCCTCAGTGGGGAAAAACTGAGAGCTTCCCCCTAAGGTCAGGAATAGGACAGGGATGTCCACTCTCACCACTGTTATTTAGCATAGTACTGGAAGCCCTAGCCTCATCAATCAGACAACACAAATAAAAGGCATCCGTATTGGCGAGGAGGAAGTCAAACTTTCAGTCTTTGCTGATGACATGATACTCTATATGAAAAACCCAAAAGATTTCACCAAAAAACTGCTATACCAGACATGAGTTCAGCAAAGTCGCAGGATATAAAATCAATGCACAGAAATCGGTTGCGTTTTTATACACTAATAATAAAGCAGCAGAAAGGGAAATCAAGGAATCGGTCCCATTTACAGTTGCACCAAAAGCCATAAAATACCTAGGAATAAACCTAACCAAAGAGGTGAAAAATCTATACATTGAAAACTATAGAAAGCTTATGAAAAAATTGAAGACATAAAAAAATGGAAAAATATTCCATGCTTATGGATTAGAGGAACAAATACTGTTAAAATGTCAATGCTACCTAAAGCAATCTACATATTCAACGCAATCCCTATCAAAATAACACCAGCATTCTTCACAGAGCTGTAACAAACAATCCTAAAATTTGTATGGAACCAGAATAGACCCTGAATATCCAAAACAATCCTGAAAAAGAAAACCAGAGCTGGAGGCTTCATAATTCTGGACTTCAAGCTGTATTACAAAGCTGTGATCATCAAGACATTATGGTACTGGTACAAGAACAGACCCTTTGATCAGTGGAACAGAATAGAGAACCCAGAAATGAACCCACAAATTTATGGCCAACAAATCGTTGACAAAGCAGGAAGTAATATCCAATGGAATAAAAGGTCTCTTTAGCAAATGGTGTTGGGAAAACTGAACAGTGACATGCAGAAGAGTGAACCTGGACCACTTTCTTACAGCATACGCAAAAATAAATTCAAAATGGATGAAAGATTTAAATGTAAGACAGGAAGTCATCAAAATCCTAGAGGAGAAAACAGGCAAAAACCTCTGACCTCGGCTGCAGCAACTTCTTACTCAAGTCTCCAGAGGCAAGGGAAACAAAAGCAAAAATGAACTATTGGGACCTCATCAAGATGAAAACTTCTGCACCGTGAAGGAAACAATCAGCAAAACTAAAAGGCAACCAACAGAATGGGAGAAGGTATTTGTAAATGACATATCAGATAAAGGGTTAGTATCCAAAATCTATAAAAAACTTATCAAACTCAACACCCAAAAATCCAGTGAAGAAATAGGCAGAAGACACTTTCCCAAAAAAGATATCAGATGGCTAACAGACACATGAACAGTTCCTCAACATCACTCATCATCAGGGAAATACAAATCAAAACCACCATGAGATACCACCTCACACCAGTCAGAATGGCTAAATTTAACATCTCAGGCAACGACAGATGTTGGCGAGGATGTGGAGAAAGAGGAACATTTTTGCACTGCTGGTGTGAATGCAAACTGGTGCAGCTACTCTGGAAAACAGTATGGAGGTTCCTCAAAAAATTAAAAATAGAACTACCCTACGAACCAACAATTGTATTACTAGGCATTTATCCAAAGGATACAAGTGTGCAGTTTTGAAGGGGCACATGTACTCCAGTGTTTATAGCAGCACTATCAACAATAGCCAAAGTATGGAAAGAGCTCAAATGTCCATCGACAGATGAATGGATAAAGATGTGGTATACAATGGAGTGTTACTCAGCAGTCAAAAAGAATGAAGTCTTGGGGTGCCTCATAGCTCAGTTGGTTAAGCATCCAACTTTAGCTCATGTCATGATCTCAGGGTTCGTGGATTCGGGCCCTAGGTCAGGTTCTGCGCTGACAACTTGGAACCTGGAGCCTGCTTCAAATTCTGTCTCTCTCTCTCAAAAATAAACATTTTTAAAAAATGAAGTCTTGCTATTTGCAACAACATGGATGGAACTAGAGTGTGTAATGTTAAGTGAAATTAGAGAAAGACAAATATATGACTTCACTCGTGGAATTTAAGATACAAAACAGATGAACATAAGGGAAGGGAAGCAAAAATAATATAAAAACAGGGAGGGGGACAAAACATAATAGATTCTTATAGAGAACTGAGGGTTGCTGGAGGGATTATGGGTGGGGGATGGGCTAAATAGGCAAGGAACATTAAGGAAGACACTTGTTGGGATGAGCACTGAGTGTTATATGTAGGGAATGACACTGGATTCTCCTCCTGTAGCATTATTGCACTATATGCTAACTGGGATGTAAATTTAAAAAAAAAAAAATATATATATATATACACACACACACACATATAATATTTAAAGAATAATCCTTTATTCTTTTATTGTGAAGCATCTAATCCAGTCATAATAATAACAAAATATTTTTTATTTCATTTCTAAGTAGTTAAGATCTCTCTCCCCTGTGAGCATTGTATAGCAAGGTACTATATAAAGCGGATAGCAGTCAGAGCTAGCTTTATCTCACCTCTGTTCAGCTGACATTTGTACAGCTCACTGAAACAGAAAAAATGACCTATATTTATGTACATAGCTGACCTCAGGCAGAATGATACCCTAAAAGCATATGTACAGACATGCATTTTAAAGGTTGTACTCCAGGGGCGCCTGGGTGGCCCAGTCGGTTGAGCGTCTCATTCTTTTTTTTAATGTCTTTATTTTATTTTGAGAGAGAGAGACAGAGAGTGAGCGGGGAGGGGCAGAGAGAGAGGGAGACACCAAATCTGAAGCAGGCTCCAGGCTCTTGAGCTGTCAGCACTAGAATCCCATGCAGGGCTTGAACCCACAGACTGTGAGATCATGACCTAAGCAGAAGTCAGATGTTTAACTGACTGAGCCACCCAGGCGCCCCAAGTGTCCCATTCTTGATTGCAGCTCAAGTCCTGATCCCAGGGTCATGGGATCAAGATTTCAGCTCAAGTCATGATCCCAGGGTGGTGGGATCAAGACCCATGTTGGGCTCTGTGCTGATTGCTCAGAACCTGCTTAGGATTCTCTCTCCCTCTCTCTAAAATAAAAATAAAAATAAATGTAGTGCAGTGTAAATAATACACTTCTTTAACATTTAGCAAAGTTTTACTTTATTAGAGGTAAAATTGTCATCTTGATAACTTCATGATTTTCTTATCTTAAGGTAACCACGCTTGCCATATTATCAATTTGACAAACAGATCCCCCAGCCTCCTTTTTTTTGAAGTCCCTGTCCCATGCTTCAACTTAGGAATGATTTTTTTTAATTTCAGACAAATCTGCCTATTTTCAAGCTGAAGGAATCTACTGTTAGAAGAAGATACAGTGACTTTGAGTGGCTGCGAAGTGAATTAGAAAGAGAGAGCAAGGTAAGAATTATTTGTAATGGGACTTTAAAGCAAAACATTCTGATTTTTAATGTTTAAGGACCTTTCAGAAAACTTACCTAGAATGAAGGAGGTAAAAGCTAACAGCAAATATGACTTCTTTTTTTTCAACGAGTTCAATTTCACCTTATTTTATGGGAGATGAAGGAAGGAAAGGAAAATTTTTGCTTAGAACTCTTTCTTGTCTACTTAAATGGCTCAGTTGAGGCCTTTACTGACTCATACTTGGATAACACTTACTTCTTAGAACTTTTTTGCTAAATTACTTCCTTCCTTTCCCTCATCTTCCTATTCGGTCTTGCCCTCCCAAACACTCCTTGCCAAGTTTGTCTTCCTTAATACATCTCATATATCAGTGCATTTCCATGGTTTTTTTACTGATTCATAATATTTTTTTTCATCATCACACATGTAGATATAACAAAAGTTTCATAAACCAGTACTTACGTTATTCTGATATGTCCTGATATTTTTCAGCTTAGCTTTTTAAATGATAGTCATGGTCTAATAGGTTGCTGCATGCAATTTTTTTTAAGTTTATTTATTTATTTTGAGAGAGAGAGAGAGAGAGAGAGAGCGAGCAGGGGAGGGGCCGAGAGAGGTGGGGAGAGAGAGAATCCCAAACAGGCTTTGCACTGTTAGTGTGGGGCCTGATGCGGGGCTCAAACCTATCAACTGTGAGTTCATGACCTGAACTGAAATCAGAGTTGGATGCTTAACTGATTGAGCCACTAAGGTTCCCCACTACATGCAATGTTAAAACTGTTATATACCTTGGTAAAAATCGTCTTCTCTTAAAAGAAAATTTGGTAGCTTTGGCTGCAAAAACAATCAGCAAGGCAAGGTCTCTTTCTAGTCCCTTATTTCAGCCCTGTGTCAGAAGAAGATCAAAGACATGGAGTCCTGGAAGGGTATGGTATGCTCAGAATGATGAAAAGTTACTTTATGACTAGGGTCCAGTAGGAAATAAGTTGATACGGTAGGAGCCCAGAAGTAGGGTCAGGCTAGCTTCTACTCATTTCTGAAGTGTGTTAAGTTGAAGTGGAAGGAAAACTTCCTTAACTAAATACCTGTGGCTGGATACAAGAGCAGTATACACAAATCATAGCATTCCATCAAAATGTAAAGGAAAAACAATTTTACTCAACAGACTATCGAAGTATAGGGGCACCTGAATGGCTTGGTCAGTTGAGTGTCTGACTCTCGATTTTGGCTCAGGTCATGCTCTCACAGTTTGTGGCTTTGAGCCCCACGTGGGGCTCTGCGCTGACAGTGGGGAGCCTGCTTGGGATTCTCTCTCTCCATCTTCCCCGCTCATGCTCTCACTCTCAAAATAAATAAATAAAAAATTTTAAAAAAAGACTATCAAAGTATAAAATGTTTATGAATAAAAAAGAAATATAAGACCCATGTAAAGAAAACTTCAAAACTTCACTGAAAGACAAAAGCAGAACTTAATAAATAGAAATACTACATTCTTGTTTTGGAATATTCACTTTTTTTTTTAAATTTTTAATGTTTTATTTATTTTTGAGAGAGAGAGAGAGAGAGCATGAGCAGGGAAGGAGACACAGAATCTGAAGCAGGCTCCAGGCTCTGAGCTGTCAGCACAGAGCCCGATGCAGGGCTCGAACCCACGAACCGCGAGATCATGACCTGAGCCGAAGCCGGACGTTTAACCGACTGAGCCACCCAGGCGCCCGTGGAATATTCACTTTTAAAGATTCATTTACTGTGTAAACATTTGAGAGCTCATTCTGTATGTTCAATGAGTTATAGATAGAGCTGTGAATAAATTAAGTCCCCACTTCTATGATGCTTACATTCAGTTGGGGAAGTTGGGGTAGTGGTGAAGGGAAAGCAGAAAAAATAGTAAGATACATAGTATGTGTGAGAGTGATTATGTTTTAAAAAACAAAAACAACAGGAAGTAGGGTGTTTCAGGACAGTACTCTTTCATAGAGTGGTCAAAGGAAGGCCTCACATAGAGGTGATGACATTTTAGTAGTAAACTGATCAAAGTAAAGCATTATTTCCTAACTTATTTACAAATCCATAAAATTCTAATAGAAATAATCTTAAAATTTTTATGAACTTGCAGAGCTTTTTACATGAGCTTTAACAGTCAAAGAAAGCTCAAGAATCAAATTATTTTCAGCATGTACTGAGCATGTGCAGACATCAGAGTTTATCTTAAGCTATAGTAATTAAAACAGTTTGCTATTGCTTTAGGAATAGGCAAATAGATTAGCCAAATGTAGCAGAACTTAGAATATATAGATCTTAGCAGCTGACTTGCGTGTTTATTAGAAATTTAGTTCAGAACAAAAATAACATTGTCAATCAATAGGGAAAAGAATTTATATTCAGTAAATGGGGTTGAAACATTTGGTTGTCTAGGAATAAAAATTTATAACTCAGTCTGTATAAATTATAGATGGTTTTAAGATCTAAATGTACAAAACAAGTTAGGAAAGTTATGGGTAACAAAGAAGAAAATGTTTATGACCACAGGAAAGAAGTGTCCTTTTTCTCCAGCTTTAAAATTGAGATATAATTGACAAATAACATTATGTAAGTTTAGGGCATACAGTATAATGATTTGTTATATGTATGTTTTGTGAAATGATGAACTCAATATGCTTAGTTAATATACCCTCACCTCACCTAGTTATTTATTTATTTATTTATTTATTTATTTGGTGGTGGTGGTAAGAACATTTCAGATCTACTCTCTCAACAACTTTTAAGTATATGATACAGTACTGTTAACTGTACTCCCTATGCTTTACATTAGATCCCCAGAACTTACTCATCCTATAACTGGAAGTTTGTACCCTTTGACCAGCATGTTGCCATTTCTCCCATCTCCCAATCCCTGGCAACCACTAGTCTCTGCTATTCTCTGTTGCTATGAGTTTGATTTTTTTTTTTTAGATTCCACCTATAAGTGAGATCATACAGTATTTGTCGTTCTCTGTCTGACTTTGGGAAGAAGGAATAGCTTTTGGGCTTTGCTTAACATAACACGTGGCACATTGGACTGTTAAATAAACATTTAGTGAATGTATATAGCACCTTTTGAAAAAATCTGAACAGCTTTATTGACATATAATTCATATGCCATAGAGTTGACCCATTTAAAGTGTAAAATTCAGGGGCACCTGGGTGGCTCAGTTGGTTAAGAGTCTGACTCCAGATTTCAGCTCCGGTCATGATCTCATTGTTTGTGATATCAAACCCCAACTCGGGCCCTGTGCTGATAGCATGGAGCCTGCTTGGGATTCTCTCTCTCCTCTCTCTGTGCCTCCCCCTGCTCACACACACATTCTCTGAAAATAAATAAATAAAAATAAACTTTAAAGTGTAAAATTCAGTGGTTCTTAGCATATTCACAAAGTTGTGCAATGATCACTAGTCAGTTTTAGAACATCTTAATCACTCCATAAAAGAAATCCCATACCTACATTAGTAGTCACTGCCAATTTCTCCCCCAACCCCTCCTCACCCAACCCTATACAGCCACTACTCTATTTTCTTTATGGATTTGCTTATTCTGGACATTTCATATAAATAGGAGCATAGAATATGTAGTTTTTGGTGTCTGGCTTTTTTCACTGAGGGTGCTTTCAGGATTAAACACTAGTTCTTTTTTTCCTAATTAATTTATTTTTATTGCCAAATAATACTCGGTTGTGTGGATATACTACAATTTATCTGTCCATTTGTCAGTTGGTAGACATTTGGTTATTTTTACTTTTTGACTATTGTAGATAATGCTACTGTGAACATTTGTGTACAGGTTTTTTTGTTTGGACATATATTTTCATTTCTCTTGAATATATAACTAGGGGTATATTTAACTGGGTCCTGTGACAACTCTGTTTAACTTTGAGGAACTCCCAGACTGTTTTCCAAAGCAGCTGCACCATTTTACATTCCCACCAACAGTGTATGAGAGTTCCACTTTTCTCCACATCCTCACCAACACTTAACTATTATCTGTTTTCTTTATTACAGCTGCCCTATTATGTGTGAAGTTGGAATATCATTGTGGTTCTGATTTTCATTTCCCCAGTGGCTGATGATGTTGATCATCTTTCCATGTATTTATCAGTTATTTATATATCTTCTGTGGAGAAATCTTTTTTTTTTCAGATCTTTGCCCATTTAATTGAGCGTTTTGTCTTTTTATTTTTAATTTGTACCTAGAATATATTAAAAAAAACTCTTAAAAGTCTCTTATGAGATATTTGATTTGCAAAAATCTCTCAATCTATGAATTGTTTCCACTTATTACTGTCCTGGGAAGCACAATACTTCACTTCTAACAATAGACCAGTTAAATATCTGAGCGATTTAACCTATGTGACAGTGGTACTTCTGTTACAGTATTGCTAAGAACAATTAAGTTATTTTGTTTATAAGTACCCTTTTTTTTGCTTATAAGTACATTTTTTTTAATTTGTAAATTTTTTTAAATTAATTTTTATTTTTGAGAAAGGGAGAGAGAGCGTGAGTGGAGGAGGGGTAGAGAAAGAGGGAGACACAGAATCAAAAGCAGGCTCCAGGCTCTGAGCTGTCAGCACAGAGCCCAATGTGGGGCGTGGGGCTCAAACTCACAAACTGTGAGCCACAGTCAGATGCTTAACTTAGTGAGTTACCCAGGTGCCCCTGTTTATAAGTACTTTTAACTAAGATCTGTTATAGGAGGCTAGAAAGTAGATTATTTTTATTGTGTTTATTGGCCATTATGGTGATATCTTTTAGCCTTTTAGTATGCTTTCACTCTATTATGCTGCACAAGTATTTTCCTGTCTACTTCTCACCCCACATGTACACACATATCTTTGGATTAATGACTATTAGATTGGTATAAGAATTCTAACTGGATCTTTCCAGACTTGTTCAGCAAAAATAATTTGATGTTGAAGAGGATCTTTGGAATCTTAGCTGGTCAAGCCACTCACGATTTTGCAGATCATTAATCCTGTTGCCTACAACCTCACCATCCATTTCAGTGACTGTTTTGAATATTATGTTAGGAAGAATACATCTCTGCAGATAATACATAGTGATCTTAAATTTCATTCATGCTGAATTATGTGCTGAATTAATGGTAGTCATCTGTTTAGTGCATTGGTTCTAGATTCTTTTTTTAATAGTAGTTTCATAGATACAGATGTTTTTCTCTGCTCTTCAGAAAAACCACTCTGCTGGAGCTCAGTTAATGGTCATGATCTCTGTTTCTCAGTTGTAAGTTCCCTGCAGGTTTTAACACTCAACTCCACAAATATTAATGTAGGGAGAGGGATTCTAGAATACGAAGGCAGGGGCACCTGGGTGGCTCAGTCAGTTAAGCATCTGACTTCAGCTCAGGTCATGATCTCATGTTGTGTGAGTTGGAGCCCTGCATCGGGTTCTGTGGACAGCTCAGAGCCGGGAGCCTGCTTCAGATTCTGGGTCTCCCTGTCTCTCTGCCCCTCCCCCACTCACTCTGTCTCTCAAATAAAAAATAAATGTTAAAATTTAAAAAAAAGAATACTAAGGCTGAGTTACAGAGATGAATCTTTAGATGTCTTAATCATTGGTCCTGGATATACTCTAGAAGAGTAGATCTAGGAGGGGATCATGAATTTTTTGTTGGGTATTTGGTTTTGTGTTTCTTTTTTTGCTCTTTGCTATTCATTTTGTTCTTTGCTCTTGCTCTTCTTTATGAAGTTGTGTTGCTCTTTCCTGTTTTTTTTACCCAGCTGGATTATTGTTTTAGGATAGAAACTGCATCAGGGGTTTAAAGTTTTACCTCTTTTAGAGTACACAGAATTACCTCTGTTTACTATTTAAAGTCCTTCCTGTTTGATTGTTTGCTTACACTTTTTCTCTGTTTTGGTGTAAGATATGGATCCAGCTAAGTTGTTAGTCATTTAACAGATATTTGAGCTTCTGTTGTTGTGAGCCCAGGTTTTCTTAAAATAACCATAGGAATCCTGAGACAGGATCCTTGATTTGAAGACATTAAAAGGGTAAGTTGGTGGTTTTCCACCAGTGCCTGTTTTATCCCTCAGGAGACATTTGACAGGGTCTGGAGATAGTTTTGTCACAGCTGGGGGGTGCTACTGGGTGCTAACCAGTCTAGTGGTAGAGGCCTGGGATGCTGTTAAACATTCGACAGTGCAACAAGAAACTCCTTCCCCTCCCCTCCCCACCTCTACAAAGAACAATGTGACTCAAAATGTTAATAGTGCCATAGGTGAGAAACCAAACTAACCTGCAGAATAAATAGGTAGGTGCTATTTAACTCAAACAAGTATTTGACTTCTAGATAATTCCTAGAATAGAGAGATCAGTATAGGTTGACCCTAGAGGATAGTTAGACTTTGAAGGGGAACAATAGGATATTCCTATGTAGGAAGAAAGAAGTGACAGGTCTTTGGGGAAAGTTGGGGTAGTAGACTTGGGAGAAAGTTGACATGTTTCTTAGCCTAGAAAATGGAAGTGTGGTGGGGCACCTGGGTGGCTTAGTAGGTTAAGCATCCGACTCTTGATTTTGCTCAGGTAATGATCTCATGTTTCAGGAGATCAAGCCCTGCATCAGGCTCTTTGCTGACATTGTGGAGCCTGCTTGGGATTCTCTCTCTGTCCTGTCCCTCCTCCTGCTCACATGTGTCCTCTCTCTCTCTCTCTCTCTCTCAAACATTAAAAAAAGAAAAGAAAATGGAAGCGTGGTGACAACTGATTTTTTTTCTTTTTATCATCACCTCAAACACAAGTAGGAAAGACTGTATGAAGATGGTATGAGATGGAGGAAACAGGCCACGGAATTCTCACCTGCCCGTGCTGGAGTGTCGTGACCATTTCCGTTCATTTAATTGAAATGAAGAATTGAAAGTGGATTTGGATCTCTGTAGTTTTTCATTGTAATAAAGCACGGTCTTCCCTAAGTGGCATCAAAGCTAGAGGCATCCTAGGCTTTATTTCACCGCTGCTTGAATGTTCTCTTTGTATACTTGTGCTTCAGTAAGTTCAGGAAAAACTTAAGCTATGGGCCATGCCATTAGGGAGCATTGATCTAATGGGCTATTCTGTCTGCCTTTGGTTATCTTGCCTCCAAAACATTGACTCTTTTTTAGTGTGGCTTTTTTTTTCAGTGTGCTTTTTACTGGTTTTCTTTTCTATGTAAAGAAAATCACCAGTTTAACAGTGGAATCGCTGTCATAGTGAGCATATACTTTGTCTTCATGTTGTGCTCTATGAATTTTCACAACCCAGTCAAGCGTCTTCAAGAACTTCTTTCCGATGTTCTTTTAGGTTGTAGTTCCCCCGCTCCCTGGAAAAGCATTTTTGCGTCAGCTTCCTTTTAGAGGAGATGATGGAATATTTGATGACAATTTTATTGAAGAAAGGAAGCAAGGGCTGGAGCAGTTTATAAACAAGTGAGTACTTTCTGTACTTCGAGGGGTGTAAGAGCAAAGAGTGTTCTGAGGCAACTTTAGGCGAATACTCGTAATTTAGATATTAAGCTAAGCTGTAGTATTGCTTTTCTTTTTGGCCATTTCCTAACTAGCTTTTTGTATCATTTAAATAAAGTAAAAGTATATAACAAGTTGAATATCATGTGATAAATATTAACACACTAGAGTGATTAAAATGAGTATCTTTGTGTTGACCTAAGTTTTGTATTTGTTTTTCTTGGTTAATTTATGTAAATTACATTTAAAATTGCAGCATTTAAAAAATAGTTTTACTTATGATTCTTTCTCATTTAAGGTATGTTCTAGCATGAACGATAAAACTTGCAGTACACTTGCAATCATTTTGTTTGATTGCAGATGGTATTATCAGCATGTCTTGTGTAAAGGTGCACATTTAAAATTTTCACGACAAAATGTTTCTTTTCAAAATGTAAGAAAACTTACAATTGTTTATCTTTTACTTTAGAAACTCTTAAACCAAGACTTCTAGCTTTTAATTTTATTCTTTATTTGAAATATAGCCATTTTTAAAAGCCAAAGTAACAGAGTTAATTTCAGGAAGGGACTTGCTATAAATTGTGCATTGGCCTTAAATTTGACCAAATAAAGTCAAATGCTGGAGGGAAAATATGGTTGTATGAGGTTACGTATTAACCAACAACTTCAGTTTTTATCTAGTAATTCGAAGATCTGTGGGTGGTAAACAGGAGGGGAAGGTGTACAAAGCCTTTAACGTTTAGTTTAGCACATAACCTTCATTGTCTTTTATGAACATGCTTTCCTTTGGAGAAGGCAGTGCTAGCTGAGGTGTTTTTTAATTCAGAAATGGAAGTCTGGTTACCCATTTTGATCTTGTGTTTAGTCTGCAATGGAGACCTTTAAAAAGCAGGCCAAAAAAAAGGAAAAAGAAGGAAAAACTGTGAACACTTGTACCTCTTAGTGTTTTGAGCTTTTATTGAACTTGAATGTATTTTTTCTAACTTCAGTGTATTTCTAATTTTGATCCTATATCTTTTCCTTCTTTAAAATGGGTTCTTAGAATTAATGACATGTTTCACTTTTAACATTAAAATTCATTTAGGTTTTTTGTGAATGTACAGACTGCTACATAAAGAAGTTTGTTAGGTCCATGTGCCAGAAGCAGTGCCAAGATAGTGACTAAAAGTTTTCTGGATGACCCTGCGAACCAAAGGAAAGGAAATTTCCCATTAGTTGATAGAGCATAGCGTAATGGGCCATCCACTTATTATTGCTAACTCATACATGCTTTTTACCTGTAGAATATGTGTGTGACTCCTGACCCACTTTTATAAAATACTGGGACTGAATTTGTAATTTTTGTTCCTAGGGTCGCTGGTCATCCTCTGGCACAGAATGAACGCTGTCTTCACATGTTTTTACAGGACGAAATTATAGATAAAAGCTATACTCCATCTAAAATAAGACATGCCTGAAATTTGGTGAGAAGGGGAAAAAAAAAAAACTTTCCGTGACTATTAATGACCCGTATGCACCAAGTGAAGAAGTTCTGTCTAACTCTTAGCATGCTGCACAGAAACTGGTAGAACATGCCTTCAGTATACTAACATTCATATGCTCAGTTGTGTTTTGTTTTGTTTGGCAGTTGACAAGAAGTTAATTTGCTTTAGTGAAAATCCCTCGTTCCAGCCTTTCTAGCTCTTCCTTGCTGTTTTAATGTGGTACACGCTACAGCCCCACAAACCCGTTATCCAGTATAATCTGCAGTGTCCTAACTAAAGTTACTGACTTGGGTCTTATCTGCACAGTTTTTGTGTCCTGTTTGCTTCTTGAATCTGATAAACTAGAATATTTCTCTTACCCCTTTTTAATATGTGATGTCACTTGACCTAATTTATGTGTAGAAGCACTACACCATTGGTTTTCAGTCCCCTGCGTGTGAGATACACACTCGTGTGCAGAAGGTATCTCCCTTCAGGCTTGTAATACCCTTCACATGGAAGATCAATGAGGGAAATCTTTATATTCTGTATAAAAACAAAATCCAATTTATATACTAAAATCATTTGTCTAAAAATTTAAGTTGTTTTCAAATAAAAATAAAAATGCATTTCTGATATGCACTGATTGTGTTGTCTCCAGCTTCTTTTTTTCCCCTTTTATGGCTGTCCTACTTAACTCACTTGTTGAGAGGGATTATTTACTAATTATATACTTCTCATTCCTGTAACACCATTCCTCTTAAACAGTGGTGATATCAAATATGCTACCACCCTTTGAATTGGGGTATTTTCTTTTATACAACAAAAAAAGTGATGTACTAAAAGAAGCATTCCTTAAAGCTTACTGAGCTGTTATGAAGTACTTTGTGATTTGAAAAAGGCTTTGTAATCGCAAGTCATTCTTGAAGGCCTTTTAAGATAAGTCAGCCCTGTGCCTATTTTGCAGAGGAATTTTTTTCCTAGTTCACCTAAGTGACTTGTTTAAACAGACTTAGCAAGGGTATAACAACCCTTTTCTTGATCAGCAGATTCATGCTTTCTCTTTGGCTTGGGATGGTGGCACACTTTATCCTCTTCAACCAAGGGAGAAGGGCACAGCGTTCTAGCCTGACTTGTGTAAGTGATAAGAAACCAGAAAATGCATGACTCCTTGTTGTCTAACTTGTGTTGTAGCCAGAATGTGGTCTCTAATTTGAATTTGTACAACACCTGGTAGTTTGGGGGGGGCCTATTGTGACCCAGAGTTAAACCACAAGGTAAGGAAGGTTTGCCCTACTCCCTTCAGTGGCAGCTCCTCTAGAGACAGGTCAGTCCATTTGAGAGGAAACCAGCTTTGGTCTCAGCCAGACAAGGATGTCCACCTAGCAGGGTAGAAGTCCTAGGAATTAGAGCAGCCCTGTAAGACCTTTTGTTGCTTAAATAATATTTCACAATTCCATAAACTGGACATTTCAGTTACTCTAAGAAGGTACAAAACTAAACAACATGTGAACTTTCAGGAGCTAGAGAAGTAAAATCAAAGGCTGTCGGTTTTTGGTATGCAGAACAGAGTAATGGTAGCTCTGAATCAATTCCTCTCAAGCAGTGGTTTTCAAGCAGGGATGAGTTTGCCCCCAGGGCACATTTGGCAGTATCTCGAGACATTTTTGGTTGTCAGAACTGGGGAATACTACTGGAATCTAGTGGGCAGAAGTTAGACATGCTGCTAAACCTCCCACAACAGATAAACCACAGTAGTGCAGACTTTTCTACTCATGGAATTCTTTTTGATTTTGATCTTTTATAGACAAAGGAATAATGTGGCTTGGGATGGGTTGTACTGGCCTGCTTACTTTTTTTGTTTGTTTGTTTGTTTTTAGTGTTTAATTTTGAGAGAGAGACAGACCGAGTGCCAGCGGAGGAGGAGCAGAGAGAGAGGGAGACACAGAATTTGAAACATGCTCCAGGCTCTAAGTTGTAAGCACAGAGCCTGGCGCAGGGCTCAGACTCACAAACGGTGAGATCCTGACCTGAGCCGAAGTTGGATGCTTAACTGATTGAGCCGCCCAGGTGCCCCTGGCCTGCTTACTTTTAACCTCTACAATTGCATTAGGGTAGGTATGCCCTTACAAAGTTGAAGGTTTTCGGGCGCCTGGGTGGCTCAGTCGGCTACACATCTGACTTCAGCTCAGGACATGATCTCATGGTGAGTTTGAGCCCCGCTTCAGACTCGCTGCTGTTAGCACATAGCCTGCTTCAGATCCTCTGTCCCCCTTTCTCTTTCTGCCCCTCTCCTGCTCTCTCACTCGCTCTCAAAAATAAATACGTAAAAAAAGAAAAAAAGTTGAAGGTTTCATTAGGTGAAATGTTGCTTATTTCAGGTGATATGTTCTTGCCTAATGTGGGAAGGCACTTCTCACTCTTGTCTCTTAGATACTTAAAACCATGGTCCATATTAAAAGGACACCTTTAATCCTGTGAAGTAAAAATGCAGTTGCTATTAACTCCACCATATAGGAGGAGGTTCTGGAAGCCCTTAAGGGTCTTCTAAAAGTTGAAGCTAATTTGGCAGTGAGTTATGTTACAAGAGTCTCAGGCTCTGTGTCCTCTCAGTAAGTAATTGCCTTATCTCAGCCGTTAGTTGTAAACGGTGAGCATCAGTGGTACCTATAGTGACTTACATTTTCTGAGGACTAAATGTAAAATCCATAGAACAGCAGGATCTGGGACATGTAAAGACTTAAGTTATCTAATGGCAGTGGTAGTCATCAGTACATTAGTAGTAGCAGCAATGGTACCATTAAACCCATAGGCTTATCTGGTATTTGGCTTCCTTCTTGGAGGTTCTGCTGTTGTGACCCTCGGTTGTGATGATGACCTCTGAAGGGAGGATGTGGGGTGGGGAGGGGCACACATCTTTTTATTACATCCTGTGGCTTTTGAACTCAGCCCTCTTGCTATGGTCACCTCTAGATTAAAAGTCCTTGTCCTGGGGCACCTGGCTGGCTCAGTGGGTAGAGCATGTGACTAGATATCAGGGTTAGGTGTTTGAGCCCCACATTGGGGGTAGAGGTTACTTAAAAATAAAATCTTAAAAAAAGAAGTCCTTGTCCTGTTGTTTCAGCTTGCTTCATCTATTTTGGTTAGTGGAGTGAGGATGAATACAGCCAATCAGGGAGGAGGCTGCTGGCCTCTAGGCCTTCACAGTTAAAATTTGACACGTGGCTGGACTGATAGTGTAGCGCACTGCCTGGCACATATACATTAACTGCTCGATGAGTGCTAGCTGTGATTATTACAGTGGGCAAGTGTTTGGACAGGAAGTGAGCGAGAAACTGCTTTAGGAGGATGGAGGAGGAGTCTTCCTCAACACTTCCTTTGTGATCTCTGTCACAGAACCCTATGAAGTAAGGCGCCCTTACAGATGAGAAGACTGAGGCCCTGCAAGCTAAGTGACATGCTCACAGTTACCCAGGATGTGATGGCTCTGGATGTAGACTGTACGGATGTCTGACTCTAAAAGCCGTGCATGAGTGTACGTCCTTCTTTTGGACAGGGGCCTGTGACCTGGTAACCAGCCCTTACCTGGTGCTCAATTAATTTAGTGAATGAAGGAAGGGTGAATTTTCACTAACATTTCCTGTGTCCTCTAGGCTGAACATAAATGAATGAACGGATAGGTTTTGTTTTGTTTCTTCGTTAGATTAAGTGGGTATAAAAAGCACGTTTGGACATGAATAGCTTGCTGATCAGAAGTGTCTTATTTTTCTACACTTAGCTGCGTGCCATAATTAACTCTCTAACACTGAGTCCAAGAATTTTTTGTAAAGCTTCCTAGATGATTCTGAAACAGCTAGGTTTGGACACTTAAGCTAGAAGGCCCTTTTCCTAGGATTTGGTTAGATTTGATCTTAACTTAGCTACTTAAGTCATTACAAAGCAAAGTCAGGAAATCGAAAGACAAATACCGTATGATTTCACTCAGGAATGTATAAGAAATGAGCAGCAAAGGGGGAAAAAGGCAAACCAAAAAACAGACCCTTAACTGTAGAGAACAAACTGATAGTTACCAGAGGGGAGATGGGTGGCAGAATGGGTTAAATAGGTGATGGGGATTAAGGAGGACACTTGTGATGAGCAGTGGGTGTTTCATGGAAGTGTGGGATGACGGTATTGTACACCTGAAACTAGTATTACACTGTATGTTAGCTGGAATTTATCTATTTTAATTTTTTTTAATGTTTGTTTATATTTGAGAGAGAGACAGTGCAGGAGGGGCAGAGGGGCAGAGAGAGACACACACAGAATCCGAAGCAGGCTCCAGGCTCTAAGCGGTCAGCACAGAGCCCAATACAGGGCTCGAACTCACAAACGGTGAGAACATGACCTGAGCCAAAGTTGGATACTTAACCGACTGAGCCACCCAGGCGCCCCTCTTTATTTTTTAATGGGCTCCACACCCAACATGGGGCTTGAACTCAAAACCCTGGAATTTAAATAAAAAATAAAAGGGAAAAACGAGAGAGTCAGGACTTCTCAGATCTTGAGAAGTTACTTTTGTAAATCTCCATTTACCATAAGTGAAATTTGCAGTATTCCAACCTTGCTAAAAAAAAATAAATAAATAAAGACCTTGATTCAGAGATGACAATGATTCATTTAAAAGCACAAAAGGAAGTTCAGAAGACACTGGGTAACATCTCACCAGATGCTTTTTACTGTTAGAATGTTAGAATGAAGGCCATAAATGGAAGGGATCTAATAAAATCAAACAGCAACACTAAACATTTCACATGTGCCAAATATTAACATAGGCAAGAGGTTAATCATGGCCCCTTTTCTCAAGTAAGTCGGTCTTGGTAGGACATCGTTGTGAAAACACTCACTGATAGTATAGCCAGAGAGAAGATACGCCAAATGTGAAGACAAGAAGGGACACAGGAGTTCAGGTGGAGGGAAGGGAGTGGCCATTCAGAATGAAGGGGACTTCCGGTTTTGGCTCTGATGCGTAAAGAGCTTAAAAGTTGGCACTCTTGTCCTTACAGCAAGTAAAAGCTGGACAAACTGAAAATCCACGTCATTTCCTCAACCCACTGAGAATTGGGGTTGCAGGGCAAACAAACCATCACCCCAAAGTCTGGAGAGAGAGGAGCTCATCGAGAATTGATGGTCAAAATCTGTTTGCCTGGAGCAGAAAGTGCTGGAGCCATAAACTGGTAGGAACGCTTACACAGTAATAATGGACTGCCGGAGTTTGAGTTCCATCTAGCCTGAGAGTGAGAAATTCTTGGAGACTGCAGTATTAGAGGAACTGAGTATGTTCCTGGGCTTTTTACCCCCAGATACCCACAGTGAAGATAAGGGAGATCCCCTCATGGCTCTGGCAGGGAGAGGAGATGAATAATCATTGTGACATAACACCCAGAACCTTCTTTATTACAAAGGCCCACTCTCCAGGGTAAAAGACTTTGCCAGAGCCGTGTCCCAGTTGGGGGAAGGGCATGCTTCTCACACCAGCCCCTCCAGCCTTGCTATCTCACCTAAGGGGAAAAATATATACAGTCAACAAGGGTTAAGACTTCAAGGAAACAGACTGGGAATGCTGTAGCCAGAGAAAGGAGGAAGGGGCAGAGGGGCAAGGCTACATCACTGCAAAAATACTTGTGGAGATCACAGGCCCACTAAAACACGGAGATTTGATCTGGACATAATAGAATGCACACGTCTCCTCCTACTTTACCACCACACCCCCAGGGCTCCAGTATAGTCACAGTGGATTACAGCTGAAAGATGCAAGACAGGGGCACCTGGGTGGCTCAGGCGGTTAAGCATCTGACTCTTGGTTTCAACCTAGATCATGATCTCACAGTTCGTGAGTTCAAGCCCTATGTCAGGCTTTGCGTGGACAGCACAGATTCCCTCTCTTTCTGCCCCTCCCCTTCTCTCTCTCTCTCTCTCTCTCTCTCTAAGTAAACTTCAAAAAAAATTTTTTTTAATGATGCAAGACAGACTCCAAGGAGGAGTAATGAGGGAAACCCAAAGTAAAGTGCGAGACAAAAGCAGACACTAGAGGAATTTGAAGCCTGTGGCACTGTAACTACAGCAAACACCGTACACATTCACTCCCTAGCCAGACTACCATAAATCTTCATAGAGGCTTATTTACCTCACTGTCAGTAACCCAATACAAAATGTCTGGCTTTCAACAAAAAATTACAAGGCATGCCAAAAGACAAGAAAAAGTCTGGAAAGAGAAAGTGGTCATCAGAACCAGAGTCAGGAAGGACACAGATTTTGGAATTATCAACCAAGGAATTTAAAATAACAATGATTAACATGTTAAAGGTTTTAATAGAAAAAGACAACATGCAAGAACACAAGGGTAATATAATCAGAGAAATGGAAATGAAGAATCAAAAGGAAGTGCTAGAAATCAAAGTCACTGTAATAGAAATGAAGAACGCCTTCCATGGGCTCATTAGTAGGTTTGACATAGTTTAGGAAGAATCAGTGAATCTGACAATAAGTCAATAGAAACTTCTCAAACCAGAGTGCCTGGGTGGCTCAGTCAGTTGAGCATCCAACTCTTTTGGCTCAGGTCATAATCTCACAGTTGTGAGATTGAGGCCTTAACTGGTCTCCATGCTGAGTGTACAGCCTGCTTGAGATTGTCTGTCTCTTCTCCTCTCCCTCTCCCCTGCTTGTGCACACTCTCTCTAAAATTAAAAAGAAAATAAAAGAAACCTCTCAAACTGAAATGCAAAGAAAAAACTAGGAAAACACCAACAGAACTTGCAAAAACTGTGGGATACTTTCATAAGGTGTAATTGGAATACCAGCACGGAAAGAGAACAGAAGAAATACTGAAATAATCGCTGAGAACCTTCCAAAATTAAAGACACTGAACCACAAGTCCAGGAAGCTGCGAGAATACCATGCAGGACAAACTCAAAACAACATGTAGGCATATCATTTTCTAATTGCAGAAAATGAAAGAACAACAGAATATCTTGAGAGAAGCCAGAGTGAAAGAGTAAAAGGATCTAGAGTCTCCTGCTCTTCCAACTGAGCCAGCAAGGAGCCCTTGGCTTGACAGTTTTTAAATGCTTTTTATCAGTAGTCTTGAGACCAGAGGTAGTGATATTATTTAATCTGGAGTCTGAATTTGGATGGGGGAAAAGAGTTGCATCTTTATACTTCATATTCTCTAACTGGAACTTAGCATTTCTTCCATTATGAATGTAGGAGCCAACCATAGTATAAGCAGAACTTGTGATTGTCACCAATTTTAAAATGCAAGTATGGGGGCGCCTGGGTGGCTCAGTTGGTTAAGCATCTGACTCTTGATAGACTCTGCTCAGGTCATGATCTCACGGTTCATGGGTTCAAGCCTCACATCGGGCTCTGTGCGCATGGCCGCAAAGCCTGCTTGGGATTCTGTCTCTCCTCTCTACCCCTCACCTTCTTGTGCTCTCTCTCTCAAAATAAATAAATAAACTTTAATGAGATGTAAGTATGAATATCATATTTGTTACTGGAGATCTTGAAATACACTGATCACTACTTTATTATTTTTTTATATTTATTTTTGAGACAGAGCGTGAGCGGAGGAGGGGCAGAGAGAGAGGGAGATAAAAAGCAGACTCCAGGCTCTGAGCTGTCAGCACAGAGCCCGATGTGGGGCTTGAACTTACAAGCCGTGAGATCGTGACCTCAGCCGAAGTTGGACGCTCAACCGACTGAGCCACCCAGGCACGCCACGATACTACTTTAAAATGATTTAAAATGACTGTCGAGGGGCGCCTGGGTGGCTCGCTCGGTTAAGCGTCCGACTTCAGCTCAGGTCCTGATCTCACAGCTACTGAGTTCGAGCCCCACATCGTGCTCTGTGCTGACAGCTAGCTCAGAGCCTGGAGCCTGTCTTCGGATTCTGTGTCTCCCTCTCTCTCTGACCCTCCCCTGCCCTCACTGTCTCTCACTCTCTCTCTCTCTCTCTCTCCCTCTCAAAAATAAAACATAAAAAAAATTTTTTAATAAATAAAATAATTGTCGTTATTAGACCTACCCTCAAATCTTACTTAACATTTTAAAGAGAGACCTATATATTATTGTATCACAAGTTTTAAAAAACACTTTAATAAATGTATTCGACAAACTGGCTTTCCTTGGAGTCCTGCTTCATTTTATGCTTTTATAAACATCTGACTAGGGATCCTTGGTACAAAAAAGGGTTATGAGCCCATGATGTAACAGATTCTAAAGCCTCCTGCCACAGAGCGAGATCTGGACGTGCCCCAAGATTGGAAGACAACCAGCCTACCATCTGTTGGGTTCTTTGGTTTCAGCCTGGGCTTTTCCCTTGTATTATCTCATTTAATCCTCAAAACAGCCTAATGGGTGGGTATTCTCCTCATTTTACCAAAAGAGCAG
Organism: Cryptoprocta ferox; assembly: GCA_028646485.1. Lineage (NCBI taxonomy): Eukaryota > Metazoa > Chordata > Mammalia > Carnivora > Eupleridae > Cryptoprocta > Cryptoprocta ferox. The sequence goes on from CM053577.1 coordinate 51,905,196, forward strand.
AGACAGTGTAAGTCATTTGCCCAAGGTCACCCAGACAGTAAATAGTGAAACTAGGATACAAACCCAGGTCTAATTCCGGAACCTGTAAATGTGTGATGCCAACCCCAATGCGCATTGCACGGGCTGCTGGCCGTTAGGCCAGGCCCACGCTGAACGCCCGCGTGACAGCCGATGCTCCACACGCTGGTGCGCCTGGTCCTGTGGCCTCCTGGGCATCCATGCTCCTAGCACTCATACAGCTGCCTTGATACCTGTGTTGTCAGAGAGGCCGATGCAAGCAGAGACTTGTTATCTTGATGTAAAGGAAAGTTATACATTTAAGAAAACTTGCTTATAAAACTGGAATGTCCGTCCATGCTTGGCACATACAAACACCACAGCTTTGTCCTGACTTAGCGTTCTCGGTACATTTCCTTTCCTTTCTAGCTAGATTATACTTTAATCCAGTTGTTTTCATGTTCAGTAAATCCAAACCATGTTTAACCGGTTTATTCATTGGAGAATCTCTGAGGTGAAGAAAGTTTTGTCCTTTCAACTGCACTAGGGATTTGCAGTCTTCTTTCTGTAAAGGGATTTTCCTGGACCTGTAATCTGAACATTTTGACCCGTGGTGTTTTTCCCCCCTGCTATGAGCAAATTTGTGAGGCTTGACCCTTTGTGTGCTGTGGAGCCGAGACAATGCCCTTCTGTGAATGTCTTCTCCTGAGGACAGTAGTAATTGACGTCAGGAATGTTAATCATGGGGCTGCCCCTCCGTTACAGTCTGGCTGCTCCTGGCCGGCCACTGCAGCCACCCCCCACTTGCCTGGGCGACGTGCTTCAGAGCGGACCCACCGTTCTGTGACAGCATTCTGCGGACGTTTGCTCATGACCGTTTTGGGAGTGGGCAGCCTGATATAAGACTGAAGTGAACTGGTCTTGCAGACAAGTATGTGGGGGTGAAACAGCAGGTCCTCATGCACCTCGTCCATGGGGAGGAGCAAGTGTTGGCACAACTTCCAGGGAAGGCAGTTTGGCAATAACAAAACTAGAAGCCCAGCGATTCCACTTGGAGGAATGTATCTCACAGACACACTCTAGGTTTTGAGAAATGATATGTATCCAATATGGACACTTCTCTGATTATTAGTTGAGTATCTCTGAAAGATTATGTAAGAAACAGGTAACATGGGTCACCTGGCTGGGGCAGAACAGACTGGGTGGCCCAAGGAGAGGCGAGAAGACAACATGTCACTGTGTACTCCAAAACCAAACCAAACCACTTTTTCTTTTGAAATAATTTAGGGGCGCCTGGGTGGCTGAGTCAGTTGAGCATCCAACTCTTGATTTCGGCTCAAGTCATGATCCCAGGGTTGTGAGACTGAGCCCCTCATCGGGCTCCACTGACATGGAGCCTGCTTGAAGTTCTCTCTCTCTCCCTCTACCCCTCTCCCCAGTTCATGGCCTCCCTCTCTCCCTCCCTCTCCCTCTCTCTCTCATTTATAAATGAATCATAAATAACTAGATAAATAAACTTTAGATTTACAGAAAAGCTGTAAAGATAATAGAAAGAGTTCCCATGTACCCCCTCACCCAATTTCCCTTCATGTTGACATCTCATATGACCGGGGTATTTTTGGCAACAGTAAGAAACCAGCACTGGGGGGCACCTGAGTGGCTCAGTCGGTTGAGCATCTGACTTCAGCTCAGGTCATGATCTCCCAGTTCATGAGTTTGAGCCCCACATCGGGCTCTCCGCTGTCAGCACAGAGCCCTTCGGATCCTCTGTCCCCCCCTATCTCTGCCCCTCCCCTGCTCACGCTCTCTCTCCATCTCTCAGAAATAAATAAACATTAAAAAAATAAATAAAGGAAATAGACTTACAGACTCATAGGGTGTCAGAGCTGTAACGAATCTCAGAAGCAATCCAATCTAAGCCTCTCATTTTTCAGACACAGGAAGGGACTTGTCCAAGGCCCTCCCCTAACAGCAGCCCAGAGCCCAGACCAAAAGCTAAGAGGTAGGGGCCAAGGAATAATATAAAGATGATAAGCTTCGAAGTCACCCAGACTTGGGTTCAAATCCCAGCTCTGTGTCCTCAGGCCAGTAGGTAACTTTTTTGTCTCGATTCTTTCGCTCAACATGTTTTAAGATTCAGCTACAGAGTTGCATATATCGGTAATTTGTTTTAAAAGACCAAACAAACAATAGTTCTTTGAGGAAGTAGTCATGATTTCTAAGAATTTGTTGAGAAAAGAAAGTATTCTTTCATCCTTGATCTCTACTTGTACAGAAATGTGACACCCCTGACCAAACTCTCTTCCCTTCTTAGAAACACTCAAGCACATGGAGTCGCCAGGCCCCTGTACCGCCCAAAGGGGAAGCAGTGGGAAGGGAAACTAGGAGATGAAAGCCTTCATTCCCCTGTGAGAGGGAGCGAGAAGAAAAGTAAGCTCCTAATAGAGGCACTGAGTAGATACATTCCACAGTAAGAAGCAGGGAATTGGTCTTTTGTACGGACTGCAAAATTCAGTTTCGGAAACTGGGGAGAGCCTGAGCTCTGGGGTCAGCGCCACTGCCTGACCTTGGACATGTCACTCACCTGCCTGGGCGTCCATGTGAAGTAAGGGGGTGCATAGCCCAACTCTAAATCCTGTTGGGGTCTCGCTGTCGTTTCTCTTTGTCATTCACTCACACCTCTCACAGATCTGCCTCTTCAACCTCCATGCTCTTGTTTTTCCTGTAGGCATTAATGAGACACCATGGGTAGGGAGATTTTCCCTGAACTTGCTTAGGAATTCCCCAGAAGGCAGGCACCTCCTTATACCTGCCAGAGTGCACGTACTTACCTCCATAGACCCTCCCACCCGGGGGGGGGGGGGCACAACCAGGACTAAGGCAGGCAGTGCTCCAGCCCTGGAAATTGTTTTTTAATGTGTGTTTATTTATTTTGAGAGAGAGGGAAGGAGGGAGAGAATCCCAAGCAGGCTCCGTGCTGCCAGCACAGAGCCCGATGCAGGGCTCAATCCCCAAACTATGAGATCATGACCTGAGCAGAAATCAAGAGTCCGATACTCAACCAACTGAGCCACCCAGATGCCCCTCAGCTTTGGAAATTTTAAATAAATTTGTTAACTGTAAAAATAAATACATATAAATAATGAAAAAAATACCAACACAGATATAAATAGAAGAAATATGTCAAGCTATTAAAAATAATAAAACCACCTGATCAACTGTTTAGAAAGCAGATAAAAAATAACTTACCCATAATCCCACTATTTTTCCTATGCAAATTTTCATACACTAATACCTCCATATAATTTTGCAGATACAATTGATGTAGAGTATACTAAATGTATTTGTGTTACCTTCTATTATTGGAATTTTTATTATTTCCATTATTATAAATAATAGTATGGTAAACACCTCCATGCATACCTTCTATTATTGGAATTTTTATTATTTCCATTATTATAAATAATAGTATGGTAAACACCTCCATGCATAAAACTCTTGCTATGTGGGACGCCTGGGTGGCTCAGTCGGTTAAGTGTCCAACTCCAGCTCCAGTCATGATCTCACAGTTCATGGGTTCAAGCCTCTCATCAGCCTCTGGGCTGACAGCTCAGAGCTTTGGATTCTGTGTCTCCCTCTCTCTCTGCCCCTCTCTCTGTCTTTCTCTTTCTCTCAAAAATAAACATTAAAAATTTTTTTGTTTTTTAATTTTATTTTTTAAATTGTTTAAAATATAATTTATTGCCAAATTGGCTTACATACAACACCCAGTGCTCATCCCGACAAGTGCCCTTCTCAATGCCTATTACCCACTTTCCAACTCTTGCTATGTTTTAGGGTTTTGTTTTGTTTTTTGAGCCAGAGTTCCAGAAATAAATCTTAAGATATGAATGAATATCTTTGGCTTGTGATACAAGTTGCTAGGTTGTTTTCACAAGAGTTGTGTACCAATTTACTGATATGAGAATTTTGTAAAAATGCCTAATTCACTGTGGCACCTTTTCCTTTGAGGAAGAAGCCTCATTGTCAGTGTATACATCTTTCAGCTGCGAGGAAGTTGGCATTCTAACTCCTCTGCTGGCTTGCTTTCTGGAAGAGAGGTACTATTCCCAGGCCTTAGCCAGCTATTTGGGCAATACAGCCTGCTGACCTTATCCCATCTGGTGTTGACTGCCGGTGTTTCTCAACTATCATGGCGGCAGTGTTACAGAGGAGGCTGGACTGCTACCATTTTCTTTCTTTAGCAGGGTCTGAGTTTCAGTTGCAGGGAAGATGAATTAAAAAATAATAATAAGGTGAAGTGCTTTGGGACAGTGCAATATAAAGGAATCCATAAACAGACGTCACACATTGGATTATGCTGAAGGGTTTGGTGGAAAACACGGGAGCCAGTAATTCCTAGGGATTGAATCCTAGGGATTCAAGGTGACTACAGAGGTGTACAGACTGCTGTTAGAGAAGCCAAAACTGTTGTTTTGGTCTTGACACTTGTCAAATGGATCAATAGAACGTATCTCATAATTAATTGACCCCATACACTCTACAGTAACACATCTAACTCTTTATTCAACAAATGCTGACTGCTTTCTAAGTATATCGGGGACCTGGATGTCACAGTCTAGCAGGGACTGAGGGTGTGTAGGTACATAACAACCCAAGGCCGAAAGCAATGCGTAATGATGTCTACACCCTCCAGAATCAGATTCCAATCTTGTTCAAACATACCTACCGTCAGCCCCTACCAACATATCCTCTAACCTCTGAAGCTTCAACCTAAACAGGCCACTCAAACATGCATTTTCACATGCTGTTCCAGCTACCCTGCTGTTCCTACCCGGTCAGCACCTGGTTCACCCCTGCTCATCATTCAAGAGTCAGCGTAACTGCCACCAGCTCGGTGAAGGCTTACTGTGTGTCCCAGGGAAGAAGGAAGATTTCCTGCTCTCGTGTCCCCGTAGCGAAGTGTCCCTGTCTCCATTTATGATGGCTCCCATCGCTGCACTGTAATTTGTGTATCTGTCTCCCTTGCTAAACCGTGAATGCGGTCCTTGAAGGCTTTATCATTCCTCTCTGTGTCCTGACTGTGGAGCTCAGTCCTGGTACACAGTGGGCCCTCGATGAGCCTTACTGGGTGAAGAAGTGAGGGAATGATGCATATCATAACCCGTGGAGTTATCACATCTCATTCCCTTACCCCAGTCAAAATTCTTATTTTGGATTATGGCACTGGAAAGCCAGAATTAAACAAGAATTTGGAGATCTCTCTATATTCACCCATTTCACAGTTTAAATGATTCACCCAGCTCCTTAGAGCTAATGTAGGAAAGCCCAAATGAAACTCCCGCTATAATTTGGGGCACCTGGGTGGCTCAGTAGGTTAAGCATCCAACTCTTGATTTCGGCTCAGGTCATGATCTGACAGTTCGAGAAACTAAGCATGGAGCCTGCTTAAGAGTCTCTCTCCCTCTCCCTCTGCTCCTCCCCTGCTCACTCTCTCTAAACAAACAAACAAACAACAAACCCCCTACAATTCAAATTGCAGAAATATGCAATTTCTTTAGTTTTTCTACAATTCAACTGGTCTTCACAAACACACACCTGCTGTTCAGAGATAAACATTAACATTGCATCTTATCTTGTGAGGGTGATTTAAATAGCCCTTGAGGTAGGCTGTGATCTCCCACAGAGTGACCCCTTGTCCCTGATTTTCTCCCCCAAGAAGGTGCCCCCAAATAATGGGGGGCTGTGCCCCAGAAGTGTGCTCCCAGTTGTAGAAGAGCTGAAGTCCTCAGGCCTAGTGCTCCCACCTCACTGGACTCTGGAAACGTCTCTGCTGAGGGGCTGCCCACCAGTAGGTATTTGCACTGAGCGTTGCAGCAGCTGTAAGTCGTGGTCCGGGCTCCATGTTTGGTAGGAGCCTGTGGCGGTCCCGACAGGGCTCCACTTTAGTTCTTGTGACTCCTGGACCTCTGCCAAGTTCTCCAGACAGTCATAGACCCAGTGACCCATGCCTACCCTCTGCTGACCAGTCTGTCACCTTGCCCTTCCGTGGCCCCTAGTTCTTGAGTCAGCTTCCACATAACAGGATAATGGAGAGAAACCGAAACCTTGGGACTTCACTTTCTTTCCACGTATAGTACCCACGTTGCTATGGCCCACCCCAAGAGTATTGTGGAAGCAGCCTCAGAGTACTGTGGGTCACCAGAATCCAGGTTTAGAAGCAGAAAACTCCATCCCTGGAAGTTAGCCTAACTTCCAAATGCCCCTCCCCCACACCAAGTCAAAGGTCCGGAAGTTGAGGGGCACCTGGGTAGCTCAGTCTGTTGAGGGTCCGACTTCAG
>CM053577.1:51911633-52109275 GCA_028646485.1 Cryptoprocta ferox
AATGAATGAATGCCTGGAAGTTGGGACACAGACATGAGACTTGTTTACTCCTCTTCACTCTGTTTTTCCTTCTTCCATCATACTCAAGAAGTAGGAAGGAAGGAGGTTTTCTCTTACTTCCTCCCTTCGACCATCAGGCAGCACGCTTCTTGGCTGCACTGTCATAGGCCAAAGCAGAATTTTCTCTTCACTACAGAACTCTGTGAATGCTAGGCTCCACCTTTGAAAAAGGAGAGAATGAAGTATTTGGAAAACTAAAAATAAAATCCTGGATTGTAAGCTTATTATGTTTTTTAAACATATTTTTCAGGTCAGAAGCAGGATCATCATTCTCCTCCCCTTTCATTCCCTTTTATAGCAAATCTCAGTATTTCGCTCAGCCAAATGGATGGACATCTCGGCCAGACAAAGGCAAGGGCAAAATGCTCAGAAAGAGATGGAAACAACATATTAAATCATTTTCAAAATGCTTCAAATATACAGGTACATGCGTAAGAACCAGAAAAAATAGGCAAACATGGAAATGGTTGTGTTAAGGAGGTGAAATTTTAGATGATTTTTCCCCTCCAGATTTTCCTATTATTATCTAATAAAAGAAAGTCACTTTTAATGTTGTAATAATGTTTTATTTAAAACAAAAATAACTCCCCTATCACCTCTGGTCCACAAGCCACCCACCATGTATATATGAGATAATCCATTGGGCACTGTGTGTTCCAGAAACCGAATGAGCTAAGTCAACCCATCCAGGAGGGGAACTCAGCTACTGTCCAAGGCTGCTGTGATCGCAAGCTCTCTGCACACAGGAGGAAGCCTGGAGGTACTCAGGGTTGGGGAAGGAAGCACAGAGTGTGCACTGCTCCAGGCTCAGCTGCTGTTTATGGGGTTCCTAAGTATCTCTGAACAGCAGGATTGGGGAGGAGTGTTACTCCCTTAGGCCTGACAGCCTGAATCCCCCTTCTGAATTGCAGATAATCTGGACCCACTGCCCCTGCCCAACAAGACACGAATTGCCCAGTGTCTAAAGAATCCACTGCTCTTTCCTATTCTCAAGTTCTGCAGAGTTTAGGGGTGGGCAAGGGGTAGCCTGAAGTGCTGTTGGCAAGAGCCGGTGTCCTCCTTTTGACATTTAGAGCTGTTGAAGCTGGGAGCTCACTGGCCCCTGAGGGGAGCAGGCCACAAAGGGCTTGGGGAGTAAGTACAAGGGGGCACATCCCCTCCCTGCACACCAGGCTCTCCCCTCCTCCAGCCTCCCCACAGTCCCTGGATGCTCTGCTCCGAATCACAGGCCGCTGCCAATTACAAAAGGACTCTTAACTCTGTTTCGCAGCCCTTGATTGATAGCACTGGTGAGTGAAATTATAAGCCTTAATGATCACGTTAATTTCTGGGGAAAGGGAAGCGGTCAGAAGAGGTTCTCAATCACAAGTGCCACAATCAGCTGGGTGAGTTCAATGACAGGCCAGAGCAGAGAAAGAGGGGAAAGAATTAACTTTTTTAAAGGTCATCAGTGAGTAGTGGGAGAGTAACCAGACGTGAGAGACCCGGGATGCAGGCGATCCTGGAGTAGGAACGTCCCATCCCAGGGCTCCTGACCAAAGACTGGCATCAGTGCATCCTTAGCCTTGCACTGGAATCCTTGGGGAGCCTTCAAATGCTGATGCCTGGGCCCTGTTCAGAGCATCTGCTACAGTTGCACGTGGAATGCAGCTTCGGCACTGACAGCTGTGAGAGCTGCCCACGTGATTCTTCTAGGAGCAGCCAAGGTTAAGAATGATTTGTCTAAATGAAAGGATTTGGGGGCAAAGAGTCAGGATTGAGCATGTTTGGAAATCCACTTAATCTGATCAGTTCTTGCCACCAAGGAGAATTTCTTCTGCTGGTCTCTTGGCCCCACGTGAAGACAAGAGTCAGAGTAAGAACAGACAAAGGGAAATTAGGCATCATTGAACCCAGTGCTCCTTTGTACAGATGAAAACACTGAGGTACACTGACGTTAGCTGACTTGCCCAAGATCACATTGTCCATCCTGGAACCCCAACCTCTTCATCCTAGCCAGTGCCCCTTCCACAAGGCTCATCGTTGGGCCAGTGCCAAGAAGATGCCCTAGGAGGGCATCTGGGAGGCTCAGTTGGTTAAGTGGTGGACTCCTGGTTTCAGCTCAGGTCATGATCTCATGGTTTGTGGGATCCAGCCCCTTGTCGGGCTCTGCACTGACAGCGTGGAACTTGCTTGGGATTCTTTCTCTCCTTCTCTCTCTACCCCTCCCCCACTTGTGCGTGCATGTACTCTTTCTCTCTCTCTCAAAATCAATGAATAAAATTTAAAAAAGAAAAAGAAGATGCTCTGAATGACACTCAAGGGGGCAGGAGCTGGGGGCTGTTCTCCAGCCTTCAAGGTAGAGGAGCCTAGGCCTCTGTAGGCCCTTGCTCAGTGGCTGGGACATACTAATTGACAGATACTAGAGATGACAGGGCCGAGACAGATAAGGACACCTGGCTCCCCTGAGGATAGAACTTAGGACCTTGGCTTCCTCAAAGCCCTCACCCTCCTCATAGTTTCTTAGCAGAGCGCTGCAACACTCGGGTGTGTCCAAAAGCTTCCGGGCGATGTGGCAACATCCTGATTACGTCATCGGAGAGTCTGCCCTCTGCACATTGCTGAGGAACCCAGCTCAGCGGCGGCCTGAAGCTCTGATGACCCTCTCTAATGGTCTCTGTACAGGTCAGCAATATTCAGAGCAAAAAGCCACTTCATGTTCCAAAAGAGGCTTCACGAATTTAAAAAGATAATTTTAAAATACAGACGACATAAAATAAACCATTAATCATTCATGGTAAAGGCACTGGAGTTAATCAAAGAGAGTTATTGTTCTCTAATTTCCCTGAGTGATTATAAGAAAATGTTATTGTAAAATGAGTGGCTTGAGATTCTTAGAGCAGCATCTTAGCACCAGAAAGTGTTTGCCAAGCTGCTTCTACATTATCATTTATCAAAAAAAAAAAAAAAATACATTGTCATTTATCTACTTTCTCTCAACCTTCCTCGCGACATGGGTATGCTCAAAAGTTCACAGAAGGGGGCTGGACTGGAAAAATTGGGGGAATCAAGCTCCACCATGGGTACAGGGTGAGATCAACTTCACCAGCCCAGTAAGCAGAGGCATATTCATAATAGAAACACAGGCATTCTCTGTATTTTTCTAACAGCTTCTGAAGTGTTCATCAAGCCTGAGTCTGATTAAGCACTTTTAAATTCTAAGCAACGAAATGGGCCCTCTCAGACCCTCTTGGCGGAAGCACAAATTGATACGATCCTTTTGGAGAGCCATTTGGTTGTATCAAAATTAAAAATGCATATAATCTTTGACTCAGAAATGCCACTTCTAAGAATTTATCCTACAGAAATACCCCCACGTTCTGGATGTGTACATAGAAAGATGGTTCTTTGCAGTCTAATTTATTACAATGAAAAACTGCAAGTAACTCGAAGTCCATCAGTAAGGAACTAGTTGAATAAATTGTAGTTAATCCATAAAATGGAATACTAGGGAGATGTTTAAAAAAATGAAGTAGAGCCATATGTACCACCAGAAGAGATAGCCATACACACAAAAATAATCTGCAGAAAAAATAGAGGGTTTCCATTTTTATTTAATTTTTTAATGTTTATTTATTTTTGAGAGAGAGAGAGAGAGAGACAGAGCATGAGCAGGGGAGGGACGGAGAGGGAGACACAGAATCTGAAGCAGGCTCCAGGCTCTGAGCTGTCAGCACAGAGCCCGACGTGGGGCTCAAACTCAGGAATCGTGAGATCATGACCTGAGTTGAAGTTGGATACTTAACCAATTGAGCCACCCAGGCGCCCCTAGCATTTCCATTTTTATAAGGATTAAGGACAGCAACCACAGTGCACTCTCTGGTCAAGGGGTTCAGTTCTTGGGCCCCTAAATGGGACTAAAAATCCCTAAACTATAAGTGAAATATTTTGGGGTCCTTAACTCAGTTTGTGAATTCACCTCCTGTTCTTTCTCTTCCCTAGTATCAAAGGACAACTGAAAATGATTCAAACACAAATGTAAGACCCCCTCACCTAATGTCACAACATGTAAATAATAGTTTTGAAAAGCAACCCTCCCAGATTTAGAAAAACTATTTGTCAAAGGAGCACTGAAGACTGTTTTTTGGCTGCAGTAATCACTTGGCTAGGTCCATCTTCTCTTGTTTGTATATTCAAATTGTATATATTGGAATGGTATAACTTAAATTTGTATATTCGAAGACTACTGTGGCACATCCCTCACCCCTCACCGCCAACACCAGCCATTGAGGATATCTGCCTGAAAATCCATGCATGCATGGAGGTTCTTAAAGTACCCAAGCTGCATCCAGTAGAGATCCTAAAGTCCCAGAAGAGAGTGCTATGGGGTTTTTAATTTTGGACTTTTTCAAATTTTGAAAGGCAGCTTTGATTCATGCTTATAATGACAGAGATGCCCAAACCAAAGGCCATTCCTAGTGGGAATCTGTTCTGTGGCATGTCCCAGGAAACATACTCCCTTTTAACTTTACTGAGGGTATTTTAAATGGATTAAAATAGACTATATGATTGTGATCGATTTTGTTGTAGGTCAGTGATACCCTTCCATCCCCCTCCTCCGAGAGAGGAGTATATTTCCCTGCCCCCAGGAGGTTGGGTTTGGCCACGTGTGTCTGGCTTGGCCCAGTGGAAAGTGAACGAATGTGACATGAGCAGCAGCTTCAGACGTGTCTATGTGGTTCGGCTTGGCATCTTGCGCTTGCGCGCTCTGCCGTGCGAAGCTGCTTTAGGGAGGCGGCTTGTCCAGAATGAGGAAACCCTGGAGCACACTTGAACCCAAACTCCAGCCTGGAACCAGGCCCGACTGAGCCCCTAGGACGGGCAGTCTCCTCTCCGGTGAGCAGGAAACACAAGTCTGCTATTGTAAGCTCCGGGGGTGACTCGCTATTTAGCATTATTGAAGCAAAACTTGACTAATCCATGGATGGATAGCCTTAGAGCCATTGCTCAGCTTTACCAAATTTTGTTATTGATCTCATTTGTTTCTGATTCTCTTTTGTCTTATGAAACAAGCCATTTCAGAAACATTTTCGAATCTTTTGGGTACCTTTCGCTAATCCCATACATTCCCAAAGGTAACTGCTATTGTGCAGTTAGTGTGTATCCCACTCGTGTTTGTGATATATTTATATACCTCTAAACATAATCTGGTATTGTTCTGTGGGTTGTAAAACTTTACATAAACACTCAGCTGTATGTATCCTTTGTGACTCACTTCCCACCCACCCCCACACTGTATTTCACAACATGTACCCATGTCGAATACATTGGCTCTAGTCTATTCACTTTAACTAGGGTAATACTGTATGCAACAGTTTTAGTCGTCAAACATGAACAGTGTTGCAAGGAACATTCCGGCACCGCACACATCTTTGAGTACCTTGCCTTTCTGTAATACAACTTCTCCTCTCTGTGGACTCAGTAGAGGAGTGCATGGCTGACTGAACTTCCACACGTGCAATCTGTAAGGTCGATTTAGCCAAGAGTTGCTGGTACCTCTGCTCCAGACTGTTGCTGGAGCTGCTGCCCAGGAGGAGCCCAAAGTGCCCATGGCCTTGGGCACCTGGGATTGCCACCACTGGCCTCTGGTGGTGCGGCCAGTGCCCTGAGATTTGCTGGGAACATCTGAACGCACTTTCTACTGCTCCTTCCACATCTTACTCACCAATATGGATCTTCACACTTTATTTTTCTGATCACTAAATGATTTCAAGTTCTTGGTCAGGACTGAAATGTTGGCAAGAAAGAGGAGCGAGTGAATGAAGACTCTGTTAATCGGCCTCTTTCTTCTTCACACAGCAATTTTGCTAACAGATGCAATTACATTTGAGAGCTGCAGAGAACAGAATCTTATGTTTTATTTCTTTATTCATCATTTTACAAATGGGATTCACTGTAAAAAGGAAATTGCCTTTGTGGTTCGGTTCTTCAGGCTGGAGTGCTCTGAGCTTCAGTTTTTATACCAGCTGCTGCCGCCACCTTCTCTCTGGTGGGCGAGAACCAGCCGGGGAGGGAGGCTAAGAAATCAGGTAGAGTTCCTTTAAATCCAATATATTTTTATTCTTTGTAAATACAATGAGTACAACCTTTTAACTTCACAAATCAGTTAATTCACTTTGTACAAGAGAAGTTTTACTCATCCTATGATAGTCCAAGTGCTGAATATTTTTCCTCAGTGCTAGTACCTAATAAATCAAAATGTGAAAAGTACAGCAGCTATTTTAAAATGTTTGTTTCTACATTTCCATAATTATAGATTCATACCAAAGGAGCAGCTTATAGTGTAGGACGGGGTGTGTGTGTGTGTGTGTGTGTGTGTGTGCATGCGCGCATTCAAGGCTTTACTAGAAACCGGTTTTCTGAAAGGCATTGAAGAGTCTCAGGCTGTTAGCAATGGATCAATCGAGAAACCTTTTAGCCTTCATCTCCTTGTGGTTCATTCTGGCATCATATCTCTGTTCATTTACTTTCTGGTGTGACTCACTGAAACATAAGTTTCAGACCCCCATTGCCTTTGGTCTCAGCACTTTGTTAGCGGGACAGCAATCTGCCTCATCATCAATCTCCACTTTATTTGGTTTGGCTGTTTTTATTCATCCTCCCTCAATTTGCGTTCTTTTAGTAAAGCTCTTCTATTTTTGAGATGTTATCCAACCTGAAGTCTTGGTGAGAATCTCATTTTCGTCCACCAATTCCTTTGACAAGGTTGCCTGACCTATGGTATCAAAGAGAAGGAGGAGAAGGAGGAGGAGGGGGGAAGGAAGGGAAGGAGAAGGAGAAGAACAAAAGAAAGAGAAAGGAAAGAAAAAAGATAGAGAAAAGCAAGTCTCACAGCATAAGCTACCTTTCATTCACTAACTCAGTTCTGAAGGCCACTTCATGATGTATTATGATATAAGAAAAACTTTTGATAAAACTTTTGATTTAAAACCTAACCATTATTTTTAAAATAATTTCTCCAACATAAAATAGTTCTGAAGGCTGCTGTATGATGTTATATACAGAACTATATTTGGTTACCCAACTTTATCTGCTAAAAAGGAAAAGAAAGTTCTACCGATGTTTTAGCTTTTGAGAGTTCAGCCTGATCTTCCAGGTAAGAAGAAGCAGAATGGCATGGCCTGTGGCAACCCCCCCCCCATCTGGTCCCCCCTCCCAGGGCATGGCTCTGCTTGGGTGGTCCTGTGACGCCCCCTTTCCCTCCTGGCTGCCCTACCCTGGGTGAGGCAGCAGGTCAAAGCCACTGGAACTGTTTTGTGTCAATTGGCATTTTTTTTTCCTGAAGGCTACACATTCCCAGGTTTATGCTTCCTGAAGGGTTTGTTAGTTGAGGCTTGTTCTCCGTGGGTAGAAGTTCATCAGATACCGCCCCATCCTGAAAAGTGGGGACTCAGAGCTTAGATGTCACTGGATTTGTACATATCTGAAAGCAGTCTTGTAATTGGCACGTTGCCGATGGTTTTTTTGAAAAACACCTCTTCTATGGTTGACGGACTAATAGAACGTAAAGCTGGCAAAAGCAACAGGAGTTTTCCAAAGCGACAGGGTTGAGTGGGATATCTGGAATAGGAGAAGCCATGACAGCAAGGTAAGAGCGACGACTCATGGGAATTCGTATCTCATACGTGAATGCACACCATCTTCAGCATAATTTCCTGATTGGGCCTCTTTAATAACACACTCTCCCTGCAACAGACACCCAGGCAGGTGCTACTGGCCCTGTTGTGTGGGTTGAATACTCGAGGCATGAAGAACATGATGCTGCCAAAATCACTGTCTTTACATTAGCAAAGGGGTTGTATTTCGCTTGGAGAAAAAGTAATTTTAAGAAATATGGTACTGGGGCACCTGGGTGGCTCAGTCAGTTAAGCATCTGACTTTGGCTCAGGTCATGATCTCACCGTTATTGAGTTCGAGCCCTGCATTGGGCTCTGTGCTGACAGCTCAGAGCCTGGATCCTGCTTCAGATTCTGTGTCTCCCTCTCTCTCTCCCCTTCCCCACTTGCACTCTGTCTGTCTGTCTCTCTCTCAAAAATAAATAAACATTTAAAAAAATTTTTTAAAGAAATATGGTACTAAGTTTAGGTCAAATATGCACTAAAGGTTGCCAGCGTAGAAAATAATCATGCTGTTCATGATAAAAGTAGCAATAACATCCACATTTTCTGATTCTCAAGGCTCCCTCATCAGGCTAGTCTCCCTCAAATAAAATGGATTCCTTCTTGAAGCAATTCTCCAAATTATTATTCAGGCATTATACTTAGTCACTCTCAGGAATAATTCCATCCTTATTACATTGCAAATTAAAGACTAAGTTCTGTTGGGTGGCAGTGCCACCCAACTTTCATGTCAATGAAATTGGCATATAATTAAAGATGTGAGAAATTGCTTAACAATTTCCTCTCTTGATGTCCAACATGCGTCTGTGCTCAAATGTGCAAGTTCGATTTTCTGCTGCCTTTAGATGCCTATAAGCCCCTTCCTCACAGCAGCCCTGATGCTTCTCGGTCAATTGTTTGGAATCAGGTATCCACATATGCTACAGGGAGGGCTCCCTCCACTACAACACACCACCTGGAAGACTGAGCTCCAGGGACACCTGTGTGTAACTAAATCAGGTCTAACCCCTGGCCACAAGGTGCTAGAAACTGACAGATGTCAAAATTCCTTTATAAGAGCTAGATGGCTGAACATTGAGTCTAACTGACCGATCACTCCACCCTGCAAATTGAATCCAGGGGAGAAATCATCATGGTTGTCTGTTAGCTTTGGGCTCCCTCTCTTCCACCTGATGCAAGGCTGATCGTTCTTTCTGAGCCTCTGAGGACCCCGTTTCATTGCCCACCTTCATAATCACCCAGGGACAAGGGCCACCAGACCACATTTAATAATGAGGTATGGAAATGGTGGAGCTTAGCTACATTTTTAAAAATACTTTAACCCCATCACTTGCCCTCCTTGCTCAAAGTATCTTCTATGTTTCCTGGAAAATAATCCCCAAGATCCACATCTCCCTTCCCCCTTGGTCATTTACTCTCTTCAACAGCTCTGTTTCCCTTGTGAGGGTCAGGCTGAGCAGCAAGGACCCTGCAGTGGGTAAGAAGCAGGGGCTGCCTGGACCACACAACATGCTGGAAGTTTCCCATGGTGAAGAACCACTGTGGGAAACAGTAACTTTCAGAAAGGATAGATCTTGGGGAATCCATAGACCATTAACTCTTGATTTTCTGCAAGTAGATTATCCACTCACCTACTCACCCACTCCTTTCATTTCCTAGTTGGGAAGGGACTGGTTAGTCAACAAGAATTAATTGTTCTATGTCGAGTACTGTACTACCTAGAAACAATAACAATGTGTGTGTGTGTGTGTGAGAGAGAGAGAGAGACAGACAGACAGACAGACTGAGACAGGGAGAGAGAGTCTGATTACTCAACATTTTTTTAGAATATAGGGTCAACATGCGTCTGGGTGGCTCAGTTGGATAAGCATCCAACTCTTGATTTCAGCTCAGGTCATGATCTCATGGTTCATGAGATCAAGCCCTACACTGGGCTCTGCTCTGACAGCACAGATCCTGCTTGGGATTCTCTCTCTCACCCTCTCTCTCTCTGTCCCTCCCCACTCTCAAAATAATAAATAAACATTTAATAAACAAAATCCCATGTCAAAGCAAATGTGTTCTTTCAATGAATAATTTCCTTGTTTTGAGGCTGGGGTAGAAGTAGTATACTTGCCATTTTCCTAAAACAGACTTTTGTTAATTTGTGGTTTAGCTCTCTCAGGTCACCCTAGAAGAAGCTTCTGGTGCGCCAGGCTCTCTCAGACTCCCCTTCCTCTACACTGGCACCTCCCACAGAACCTCTACCAGTCCCTCTACTGGCTCTCCTTGCAGCCTTCTCCCCTGCTGAAGTCCTGCCATTCAAGGACCAGCTCACATGTCTTCTCCTCCATCACCCAGCCTTTCCAGACTTTTCTCACCACCTAGAATTCATCTGTCCCACTCCACAGTTTGCTTTTTCTCTCTTCTCTGTTTTGAATGGAATGATCACTTCTGCCTACTTCATGCAACGGTAAGGGAAAGGTCTTTTTCTTCCTAGTGTCCCACAATGCTCACCAGGAGCCCCTCAACGTAGCAGAGTACTCAGCAACTGCTTGACTGAAGCAGGAAGTGGGTATCATATTCTTTTCAGTGTGATGTTCTTTATACCTCAATGACTATAGATGTCAGAGTTCAGTTACGATATACAGGTTCATTTTTAGTGGGGGTGAGGGGTGGGGAAAGTGCCCAAATTATGTACTGTTCCATTTTATAATTTTGAACAAATATTAAGTGCTTACTATACATTCTGAAATTTAACATGGATTTAAATCTTTAAAACCATGGCACTTTAATTTGAAAGGCATACACATGTACTATCACTCAACACAGTTTCACTGATATTCCATGGACAGGGAACAGTTTTATTCATTAGTTTTCAAAAGAGGATTTATAATAGAAATAAGATCATAGCAGAAGTGGTATCACCCCCAGAGAATACAGCTGAGTTGGGATCTCGCTGACCCCTTAGGTGAGGGAGGCCTTAACTGCCTCTGTCCTCTCAATGTAGTTACTCCTAGCACAGTGTCTAGAGACAGGTTTGCCTGGGCTTTCTTTCAAGGTCAATCAAAGAATAAACAACAATAGCAACTCTGTTCTGACCTCAGATCTACCACAGTCCTAACTTAGGAAGCTAGCAGGGTCCCACTACTCTTACAAAGCCTTGATTTTATTTCATCTTAAAATGGAATCAGAAAGTCTATAACTCTTGGTGGACTTGTCCTTTGGTGCCAGGAGGAGCACTGCTGGAGCCCCAGTGGCTGAGAGTTCCTATGACTAGCCAAGAATATTCTCTGCCAGTGGGCCCTGCTTGGCCAGAAGTTGCTATGACTCAAAAGAACTCAATGGATACCAGTCACCAAAGCCAAACAGCAATCATGATGGGGTTAAAGATGGCCTCTCAAGGATGATGTGACCACTCTCTAATATATCAACTAATATACCATTTTGGCCTTCATTTTTGACCTTTCCCCTATCGGGGTGCATTCATACCAATGTGTTCCAATGTTTTGATGGATCAACCAGGACAGCCATAAGGAGTCTGGCAATGCTTTCACTTGGATAATCTAATCTTATCTGCTCCTCACCCATCCTGCACAATAGGTGAGGACACAGATTCTAGCTAAATTAGCTGGCTGGCAACAGGATGATGAGTCACAGGGTCTGAACTGGTTTATTACTGCCCGCTCACACATTCACATTGGAATTTTCTTAAGTGCACGTTCAAGGCAAACAAGAGTCACCTGGTATGGATGTAGCTGTTGAGGGTTAGCTGAGCCTCGTCTTGAAGGGCTGCGATGGCGGCAGCATTCCGGAAACTTCTCAGTTCAGAACCACTATGTGTAGGAACTAGAAATGAAGACCGGGAAACTGTGATAAGTGGCACAGGAAACGTAGACGGGAAAGCAACTCTCTGGAAATGGATGGCCAGCAGAACAGTAGGGTCCCCACTGTTGAAAGTGGGACCAGCCAAAGAGTATCCACCCCCTTAAAAGCCATCACCTCTTTTTGCAATGATCAGTCTGGACTTCGAGGTGGCTGAATTAGTGAGGTGGCAAAACTGGGGAAGGAGAAGACACAGGGGGTTGCATCTGCCTACCAGCTTTGAAAGTGACGATGCATTTTAGGCAGGCAAATTCAGTAGCATCTAACCGGAGTTGTCTAAATCGAGCCACCACCTCTTGTAAAGCTTGTATTTCAGATATGATCTTGTTCAGCTTCTGGGAATCTGTGTTGTCACCATTCATGCCTAGAATAGAAATATGGAATAAATGCTCTAATATGAAGGCATTTTCATGATTTAATATTGATTTTTGACAGAATTCTGCATATCAATATCTATTCAATTGTCACTCTAAGATATCTGATTCCGTGTAAACTGGCTATATTGTATGAAAGTTAATATAAAATCTTCTCTTGGATGATAACAAACACAGTAATTTGCATTTAAATAACAATGCAAGCAGTCATGAATACAACAAAACAACATTATTTGCATTTAAATATAGATTTATAAATGACAGGTATACTCTATTGTTCAGCAGGAATTTGTTATTCTTTACATGTTGTTCTTTTTTCAGTAATGTATTTTTATGGTAATTTCTACAACAAAGTCATTAAATTGTGCAATTCTTACCAGATACAGCCAGTAGAGTGTTAGCATCAACCGGAATGGCCCATTGTGCTATTCCTAGAACAAACAGTTCTCTCCAAGCATCTTCCAAAAGCATCAGCTGTCATACAATAGATGTATAATATAATATAGTGTGTAATTTATAAATTTATAAACAATTTCAATATGTAAATTTCCATTATTTTAAAAAGTGTTTTAAATGCCTGTCTTGGTCATTTTTTCCCCTGAATATTCTAGCTTTCTTTTATTTTCCATATTTTCCTTTTTGAAAAGGTGCCTATAGATAAGCACATGCATCTGAGAGTCAGCCGTTCCAATTCCCCAAACTTTGCTTCCTTTGGAAAAGGGTTTACCCTTCTTGTCCTTGCTTCCATTCATTCCTGACCACCTAGAAACTTCTCCAGAGACCCAGGCTCTATGAAATGCCACCAGCAGCTCAGCAGGTGACCCCCTTCCTATAAAATGCTGATATTATCAGGGTTGAGGATTACAGACTAAGCGTGCAGATCTGGGCCCCCATCTTCCTAGAGGGTTGGGGGGCTGGGCTGGGAGTGAGGAGCGATCACTAATTCCCAAGAGGCATGCAGGGAAATCAGGGTGTAATTATGTTAATCGGGTTTTGCTGAGTTTACCTCATCTCACTGCCTGATTTTTCTGAGACTCATAAGTGGACAGCATCAAGGTGCTTGTCATTTTCATTCTAAGAAAATGTGCTATTGAATATTTAAAGTGAAAATCTGGCTCCTTTTCCAAATTAATATACTGGATTCCACTTCATTGCAGTTTGCTGGTTGTTGAAGAGTTTCCACTGAAGGGCTAAGTGGCAGACAGTAAGTAAATTTTGTTTGCATTAAAGACTATACAAATACCTGTTTTGAGAAAAAACAGGCAGTGCGCACGGGTGCGCACACGCGTGCTCACGCGCACACACACACACACACAGCACAGACACACACAGACACACACAGACACACACGGCAAATGGTTAGAGTCAGCCAGTAAACCTGGTCAAAGACAGAACCTAATCATTTTGAAAACAAATCTGTTTTTGAAAAATCTCTCAAAAACCAGCCAATTCTGGATGATTTATGTGAAGGGATTTCCTTTTGGGAGCTAAGAGCTGAATTGTGAAGGCTTGTAACCAAAATCACAATAAGACCAAATGTTTAATTTTGAAAATGCTTTATTTTTAGTTTTATTGCATTACGTACAGAAAATAATACTTCAAAAATGCAAGGCAAACAATATCTAATTCTGACCATGTCTAAGAGTCCAGGCTATGGAAAAAAAGAACATCCCATATTAGAAGATTAAATGTTTTGAGCACATTGCTAGGTCTCTCTGTAGGAAGCATGGTTCAGATTAAAGGGCACTGTTACGCTTTAATTAGGTATAAAATGAATGAAATAAATAAACCATTTGCTTTTAAAATTACTTATTAGCCTTTTGGGAAGTTTGTCATTAATTTCCATGAATGTCTGGGTAACCAGCCAATGGTTATGAACACTTCATTTTCTTTCTTCCCCTCAAGATTAGAAAAATTTCAGCAGAAGCTATTTCTGATATTCCTAACAACAAGATTTCTGGCTTTTGGTACGATGTAATTTTTAGCAGCACACACTTTTTCTCCCTCTGAATGTCATTTCCAACTACAGAATTATGCACAATGCCCATTTGTTTACAAAATCTCTAAAAGTACTTGAAGAATCAAGGCAGATCCTAGCCTAGAGGAGGTATGCAATGGACCCTTTAACCGTACATGCTGATAAATTAGTGGTCAAGGCTGTGAGTATCACGATGGAAAATATAAAGCTCTGGACATAAAATACTAAGACTAGCTCTGAAAATATTACAGAGGAATAGTCTCATCATCTATTTCTCTCAGGTCCAATATTCTTAAGAAACATTGTTTTATTAGCAATTTTAAATATAAAGATTTTTAAAACTTGTGATTCAATTAAGCAAAAAGAGAGAATGTTCTTCTATATTTGTTTTTCAGAGCCCAAATCTAACTTTCCTGCAATAACATAATTATGTTTCTTAGTAAGGTTCCATAGCTAGATATTTTGAACCCACAGGAGGAAGCTAGGAAAAATTGTTTCCCCATTGCTGTTAAGAAAGGACGCTTGGCCTTTGTGATTTATCCAGATAACCTTCAGTTATCAGACTACTGTTGCTTTTTTCCCAACCCCCTTCCCCGAGAGCTCAGTACTCTCTTGGTCATACCTGGTCCTGCAAAGATAGCGTGGAGAAAGCTGGTACACTCTTAGCCCACTTGATGCTCATAAACAGAAGCCTGGCAGCTGATTCACACACTGACTCTGTGGCCACTTCATACAGATACATTGGGGTCCCATTCACTTCATGGGGGTACTGAGCGAGGAAGAAAGAGAAACACCAGGGAGTGAGGAAACCATAGCTTTGTAAGAAGAGCCAATCTTTAAATTTTCCCATTAGAACAGGGAAGGAGACAGGAATTCGGGTGTTCTGCTGAAACATGCAGTTGCCATTGGTAAATAAAAAACAAACATCTATATCTATAGATTTTGAGAAATAATAACCGTTGGGACAGGCCCATTTCCAGTCTTTGGGGGCCTGTTCCTTCCAGAGGGGCGTCTGGCTTTTCTATCCCCTGTAGCAAATTTTCTTCAGGCTGAGCAAAGTGCCGGGCCTGTCTCCCAATTTAGACAAGAGCTGCTTGCATTTGTGTCAATGAAAATAGATGTGAAAAAAGTATAAATTAATAGGCATCCCAAACACAAATATGCATATGAGTATTTTTAGAAAGGATTAGTATATTATGGAAATATTTCAATTAGACATCTTAATCATTCACAGAGCATCCCCATTCATAACTGACGACATATTCATAACACTACTTTCCCAAGCTTATTATACACATCAAGGGTAAGAAAGCAATATTAAATATTGTGCTTGCGGCGGGTGCCCAGGTGTTTGGCTTCCCTGCAGCATGGGGCTGCAGCTGGCCCTCCCCTTCATGGCCTGAAGTGGGTGCTTTGGGTAGGTACCAGCTGGAAGCCTGGAAGGTAGTCCCTAGGTGGCAGTCTTTTGAAGTGGTTCAGGCTGTGGCCCTGTTAAGACTTGTGGTATAAATATATGCATCTCAGAAGAGAGTGCAGGGGAGTGGAACATGAAGCCAGGTTCCTCAGACTGTGCTAACAGGGTGAGCTCCACACGCTGTTGTTGCATTAGGGACCCACGGCTTTGCCCAAGGAAACAGATCCCTGAGATCTGCAACTCAGGGACCCTTTTCTACCAGCTGTCGCCAACTCCTTTTTGCTAAAAACAGAAGTGTTCTTCTGGTCTCCAGCAATACCTAGGTTGTTCAGCCAGGGCTCCACACCAGGACGTTTTTGTTCATTCCCCATGGAGAAAGGGACTCAATGGGGGATGGGCCAGAGAGTCTACATTTGTAGACATCTCAGAGAGTGACTTTACTGCACACTAAACGTTGAGCACTACTGGCTGAACAGGGGAGAGTAGGGGGTCTACAGCTCCCCGCAGAGCCTGGCCCAGCACCGTCTTTTGCCTGAACCCATCTCCGCTCAGAAGAGGTGGGTTCACCCCTCTCCTCCCTCAGCTAGGCACCAGACTCCTTGAGCCCAGCAGGGACACGGACCTTGGGCGTGGGCTGAGCCAGACTCACGAGAGTCTGCCGCTCTGGAGTGGCGGACACGGCGGCCAGCTCCAAGCCGTGCGGCTCCAGCTGCGTGACTGCGGTGAAGAAGGCTGGCGCGGGCAGCGCTGCCGAGGGGAAGTGCGCAGCCGTTCCGTTCTCTTCCTTATGTCCACGGAAGTAGAGAGCCACCTGCTTGCGAATGGTGGACGTCCGAGGCCCCCGCTCGTGCTGCACCGCTGCAGAGACAGACAGATGGACGAATACCCGGATCAAAGACTCGACAACACTTAGCTGCTGCAGCCCTTCCAGGCCAAATGCCCCATCCGGGCAGGCAAGGTCACTAGAGCGGTGAAGAGAGGGAGGGAGAGGGAATGTGCGCTCGGAGGACGCTCGGAGATCGTTTAACTCTTACACTGGAGGCATTTGAGAGCTGAGGCGGAGAAGAGGAACCGGGCTCCAAATGTCCAGATAATGTACGCCTCAAGCAAGACTAGGTGTGCTGTGGGTTCAGGGCTCTTTTCCACCAGGGTGGTCTCCGAGGAACAAGAAACCCTCGGGGCTGGAGTAGTTAGATACCCTTGTATGAGACAAAGGGGAGAGGGAACATTGCGCCCAGCCAGGCACAGCGTCCCTGCACACTTTTCCCGCTCCCCGACTCCACCCCCTCGGAAATGGCGCTTGGCCTCCGAGGGCCTCAGGAGAAAAGGACCCGAGCCTGGGACATATTGTGGGATGGAACGAGGGAGCGCCCGTCTTGGAGTGTGCTGGAGGAAGGCAGGGGAGATGTGACAATTACCGCCAACAGTTTAAACAAACAAATTAATTCAGGGCAATCTTCCCCGCGCAGAGCTTGACAACTTGTCAATACACAAGTTCAACAGGTTGGACGCTCCCTCCTGCTTCCTGCGCTGCGGAGGAAGGATCACTCCCCAGTGGGCGCTGTGCCTCCTGGAGCTGCCACCCAGCCCGGCCCGTCGCCAAGGCAAAGTACTCTCAGCATCCCGTCCTGAGGCCCCATTCCTCCCTTTAGGTCAGGACCCCCCCCCCTCCGCCCCCGGCCAGGCATGGGGCGCCCTCGCCAGGCCACCACCGGGCATGCGCTTGGACTGAGCTCTGCGCAAGAAGCATCTGACTCCCTAGTTCTTGCTCCGCTCCTTTAAGAGTCTTCTGGGAGTTGGGTGTCAGAGGCACCCACAGGCATCACCCTGCCTCTCCAGCCCCTTTTTGTAAAACCAAGAGAAGGTCCAGAAAAAGCCCAGATCACCACAATGGCGGTTCTGATTTTGCAATCTTGATGAATTAGCAAACAAGGGCTTGAAATTCCGGGAGCTGTGTCTCTGCCCTCCCTCCTCCAACACAGTTCCCTAGTCGCCATGATCTCCACCCTCGAAGACTATCCAGACTTCGAGATCCTGCGGGAGACTAACAGGCTTAGAGGTGGCCACAAAAGAGCTGCAAGGAGAGGCGAGAAGAGGTATTAGGACGTGAAGCAGGAAATACCTCCAGTGTGTGCCCATCGGACTGGGGCCCCCGGGAGCGCTGTCTCCGTGGGGGTGGTTGTGGGGCGCAAGCTTCCAATGTGACCATGGGCCATACTTCGAGAGTTCAATAGGGTAGGGGTGGGGGTGGCTCATGCAGAGAGACAGAAGGATATGACTGAAAGTCCGAGGCCAATTCCCAGCAACTGGAAAGATGTGCTGGGGAGATGATTTACATGCACTGGAGTGCCATGTATTTTCTGTACATATAATTTACTTAGTAGTCAACCAACATTAGAGAAATAAAAAGCTGTACTGATTACCATCTTTGTTCATGTTGACTTCCAAACACTTCTTCAGCCGACACGCCCTGCACTGGTTTCTGTGCGTCTTGTCCACCGGGCAGCCTCCCTGGAACAGAGCGCAGGCGGTCAGCGGCCCCCAGGGCCTTTAGACTGGAGACTCGAAGCCGACGCCAGGTCGAGGAAAACGTGGAGGCGGGAACGGATCCTGACACGGATTTAGGAGCTGCAAGCCCCGGTCCGCCAGCCTCAGAGGCCTTGGGCACCAGCAGGGCCAGGGAGAGAGAAGGCTGGGATTCCGGGAGCTACTTCAAAAGGAACAGCCCCTGACCCTACGAAAGTGGGCAAGGAGGAAAAGTCCTTTGCCAAGCAGGTGAAGGGTCCAAGCGCCTGGTTGCCTGACTCTGCCGTGCAGGAAGGAGCTCTAGGGGGGAACTTCTCTAGGCGCGGAGGTGGTGGAGTAGGGATGAGACTTTTCAGTACCGAAGACAGCGACCTGGCCCCCGAGGAGGAGGCGTCAGAGCTGGGTCAGGAGCTGGCTTGCTCGTCGGGATCGCCGTCACGCCCCTCCTCCCCCCAAGTATTCTCTCCACCATCAGGTCTGGAGTCTGCCTTTCTGTCACGTTCTGTCAGGTAAATCTCTCCCATTTATTCTTCACTATCCTGTTTCCTTGCTCTTGCCTTTGTACCTGAGGCCACCCTTATAACCAGCATGTGAAACTTGTCTTAAAGACTCGCCTCCGCCCAGATTCACGGAAACATAGCCATTCCGGGAAGGTGAGGCAAAAGACAGAGTGATTAGCAGGGCAAGACATACAGAGGTGAGGATGGGAAAGGAAGAGTCCAAGGCCTGGGCAAAATCTAGAAATGCCCACTGTGTAAATATGACCAGGAAGATAATGTGATGATGGGCTGTCTGACAAAACGATAATATGGACTGAGAAAATTGGCATGATAACTGGGAAAAAAAGAGCTAATTACTGACTTACAAATATTTCTTAGAGACGCTCGAGAAAATAAATGTTTTACCTAATGAAATTTTCTGGAAAAATATTGGCTATTAGAAGACGAAATTTACAGAGAAAGTTTCTAATGGAACTTCTGTGTTCATTCAGTGTTAGGTGTTTTTACTGAGGGAACATACACATAGATACATAAAGAGTCACAGCTACATATGCATTTTATACACCAAAAATACAGAATAAGTTCGGTGCTCTCCTGTGTTTATACAACTTGCTACTGTTACATGTGCAGTGAGAAAAAAGAGAATATAATAAATGCATTTTTATTTTGCTTCATAACCTAAAAAATTCATATACTCTGAATCTGGTGTAAGCCCACTTTCTGAAATAGCCCTTAGGAAAAAACAACACACTTGAATATACTTTTTTATGAGATCCCACCCTTCTGATTTAAAATATGTTGAGGTATTTAAAACAAAGTTGGGGTAGGGGTTCATAATAATTTCTATGTGTTTTCATTACTGTTAACAATAAATTGGAATATTATTTACCTAATCTTAGAACAAAAGAGATAAAGGAAATAATCTTTGTTTTCTAAGTGAATTCTTTAGGGCATCTTTGCTGGCCAGTGTAATAGCTCAATGTAAAGAGGTTTAGAGAATTTGTTATTAAATGAAGCTATGTATCTACCCTCAAATGTTATCTTTCTAGTATTCTGATAAACAAGCTAATGCAAAATGGAAGCCTTCATTTGTTCTTAAGAGTGTCTTCAAATCAGATCATATGTATATAAATATCTGAAGCTTGAGAGAAAGATGAGTGCTTGAGCTCAGCCCATTTATTCTCTCTGCAAGGAGAGGACACCAAGCCTGATGAGTCTATTATCAGTCCTTTACAAGGACTTGGACTGACATCAATATGTTTGAATTGATAGCCAACCCCTTTGAAAATATCAAGCATAACATCTGAGATTTTGATTCCCCAATTCTGGGCATTGCACAAAATTAAAAGGTAATTTAAGTAGAAGCCTGCTCAAATCTGATGACCCACAGTAATCCCATATTCCTGTGGGGCTACAGGGATACAGCCCTGCATGTGTATAATGTGATGTGTCCATATGGTGAGCTAGACACTGATACAGAGCTGTATACCCAATTAAACAGGTAACAGGGCTGGAGTTCAAAATAACTTATCCAAATGTAAATGTCATCATGTTCTTGTTGATAATCCAAATCTATTGGAAATTGATATGAGCAGACATAGCTTTAGAAATAGAATAGTTCACTGGCACCAGACAATATCTGTGTATGTATATACATATATAAATATTAATTAATGAAGATGTTTTACCATTTTTGGTTACCAAAGGATGACTTCTGACTAATACTTTCTCCAGGATCTTCTTGGGAGTCAAGGTGGTGGCTCTGTGCTGAGGGTCTGTGTGCCTGACTGAGGAGAAGGCAAAGTGGGGGCCAAAAGGCTGATCTCCTTGAAATGAGCCTATTACTGAGCTGGAAACTGAGTCAGGGGCCCTTACTTGCTCTTTCTGGAAGCTTTGGCTCACTCTCAGCCCATGCTCTAACCCTCTTGTCTCTCTGAGAGAGTTCTGCTTGCTCAAGACCAACACACAACCAACCAGGCACATCTTCTAAGCAGAGAAAGAGGAGATAATAGGACCTTGGAGAGGATCCCATTTACCTCTTCCTTGAGAGCCTTCTCTTCCTGTGCACTCTGCCCTTTCCCCACTAGGCCCAGCTAAAGTCACATGGGCGCTGAAGCCCCACTGACCACTACCAGAGCAGTCCTGCTACTCCGAAGTTGAAAGGACATAGCCAGCCCTTCACAGGGCAAGCCCTCTGTGCTCCAAATGACCATGCTCACCTTGCATGTCAACCTTGACTGGGATGCCTTGTGCCTTTTACTTCTGCCATGGCAGACAGTGGTGGGGGCACTGAGCTTGGGTACTGCTAGGAATGGGGGTGGGGTGCAGGCCACAGAACATAGCCTTTTCTCCAGCTTGCACTTGTGGTTTAGATTCTGAAGTTCCTTAGGTCCCTTGAGCTGGCTTCAGAGCCACTGGGTGTGGGCCATACCCTGTGTCAAAGTGTGTCAGAGGATTGCAAAAAGTGGGATGTGTGTGTGTGTGTGTGTGTGTGTAGGGAAGAGCCGGGATTCCAGATTTCCCCCTGCAAACTCTGTATCTTCCCTTACCTCTTCCCGCCTTTCCCAGGCGGAAGGGCCTCTGAGCCTTGAGGCGGGAAGAGGGAGAGGAAGGGAGAGGTCAGAGCTTGGTCTCTCCCCAGCAGCTTGGAAACTCGGAGGAGGCCTTGGCACAAACAAAGGAAGGGGAGGCAGCAGACGGGAGCCGGGCGGTGCAGCCCTGGCCGAGGTACCTGGTTTCCAGATTTGCAGACATACGTCCTGTTCCTGCGGATACTCCGTTTGAAAAACCCCGAGCAGCCGTCGCACGCGTAGACCCCGTAGTGTTTCCCCGAGCTGCGGTCGCCGCACACTTTACAGGGGATATCTAAAATACGGCCTGAAATCGCAGGAAAGACAGGGAAGGGGGGAAGGGGCGAGAGGGAGAGGAGGGCGGAGAAGAGGGAGGAAAGGGGAGCGGGAGAGAGAGATGCTAAGCAATCTGACCTCTGAAGGGATTAGCACCGAAGCTGCGGTAAAAGCAAATAATGAAGTGATTTTATAGCCAAACTTTTTTTCCTTGAGCAAGTGTCAGTTTCCTACAATGAGCATTATTCATGCACCGCTACATGTATTTGGGTCTCTTCTAATCGCCGAGACCCATTTTGGAATAAAAGATTACAGCAGGCCGGGGCGGCAGCACGGCCCGCCGCTGCCTTTCTGCTCCGCGGAAAGTTTGGCCGCCTCCCTCCCCCGCTCTCGCATTAAACAGAGAAAGTTGTTAGCGCGCGAGGAGACAAACTTGAAATGTAAAAGGGGAAAGAAGAAAAACAAACACGGCTGGAACCGGGGATGGCAGCTGGAAGGCAATCGAGTTTTCTCTGAGCTGCCGGGAGGTTGTTATTATTAGGATTATTATTGTAATGCTAATACTAGGATTATTAATGATAATAAGGGTAGTGGTAATTGCCCAACTTTCGCTTTACCTATTTTAAAAAATGCTTAGTGGATCGCTTTTGAGAAATCATTTCTTTTAGGAAAAGAACATTTCCCCCCCAAAGTAACTAGCACCGGGCTGGGCAAACGAGAGAGAGAGAGAGAGAGAGAGAGAGAGAGAGAGAGAGAGATGCATGTGCGATCCCTCAGCAGGTTAGCGTGGGACAGCCACCCCTTCTCCCTCCACTCCCCAAGTTCTTCTTCCTCCAAGACCTACCTCCGCACACTAGATCCAGGTTGGGTCCCTTCCTGCTTGTTTTTCCACCGCTGTGGGAGGCTGATATTTTAAAGGATGTAGCTGGTTTCTCTAGACTGTCCTCTACCCCTATTGGCCTCGACAGTCGCCTGGTTTAAGAGAACTTTCCTTGGAATCTCCTCAAACCTGGGGTGGCCATGGACCTTGAAGGAATGTTAGGGAGAGGGTTGTATCCCAAAATTCGGAAGGGAGGGAACTATTTTCTCTAAGGTTCAAGAGTCCAACAAGCCTGAAGCGATTTTTTGGGACTTAGAAATCTTTCCTCCCGCCAAGTATTGAAGTGTTAACATTTTGATCGTAAAAATAATCATAGTAATAATTAACTTCTTTACATTAAATTTTCCAGTCGCTACACGACCGAAGGCCTCCAGTCTGGGCCCGAGACGCCTCCGCCTGGATGAAACTTGACAGTTGCTTCCCGGGGCGTTCAGGTTCGGGAACGCTATCAGGCTAGGGTGCAGAGAGGCGAGTCAGAACAACCGGGCGAGGGGGATAGAGGAGGCGAGGGCGCCACGGGCGGGGGAGGGGGGAGAGGGGCTCTGAGGTCTCAGAAGTGGAAACTTGCTCCTGGATTTTGAGGCGTCCTGGTAGGCGCGAACTCCTGACCAAGGCCTTGGAGGAGCTGCGGGGGGCCGGGAAGGAGGGAGTCAGGGAGAGCGCCGGCGGCCAGGGTGGGGGTGGGGGTTCGGTAACGACCAAGCTCGGCCTGGGTAATTACAACCCCGCCATAGCACCTGCCTATAGAGCCACCAGTGACCCGTCAAAAAGAGTAGCATGGGAATTCAGACGGCGACAAAGGCCGGTGGGGGAGGCGCGCGGCGCAGCGACCACCGCCTCGGCGCCCCCTTTCTCATATGGTGGGAGGAGAGGTTGTGCTGGGGGGGGGGGGAGAGGAAGGG
This sequence comes from Cryptoprocta ferox, assembly GCA_028646485.1. Taxonomy (NCBI): domain Eukaryota; kingdom Metazoa; phylum Chordata; class Mammalia; order Carnivora; family Eupleridae; genus Cryptoprocta; species Cryptoprocta ferox. The sequence goes on from CM053577.1 coordinate 51,934,636, forward strand.
ACTGGAGAGGCCAGACGAGGCCACAGCGGGTCTTGTCCCTCACCTCCTTGGGCCTGTCAGAGCGCCCTAGGGAACTCACAGCGGCCCAGCAACCGGAAGCGCGAGCTCTGCTGCGTTGCACTCATGCTAGAAACAGTAAACTTGGTTTCCATATTTTGCAACCATCGTTCCCAGCATAACACACGCCCTCTGGCTTAGAAGGGCTCCATGTTTGGGGTTCAGCAATCTTGTCACCCCAGCTGTCCTCTTCCCGGTGGCACTTTTGATGATGCCAAGATGAGCGCGCAGGAGGAGCAGCGGTGGGCTTTCTTTTCCCCGATTCCCATCCAGAGGACAGGGACACACATCTCTGGAGAACCCCATGGGAGGCCGGGAGGACCAGTGCGAAGTGGGTGACCCTCCTCCAGCTGGGGCGGGCGGGGGGGGCGGGGCTCCCCGACAGTCGCCCCTCCGGGCCTCCAAAGCTGCGGGTCGGCACTGCCACGGCGCACACCTCCGAGCCACGGCTCCCGAGGCAGATTAGAGGCAGGCGTACTCGCCTCGGGCGGGGCACAGGAGGGAGGGACGCGAAAATTCCGGGGCATAGCGGGTCTGCGCCTCAGACTCCGCCACCCAGCCACGTTAAGGTGACTTGGGGTCACGAGACAAGCTGGTTGACCCCGTTGCAAAGCTCCTCTCATTTAGCAAACCGAGCGAGCTCCGACGTGAGGCAGGCAGGAGTTTCCTGAGGCTGGAAAACCGTTAACTTCCCTCGCCAGGGGGTCCCCTCGGGGCTTTTTGTGTGTCATAATTGCCTAAAGATATATGGCAGCTTCGATTACTGTAATTACCATCAGAGACTGTTGAAAGAAGTTAGTCCGGGCTGCAGGGGTGACTGGCCGGGGTCTTGTTACCACCCAGGCGGGGCTCCCTGGTGACATCGCTCTGCCCTCCAGCTGTGCGAAACCGAGCGAGGCGGGGGCCGCAGACCTCGCGGCCCGGCTCGGTCCTGACCTCGCCCGCTGCGCGCCGACCTCCTCGCCGCCCCGGACCCGAGGGCCACAGGTTTCGGGCCCGGCTGCCGCCACCTGTCTGGAGAAGGCCGGGATGCAGCGGCGCGGCGGGCGGGGGCCGCCTTCCTGCGGGCCTGAGAAACTTCAACAGCTGCGGCCGAACCCGCTCCGGGTCTCAGGCTTCCGAGGCCGAACTCCGGCCCTTGGGAAGTTGGAAAGCTCCCAAGTTTCCCCAGCGTGTCACTCAACCTTTCTTCCTGAGTCCGGACGGTTCGCCTAAGTCCCAGTCCACCGCGCGCGGGTGCGGGCCCCGAGCGAACCGAGCTTGGCGCCTGCCCTTTCCCTCTATTCCGAGGCCCCGTTTTTCAAGACCCCCCCCCCCCAAGACTCCGCATCCCAAGTGGGCGAACGAGTCCGAGGCTCCTTACTTCTAGGGAAGAAGGCGAGGGCCTGTCACAGGGCGAGGTCGCCAGGAGGCCTGCCGAAGCCCGCAGGCTTCTGTTTTTGTATTAGAGGCTCGGAATGCTGCAGGAATGATTTCCTTCTGCTCCTCCAGGGAAGGACCTCACACACCAGAACCTGGGCCACAAAAAGCCAGGCCGCCTCGCTTCCCAGAGATTCGAGTGGCAAGGGCCAGCGTAGGCCCGAGGCTAACTGGAAACGCCAGGCCTCCGCAAGAGTCGCTCTGATTTGTGCGGGCGACAAAGTTTCCTTCTCTCCTCCCTCTGCCCTAGTTCTAAACACCTCTCCTCTTCTCTTTTTTGTTCACGTTCGCTTGAATTTTCAAAAACGGTAACACCCAAACCAAAGAGAACAGATAAAGTGAATTGCTTCCCACTTAAGTGGGACTTCATCATCAGTTCTCAGAAGTATCTTGGATTCTCCCAACTTTCAAAGACTCGGGACAATGAGGGCATGAGGGGAGGGGGTGTTTGAGGAAAGCAGAGAGCGGCAAAAATGCTATAGGCGAAGACAAGGGCGGCGGGAGATCTCTGGGATGTGGGGACTGCGGCCGGGGGGTTACTTCCAGTCTTGGGCCCCGGAAAAGGTAGCCCTGGGCCACCGGAAGGCGGGAACTGAAATACCCCCGGGAGATCCGAGCCTGGCGACAACGCCCGCCCAACGCCGGCTCGGGCCTCTATATTCACGTTCTCGGGTTCCGCAGGCACCGGGCAGCAGATGCCCTCACACACAGACACACAGGCATACAGCCCCGCCACTCCTGGCGTCCAGGATTGGTTAGAGATCAGCCGCGGCTGGGCATTCAGAGGGGAGCTACCAGCTAAGCAAGTTTGAGGAAGGAGAGAAGCGCGCGAAGGGAACAGGCCGCACACTCCTGCCTCTGCCCGAGCTCCCGCTCGAAAAATCCTTGGGATTAGGGATTTGGTCCCCTCTTTGCTAGAGCGGTTCGCCCATACTTTAAATTCCCCAGTTATGACCTACGCGGATTTAGGATTAAGGAAAATGTGACTTTTAAATTGTTTCTGCTTCCCGGTTTGCAGGATTATTTGAAATAACTAGAAACGGGGTGCAAAGCATTCCTTTCAAATCCGCTTTGCGCAGAGTTGCTTTTGCGCGCTGGAGCTCGGAGTTTTGGGCGAGCGTGTTATTGTGCTGAAGCCTGGAGCTGCGGCCTAGTTCCCGCCCCCCGTGGACCCCCCGCCTTCCCCGCACCTGGTCTCTAAGCGGATGCAACTCGCGGGACTGGCGGGCTGCATGGGTCTCAACCTTCCCACCAAACCAGGGAGGGGGGTGGGAAATCAAGCCATCCAGAGGTAACGAAATTCTTCCCTCACCACGAAACATCCCGACCCACGGGCTACAAGGAGCTGGGCCAAAGCGCACACGCCGCCGGTGTCCCTTTCCCGGGCTCGGAGCCGCAGCGCTCGGGGCAGGACCTCCCCGGCCTCCCCTGACGCCCACCCCAGGCTGCGCGCCTGAGCCCCTCGGCGGCCCGAAAGGTACCCACTTGTTGATCCGGCCGGCTTGCTCATGCTGGCTGTCCCGGGGCGGAGCGGTTGGTGGGCGCTGCCCGAGTCCCGGCCGGCAGCGCCCGCCTCGCCGCCGGGCGCCGCCGCTCTCCAGCCGCCCTCCAGCCTGCAGGCTCCCGGGCCGGACAGGTGGGTGTCGGTTGCGCGCTGCGCTGCTCCCCGGGCGCTCAGAATTCGTTCCACAGTGGGAATTTAAGCATCCTCAAGTTTCTTCCCGGTTCTTGCAAAACCGCAGCTGCTGGGAATGTTGCTTGGTATGGACACACGCATGGACAAACGGAGAGACGGACAGGCAGATCGAGGAAGAAAGGAGGAGGACAGCAAGAGAGGAAGAGTGAAGGACAGAGACGGAGACACGAAAATGGTCTTCCTACGGAGCAAAAAGGACAAAATCCCACTCTTTCCCCATCCCTCTCAGTCTTCAATTTCTCCTTCTACGTTAGGCATGCAGAGTGTGGCCAGATCTCTACAGACCGCTGCTCTTTTAAGGAAAGAAGGAAAACACAACCGCAGTCTCAGGCAGATGGGCTCGGCGCTGCCCAAACCAGAGAGCGGAGTGGGAAACTAGATTGCTGGGAAGTCTTCCGAGGGAACAGGCGCCGGGTCCCAGTTTCCGGGGAGAGCCGCGCACTGAGCGGCAAAGGGTCCCCGAAGTTCATTACCCCGTGACTTTGTGCTTGTCGCTGCGGGCTGGGTCCCCTGTAATATCTCCAGAAGCGCTCTGACAGGCAGCCGCGGGGAGGGGAATAGGGCGTCCCTGGCCCACTTAGCTTTTCCCCCAACTCCTGGCGGGGTCTGACGTCAGCCATGTGCGGGGAGGGGATGGGAAGAGGGAGGGGGTTAAATGCTAATGATATTAATGAACCTCCAAGCGGCTCCCAAAGAAAATGCAGGCGCTGTCGGAGCTGACGAGTTAGAGTGTGAATATGGGAGTGTGGCTCTGTGCGTGCGTGATGGTGAGGACGGTGCTGCTCTTGTAATAAAAATGAATTATTATATTTCATGGCAAGGGGGAAGGGGAGGGGAGATGGAGCCTTCTCAAAACGCTTTCCCCCTTCTCTCCAGAGCACCAGACAGATTCGTGGAAGAAACTGGGTGGCTGTGTGTTTGTGTGTGATTGTGCGCACCGGATATGGCCATGTGAGTTGGTTCATTCTTGGTCCCGTGCCCTTTCTGTTGGGTAAAACTTGGATCTGTTCCGAGGTGAGTAATTATTCATTTTGCAACTATCTACGGAAAGTTGTAGCCGAGGACGCCGTATGCGGACTTGGGGCCTGGGATGGAGTCTGCTGGAGTCTCGGCGTTCCTGCGGCCTTCGCGGGGTCCGCTTGGGCACCAGCCGCGGGAAGGGTGCGCCCGCTTCCCAAAGCAAACCCCACCGGATCACAGCGAAGCTCCTGTCGCCTCCATTATCTGCACTGGAGCGGCTGCAGGGCAGAACTTACCCTAGCAGGCTTCGCTGGCTCCCCCTTTCCGGGTAGCATCCAGGGATACTGGGGAGCTTTCTCCGCCTTAGGCTCCCACCCTTCCCGCCTGCCTCCCCCCCCCCCCCCCAACTCCAGTGCTCACTCACGCCTTGGTCCCTGTGCCGCGCTGGGAGAGCGCACGCCTAGGGAGCGGCGATCCGCAATCTCCAAGAGATTAATTCTTATTTAAGCTCTCCCAGCAGCTTGAACTTGTCGAACAAGAGCTTGCCGGCCTGTCCTCCGGGCGTGGGCCGGCTAGAGGTCAGGGGTCACACCTCCTGCTCTCCCGCCCTCCGCGGCGCTTTTGGTGGGGGGGGGGGGTAGAATTGAAACCTGCTCTCCGAAATTCTGCCTGCCCTCCCCCAACTCCCACTTTCTTCAGACTCAGGGCTTTCGCTTAGAGTTTGTGTGTGCGAGTGCTTGCGTCCCCCGAGCCCTCGGAGGGCGCAGCAGCTCCTCCACCCCGCGTCTCCCGGGCACAGGCTGTGCGCTCCTGCAGGCAGCCGCAGCACGTGACTGCAACTTTCAGCAGCAGCCTCAGCGGGGCCTGGAGCCCCGGCCTGCGCACCCCGCACGCACGAGAGCCCGCGTTCTCGCCAGGGCCGTACAGCCTGCGGGGCTCGGGAGCTGGGGACACCCGGAAAAAGCAAGACCGCGGATGACTATTTCCCAAGTTAGCCCTCCTCAGTTTTTTGTATTGGGACGAGATTAGGGAATCGTGGGACAAAACCATAAACCTGAGGGTATTTTTTAGGAGACCGGAAAAGAAATCAAAATTTTTGACAGCCAAATTGGGCAGCGTACTGGCCGCGCACGCGAAATAGTACAAACTTGAACTCCGCGCCCAGAAAGGGAAGTGATTTCTAGGCGTCGTTTGAGAAACACAGTTAATTGTTCGAGGCTCGGTTTTGGAGCCTGGGGTTCTTGCTCCCGCCAGAAACCCATTTGCTCCGCCGCCGCTGCAGCCTCCGCCGCCACCACCACCGTCACCATCATGTGGACGCAGAGTGGGGCGCTTGGTTTAGGACAAAGAACGAGATCCAAGTGCAGTACTGTATCTCAGGCGAAGATGAAGGCCAGTGTCAAAGGCTAGACCTGGGCCTGTCTCTAGGGGAAAGCTTTAGGAGTCTGTGGCAAAAAGGGGACCTAGAAGCTGCTTTTTAGGAGGGGTGGCTTGGAGGTAGGAGGACTATGGCTCTGGAAGGGTCCAAACTACCTCTTCCCTTATTCCCCGACATTCTCGCCCGGCTGGCTGGCTCATTTGTAGACACCAAAACTTGTGGAAAATACTCCCGAGGCTCACCAAATGGTCTCAAAATCAAAATGGGAGTGCCCCCCTCTTTTTCCTGTTACCAGTCCCTAATCAAGCAGGGTGTCCAGCAGTCCAATGAATAGAAACATGCGCGCACGTGTGTGTGCGCGCACACACACACACCACCACCACCACCACCACCACCACCACCACCACCACCACTATCCAGTCCTGGCAAAAGGCACAACACGCGCGCACACCCGCAGCATGTTCGTCCTGTGTTCTGTGCGCCTGGCTGTAATTATCTGCGCGCTTTGCATAAATCACAATGCAGTTCTGAAATCATCATGATGACTTTCTGGCATGATTGGTTCGGTGGCAACAGCAGCTACAAGATCCAGAGTAGGCGGGAGGGGCTGGGGCGCTTGCCACCCACCAGGTCCAGGAGGAGCCTAAAGCCGAAGTGCATGCCACAGGGCCCTCGGATTTAAGGTGTAGAAACTTGGGACTCTCCTGGGTGCAGCTCAGAGAAGAAAGCCTCTGCAAGATAGACTTACATTCCATCTTCCTATCAATGCCCTGCAGCCTGAATCATAGTAGGTGCTGCACAAATGTTGGGCGAATAAAGGAGGAAAGTCTGCAGATTTCCCGAGAAGCCCGGGGAGGCACAAGAAGGCTATCCCCTGGTAGCCAGGATGTGAGGGTTCAGGCTCTGTCCCAACTAGCTGTTGTAAACTTGGGCAAGAAACTAGACCTCTCTGGGCTTCAAATGCCTGTAAATGATTATACCCTGTTCAACCTTAACTTTCAGAGATTTTTCCTGTGAGTCCAGGAAGGGAAATGATTGCTAAGGGCCAAATGCCACCTATCTCAGAAATGCTTTTTAATGGAGACAAGTTCAAGGATGAGTTTATAGCAGTTGTCTTGGGCAGGGAGTGGAGCCACATCCCCAGAGGTTCTGAAGCTCTTCTGATCAGGTCTAAAGATAGCCCCTAACTTCCTCTTTAGCCTCTTGTGAGTATGGGGCTCTCCACCAAAACCAAAGTCAAAATCACAAGGAAGGCATCTTTTATCACAGGATATTTATATTTTGGCCCAAGAGATAAGAAATAAGACCATGAGAAGGGCCATGGAATCGCAAGGGTCTCTCTGTCCATCCATCCATCATCCTGTTGTCCATCCTATTCATCACATACTGAGCACCCACTATGTGTCAGAGATTAAGGACATGATCCCTTTCTCAAGGAGTCTACAAGGAGAGCAGACACAATAAAGATGCTAAATGCATTGGCTTGGAGTAAAACACAGAACATTCTGGAAAAATATACAAGGGACCCTAAACCAGTGTGGAGTGAGATGGGCTGTCAGGGGATGCCTGGAAAGCTGGTCTTGTGTTAGGGAATCTACTGCCTCTGAAAACTGTCTTATAGATCAGTCTCCTACTAATGTCCCTTCCCGTCCATTTAAAAAGGGAAGTAGAGTCCTGTCAACTAAATGGTACAAGAGAGGCAGGGATGCAAGGCACCCCTCTAGCATCAGATTACGTGGGTCTGAGTCCTAGCTCTCCATTCACTGGCTTCCCTAAAAATGGTGCCATTTTCTCCAGTAACTGTTCCCCTATCCATTCTTCTAAATTAAAACAGCAAAGGAGAAAGAAAAAACTTTTCATCAGCAAACAGAGCTGAAGTTGGTGTGGAACAGAGACACCTCTTCCCCAATCAATGATCAACCCTCTCTCAGAGGGCCACTCTACCTGTAGAGATTCATTGCTTTAAAATGCCCTTCACCTCACTGACAATCAGAGTTGAGAAATACACAGACCCAGGAAACGTCTGGGAAAACCCACCTGTTAAGCTTGGCTGAGGTTTGATTCAGTCTCCAAAACATGCTCCGAAACATGTTTTATTTATGTGTTTGTTTGTTTACATGAGGAGAAAGTTGATTTTTATTTGCTTCCAAATCATAATTCAACCTAGGGTTGGTTGTTGCTTCCCCAGTGGATGGGGCATGAGAGACAAAATGGGTCATGGAGCAGATTGTCCAGCACAAAGTAGGTGCTCAGTAAGGGCTTGCTAAGTGAGAGAATGAAACAAACCATCTCGTCAAGCTTGCTCCAGATTCTGCTGTGGGCCTCTCTACAAGCTGCTTGCATCCTGTCTTATTCCACTCAGAACAGACACTGAGAACAATCCATAATAGAGACACAGGTACTCTAGAACCCAACTGCTGCTGAGTTGTAGAGTTTTTCCTTGACACTTTCCAGGACTGTGTTCGCTAAGAGTCGTCTCTTTGCTCTGCACCCGTTAGAAAGATGAACACTGTTAACAGTAACAGGATTAAGACAATGCTCTGTGTGACAGACTTCTATTTTTGTCCCCCCTTAGCAAATAACACTGTCTCTGCATTCATTCACACCCTCCCTCCCTTGGAGCCATGGCAGCCAAAGAAATTCAGGTCTAGAGGCAGGCTGAGGACAGAGGCTTCTGAATTCAACTGTAGTAGGATATTCTTCTTGGCCCAGGAATAATCAAATAGAAATATCTTTCCTTCATCTCTTTATTTCCTACATAAAATTATTATTTATTCATTTATATCCTGTCTTGGTGCCAGAAGAATTTATCATGGCTCTCATGTCAAGTTGCTTTAATTTGGGACCTGGGCTCCCTCCCTAAAAGAAAACTCATTAGAGATGTATTTAAAACAAAAACAACTAAAGATGTTACCAGAAACATAGGAGCAAGAAAATAATGTGGTCTTCTTTTCTTTCACCCAGGAAGATGGGTCAACAGAGACAAAGCTGCCAGTTTCTTATTTCCTAAGAGCAAGAATAAAAAGTTTACGGGAGACATAAGAGATACCCATCTCTCCAACTAGCCAGGGAGCTTCTTGAGATAGAGACTATCTGATTCATCTTTGGATTGTCAGTCCTAGCACTCTGGCACATAGTGGTTCTTATAAATGTGGAAAGCGTAAGTGACCCTGCCTCGCAGTACTCACCAGGAAAGCTGAGGCGTGAGGTGGGGGGGCTTGTCTTTGCTCTGCCCCAGCAACCGGGAGGGTAGGGAGTAGGTAGAGACAGGTTCTCTAAGACCTCCAAACTTTGGGAAGGAATGCAGGTAATCTTTCAGCTTTCTAAAACAAAAGAATATCTAGAGAGACAAGAAAGCAGACTACATCCAGAGAGAGATTAACCACCAAGCCTCTTCAACCTCTTAATTACCTGTAAATTACACAGTCTGACTTGGTTTCTATTTAACCCAGAATTACCGAGCACACAAGTCAGAAGGGACCCAAGAGATCAGTATTCATCTAATTCCATCATTTCACAGATAAGAAAACTGTGATCCATAGAGACAAAGCTTGTCCTAGGTCACTCACCTAGAGACAGAGGCCATCACCAGAACTCTTGAAGCTGAGTCTAGCAACAGTTCATGGAGAAAACGGCACCATTTTTAGGGAAGCTAGCGAATTGAGAGCTAGGAGTCAGACCCAGATAATCTGATGCTCTTTGAAATATTAATTCCAGTGCATTAAGCTACCTCCCATTTCCCAGAAGGGTTTCTAGAATCTCCAATTAAGGCAATTTTGCTTCACTTACAAGTGAAGTAATCAGAATTAAGACAAGTGTTTTGTGCATCTTGAGGCAATAGTTCAGTATTTCTAGAACTTCAAACTCCTCCACTTCATAAGTTTTTCTTCAAATTCTTTCCCTGCCAGTACTTAAAATTTTGCTGTGTCCCAAGGGAGAGAAATTTTGTGAGGTCTTTTTCTGTTTTGTAGAGGGAATGATGTGGGCTACAAAAGGAATTACTTAGAGAAATACTAATTGTAGATGCTGAGAAAAAGTCAATGATTAGATTGAATGATTAATTACTAAATTCGATCCGAGTAGATTGCCAGTCTGGGCCTTTCAGATTTTAAAAACATCCCTCTATTCCCTCCACAGCAGGGACCTGCTTTATCCAGATTACTGTTTCAACACCAGTAGAAACAATTGTTATGTAAAACGGGGTAGCCTGTTTAAATGTGGCTAACATCTTTGAGAATATACTATGATTTTATTCCATGAATACATATATCAGGATCACATATTTGATCTCTGCCAATGCAGTGAGAAGCATACATTCTAGTATGCTTTGTTTCCAAATGATCTAGTTCACACAGTACCCTGTTGTCCTCCTATTCTTGTAAGTAATTTCAGAATTCACATCACTTACAAAGATGCCGAGTGGCTATTTAGGGAAGTCTGATTCAAAAAAAAAAAAAAAAAACCCTCCAAAACAAAACAAACCTCCCCCTCTCTTCTCCCTCCCCCAAACCCCACGCGCTTTGTGCAAGACGGAGTCAACCAGTGGGATTCACAGGAGGTCCCCAAGTCAAATGCTGCAGCTGCGTTTTTAAAAAGGGTTGGATAAACTACAGCCGTTAATAACATCTGTATCTATGCAAGCTAAGATGGTGATAGGGGTAATCAGATCTCATGCTTCAGGGCATAAGATGATTGCCTGCTGGGAGGGGGAGGATTTGGCCTTTCAGGTAAAGCAGTTCACAACTCAGGAGGTAGGTTGCAGACATTTCTCCCAGTTTCTAAAATTTCAGGTATAATTGACATGATTTTGGAGTAGATGAAACAGCAATTTGAAATCTAATGTTTCTATCAGATCAGGACATTGAATAATGAGATATTTCAAATACTTAGGTACATCACATACAACATATGTGTATCTCACTATAGATAAGATACAAATATTTGGATGCTTTTTTTTTTTGAAGGCTGAGGTTCCTTGATATGTTTTGACCATCTTTTAGTGAAAAGTGGATGCTTCATAAATGTTAACAACAATGAAAACAGTGGAAGTAATTCAACTTTAGTCCATGCATTTATGGTTAGCTAAGATAATATGTAATTACCCAAGTGTTCTTAACCGCACATATCTGGATCCCTAAATATATCTATTTACAGTTGCATTAACTCAATAATGATTGAGTTGCATGTTTGGAGTATACAAGGAATGCATTCATTTTAATGTCACTAAAGTATTTTTTAAAACTTAATATTTGTCTGGAAGTGAGAAAGGAATTATGCAAGCTAAATCTTACCTTCTCTTTGATTTTTTTTAACATTCTCAGACCCCAGGAGGAGTACACGTTAGTACAGTTGCACAATTTAATCAATTTAGAAAACACTTCTGCAAGTGTGAGCAGGGTGAAAGAACCCCCTGTATTTAGACACGTCAACCCATACCGCAGGGCATACAACATCAGACAGCTGTCCACATTTCAGAGAGGTGTAGAAGCTTTTGAAGGAGTAGATTTCTAGCAGAGTGGTTACAGTCCTTTTGGCATGAAAGACATTCTTGCCACTGGCTTCATCATTCTTACTAAGCCATTCACTTCTGTTTCACACAGAGGGACTGTTCTGAAGGATATGGCTGTTAAATGCAATTTTTAAAATGATGCACATAAACAGTTTTAAAGGGGGGAAACCCTGCAGCTGTTTTGGCTGCAGACAGGCATGGGAAATTAGTCAGAAGCCCAAAGCATCATAGTTAATAACCATTATTCTGTTGTCTGGGATGTTTGTTTAAATACTATTGACACTGTGTACGAATTGTCATCTTCTCTAAATTGTAGCTCTTAGCCACCGAAATCTTGTTAAAGACCACCTAGGGTTTCCTCTGTATGAGGCTGAATTGTGTATTCACCTGATGGATAAACAAAAACCAGATTTTTTTTGGTTTCAATTTTTCTCTCATGTGCAACTAGCAGGAAATTTTCTAGACTAAAGAAGGAGATTGCCTGAGTACAGTAGAAATAGCCGCCATGGGGTCCCAACCTTCCTATTTCTCTTCTAGTAATAGAAAATGAACAAACCCATCAACTGATTAATACAATTCAGTCTGCTTAAAATTCACAGATCTGTTTGCTATGAGACTGTATTTTAAAAGACTCATACTTGCCATTAAGTGTGAAGAAATCAGTAACTATTCTTTTCATCAACAGCGTGTTGGGTTCCCCCCTCCCCATTTCGATTTTGCTTATTAAGTGAGGTCATTTGGGAGAAGAGCGGCTCTGGTGGGTGGGGAGAAAAAAAAAAAATCTAACAGCCCGACTCCCAAGTTGAGAGCTCCAGATCACGGGCCATTCAGTACAAAGCGTTTTATATCTTGACTTATGAGGGGACAATAGCCTGTCTTACAAAGGCACCACCTGTGATTTAGCACGGTTGACATCTTTGTTAAGGAGGAGCCGGGGGGCAGAAGAGAAAACAGCACGTGCACCATCCGGAACGTGTTACCCTGACCCACCTTCAAGGCCGGTTTGCAATGTCGTCGGGCCTCGTCAGGTTTTTCTGTCTAGAGTTTTACAAAAGGAAGTGAGGAGAGAGAAAGGAAATAAACGTTGTCCACGCGAATTGACCCAGAGCTCTGGACTTACGGCTTGCCAGCGCCAAGATGTCCCATTTTACAGATGGGTAAACGGAGGTCAGGTCCGCGGAGTGTCTGGCTCAGCAGGTGCAGGGGCTGGGGTCCCCCGCGAGGCTTCGGGGCCGCCCGGGCCGGGGGCGCGGAGGGCGGCGAGTCCCAGTCTTCGGCCCAACCTTCAGGCCGGTGGCTTTTTGCTTCCTTCCCGAAGGTCGTTTCTGACAAATCTATCTATTTGGGGCAAATTGTCAGTGAGAAACTTCCGCTCGAACTGCCCTGGACAAAACCGGCTGTTTGAAAAGGGTAAATCCCGCGGCCGGGCGAGGCGAACAATGGGCCGCTGGTGCTGCTGCGGCGGGGGCGGCCGGGCGGGCCGCACAAAGGGCGGATTAATTGGGGCCGTGGCTGAGCGGTTCGCGCTAGCTCCACTCAGCCAGCGCTGCAGGGCGCCCCATTGACTGGGCCCCGAGCCCCACTTTTCACAAACTCCAAACAAAAGTCAATTTCTTTTTTATAAGGCGGGGGAGGGGGCCGCAGCCAAAGATTCTCCACTTGCTCCTGCCACATTCTTGCAGCGTAGAGGTGAGGGGGGTGTTGGAGGGAGAGGGGTGTAGAGAAGCAGAGGGGATCCGAAAGGGACGCGGGTGCGGCTACCGCGTCCCTGTCCCCGCCTCCTCTGCACCCCCACCCGTGGACACCTGTAGTGCCCTCCTGACGCACCTACCTTCCACCACGTGGGAGCTTAGATCCCTGCGGGCGGCCTGGTAGCGATGAGGAACGCGGGTGGGGTGGCGGTGGCCAGGACCCAGGTGAGGGTTGGTACCACCCAGTAGGGGAAGTGTAGGCGGGTGATTTAGGAAGCCCGCTAAGTATTCTAGATCTCGGGAGGTGTGCCCACTCATCAGATAATTTATTGAGCAACTATTTCGTTCTAATAGGGCGGAGACAAAAGAGAGTTTGCTCTCAATTTACACACAATTGGGAAGGCTGACTCCTAAATCAATTAGCAGGTGGGGGAGGGGCATGCCAGGATGGGGGCCCCAAAGGAAGGTGTCACCACCTTCTGTAAAGTTATGCGATGGACTTTCCTGTGTGACATATGGAAAAAGATATTACTTTGTAGACACACCCTGCTATCGAAAGTTGCAGTAATTAAAAGTTGTAGAATTCATATGGTCACGGTCTAAAGACCAAGTATGGAGGGACCAGCAGTTCATCTCCTCTTGTTTCCCTGCTTTCAAGATAGGAGAATGAGTGCAGAGGACTCTTGAAGTGACACTGAGAGGGGCAGGAAATTCCTTTAACAATAAATCGCCATACATTCTCCAGCCTACAAGCCTCTGTTGTAAGCTGGGTAGGCAATGGTTGCATACAAGACACCCCAGTCCTTGTGGTGAGTGCAAAGGCCACATTCTTCTTGGAGGACCGGCTTTCCAAGTGAATCAACGGGAGGAGGGACCACGTGCAGGTGGAAGGGGAGCCATTTGTTCCATGGAGGGCTGTGAGCACAGATTATATTACAAAGTTTTTATTTTATGAGAAATACTTCTGCTTTTGGATCACAGGCACTTGTGTTCTCTTAAGGCTGGCAAATTGAAGTCTTCAACAGCTGGGCTTTACTATAGAGACCCTCCAAAGGCATCAGGCCAGGGTATTGGCATGACTCTAGGCGGGCACAGTAGAAAGGAGCTCTGGTGGCAGGTACTGAATTTGTGGCAGGCTAGTGAGAGGGGTGAAGAAAGCCTTCAAGGACGGGCTGAACCATGGCTGGAGGCAGAGAGATCTAGACATTGCTATCAGGAAGCAACAGTAGCAGACGGGGACCAGCTAGTAGAATCCAACCTCGGCTCCTTGCTAATCACAGTGTTAAGCTGTAGTTTTAAAATGATTCCTTATGGATCAGACTGTGAACCTTCCAGATTTCTGTTGAATCAGAGGCTGTGCAAATCAAGGGCAAATATTTATCTAAAGATGTCACAACTTTGAATTTCAATAATAATTTATCTGCTAATCTCTGATGGAAATCTAGAACAGCTGTTACTCCATTGTGTATTTTGAATTTCCAAAGATAAATTGGGGGGGGGGGTGAGCAACATTTTTCTTCCACCAATTCTCAGTATGCTTTCTTTTAGGTTTTTGATGCCTTTGCAAGTTCACATCAAATAAATGATAGGGCCTTTTGCTTATTTTGAAAGTTATTAAAGCCTACCCAAAATATATATAGTATTTAACTTTTATTGGCAAGTGTGCAATGATCCGTGTGTCCATGGCAGCAAAAGTTGAGTGAGGGTGGGAAGATTGAGACGTTGCATTCTTAGGAAGAAAAAAGAAAATACGAGTATGAATCAGAGTGATGAAACTTCCAACATCAATGTATAGGTTTAGATAGAACCAATGATGGGCTCTACTATCTATTAATGGAAAGCCTACGACCACAGCTTCTAAGAACACCTAGCACGATTGTTTATCATTTCTACTTCACAGAAGAAGCTCTTTAGAGAGGGAGACACAAGCTGATTTTTAATAAGGTCCACCCACGAACGGGGTGATGTACTGGCCTTAGGCCTTTCCCATTACTCACTCCGGTTAGCTTTGAAGGCCTTGAATTACCTCTGTCTTTTAGAAAGAATTATTTTGGTATCATTCGATGTAAATATCGTTAGAGGAAAAGAGCTCCTGGAGACCTGATTATAATTAAACTTCATTTTTTTCTCTTCTACTTGCTGGCTGAGGAAACACTGCTGGCAAGGAAAGATGCTGATCTTGGTACCCTCAGTCTTAGGATGCCAGAAAAATACAGAAATCTGCCTTCTGATAATGCTCAGTACAGCACTGGACCTAGAATACGGTAGTCATGAGCCAAAAAGAAAGAGCCCTCGATCTAGGAGTGGACTAGCTTTAAATAAACAAGGGAATAGCATTTTCTAATGGCCTTTCCTTGAAGAAGGAAAACAAGGGTTCAAAAAGGTTAAGCTTTGCTATGTTAGCCAAGATTCTAGAAATAAACTGGCCGACACTTGATTGTGAAGCGTATCATACATATAAAATACCATATGAATGTATCTGTACAATTTAAAAAATGGAATGAAATAAATGCTCATATCCTAGCAGTTATATTTAGAAATAGAATCTCAGAAGTATCTGTAAGGAGACTCCTTTGTGCCCTCTTGGATTGCGTGTCTTCTCCCCACCAAAAACCAGAAGTCATTGCCACCTTGAGTTGTGTTTTGCTCAATTGTTTACTTTCTTGCAAGTTTACTACTCATGTATGTATCCCTAAATAACATAGTATGAAGTTTTGCTTCTTAAAAACTTTATATAAACAGGAGCACCTGAGTGGCTCAGTTGGTTAAGTGTCTGACTTCGGCTCAGGTCATGATCTCATGGACAGGTTTATGAGTTGGAGCCCCTCATGGGGGTGAGGTGGGGGTCTGCTGTCAGCACAGAGCCTGCTTCCTCCCTGCTCGCTCTCTGCCCCCACCCCCACTCACATGCTGTCTCTCTCAAAAATAAACATTAAAAATTTTAAAACAAACTTTATATAAACAGAAGCATACATTATATAGTCTGCAGTGATCTGTTTTTTTAAATTTTAATTTTTAACGTGTTTGTTTAGTTAATTAATTGTGGTACATCCATACAGTGTGGTTTCTTCACTCTCTTTGTTGTATAGTACTCCACTGTGTGAGAATGCCATAAGCGACTGGTCCTCAATGCTATGAACAGACAACAAACATTCGGGTCCTTTACTTACTTTCCCTCTCTTTCTCCCTGTCTATCCTTTCTTTCTTTTGTAATTATATGTATCTCTTGTGCATTCTTCCTGTATGTATATGCCAGAGATTATCTAGTATCTAAAGCCAGGTACAGAATTGCTTTCTTATTCAATTTTACTAGATACTATCAAACTGTTATTTCCCTTAATGGCTGTATTAATTTACACTCCTACCAGGAAGTGATAAGAATTATTACTTGTCAATACTTATTATTGACTTATTTAAAAATTTTTGTTATGCATATGGGAGAAATATGTCTTTGTAGTTTTAATTTGCATTTCTCTGATTACAAATAGGGGTGAGTAGTTTTCAGGTGTCTGTGGGTCATTTATATTTTCTCTTTTATAAAATATGTTTGTGACATTTGCTATTTTCCCATTGGGTTGTTTTTCTCTTCATTCATAGGAGCTTTAAAAAAATCTATTTTGGGGGCGCCTGGGCGGCTCAGTGGGTTAAGCTTCTGGCTTTGACTCAGGTCATTATCTTACAGTTTGTGAGTTTGAGCCTCGCATCGGGCTCTGTGCTGACAGTTTGGAGCCTGGAGACTGCTTCCGTTTCTGTGTCTCCCTCTCTCTCTGCGCCCCTCCCCCAGTTGTGCTGTGTCTCTATCTCTCAAAAATGAATAAGTGTAAAAAAAATTTAAAGAAAACCAACCTATTTTGGATAATAATCCTTTGTCTTGATGATGACAAATATTTTCTCACCTTTAGTGACTGTCTTTTACTCTCCTAATGTCTTTGATGAACCGAAGTTTTAATTTTATGTGGTAGAATTTATCAATATTTTCCTATCTACATTTATAAGTAGATAATGTTCTGTCTTGTTTTAGAAAGCTTTCCCTGAGGTTATAATGGCATTCTCCTAAGTTGTTCTTTAAAAGTTTTAAAATTTTGCCCTCCATATCTATGTCTTTAATCCAGCTGGAATTGATTTTTGCATATGGTGTGAGGTAGGGTTCCAATTTAGTTTTTTCAAAGTTGTTTAATATATTTTCCTAGTAGCATTGATTGAATCTTCTATTTATCTCTAGTGCCCACTGTATTATAAAAGCAAATCTCTATATGTGCATTGATTTGTTTCCAGGTTCTCTATCATATTCCTTTGGAGTCTTTGTCTGGTGCTCTCCCAGTAT
The DNA here is from genome assembly GCA_028646485.1 of Cryptoprocta ferox. Lineage (NCBI taxonomy): Eukaryota > Metazoa > Chordata > Mammalia > Carnivora > Eupleridae > Cryptoprocta > Cryptoprocta ferox. The sequence continues at coordinate 51,951,670 of CM053577.1, forward strand.
CCCACTTTCTTGCTATAGCTTACACACTAAGTATTGATATCTGGGAGGGCAATTCTCCCTACCTTAAACTTTTTTTCTTAGGGAGTCTTGACAATTTTGGATCCTTTCCTCTTTCGTTTCAATTTTATAATTAGTTTATTAGATTCCATAAAAAATATTGTTGGGGTTTTTCATTGGAATTAGATTTAGTCAACATGGGGAGGATTGACGTCTTCAGGCTACTGAAGCTTCCTACTAACAACTTGGTGTTTCTCCATTTATTTAAGTCTTCTTTGATGTTTTTTCAAAAGGTATAATTTTTAAATTTTTTAAATGTTTGTTTATTATTGAGACAGAGAGAAACAGAACATGAGTAGAGGAGGGGCAGAGAGAGAGGGAGACACAGAATCTGAAGCAGGGTCCGGGCTCTGAGCTGTCATCACAGAGCCCGATGCGGGGCTTGAACCCACGAACCGTGAGATCATGACCTGAGCCGAAGTCAGACGCTTAACTGACTGGGCCACCCAGGCGCCCTGCAAAAGGTGTAATTTTTCTCTGTCAGTGAGGTACACAGCTTTTGTTAGATTCATACCTAGATTTATTATATATTTTTGCTCTTATAATGGCATTCTTTTAAAATCCTATTGATTGGGGTTTGCTCTATAGAAATGTATAGTGAATGAAAACACTCTCTTATGAATTCTAATAATTTACCTATAGTTTCTTTTTTAATTTTTATTAAATTAATAAGATTTAATAATTTTTTTTTTTTTTGAGAAAGAGAATGTGGCGGGGGAGAAGGGCAGAGGGAGACAGAGAATCTTAAGCAGGCTCCACACTCAGTCCAAAGCCTGACATGGGGCTCCTTGCAGGGCTTGACACAGGGCTCCATCCCACAACCCTGGGATCATGACCTGAGCTGAAATCACAGGTCGGAGGGTCAACCGACTGAACCACCCAGGTGCCCCTAATTTACCTATGGTTTCTTTTGAGTTTTCTATGTGGCCAATAATATCATGTGCAAATATTATATCTTCCTTTTTTATCTTTCTTTTTTAATCCTTACAATAACTTTGCATTTTTCCTGATATTAAAGAAAAGTATATCATTATTGGTGCATGTGGGATATGAGTGTAGAATTGTCATATCTTGTGGTGAATTCAGCAGCAACTAATTTTATTTGTAGTAATTCTTTGGCTATGGTCTATTTTCTCTGCTATTAATTTAGGCATACTAGCTTGCTTCTGTTAATATTTCATTTTCCATCCCTCGACTTTCAACCTTTCTTGTATTTATGTTTTAAAAATCTCTTATAAACAGTATATAACTGGTTTTTAAAAAAAAATTCAATCTGACAGTCTTTGTCATTTAACTGGAGTCTTTAGTATATTTATATTATTGTACATACTTATATACTTGGATTTCTCACTACCATATTTTTGGTGCTTTATATTTCTATTTCTGCTCCTTTTGTTTTTACTTCTTTTGTATCAATTGAGCATTTTCTCCTTTAGTACAGTTTCCCCCTTGTTCCTCTTTGGAAGTTATATTTTTTGAATGTCTATTTTTTTAGTGGTTACCTAGCTATTTTAATATTTTCACTTAACACAGTTAATCAATATCTTACTTCCTCCTGAACAATATAAGAACCTTAGAAATCTTTTCATGGGGTCCCTTTCTAGTTCTGGGGTCCAGTTCTAGCTTAATCCTCCCCCACCCCGACTAGATATTATTGTTAATACAATCAAATTTATTTTGATTTACCCACATATTTACCTATATATTTGCTGATTATTTCCTTCTTTCTGAAGGACATCCTTTATCATTGTCTTTAGTGCAGGTCTGTTGGTATTAAAATCTCTCAATGTTTGGTTGATTGAAAATATTTATTTCTTTTTTTAATTTTTTTTGGTCTTTATTATTTTATTTTGAGAGACAGAGACAGAGAGCGAGTTGGGGAGGGCCAGAGAGAGGAGCAGACACAGAATCCGAAGCAGGCTCCAGGCTCTGAGCTGTCAGCACAGAGCCCAACGCGGGGCTCAAACCCACGGACTGTGAGATCATGACCTGAGCCGAAGTCAGACGCTTAACTCACTGAGCCATCCAGGTGCCCCGAAAATATTTATTTTTTACACTCATTCTTAGGTATTTCACTGGGGATAAAATTCTTGATGTGAAGTTATTTTGTCTCAGAATATTGATGATATGATTCCATCTTTGGTTTTTGTTTTTGCTGCCATTAAAAAACACGTTTGCACACGACCTGTCTTTCTTCTCTATTTTTAAAGTTTCCCCTCGCAGTTGGAGTTCTGCATTTTTACAGTCATAGTTCTACATGTCAATTTATTTACCCTGCTTGGGATACACTTGGCTTCTGTATCTAAGCACTGGAATCTTTAACAAAATTCCCAGCTATTATCTCTTTGGAAATTGTCCTCTCCTTGCTCTATTATTGCCTTCATGAACTCTCATAAGGAATTATAAAACTCTTAACATATCTTTCATAACTTCTGTCTCTTTCTGGTTTGTTATTTTGGAAAATGTGTTAAAATTTTTTTAATGTGTATTTATTTTTGAGAGAGATAGAGAGACAGTGCGAATGGGAGAGGGGCAGAGAGAGAGAGAGGGAGGGACAGAAGCTGAAGCAGGCTGCAGGCTCTGAGCTGTCAGCACAGAGCCCAACGCGGGGCTCGAACTCCTGAACCAGGAGATCATAACCTGAGCCAAAGTCCGGCACTCAACCAACTGAGCCACAAAGCGCCCCTGGAATATGTTATTTTTTCCAGGGGCACTTGAGTGACTCAGTCAGTTAAGTATCTGACCCTTGATTTCAGCTCAGGTCATGATCTCACAGTTTGTGAGTTCAAGCCCTGAGTCAGGCTCTGTGCTGACAGCCTACTTGGGATTCTCTCTCTCTGCTCCTCCCCATCTCTGGGCACACTCACATGTGTGCTCTCTCTCTCTCTCTCTCAAAATTAAATAAATAAACTTAAAAAAATACATTTTCCAGTCCAGTGATTATCTTTTCTATTGGGTCTAAGCAGCAATTTAAGCCTCTCATTTTAAAAAGTAATCATTTGATTTTTCATTTCTTGAAGTAGTGTTTGGTTCCATTTCAGATCTGCTTGGATGTTCCTCACCATCTCTTGATCCTTGCTAATATTTACAAACTCCTTTTTTATTTCATTAACCATATACAATTTATATTTGGTCACTAATAATGTCAATATCTGAAGTCTCTGAGGGACTGCTTCTGGCGTCCGCTGCTTGCTTCTTCTGGTTTTTCCTTCATGTTTCTTCATAGGCTTTGGGATGTTTCTGTCCTTTGAGCTTCTTGTCATGGTGGTTTCTTTCTGGGGGCTCTTAGAGGCCAAACTTGAAGATGAATTTGTGCAGGGAACGTTTGCATTTGCTCTTTCTAGTCAAGTCACCTGGTGGTACTACCAACCTGGGATCCTTTTATTTTGAAATACTCATTATTAGAGTTTAACATTTTTTGACCCTATAAGTGGTATGAATCCAGATAGAAGCCTGTGTGAGACCTAGCTGTGCTTCCTGATTCTTAGGGAAGTTTTTTCTTTCTTTCTTTCTTTCTTTCTTTCTTTCTTTCTTTCTTTCTTTCGTCTTCTCAGCATCGACCATAAGATAGCAAATGTCCTTGCTGTGGCACCCCTCTTTGGGTAAATTTTTAAATTTATTCTTACACTGAGGATATAGCCCCTTATGTGTTCAGTTTAATGTCAGGATTCTCCTAACGGGTTCCCTAGCTTGGGCATTCCTTGAGCATCATCTCAGAGTTGAGATTCAGGGTCTCCAGAATCTGACAGAAACTCTCAGGGTGAAACCTGGCTTTGGGACTTGCTTACCTACCAGGGTTCCTGTTTTCACTTACTTTTTGGGATCTGAAAATCCCTCCCATTTGTGCTGATTCATTGATGCATTTTAAAAGATGGGTTTTGTTGTTGTTACTGTTTTTATTATTTTTAAAATTTTTGGGAGGGCACCTGGGTGTCTCAGTCAGATAAGCTTCTGACTTTAGCTCAGGTCATGATCTCGCGGTTCGTGGGTCATGCCCCACTTCAGGCTCTGTGCTGACGGCTTGGAGACTAGGGTCTGCTTCAGATTATGTGTCTCCCTCTCTCTCTGCCCCTCCCCCTCATGCTCTGTCTCTGTCTCTCAAAAATAAATAAACATTAAAAAAATTAAAAAAAATTTTTAAAGTAATCTTTATGCTTAGTGTGGGGCTCAAACTCACAACCATTAATCCACCGACTGAGCCAGCCAGGCACCCCTAAAAGTATGTTTTAGAAGTATTTTAGGGGTGCCTGGGTGGATCAGTCAGTTAAGTGTCCTACTCAATTTCAGCTCGGATCATGATCTCACAGTTCATGGGTTTGAGCCCTGCATCCAGCTCTGCACTGACAGTGTGGAGCCTGCTTGGGATTCTCTCTCTCTCTCTCTCTCTCTCTCTCTGCCCCTTCCTTGTTAGCTCTCTCTCAAAAATAAACAAAAAACATTAAGAAAAAAATGTAATCAAGGGTCACCTGGCTGTCTCGGTCTGTAGAGCATGTGACTCTTGATCTCTGAATCATGCGTTCAAGCCGCACGTTGGGCATAGAGATTACCTAAGGAAATACAAGAAAGGAAGAAAAACTTCAAAAGAATTTTTATCAAGCATTTTAGTTATTTTAGTTGAGATTGTCATTCAGGGTATCTGTATTGGTCAGAGTTTTCCATCTAAAGAGATTATACTATATGTAAGAGGGAGACAGAAAGAGAGATTTTAAGGAATTGGCCCACAAGATTGTGGGGGCTGCAAGTCCAAAATCCACGGGGCGGGCTGGCAGCCTGGAAATTCCAGCAAGAGTCAGTGTTGCAGTCTAGAGTCCAAAGGCAAGTCTGAAGGAAAAATTCCTTCCTCTTCAGGGACCTCAGTCTTTTCTCTTAAGGCCCTCAACCAAATGGATGAGGCCCACCCACATTACGGAGGGTAATCTGCTTTACTCAAAATCTGCTTTAACCACCTATAAGAAATTCCTTCATAGCAACATCTCAACTGGTGTTTGACCAAACACTGGGCACCAAAGCCTAGCCAAGCTGCCACATAAAATTAACCATTACAGCATCTAATCCACCAAAGTGCTGGAAACAGAAGCCAGAGGTATAATTTCTTATGATGAAACGATAGCACAATCAAGGGGCACAGTAATGTCATGCATAGAGGTTCCAATGCATGTTGGTCTAAGGTGACACTGGGCATTTCTTTAGGAGGCTGACAGACTTCAATTTTCATAGTCTAGTGCTTACTGTAGGCTTTTAATGCTTACTATAGGCGCTACAGGTTGTGGCAAATGTGGTCTTCCGTATAAAATTACAGGAAAAGGAGGTTACACGTAATTGCCTCAAGTTATAGGTCACCATGATGCAAGCTGTCTTGGAAAAGTATATTACTTACTCAAATTTGCCAAAATTCAGTAAGTATCTTACAAAAATATAAGGAAACCCAAACCGAGGAGAGTACGACATTGCAGGGGGTCAGAATAATGATCATCCCTGTTTTAGAATCTAGAATGTATTTTCAGGTGCTTAAAAAGATTCTTTTTCTCCTCCTTCTTCTGGACTTTCATGATTTACTAGAAGTCTAGAAACAGATGACAATCAAAAATGTAAAACCCACAAATTACCTAGCTATCCACACATAGAATGTTCATACTTTCTTCACAGTGAATAACAGTAAGCTAGCTTAAAATGCTTTTCAGGTTTGGAAAAGCTTTTTTTGTCCTATCTGATTTTGGGGAATGCCTCTGGGGAGGAAGGAGTAGGGGAATGGTGTCAGCCATCAGGAGGAAAGGAGGCAAGAGAATCTTGCAGTCTCCCTGTCCTTCTTTCTTGATTTCTCTCTCTTGTTTTCCCTTCCTATCATGAAAAATGGAGCTCTGCTTCCGCATGAAGCATTATTGCAGAAAACAAAACAATGAAAGTCGAAAGTCTGAAAAAAGAATTTCAAGAGGGGCGCCTGGGTGGCTCAGTCGACAGTTGAGCATCCAACTTTGGCTCAGGTCCTAATCTCACGGTTCATTTCAGGAGTTCGAGCCCTTTGTCGGGCTCTGTGCTGACAGCTCAGAGCCTGAAGCCAGCTTCAGATTCTGTCTCCCTCTCTCTCTATCCTTCCCCAACACATGCTCTGTCTCTCTCTGTCTCTCTCAAAAAATAAATGTTATCTGGAGGGTGGAATTATCAATTATTGTCTTCTTCATATTCTTCTTTTTTCAAATTTTCTACAATAGACACAACGTTATACTAGGAGCAAAATTATCCTTAAATTTATTTTACAGAGCAAGAACCTAAAATACCTTGAGGATTGTGTGTGTGTGTGTGTGTGTGTGTGTGCAAAAAGTGATTTTATTGAAGCATAGGGACAGGACCCGTGGGCAGGAAGAGCTGCCGAGGATTTTTTTAAAAACACAAATGGGTTTTCCTATGCACAGCATTTAAGACCAAGTTTTTAACCAGTATAAAACCATTTCCAAATAAGATATTCCGGTGTCAGAAAACTTATTTTCACACTAGCAAAGCTGAAATTTGCCAACTGGTAACACTTTAAGATCATTTGATAAATCCTTGTGGAAATTTTTAATATTTTAGATCAATCCTCCAGAACTTATTAACTTTTCATTTTATTAGCATATTTTAAAACTCTGCTTTGCTACAGCTGACATATTTTTTTCAGCTTTTAATTTAAGCTGGTATTTTGTTTTTAAAATATATAGCGGTCTCTAACATTTGTTACCTCTTTCAAATCCCTACAGTCTATATGTAAGCTACCTGTAGTAAGAATTCTTAGAATCCCAAATCAGGAGGCAAGTTCGTTTGTAAAAGCTATGAATCTTTGAACTGCATAATTATGGAAAGGCCAGAAAGATCAGTTTAGAGGCAGAGGGGCTCAAGGTAGTTCCTTCCGGGGAGTAATCACATAAAACAGGAAATGTGTACATCTGTGAACACAGATACATTCTTAAGTTTCTCTGCAGAGGGTAACTACTGGCTGAGCTAGAAAGGAATTAGTATTTATTGGTAAGACCTCCTAGGACTTGACTGGCTTTTCTTGAAAGGAGAAAAAGAATACTAAAAGGTTGGGCAATAAGAAAAAAATAGTTCTGCACTGGCATTCCATTGTTCTTCCCTGGAAGGTTATAAGGATGGTGCTCAGTGACCTCTCTGAAATGTCACAAAGAGCAGTGGCATCTGGATTAGTAGAGAAATTAACATGCAGAAGAGACTTCAAAGGCCCCTACACAGATCCAGAAAATTCTTTAATGTATCTGTATACATAAATTGTATGTATACTAAATTAAGCTCTATAAAATATCTCTAGATAGACCTATGGCCTCCTTGTTTGTCGGGTGGCTATCAGAAGGGATGCTGGACCACCTGTAGTTCTTAACGGTAAACAGATCAATCTTTCACTCCGCAAAGCAAAATTCAGAGTGAAGACTTTAGAATTTCAGAATCAAGACTCTGTCACTTTGCTGAAAAACGGTAACTTTACTATTACAGATTGAAGTGCTAAAAGAGAAGGGGAGGAGAGTTGAGAGAAATAAAATGGAGGTGCAAAACAAGAAGACAGAAGGGAAGAGAAGAATAAGAGAGGGTGAAGGGGGACAGGAAAAGAAAATGTGGATTGAATGAGGGGATTAAATTGGGGGGAATGGGGAATAATGCATCTCCACAGGGCCCCTCTTCCCAGGAACTTTTAAAATAGAGAACCCAACCCATAAACAAGATGTAACCTTTCAGCAGAGAAAACATCCAACTTTCTTAGTTGTTAGGAAGTCTCTTCACACTGGGAGGAAATCTTCCCCCTTGTGGGTGGGTCTCACTGATGTTGAGAACAAAGAAAAAGGAATTGATACTAGGGGTGGTGTACAACGGTGAGGTTGCCATCCATTATTTCTGGCCCAGTTTGGTGATATCTAATCCTATTAATGCCCGGTATTAGAAGACTCTTTTATTTTCATCCTACCCTCTGTTCTCTCTGTTTTGTGGGTTGAGGTGAGGGATGGTTAGGGAGTTGGTGTGAATACATAGAACTGATCCTAATAAGATTTTCTAATCTCTCTAGCAAATCACAGACTTGCTCATCTCTTCTCGACTTTTCCCTGGCCCTTGTATTTTTCTCACAAGGGCAAACAGGGAGACTAATGAAGCATATTGATCTAATGGAAACTTGTGACCAGATAAATGATCAAAACCTGGATTGAAACCTGGAAGAATGCACATGAAAACTGTGCCCTTCTCATTTTCTCCATGCTTGTCCTTTTTTATAATGTTTGATATCTTGGCCAGTGGGAGATATTTTGCTGCCTGTCCATTGTGTGTCATGTGTTATGTGATGGAGGGGTGTCGTGTGTTGTAGCAGCAGAAAAAAAGAGCAGCTTGTCCTGGGCTTTCCTTTCAAAGTCCCATTAACAGGTTGTGTGATGCTGGATAAAGCACTTAACTAAGCTTTTCCCAGAAACATGGGAGATGGGAGGACTGAGGTTTGGCCCCTAGAAGATCACTACCTACCCCCAAACAGTCGTTAGCTCAGTTTGTATCCTATCAGTATCAGTATATGTTAAACCGCAGGCAGAGTGAAAAATATTGCACCCAAATAAGATGCATGTTAGAAATTGATAAGTGGAAAGAGGAGGTGAAGGAGACAATTTAAAAACTTGTAACATAGGCTGAAAGCTGACCAGTTAACTGAAAGGCCTTTAGTACCATAAACTTAATGGAGTAACTTAAAAAATAGTAGAGGTTTAGAAAAAAATGATGTTTCAGTCTAACCCATTTATAGGACTGCAAATCTATTATATTTTAGTAGGTTTTTTCCATGAACTTCTAGACTCGTAAAATCTTACAATTGCTGAATCTGAATTTCTTTTCTTGTTTTTTTTTTTTTAATGTTTTATTTATTTTTGAGACAGCGAGAGACAGAGAATGAGACTGGGAGGGGCAGAGAGACAGGGAGACACAGAAATCGAAGCAGGCTCCAGGCTCTGGGGTGTCAGCACACAGCCCGACACGGGGCTCGAACCCACGAACGTGAGATGGTGACCTGAGCCGAAGTCGGAGACCTAACCGACAGAGCCACCCAGGCGCCCCTGTATCTGAATTTCTAATTATGTTTCAGTCTAACCCATTTATAGGACTGCAGATTTATTATATCTTAGATTTTTTCATGTACTTCTAGACTCATAAAATCTTAAAATAGCTGAATCTGAATTTCTAATTATTTTTGTTTCAGAATCTGAAAGTCACTAATCTCTTCCTATTTAAATTTGTAACAAGAACGAATACATATTTGAAAAATAATAACTCGGGGCACCTGGTTGGCTTGGTTGGTGGAGCGTGCAACTCTTGATCTCGAGGTTGTGGGTTTAAGTCCCATGTTGGATGTAGAGATTACTCGAAAATAAAATCTTAAAAAAAAAAGAAAAGAAAAATAACTACTCAAGATTTGCTCATGCCAACTGGTAAGAAATTTCTATCTCTTGTGATGAGTGGACATCATGTCCCCAAAATTAATAATAGTAATAACAACAACAAAACAGCAATAACTACCTCTTATTTTTTTAATCTTTAAAAAAAATGTTTATTTATATTTGAGAGAGAGAGAAAGAGTACAAGTGGGGGAGGAGCAGAGACAGAGGGAGACACAGAATCGGAAGCGGGCTCCAGGCTCTGAGCTGTCAGCACAGAGCCCAACGCGGGGCTCGAACCCACGAACCATGAGATCATGACCTGAGCCAAGTTGGACACTCAACTGACTGAGCCACCCAGGCACCCCAATAACTACCTCTTATTGACTCTTATTATGTCAAATAATAAGACTGCAAAATTTTAGCTTTCTCATCTCATTTAAATCCTCACATACATCCATAAGATAGTTACTGCTTTAGCCTCATTTTACAGGTAAGTAAACAGAGGCCTATATTACGGACTGAACCCAGAATGGCTCATGAAAAAATGCATCAAGATCCATTCACTCACTTTTTCTGTAACATGTGTAGTCCATCTGGACATGTTGACACTGAGACACAGATATGGACCCTGCCCTCATGAAGTTCACTGTCTCTTGGAGGATAGAATCTCCACTCGCTTTTGCTTAAATAACTGCAAAAATGCAGATTTAGATTTAAAATCGTCTCTGTTTTGAAGAATTGGCCATATGTATTTTTGAAGGTTCGCTCTCAGTTGTATGGTAATTCTAGAATCTTTTAAAACAAATAATAATTATGGGACACATTGAATTTTTCATAACAACTTTATTGAGATATAATGGATATACCATTAAGCTCACCCTTTAAAAGTGTACAATTAGGTAGTTTTTAGTATATTCACAGAGTTGTGCACCAGCCTTCTCAAATTCCAGAACATTTTCGTATTTCCAGTAGCAATCATTTCCCATTTCCCCCTCCCACTAGCCCCCAGAAACTGCTAATTTACTTCGTGTCTCTATGGTGCCTTTTCTGGACATTTCATGTAAGTGAAATCATACACTATGTAGCCTTTTGTGTCTGGCTTCTTTCATTTAGCATAATGGTTTCAAGGTTCATCCTGCTGCAGCATGAATCAGTACTTCATTTACTCTAATTGCCAAATAATATTCCATTGTATGGATATGCCACATTTTATTTATCCATTTATCAGTTGATAGACATCTGTGTTGTTTCTCCTTTTTGGCTATAATGAATACTGCTATGTATATACTGCTAGTATATAATGCTGCTATGAATATTCATGTGTGTCTTTGTGTGGATGAACATTTTCAATTTCCTGTATATATGGTGTATATGTCTAGAAGTAGAATTGCCAGGTTATATGGAACTCTGTGACTAACTTTTTGAGGAATTGCCAGTTCTCCAAAATGGACGCACAATTTTACATTTTCATCAGTGATGCATGAGGGTTCCAGTTTTTTCACATCATCTTCAACACTTGTTATTGTCCATCTGTTTGACTATAGCCATTCTAGTGGATGTGAAGTGGTAGGTATCTCATTGTGATTTTCATTTGCATTTCTCTAATGACTAAAGACATTGAGGAGACATTTATTTTTACGTTTTAAAATAATCCTGGGGTGCCTGAATGGCTCAGTCGGTGAAGCACTGACCTTGGCTCAGGTCACAATCTCATGGTTCGTTGAGTTAGAGCCCCATGTTGAGCTCTCAGCTCAGAGCCTGGAGCCTGCTTCAGATTCTCTCTCTCTCTCTCTCTCTCTCTCTCTCTCCACCCTCCCCAATTTGTGCTTTGTCAAAAATAAATGAATAAAATTTTAAAGTATATAAATAAATAAAATAAAATAATCTTGACTAGAGGAACACAAGCAGAACTACTTGAGGGGCATTTACAAGACAAGACACCACGCAGGCTTCACATCACTCAAGGTGGTAAAAATATTTGCCAGGTTGGCCTATTGATGTTTGGAATGTAATAGAAAACCAACTCGAAATGGCTTAAGCAATGAGGAGAATTATCATTTCACATAACAAGAAGTACAAGGTCAGAGCTGCTTAACACAACCACTCAGTACTATCATGGAAATCCAGTTTTCTTCTGTTTTTCTACTCTGTGATCATTTTGTCTGCATGCTTGCTGCCATTGTAGTAGCAGAATGGTTGCTGGAATTCGGGGCAGTCTACCTGGACCTGAAAATGTCCAGTGGAAGAGAAAGCTAGCTATCTTTTCTTATACCTTATTGGCCTAGAACTGTATCACATGCCCAAATCTAAACCAATCACAGATAAGGGAAATGGGAATTCCATGTATATAGTTTAGTTGAGGTTAGATTTACTACCTTCCTAAATGGAAACTATATAGTTCTGCTAACAGGGAAGAAGGAAGAAATGGATGTCATACGGGCAACTAACAATGTCTCTGTTTGGTAGCTGTCGGCCTACAACATCAGGATGAAAAATATTAAGTTAAATCTTGAAATTGCTGCCATTCGATCATTGACAACACTAATTTCATATGGCTCAACCTAATCATTTCCCATGCCATTTTGACACATTGGGCTGAGAAGCAGGGAGAGGATAATATTGGCTCCAGGTTTTAGTTCAATCACTTAGAATAGCTCATAAAGCATGAATCACTTAAATTGATTGATACAAGTAAATCAGACTCTTGTGAGCAAAAAGATTTTGGGTACTACAAGATCTTATTTGATTTCTTTATCTTTTTCTTGGCACATCTCAAATGTTGGGGAATATTTCCACAATCCTGAGCCCCAAAGCATTTGTCCTGATGCACGTGCTGATGAAGCTTGTGAATGTTTTATTTATACAGACTTCACAGTTTTTGGAATTTTAATTTTGAACAATTAAATCACAGAATGCAGTATTCTGTTTTCATTTAAAAAGCATTTAAAGATTTCAAAGAGAAAGTGACTGTGTACCTTCCATTTTAGGGGTCTTTTAAACTAGGCAGACTTTGAGAAGTCTAAAATAAGCTATTTAGTTTGTGGAAATGAACAGGAGGAAGCTTTTAAGACTGGAGCTACCCCTAGGGGTTGCCTGGCTGGCTCAGTTGGTGGAGTATGAGCCTCTTGATCTCAGGGTTCTAAGTTCAAGCCCCATGTTGTATGCAGAGATTACTTAAGAATAAAATCTTAAAAAAAAATCCCTGAAAGTATAATGGCAGAGATGAAAGGGAAGGCATAAAACAAAACAAAACAAAAAATAAAATGACTGGGCTACCCTTGAATTGCACAGAGATGTGCACAGAGCAAATTGGAAAATGGCAACCTTTCCCTTTTTAAATTTTAAAATTCATGTATTTATTTTTTTGAATAAGCAATATATTCACACAGTATAAATTCAAAAGTTATGATGATGTCTCTTTCCCACAGTTGCTCCTCAGTCACTCAGTTCTCTTTTCCCAAGACAACTGCTACTAGAAGAAAATCTGTAGGAGTATTCCAACCACATCTTTCCGTACAAATAGTAGCATACAGTACACACTGTTCTGCTCCTTTTTGCTGTTTGTTTTTTACTGAACAGCCTATTTTGGAGACCATTCCAAATTAGTGTGTAAGGAGCATCCTCATCTTTTTTATGGCTGTGTAATGTTCCACTGAATGGATGTATCATATTTCTTTAACCAGTCTCCCATTGATGGACATTTAGATTGCTTTCAACCTATTATAAGCAGTGCTGCAAAGAATAACTTTATACATATGTCATTTAGCACATGTACAAGTGTACCTTAGAAAACTCCTACAGAGGAATTGCTGCATCAAAGGATGTATGTCTTTGTAATTTTGATAATGATGTCAAATTGCCCTCTCTTCCAGAGGGGTTGCAGCAATTTAAACTTCTATAGCAATGCACGAGAGCACCAGTTTTCCCACGAGTGGCAGCCTTCCAGAAGAGAGGGCATAAAGATGCTCCCTGCACCTTCAGTCTAGGTGTGTGGGCAGAACTCCAAAAGGATCTTGTTCCCATTTTTAACAACACAGAAAAATGCTCATTATATGGTATTAAAGAAACAAAAAAGGATACAAATCTGAACCATGTAAAAATTTGGGGATGCATAGAAAAAGAATGGAAAGACAGGATTAAAATATTGGCAGCATTTATGGGCTCCTGGGTGGCTCAGTTGGTTAGCATCTGACTTCAGCTCAGGTCATGATCTCACAGTTCATGAGTTCGAGCCCCTCCTTGGGCTCTGCGCTGACAGCTCAGAGCCCGGAGCCTGCTTCAGCCTCTGTGTCTCCCTCTCTCTCTGCCCCTCTCCCACTCATGCTCTGTCTCTCAAAAATAAAATAAGCATTAAACATTTTAAAATATTGACAGTATTTAAAGTCTTTGTACTTTTCTATAATCAGCTCTGGTTCTGTTTATAATCAGAAACAACGCTAAAGTCACTGCTATTGTCCTTGGATTAGGAATCTGATTCCCTTGCAAGATATCTGAGAGGAGTCCCCTTTCAGTAAAGCCCTCCTTTAAAGGAACCTCCAACTTGGTTCCATTTTAGGCTGAACACCTACCTGCTCTTCCCTCAGTGTCTCCTCTGCTTGGCTAGAGATGCCAGGGAACTGGAGCGGCAGCGACAACTCATCTGCACAGGTTGGCAAATCCACCAAGGCTAAAATTCCAACAGGTATAGGTCTTACTTAAAAAAAAAAAAATTGTTCTGGTTTGTCAATTTCACTGGTCACAGTGGGGTTTCATCTTGCTTTTCGGCTTTTCCACCACCATGCTTTCCATTTTTCACGAAGATTATTAAAATATTTCTGAACATCCAAAGATCCCTCCTATCCAGAAAAAGACCTGCTCTTTTTGCCCACAGGCTTTGGGTCCCCCAGGGCCGTTCATCCCCCAGCCTGGGCAGGAGCATTTCCTAAGGGAGGTGGCCCAGAGGTATGGGAGCCTCAGGCCCTGTCCTGCACTTGCCCTGCATAAAGGCCGGTAGCTGTTGCAATTTTCTCTCTAAACTCCACTCCTTTTGTTGACTTGCAGAGGCTTGCATTCCAAAAAAGGTAATTTGAAAGTGCTGCTGAATTTAGATGCATTTTGCTAATTTGTTTTTATTATGCATAGAAATATTGGTATAAAAGGTGTTTCAATTATTTTCTGAGGGAGGGACCTATGCATTCTCTGCAGCCACAAAGCTTTTAAATGGAGTTATTTTTCTCGGCTTATAATCGCTCTCCCTTTTAAGTACCCCAGCAGAGAAAGTAAGTTTACTGCTCCCCGCACAATGGGCCTCTTCACTTTTTAGGTTTGGGAGACCTGGGTGACCTACGAAAGTTAATTAGAAGGTTAACAAAGACGAAGACAGAGTCGAATCCATCGCCTCTCCTTCAGCCAAAGATGTCATCCATTAATTAGGGAAATCGTTAAGGTGGCCTTTATAGAATGCATAGAAAATCGGCCGTTGGCGGTCGACAGTTTTGATCAGATTTTCCTCTCCCCAATAATACTATGCTTAATAGTACGAAAAGCAGAGGGCTGGGGCGGGGAGAGGGGAGAGAGGAGGGGGTGGGAAGGATGTGTTTCAGCAACATTACAGTTAACCAGCCTCTGATTGTGACGGCTTTGATTCTCAGGCTGCCCCGCATACTTGCTCCATGATGTAATCCTTATTGAACCTGGAAGCCCGGCGAGCGGGAGGGAGGCGGGCGAAGCAGCCGCAGGAGGCCCTGGGAGTTCGGAGCGCGGCCCCGGGTGGCCCGCGCCGGCCGGACGCTGTCTCCGCAGCGCGGGCTCTGCGGCGGCCCCGCAGGCCCAGGGCCGGGGCAGGCCGAGGAGCTGGGTGGCAGCTCCCGGTGCGGGCGGCTGTCCGGCCCTGGTGGGCGCCCCGGCCTCCTCTCTTTGGCTGGAGGAGGAGGCTTTCTCCCTGTCTTCCTCCCTCCCGGTTGCTTCTCGGCCACCAGAACGCCAGCTCAACTAAGCAAAACCTTCACGAGGTCTTTGCGGTCTCGAGAACCACGGGGCTTTTCGGAAGCGTGGGTATTGGTCGGCGGCTGCCTAGACCTGATCTCTCTGCCATCCCGTTTCGTGCCTTCTCAAATGTATTTGAACCTGGAACTTCTGATTAAGACAGTAAAACCTTCAGGGGGTTTGTTTTGGTATCACATATTTAAAGATGGTGTGAATTCTCAAGATGGGATGCCTTTATTTTCTTTAATGTGGAACTTTTTTTTTTTTTTACACCATTTAAACCATGTTGAAGTGTAGAGTTTCGTCGCATTCAGTACATTCACTATGTCACCACCGTCCATCTTCCCCACCAGAGGCTCTGTTTGCATCCTGGGGCTTGGCAGGGTTGGTTCCAGGGTTGTTTTTTTTTTTTTTTTTTTTTTTTAAGTTATCAGTAAATTCTCTTTAAGGGATTAGCATCTATTTCAAGGAGTTGAGAGTTTTTGCATAGTTCTCCTTCAGGACAAAAGCCGAGCAAGATAATGTAGCCCTTGTTTACCATGCAGTACATTTCCATGCACTTTTGCCTCTTTCTGGATTGACATTGAACAAATACTGTATGAAATCTCACCCAGACAATGAATTGCCATTTTGGTTTGCCCTATTTACCCCATGGCAGAGTAAGGAAGAATTGCTGTCCCTCAGAGAAGAGCAAAGTGTCACTCGTGCTCTTAGCATTAGGAGGAAAGGACCAGAACTACTATCTAAATATACAGAATCCCATCTGGTGACCCCACCCACACCCAAGCCTTAGTCTCTTCTTCAGCTAGAGTGGAGAGGAGTGTTTCTCCCCTGTAATCCTCCCAGCCTCTTCCTCCTCCCCACGCCACAGGAGGCTGAACTCCAGGACCCAGACAGGGGCACAGGGACAGCAGTGGTCCCTGAGGCCCTGCCAGCACGTCCTTTAGTCAAGTCATCCCTCCTTTTCTGGCTGTGGGCACAGACCTGGGGAAAATGAAGGGTGATGTGCCCGCCAACCCAGATGAAAAAGTAGTTAATTATGAAAAATCAGCTAAATGGTAAAAAGTACATGGAATCAAAAGCACGTAAATTATGAAACATAGGCCATTATCAGTTTTACCACGTGCATACTTAGCACCTGTATTGTAAAATTGCTTGATATCCCTTTGCCGTTACAGCTAGCAGTGAATAAAGGGCCCTCCTCTGACTGGATTAAGACTCCTAGTTCATAGTTGGTGGTAGCTGTGGGGTGAGTCACAGAAAGTGCTCCCGAGTGGCTTCTCTGCCCCACTAAGTTTGCCTGCAGAAGTCCCTCATCTGGCCACCTTCACTGCATGTTAGAATGCCCCAGGAGCTTTTAAAACTCTCAAGAGCTGCTACAAAACCTCAGACCAGCTACAAAAGAATTTCTGGGGGTGGGACTAGAGTATGGGATGTTTTTAAAGCTTCCTGGGGCATTTCAATGTGCACTTATAAATCTAGGGTGATTTATGAGGTTGAGGACTGTGATGCTTTATTATATGTGTCAACTTGACTGGGTGACAGTGTGTCCAGACATTTGGTCAAACATTATTCTGGATGTGTCTGTGACGTGAACATTAGAACTGGTAGACAGAGTAAAGCAGATTGCCCTCCCTGATGTGCGGCTCATAATTCAGTTGAAGGACTGAATAAAATTTAAAAAGCTAAAAGGGAACTTCTCTTGCCTGATTGCCTTTGAGCTGAGGACATCAGTTTTTTCCTGCCTTTGGACTTAATCTGAAACATTGATTTCTTTTTGGATCTTGAGCTCACCAGTGATTGGACCACAACTACAGCACTGACTCTTCTGGGTCCAGCTTGCTGACTGAACCTTTTGGGACTTGTCAGCCTCCATGATCACTTGAATCAATTCCTTATAATAAATCTCTTTCTGTATAGATACATGTCTTATAGGTTCTGATTGCTTGGAGAATCCTGACAAACAGATTTTGGTATCATGAAGTGGGGGTGCTGCTGTAATAAATACTTAAAACTGGGGAGGCAGCTTTGGAACCAGGGAATGAGTGGAGGCTGGAGGAGTTTGAGGTGCATGCTATAAAGATGGATGTTAAAGTCAAGTGTAGTGAAGGCTCAGAAGGAAAGGAGAGCTGGAGAGAAAGTTTCTGTCTTCTTAGGGAACACATCAATTATCATAACAGAATGTTGGTAGAAATATGGATGTTAAAGGCCATTCTGGTGAAGTCTCAAGTAGGAATGAGGAATGGATTGTTGGAAACTAGAGGAAAGATGATCCTTGTTACAAAGTGGCAAATAACTTGGCTCAACTGTGTTAAATAGTGTTTTTTGGAAGGTTGAGCTTGTGAGTGATGAAATAGGATATTTAGCAGAGGGGATTTCTAAGCAAAGTACTAAAAGGTGAAAGGAGAGAAATGTGTTGAAGAAGGAATCCTTAAGCAAAAATAAAACCAGAACTTAAAGATTTGGAAAATTCTCAGCCTATCCACACTGCAAAAAGGAAGAAGGTGTTCTGAAAAGAACCCGAAGGGAATGGCTAAACAACACTTTGATAAGGAGATTATTGTGGTGTGAACCATGGATCTAATCAGCCATCTTGGCAGAAGCCAGAAATAGAGATGGGATTATGCCATCAGAAACACTGACAGCTTCTAGAAAATGAGAATGAGGGAATGCTGCTAATATGGGTTATCCTTCAAGAAAAAGGGAATAATAATCCTGAAGGTGATTTATAGATCACTAGGGCTGCTACTCCCACCACAGACCCAGGAGCAAGGCTATTTCCTCTTTGGTTTCAGAGGGCAGGGTCCTTGAAAAGAGCCATGGTGGGGGCCCTCAGCAGAGAGCTGAAGGGGTGGGGCTGCCTGCAGAGCCTTAAGGGTGACACTGTCACCTCAGTGACCCTGGAGGGCAGTGCATCAAACCAAAGAGGATTATTCTTAAACCTTAAGAGCTAATGGAATTTGTCTTGCTAGGTTTTAGACTTACTTGAGACTCATCACCTTTTCCTTCTTTCCTGGTTCTTTCTTTTGGAGTGGGAATGTCTGTTCTATGCTGTCCCACCAACCATTATATTTTGGAATCACATAACTTGTCTGGTTTCACAGGTTCACATCTGGAGAGGAATTCTGCCTCAGGATGAATCAAACCTCCTCGAGTGTCACTTATGTCTGATTTAGATGCTATTTAGATGACACTTTGGACTTTAGACTCTGGAATGAGTTAAGACTTGGGGGGCTGTCGGAATGGAGTGTGTGTATTTGCATGTGAGAAGGACACGAATTTCGAGGGGCCAGGGGTGGAATGTTATGGACTAAATGTTTGTGTTCTCCCCCCTCTAATTCATATGTTGATGCCCTAACCCCCAATGTGACTATATTGGAGATAGGGCCTGTGAAGGGGTAATAAAAGTTAAATGTGGTCATGAAGGTAGATCCCTAATCCAGTGGGGGTGGTGCCCTTATAATTTTTTTTAAATGTTTATTTATTTTTGAGAGACAGAGAGTGAGCAGGGGAAGGGCAGAGAGAGGAGACACAGACTCCGAAGCAGGCTCCAGGCTCTGAGCAGTCAGCACTCAGGCACTGAGAAGTCAGCGTTTTAACCGACTGAGCCACCCAGGAGCCCCAGTGGTGCCTTTATTAAAAAAGGAGGACATACCAGAGCTTTCTCTTCCTCATGTGAGGACACAGAGAGAAGGCAGTCATCTGTAAGCCAAGAAGAGAGCTCTCACCAGAAACCAAACCAACCATCACCTTTAACTTGGGCTTCCCAACTTCCATAACTATGAGAAAACTAATTTCTATTGTTTAAGCTACACAGTCTATGGCATTTTGTTATGGCAGCCTGAGCAGATTAATATAAGAACCAAATAAAGGAGAGACCAATTACAGTCACCACTCATATCCTCTTCTAAAATTGTCTGCTGTGGGACACCTGGCTGGTTCAGTAGGTAGAGTATGCAACTCTTGATCTTGGGGTCACGAGTTGAGCCCCACATTGGACATAGAGATTACTTAAAAAATAAAATAAAATAAAACTGTCCACCTTGGCCTGCCCTGTGGGCCACATGCTCCTTGTCCTCTGCTTACTGACCAGGGGTGAGCACATGACCCAGGATACTCCATTCTTGGGCTCCTGAAACATTTCTGGTATAAAACCCACGAACCAGGGCACCTGGGTGGCTCAGTCAGTTAAGTGTTCTGACTTCAGTTCAGATCACGATCTCATGGTTTGTGAGTTTGAGCCCTGCCTCGGGCTCTGTGCTAACAGCTCAGAGCCAGGAGCCTGCTCCGGATTCTGTGTCTCCCTCTCTCTGCCCCTGCTCCGCTCATGCTGTCTCTCAAAAAATAAATAATAATAAAAAATTTAAAAAAACCCCACAAACCAGAACTTTGTTTTGGTTCATAAGATCTTCTTTTGAAATCTCTGGGTATAACTTTTTTTTTTTTAATGTTTATTCAATTTTGAGACACACACACACACACACACACACACACGGTGCGAGTAGGGGAGGGGCAGAGAGAGAGGGAGATACAGAATCCGAAGCAGGCTACAGGCTTTGAGCTGTCAGCACAGGGCCCCACATGGGGCTTGAACCCACGAACCGTGAGGTCATGAACTGAGCCGAAGTCGGAGTTAACCGACTGAGCCATCTCTGGGTATAACTTTTAATTCTCCGGGGATAACTCAAGTTAGGATGAGTTAGCTTGGTCAGATAATCTTACCTACCCAAGAAACTTGTAACAGTGATTTTGAAGCTCAGGGAAGGTTCCAAAAAGGAACCTAAGAAGAATATGGCAGTTAGGACCTTTCAGAAGCAAAGGTCAGTGTGGGAGTGTAGGCCTCCAGTGAGGGGATGTGGCTAAGAAGTAGGTGAGGGTGGAGAGACCGAAGGATGCTAGACAAACTTGGCTGGTGTGGCAGTTTCCCTCAGGACTTGTGACCAGATTCTCCATCCTTTCCCATCCAATTCATCTTGAGGGCAGCCTTTGTCACAACTGTCCTAATCCAAGTATATTTGATTTAAGAACAAAAGACCCATTCAAACTTACTTATCTGTAGGGGAGGGCTAGTGGTTATCGGATGGAAACAGGAAAAGTATAGCTGGACTTCTTGGGAAACTGCTGCTATTCCCTACTCAGTCTTTCTGTCTCTGTCTCTGTTTCTCTCTGAGGCCCTGTGGCTTCTTGTGCTAGTTCCCCAGGAAGGTTGGCCTACCACCTGCTCTGTCATAAGGTGGGATGTGCTTGGCAGGGGGTGTAAGTCATCAGCTGCGGAAATGGATGCTGAAAGTTTCTATTCAAATTGTTAGAAATATCCAAAAATGCCTTATTTTTTTTCTGTTTTAAATCTCAGATAATTACATTTAAATTTGTATTAATGGATAGATTGGGGAGTGAAGTGTTCTTGACTCATTTTCTGATAAAACTTTTGTGTTAACCAGAAAATGCTTGTATTAAAAAAAACTATTTCACTGGAAGGTGTTTCCTTTTATTTATTTATTTTTTTAATTTGAGAGAGAGTGTGTGTGGGGGAGGGGCAGAGGGAGAGAGAGAGAGAGAATCCTGAACAATTTCCATGTGCTCAGCCTGGAGTTGGACGTGGGGCTCCATCCCACAACCCTGGGATCCTGACCTGAGCTGAAATCAAGAGTCAGGTGCTCTACCGACTGAGTCACCCAGGCAACGCCTCCCACCATCTTAACCATTTTTAAGTGTACAGTTCAATATACTTTGTTGTGCAACCAATCTCCAGAACTTTTTTTTCTTGTAAAACTGAAACTCTATACCCCCTAAACAACCTAAAAAAAAAAAAAAGCTACTCTTGGGGCACCTGGGTGGCTCAGTTAAATGTCTGACTCCTGATTTCAGCTCAGGTCATGATCTCACTGTTAGCGAGAGTTGCACTGTTAGCATGGAGCCTGTTGGGACTCTCTCTGGTCCTCCCCGTCTTGTGTGTGCTCTCTGTCCCTCAAAATAAATAAATAAACTTTAAAAAAAGTTTACTTTCCTTTTCTTGTAAGATAGTGACGATACTTGGTCTCTTGGTGACATGTGAGTCATGATGTTCCAGAAGAAGAGACCCCAGGGAGAAGTGGAAACAGTGCTGTGTTTAAAGGGTCAGACCACCCCCTGCATCCCATCTGTATCATCAAGGAACCTCAGGAACATCACCAAGCTTCTCTGAGCCCTACTTTCTGCATACGAGAAAGAGAAAATGAAGGTGATAATACTTGTCTTTTCTTTTTATTTCAGGGGGAATTACTTTGAGTTTATATGTGAAATTTATTAGTAAATTAAAAGCATAAGTTATTATTTCAGTCTTTGGTATATAGGATTTGCTCTGTAAATGTTGCTTGAAGGACTTCTATAATGTGAACAGTCTCCATATATGAGGTATAGAAACTGGGCTGAATCTGGGCAAAGCCCAATCACATTCTGAAAAAATATGATTAGCTTAAAAATTTTTTTAATGTTTTTATTTTATTTTTGAGAGAGAGAGACACAGAGTGAGTGTAGGGGAGGGAGAGAGAGAGTGGGAGACACAGAATCTGAAGCAGGCTCCAGGCTCTGAGCTGTCTGAGCTGAGATGTTGAAGCACTATGTTGTACACCTGAAACTAATGTGACATTGTGTGTCAACTATATTCAAATTTTAAAAAGTGAGATGTAAAAAAAAAAAATCAGGTAAATTAAAGGTTCCATTCACTGAGTTCGGGTTTACTGAATAAGAAAGTCATTAATAATATATTTTTAAGACTTATTCAAGAAATATTAACTAAAGACCCTGTGAATATAATGTTGAACAGAAATAGACATGGGCCCTGCCCTCATGGAGCTGATGATCTGGTACTCAGTACACCATCACACGTATGCAGGGCACTGGGGACAAGCTCCACCTCCCCTGACCTGTTTTCTCAGTCCCAGCAAATGTTACTTTTGACCAGGACTTAGGAGGAGTTGGAGGAAGCAGATCAAACACCAAGGTCCAGTGGTCCAGAAGAGGACTAGGGTCTGAACATAAACCCCATGTAAAGATTTTTAGATCACTGCCCTTAGTTGGGGTCTTGGGGAGGGGGAAGGTTTTTCTCACCCAGCTGGAACACCCTCAGTGACACTGGTGATAACACTGTCCAAATGGCATGTCTTGGCCTAACTTCAATTTGACAATAGCTAACCCTTCTGGAGAGCCTCTTAAAGCACAGAGCCTCAGGCACTGTGCTGGACCCTTTCCAGGTTTTGTCTTTAATCCTCATACCAATCTTGCAAGGTAGATACTATTATCATCCTCAATTTGCTTATGAGGAAACTGCAGCTATAGAGGACACAGCCAAGGTCACAGTAGGTGGTTACAACAGAACTAGACCGGTTCTACCTACTTGAGTGTCTTTCTTCTTCCTGCCAAACCATGCAAGGACTTTACTTTTTTCTAAACAGAATAATGGGAAACTTGTGTTTCTATCCTTTGCCACAATGGAGGAAAAGTACACATTTTTCAACATATAAAAGGATGATTGTAACAACAGCTATTATTTGAGGGATTACAATGTGCCAGACATGATTCTAAGCTTTTTATATGTATTAATTCATTTAATCCTCATGAACCCATGATGTGGTTACTCTTATATGTAATATTATTTATCTATTATTTATAGATGAGGAAATTGAGACACAGAGAGTTTAAGGAATCTGTCCAAGGAGGCTCAGCTTGTTTATGGCAGAGGCACAGTTTAGGCCAGAGTTACCTGGGTCCAGATCTTAAATTTTGTCATTTCATTCAAAAGCAACACACTATTTTCAACATCTTTTGCAGTTTTCTTAAGTTGGCAAAATAAAGATCACAAGCAATGGAGGATATCCTCCATTTTTACCCGCACCCCCGTGAGCAGAAGACCCAATCCCATCCATAGTCTGTTGAATGCTTCCCTCTATCACTCTGTCCCTCCATCATTGTGCAGTGTGTAGCCTATGTAACTGTATGCACCAGCCCTGAATTCCATCCACCATGAAATGTCACGTGACAAAAATGTACCATATGTATTCTAAATTTGAGCTTTCTCTCTAGTTTATGTTCCCAAATGTGTAACATTCCCATAGATATGAGAGTTCTCTCAAAGAGTTAACACTCCTTGAGAAGAGGAATTGAAGAATCCTAGGAGCATTCTCTTTACCAGATCAGGCAAGTGACTGAAAAGTCAAAAATAAATTTTACAAAAAATATTGGGTTTTGGGTCTTCAGTCCCACTGACTGGCCATTTGAGCAAACTGGGCAGTGGTGTCACTGATCGGGCACCAACATCACTGGCTCAGCTCAGGTCAAGGCAGAGGCAGAAGGCAGCAGGAAATGCTGGGGCATCCTGGTGAATTCTAACCTCATTCTACTAAGAATACTCTCCCTCTTTCTGCATCACAGAGACACACATGAGAGATCTCTGACGCAGGCTGCTATCATCAGATATAAACCTAGTTTGTGGCTAGGAACCATTAAGGATGCATGATAACTGCTAATTAAATGAATCAGGTGCACAATATATAATTACCAGTGTTCTACATTCCCCTGTCTTTGCCGCACCACAGGAAAAAGTTTCCACGGCACTTGGTTTGTAGAAGCAAAAACCAAAATTAAATTAAGAGGTCACACACCAGTAGCAAAGACGAAATCAGAAAAACATTTTACTAATTAGAAACTGCAAAGAAATTGGGGCTTCTATATAATAGCAAAATTAGGGTTTGGATGGTGGTATTCTTATTCTTTCAACCAACTTTTCACAAATATTTTCTGGAACAGGCCCAAGGACCAAATCGTAATTTAGCCCATTCTTTTTCAGATGTAATTGAATTCTCTTGTTTAGGTTTCTGCCTCCCCCACCTTCCATCCTATGGCAAGGGGACTGCTACTCAGCTCTCACGCAGCACCACCGGTACCCTTTGGACGTCTGTTCTCCAGGGATCGGAGGCTCCTAGTCCCTTCTCCACAGCTAGTATCCTCCCCCACCCCAGGGAAATTCTTCTCTACCCTTTGCTCCCTCGGTGGTGCTTACCAATTTCCCCATCCACCTCTCGGCACCTCCCAGCTGCAAAAGTGACTCTCTGAGAACACACGACTCTATCTGGGAGTTCATCTGAAAAATAGCCTCTGGGAGGGGTCCCGTGTGAAAAAATATTCAGGCCTAGAATCCTTGACTGAAATCACTTATGGTTGCAAGAGGTGACAATGAGCCGAAGCAACATGCATTCCTTGTGGCTGAGGGATTCATGCATCAGCAGAAGAGGAAAGATAGCTTTTGTTGTTATCTGGGGCCCGGGGAGAGGATTTAGCAGTACACATATCAGGTTGGCATGAAGTCTCTAAGGACGCGTTCGTTCCCACGTTAGCTCAGATGACGGCAGGCCCCCTCGTTTGGCATGTACTTAGCCTGCAGACACGAAAGCATCTCCACGGGGAGGACGTGAGTTGCCAAACGATTCCCACCACCCGCCTGGACTACCCCCTCGTGCTCTTGGAGTTCTCCCTGGCAGGTTGGCTTGGCTGACTTGCTTCAGAGCTTTACAGATATTAGCTTCTATGCCTGCTCCTTGAGGTTAAAAAGTGTTCAGATGAAAGCACAACAGGAAAAGATAAGAAGCCCATGCCATGTCTCTCTCCTTTCTGTTCTTAATGGAGTTAAGAGGCAGTTTTTTTTTTTTTTTTATTTGGATGTAGAAACTTAAAAAGACGTCCCCTTTCCTCTTTGGAGATTCTTTCCCCACTATGTTTGGCAGAGACTAAATACGATGGTTTGGAACACAAACACAGACACACACTCACATGTAAGCAGGCACCCCCCCGCCCCCCGCCAGCATGCTGGCAGTCTCTGCTCTAGTACTCACATTCCATCTCCAGTGCTGAGCGGGCCTCCAGGACAAGAACTCCACGGGAACCAGGCAGTAGAGTTTGGTGAGCAGCCAGGAGGCTGGTGGGCCCTGTCTGCTTTTGCCACGAGTGGGTCTCTGCCTCGATTAGCAGGAATCAAAGTCTGCATGACTTCTGCCTCAGTATCCTGGGGTCCAGCTGCCCCATCTCCAAGTGCAGCCTTCTACAGGCAACAAGGGAATTGGGGCTTCTGTGAAACAGGCTTCTTAGAGCGGGAGCATATAGGGAGCCAAGCGTGAAGGGTGTCAGCAGCTGAGACACGCCGTGGGGGAATATGTGGAACCAGCTGGGCTCAGAGCCAACTGCTGCGAGACTGAGGAGTTCTTCCAGGATCCGGCTTGCTCCTGGACCATCTTTTGTCACTTTAAAGTGGTGCCAACACCACCGGTCTTGCCCTGACCCCAGGACATGCACTAAATTTCATTCATTAATGTATTCCTTCACAATCAAGTTATTCTGATACAAATGGTATTGGTTGGTCCTCATAACCCATGAAATAAGTAGCATTGTTCCCATTTTATTGACGAAGAAGCCAAGGCTTCAGAGTGGTTTATGTAAGGTGTTTCCCAAGGTAAGGCTATTAGTACTAGCAATGAGAAGTCAGGCCTCCTGACTTTACGTTCTTTCCTTTGCACACCTTAGTCAATGGACAAGCGTGTACTGTATTCCTAGCATGGAATTAGCATCGATTGGGTTCTGTTGACAATTCAGACACTGTGACTTGGTCCCTACCATCCTGGCACTTGTAAGCTGGTTAGCCAGAATTAAGAGATAAGGAAGGACTGGATGGTATGTATTTAATGACATTAGTTCGTGTATGCACTCAGCAAATAGGTTTTGAGCACTATGTGCCAGACACTGGGATAGGAGTAGAGGGACACAGAGAGCAAAAGGACACCGTCCCTATTCTCAAGAAGTTCAATCTAGACAAGAGACCCTCAAAACCATTCAGTGGCTTCCTACTGCTTCTGGGGTACAACCCCAAGTCCTTGATGTGGCTCATAGGGCTATAGGTGATGTGACCTTTGCGCCTCTCTCTAGCCCCACACTGGGCTTCAAAGAGTTCCTTCATCAGGTTACGTCCCCTTCCTTCCTTGGGGTCTTTATGTCCTGGAATGGCTTCACAGAAGTGTCATTTGAGTAGGGTCCTGAAGAATGCCTAGTAGATTTCCAGGCAGAAAGTGATGAGGACTGGTGGAATTTCAGGTAGAGGAATTTGAGTGAGGAGGGAACTTAGTGAAGAAGAGTGGCTGGGAGAAGTTTCATAGAAAATGCAAGGTGTTCTTTGGATGTAACTGATACTCAATAACTATCTGTTGAATGGAGCTTGGCTGGGAAGGCTGGGGATGGGCAGAGTGTGGTAGGATGGAGAGGAGGACAGTGAGAGCAGGAACACATAGGCAAAGCCTCAGGACCTGCGGTTGCCTGAGTTTGAGGAAGGGCAGAGAAGCTGTCTCAGAGGTAGGTTGGTGGGGGGTGGGGCCATGATGTGTGGGAGGATGGGTGTTTTGTGGGATGGGATCTGAGGCGATGGGATGGGATAAGAGATCTGAACTCCAGTTGCAGCTCAGCTCTATGTTTTGTGAGCTTGGACAAGTCACTTCTCTGGGCCTCAGAACTTGTGAGGAAGATGGAGGAAGCAATCTCGAAACCTCTGCTTTCTAGGTGAAATGTGCTCTTTAATTGTCTGGTGATGACAGAGAACTGCAAAAGCCAGGATGGATGCAGATGCTGGAAGAGAGGAGGAAATCCCAGGAGGATAGAGAGAACCCAGGCAGAGGGCTGGCAGAGGGCTGGCAAAGGGCCTCCGGGCCTCCGAAGCACGCAGGGTTGTGGAGAAAGAGGAAAGGCTGAGCGCCCTGCCAGGGGAGGGACGCAGGGGGTGGCTGCAGCCTGGGACTCCTCACTGTCCCACTAGGACCAGATCAAACCTCAATGGGATTTCCCAAGACAACCTGACTTTTCCTCACTGCTACCCTGATCTCAAGTCTAATGGGGCAGGGGTACTAGGCCCACCCTCAAGGCAGAAGGCTGCTGTGGCCAATAAAATTGAGCACCAGGTTTAGAGAAGTAAGGAAGGAGGGGGAAAGAACTGGAGAGGCTTTTTGGACAGTCCAAATGACAGGACAAGCGCCTCACAATTTTGTTTTCTCTAGTGACCCCATTCTGCCCCATGGATGTCACTTTTTCTCTTTCTCTCTCTCTCCCTCTCTCTCTCTCCCTCCTTCTTTCGGAGGTTTTGGGGAGGAGAAGCAAGCTGAGGGAGGTGGGAAGAGACTTTTTTTCACATGAGTCCTCAGAATTACAGTTCACAAACTATTCAGTAAACTGACCGGCCTCAACCTCCCCTTCAACGGCCTAATCTAAGGGGTGGATCGATGTGTTTTGTTGCTTGTCAGAAACAATCGCTGAGCGGCCCATTACATTTACAGCACGTCGCCCTTTAATTGGTGTAACACGCTGAGGCCTGAAAGGAGGAGAGGCCCACAAAAGCGCCCGTGAATGAGCCTTGACTCACACAAAAACACTCTGCAGAAGTTCAGAGCTGGCCACTAACAAGGAGGTAGGGAGTTAGTTTGAAAAGGGGGTGAAGTTCAGAAATGTGTCACCTTGAGGAGCCTCCCATCAAAGCAATGGTCGCATTGACAAGCTGCAAAGAAAAAAAGTTAAACCTTCAGGGCTGTGGAGTTGCCTGCTGGATTTATTCTTTTTAAACTTGAGGAGGGGGGTAGGAGAGGGGAAAGTCTTTCTTTTTCTTCTTCTCCTCCCCACCCTTGTCTCTCTGCTCCCTTATTTACTTCAGAGAGCCTTAAAGAAGTCGGTTTGAAAAAACATACCTCCCACCCCCCTGCTAAGATACACTATTAAAAAAAATAAATGTATAAAAAGTCAGGCTGAATGCGCCTGCCTTAGGCCGCTGCAGCTGATTTCAACCTCTATGATAATAGCGTTTTGTCTCTGCGCTCTCGTTCCCTCCTCCCGTTTCACAAGGCGACTCCCCGAGTCCTGGGGCTAGGAGGCTGCGGCCTAGGCAGGGGCGCAGGGCGGGCCTGGAGGCTGTGCCCGCCGACTCTGGGAGAGCGAGGGCGTCCGCCGGGTTCCACGGGGGCGAAGGGGACTGGTGCGGGTCACACCAAAGCGTGTGGGCGTCAGGCTGCGCGCCGGCGCGCCTCCGGCTCTGCGGGGTTCCGCTCGCGGCCGTCCTGCCCCCGCCCCGGGGAGGAGACCCAACTTTCCCTCCTGCCCGGGAACACCTGGGGAAGATCCTACCCGGACCTGGTGGGTCCCCACGCTTCGGTTCCTGTTTGCAAAGTCGGGCGTCCCTAAAAGAAGAAACTAGTGTGCTCAGTTCTGGAGGTGGAGGAGCCAGCTCTCACCCTCGGCTCCTCCGCCCCACCGTCACCTGCTCGGTCCTTCTCACGCACCTTCCTCGCTCCTGATGCCCGGATCTACCCAGTGGGCGCGATGGGGTCGACCTCTCTAGACACCTTGCCCAGGACCCTGCTCCTCGCGGTACTCGGTGTGTGTATGTGGGGGGGGGGGGCTCTCTCTGCCACACCTGCGCCCGGGTTGACGACTGGTTCCCGGGTGCGCGCCGGAGCGCCCGAAGGCACCGTACTCAGCTCGTCCCCTCCAGCCTTTGTCTGGTGACGGGGACCCCCGCCCCTCACGCTGCTCCTGTGAACCGGCTGCCCCGTGCGAAGGCGGGGGCGCTTTTCAATGCAGCGCCGCAGCTCCCTCCAGATTTGTAATCCGCCAAAAAGCCGCTGATTGCTGCAATCGTTACTTTTCATTAAAAAAACTTAGAAGCAATTTGGGAGAACCCTTCTCAATGAATACATTTACCCCCGAACGGTCTTTATTCTCCGCCTCCACTTGATGAGTTTCTCTGGCACGAATCCGTTCTTACAGGCACAGAATGGGCAATCCCTTGATCCCCGTCAATTGTCATCCCGAGTCGGGGCCACTTTGACCGCCAATAGTGGGGAAGTCAGAGCTAATCCTCAGAAGGAATCACGGGAAAAGAAAAGCAACAATAACCAAGTCAAGCGTAAAAAATGAAAGAGAAATCTCTATTATCACTCACTACATTTCCCAGCTATGTACTGAAAAAATCAGCTCGCTTGTCATTCGAGTCAGACACTCGCACAAGAATATGGGGTCGTGGTGGGTTGGTAGACTCACACGACGTAAGGAGCGATATTTGAGAGCGAAAGGCCTCTCTTCTGCCTCTGCCAAATCCCCCTCACATCCGCCATAACCATTAAATACAGACTGACTTTATTCTGTATGGGGAGGCCCAGGGGTGGGTGGTGAGGGAGCCCCCAGCTGTGCTCAGATACAAAAAAAAAAAAAAAATCCCTGGAGAGAGAGATGGGGGGCGGGGTGCCGATGCTAAAGAAACGCGCCCTTCACGGGCACCTCCCGCTCTGGGCCCTGGAGGGCGCGCGGCCTGGACGACTCCGCGCTCGCCCCGGCGCAGGTGCTCGGCGCACGCGCGCACGGGGTCCGTGGGCTGCCTGATCGGGAAGCCATGGCCTCAGCGCCGTGGGCGGGGGTGGGGCGTGAGAGACCCGCCGAGCCTCGGGAGCGGACACAGCGAGACCTGTGAGAGTGTGCAAACACTGCCACTTTCCACGCTGACACCTACAATTATCTGACATAGGCCTTGATTCTTTTATGCCGCAGCCAAGTGAGGGGCAAGTTAGTTCTAAAGAGGCCGATGTAAAAAGCGGGATGCCGGGCCGGATTCCAGGCGTGGCCGCGGCATCTCCGGGAGGGGTTGCCCCAGCAGCCGCGCGCCTTTCTTTCCCTCCCTCCCGGGAAGGAACTTTTGAGAGGTCCCAGCGCCCCAGCGCCGGTGAATGTGGGATCTCCCCCAGCAGAGGACTGGGAGGGCCGCAGAGGACATGAATCCCAAACCACTTTGGACAGAGAAAGGGCTGGGGCCTGGGTATGAACGCGCAGTCGTTGCTCGTCCAGCGGCTTCTCTGCGTCCACTTCTCTCATTATGTTAACAAAACCTATCTTGGGGTGCCCTTTTGTCTACTTTCGTTTCCCCGGGATGGGTTGAAGCAACCTCCGGCGGCCGAGAGATGAAGCCGCTTTTCTGGTCGCTCGCCTGGCGGTGTGGGAGGGCCAAGTGCTGCAAGAAGGGTTTTCTCCCTTTGCCTCCTACGGGCCTCCAAGGAGGCGCCCCTGCCGGGGGCGATTCCTGCTCCCGCCCCCGCCTCGCGCCCATTTCCCCCGCAGCACCCAATTCCCACCTCATCCCTGGGCGCCCAAACCCCTGACGCCTGTAGCGCTTTTCCTTCTGGGGAACCTCTCCAGGCTGTCACTCCCCCTTTCGCGCCACACACACACACACACACACACACACACACACCACAGTACATATACAATATCACATGTGTACCCATGAACATACACTGCAAACCATTTATACGAACGTTCTCATTTGTGTACGCACATGCAGTTAAAACGTTCACGCGACAAGCTTCTGAAACATTCACATTTACACAAGACCTGGATTCACATGCATACACATACAGTAACACACACATGCAGGCATTCCTGTACATTGAGGCACACAGGATACATGAACGCACTCCCAATTGCTCTCGCAGTGCGCAAGCACGAGCTCTTGGGCGCCCATGGGCTGGTTCGGTCCAGTGTGGTAGGTCAAGCAGGGGAGCCTAGAGGAAGTGGGGGGTTACCGACTTTGGCCCTGAGACCTGGCCTCCTTTGGAGATTCTTGCCCGGGGAAATCCCCCGAGCTTCCCACGGGGCCGCTGCTCTGGGCCCGTGCAACGCTCCACCTCTCACCCTACGGGCGCTGCACCAGAGCTGGGGCTTCCTCAGGCCGCCACACGCACCAGATCAGAGCCCGTGGCGAAGATTGGACAGCGGGACTAGTTCACTGGGGCACCAGACATACGCTCCTGAACCTCCTTAAAGGAGTGGGCGAGCTGCACTCTGGCGGCCGTGGGGTTGGGGAGTGGGATGCGCAGGGAAGGAGAGGATCTGTCCGGACCGACCCTCATCCCCACCCTGGTCCTGCCGCAGGCGGCGCCGGGAGGATGGTGTAGGGAGCAGGGATGATAATCACCATCTATAAGGAGAGAGCGCGGTCTGCCCTGCCCCAGATTTACATAAACGTGGATCTCCGCTTCATCCGCGATCTGGAAAGGGTGCTTGCAGGGAGGGCGACATTCTGCAATCCTAATTAGTGATTTTTGTCCCCTTGTTACTGGGCTCAGCATCTCATGCAAATGAACTCTTCATTTCAGCCACATTACCCCAGCTCCAGAATTAACTGACTCTTATCTTTAATGATATGCTGCTGAAGTTCTCCGAGCCCGGCTAGCTTTTTATCTTGATTACGCTAATCAATAAGAAATGATAGAGTAGAATTATAAACTCTATTGGCTTTTAAATGTTGCCGACAAGCCCTCTAGATGCCATTCCAGTTCATTGTTATTTATTAAAATGATCCTCAGCCTAACAGCGATTGCAAATAGAGAGGCAAGCAAGAATTAGCCTTGGGACTTGTCCCAGTCCTTGGCGTACACCTTCACCCTCCATTCCCCAGGGAAGATTCATCAATTTTTGGGCTTCAGACGGTGGAAACATTTTTTTTAAAAGGCGCTAAAATAAAATTGCTCTTTCGGAGCAAAAGAACCAAAACGAACACCCCCAAACAAAACAACACCCCCCCCCAGATTGTGAAACACCAGATTCCCCATCCCAACCAGATAGTGTTAAAGGTAGAAACTTTGAAAAAGGCACCTTGAGCCACAGAGCTTCTTGCTCTAGAAATGAATCAGTTCTGTGTAACACACGCACTCACCCTTCACCTCACTGACCCCCACGCCCAGCTCACATACTTTTGTATAGCAATCTCTATACACTTCTATATGTATGTATGTATAATTCCAGACCACCAGAACTCAGGAAATGCATTTTCCCTTACTTAGTTCTCTTGGGGAGGAAAATGGAGCTTGAATCCCTTCCTGTCTCTCCCTGGCTGGATGGCAGATGGTTGTTGGCCCAGGTGTCAAAGCACCAGGAATGGTTAGTTTTGGGTTTCCTAGATGTCCAGCACCAGGTGGGCTGAGACCACCGGGAGCCCACCCCTTCCACCTCCGGCAGCGCATCGCCCACACCTATTCAAAGTCCAGGACCCCAAGACTCTCCCGCTGGAACCTCCCTCACAGGCCCAATTTGCACAGCACTGTTTCCCAAGAAGCCTACAGCAACAACAACAACAACAACAACAACAACAACAACAAACGGCATAGGGCCCGTTTGGGACATTTCTTCTCTCCCTAGGCTCACTGAGAATGTAGTCTTATTGTTGATACGTGAAAAGCATCCCTCCTCGTCCTCGATCCACATATAACCCTCCTCTCACTCCCATCCTCTGCTGTAAGTTTGGTCTTGGGTGGGGTGGGAGCCTTCTGGGAGCCCCAAAAGGGCCAGGGGCTGCTGAGAACACGGGCGTCGTCACTCATCAGAATCATGCACAGATTTACTAGCTTTCATTTAGATCCAATAAAAACCTATTAGGCACTTTGTCAGGAGCCCAACCCTGGCTCTGAGGCGTGGGCAACTTTTCCCTAGCTCGCTTGACCCTCGGCCCCCTCAGAGCTTTGGGTGGGTTCTCGAGATTCGTGGCATTCAAAGCTCCGAAAGCGCACAAGAGGAAGGACACACACAAACACTCACGCGCCACAACTCGGCTTGCCCAGCCAGCAACCCTGCGAGGTGCACCACGACTATCTGGGCGTGTTTACGCACAGTCTTACTCTCCCGCCTCTTGGAGACAGTTCCCCAAACAGCCTGGAGGCCCCTCCAGCCCGCCCATTAGCTGAGAATTCGGTCCTTCCCCACGCCCCCCGCCCCAGGACAGTCCCTGGCGCAGCGGGGCGCTCTGACCCCTCCAGGAGGGGAAGCTGCGCAGACCGTCTGGAAAAGTCTGAGGCGGGAACCAGCGACCCGCAACCGGCAGACGCACCGGCGTAGAGCTGCGCGCGGGGAGCGAAAGGGGCCGGAACACAAACTCGAGTTCGCTAAGGCCGCAGTGTAAGAAGTTGGAAATCGCAGGCAGGCTAAGCTTTTTTTTTTTTTTTTTTTTTTTTTTTTAATTTAATGACACATGGGGGGAAGGGCTGCATGTATCAAAATCATGTAAAATTTCTGTTCTTAGCAACATCCTTGTTATTAGGAATGATGACTAAACCGCCAGGATTATTCTGGACTGTAAGTTATCAAGAGCCCACTAATTTCACATTAAAGCCCATTGACTGCAACGTCGTGATTGAAGGGTTTTTAACAATTAACATAATCAGAAAATGAGCTGAGATAATTTTTATTCAACTCATTACTTTTTAATCATGTATTTCTTTTAATTAATATCTTCTCCGTGAACATAACACAAAGCGGAGCCCCAATGCTGGCCCAAGCCAGCCTTCGGGACTGAATATGACACAGCCAAACATTTCACCAGCCGCCTTCATTGCATCTCTATTGTGGTGTGGGTGAAACAGAAAAATTTTGTCCAAAAGTCACTATGTTGTTTTGAAACACCATTTAAGGGATGTTGTGTGTGTGTGTGGTGGGGTGGGGGGGGGAAGCTGGAGCAAACAGCCATTTGCTTTTAATTCTACTTGACTTTTATTTGGGCGCCTCTCTTGGTTTGCAGCCAGAGGGATACAAATGGGAAGGAAGAAACAGGAGGAAGAGCAAGAAGAAAAGGCTTTTGGAGATGAATGTCCCATCCTGGTTCGAAGAGAGATGGGCTTTGGCGGCTTGTGCCTACCGCCCAGGCCAGCTGGGGAGACTTTCGAAGGCACAGAGCTTGCCTGCAGCATAATATGCCTGCCCTGGGCCTCCAAGTCTCAGTGCCTGCGCAGGGGCGTTCAGCTCCCACTCCCCACGTCCCCGCCCCCCACCGTGTCCTCCCTCTCCCCACGCTGGGCTCAGACCCACGCTGGACTGACTCCTGTTCCCTTGGCCCAACGGGAAGTGGGCGGACACCTGCCGGCCCTTATCTGGACAGGATCCCACCGCAGCCTTAGTGCGCACTGGTCCAAGGCATTAACACGGAGGACTTGGTGTCCGACACCACCTGTCCCCCAACACTTCCTGGTCCTCCCAGCCCTAGAGATTTGATCCAACTCAAATGCCTCAAATGGGGAGGAGAAAGGGCATTTTTGGTGGTAGAGAGAACCACGGCCTCCCCCTTGGCGAGCTCACTCCCCACTAGAGTAACGGCGACGCAGGGGTCACATCTTGTAGCCCGACCATGACACCTCCGACATCTTAAAAAAAAAGGGGGGGGGAGGCTGTTTTTGGATTAAGATATCTCGGGCAGTGGGAGCCGCATCAGCCTACGAAAAAAAGAAACAAAGCCGACCCCTGGTGGAAGAAAATGAAAATATAAGAATAAATATAAGTAAGGTTTGGGAGAGCCTGACCGTCAGTCGGTAACACCGGAGAGGGAGAGAACTGGAAGAGGCAGGAAACAGAAGAGCTCACATAGCAGCAGGTAGAATTTAGGTGGAGAGAGGGGGGAAGAATGAGACTCAAGACAGATTCTTTTGGGTCCTTGGGTCAAGTGTGAATCCTCAGTGCTTGTGACTTGGGCAGTGTCACAGGTCATGTAGGGGAGAGGAGGTCTGACTTCTCTCTTTTAAAAATGTTTATTTTTGAGAGAGCACAAGCGGGGGAGGGGCAGAGAGAGGGGGACGGAGGATCCAAAGCGGCTGTGCGCTGACAGCAGCCAGCCCCATGTGGGGCTTAAACTCAGGAACCTCAAAATCTTGACCTGAGCTGAAGTTGGGCTCAACCGACTGAGCCACCCGGGTGCCGCCTCCCTCTTTTTTAAGTTAGCTCTAGGTCTAAGGTGGGGCTTGAACTTATGACTTCAGGATCAAGAGTCCCATGCGCTATCAACTGAGCCAGCCAGGTGCCCCACTTCTCTTTCTCTTTAGTGGAAGTTTGGATGTTCTGTGGCTACAGAGGGCAGATGGAGGTTTCTGCTGGACACTTAGAAGCCACTGCCTACCTGCCCCAGAAAGCATTCAGGTTCTAGAATCTTCCTTCTCTTTCCTCTAAACAAACCTCTGCCTCCCACCTACAGACTTCTTGGTCCTAGCAAGGTGAAAGTAACTAAGGCAAAAATCCAACTTACCAAAGGGGAAAGCAGTTTAGAATGAAAGCGCCATTCCTCTCTGGTATTTATTTGTTCCTGAATTTTAATGGGGAACATCTGGGGCACAAGGTTTGTGCCCAAGGAATAGTGGTATTTCAGGCACTACACCAAAAGTGAAGGGAGAACCACTGCACTGAAGCCTCTGCTAATGTCCAGAGACAAACAGTTAAAAATAAAGAAAGAAAATGTGACATCAAAGGTAAAGATCTCCCTGATGAACAAGTCACTGTTTACTTGGAGTGAGCACTTTAGGTTAATCAAGGAAGTGCAAAGCATGGCATTTGTGTCTTTGAGCTCTTTTTAAATGCTTTTCTTGAATCCACTAGCAAGATGTGCCTCCATGTTGCTTCTCCTCATCTTTCTACCTTATCCTCCATACTCTTCTAAATGTCCTGATATTATACAGGGATTTCTTCCACACATGCTCTCTCCTACACCTAGGGCATGCCAGAAGCATTTTCTTTTCCCTCAACCCCCACAACCATTTATTTATCCAGAACTTTGCCCTAGGTGAGTTCTCAATAAATTTGTTGAGCTGTTGACTATCCTCTGAGATTCAAAGTTTGGGCTTATAAACCACACCTAGAAGGAGGGTAGTTCTGGGTTAGTCTTTCTGGAATCTAGTGTGAACCACAGCCACTCCTTGGCAGCTGAGAACAGCCCTTGCTGAGGAGTGTGATGAGGATATTGTTGGAGGCTGAGTTTGATTATATAGTAGGAAGGAAAACCCATAGGCTGTGTTTGTGACTCTCCAATTCAAGTGCCAAACACTGGGGAGAGGGAGATGGGGGAGGGCAGACACAAAGAGAACACAGTTGTTCTGAAATCTGCTTTGAGAGAAGCAGGTTAGGAGGATCAGTTTGGTGTCCTGGATAGAGGGTAAGTAGTTTCTTTTGACAGCAATTAATGAAATAATTGTATCACACCTGCAGGAAATCTTAATAAGAGGTGGGTGTGTGTTCCAGTGAGAGTAGGCAGCATTATGTCCCACAACTTTGCCAGTGACTGTATATGCTTCTTTCGGAGCTTTTCTACTTTGTTCCCCTGGTAGAGCCATTATTGGCTCCAGTACAGCCTTGACCCCAATCTGATCCAAATGATGATTTAGGCTTGAAATGAGGGACGCCAAGTCAAC
This sequence comes from Cryptoprocta ferox, assembly GCA_028646485.1. Classification (NCBI taxonomy): domain Eukaryota; kingdom Metazoa; phylum Chordata; class Mammalia; order Carnivora; family Eupleridae; genus Cryptoprocta; species Cryptoprocta ferox. The sequence goes on from CM053577.1 coordinate 51,988,340, forward strand.
AAAGGAAGACTTGGCAAATGAATCATAATTCCTGTAGCCACTGTCAGAGCCAGAGGCAGAGCTGTGGTGACCCCACTTTGGTGCAGGGCACTCTCCTCAGACCACCCCATCTCATCTTTAAAGTTTTCATGAACTCTCAGCTGCGTCCGCTTCAGTCTTTCCTGTTTATCAGAGTATCATGACCCACACAATTCATCTTAGTATGGTAACCAGTATCTCGAAAACAGCTGGAATGTCTCATGGCTGCTCTGGCTAATTTCAATTTGGACTGAGTCAAAATGGTATAAAGCAAAGAGAAGAATGTGCAATTATTATTTTTTTTAAATTTTAAGTTATTTATTTTGAGAGAGAGAGCAAGCGGGGTAGGGGCAGAGAGATAGGGGAGAGGGACAATCCCAAGCAGGCTCCACACTATCAGCACAGAGCCTGATGCACTCAAACTCACAAACCGTGAGATCATGACCTGAACTGAAAATCAAGAGTCTGACAACTAACTGAGCCACTCACGCACCCCAAGAATGTACAATTATTAAAGCGCTGTAAGTTTTGAAAGAGCCAAACTGAACAATTCAGGTCACGTAAAGACTGAATTATCTGAATTGTGCACCCTACTCTCTGTCATCAGATGATTATATGATTTTGCCTTACTTTGTGCTATGTAGACACAGCTTGCTCTTTAGAAGCAGTTTATTGGGCACTTTGTGAAGAAAGAGGTTAGTGCTTTGAATGGTTTGTTGGGACTCCATCATCCCTTTGGTGCAAATCTGAAAAATTTACTTACATTATATCTACATAAAAAGAAAAATGAATACAGATTAGCATTTAGTGGAAAACACCAAACCTGAATAATAAGTCACAATCTACATCATGTCATACTTTTCTTTTTTTATAGCTTTTATTATGAAAATTTCCCACCATACACAAAAGTCAAGTATAATAATCCTCCATGGGGTGTCTGGTGGCTCAGTTAAGTGTCTGATTCTTTATTTCTGCTCAGGTCATGATCTCACATTTTCGTGACTTTGAGCCCCCACTGTGCTGACAGCACGGAGCCTGCTTGAGATTCTCTTTCTCTCTCTGTCTCTCTCTCTTTCTCCCCTTCTGCTGCTCAAACTCTCTCTCTCTCAAAATAGATAAATAAACTTACAAATAATCCCCCATGAATCTATCACCTAACTCCAATAAGCATCATATTTTGTCATCTTGTTTCCTATCTTCCTCTTGGTTTGGCTAGGATATCTTAAAGTGAATCCTAAACATTAAATGTCATTTCATTATACATCTCAAAATATGACATTTTATAGTCACAGTGGCAATATCACACCTAATGATAAACATTTCTCTAATAACATATCCAGACCATATTAAAATTTATCTAATTGTCTGTTTTTTTAAACAGTTAATATGTTTAAATCAGGATCCAAATAAGATACACTTTTATTTGGTTGTATAGCTCTTAAATCTTAAAAAAAATGTTTTTGTGATGGCTTTTAAGTCTTTTAAAATCTTTTACTATGGTTTCTCCTTTCTCTCTCCCATTCTTTTTACATGACATTGACTTTTTCAAAAAATCAAGTTAGTTGTCCTGAGGAATGTTCCATATTCTGGATTTGCTTGCTTGCTTCCTCATGGTATCATTTAGCAGAGATTTCATGTGTCAGCAAAGCAGAGATTTGACTTGTTTTTCTTTCTCCTGCATTTCCTGAAGACTAGTAAGGTGTGAAGATCTGAATAAATTCAGATTTTTCTGTGGCTTTTTATTTGTCATTTTTTGAGTGAGAATACATGAAAGGTAATTTTCATATTGCACCAAATCAGGAGGTCCACAATGTCTTGTTCTGTTTTGGGTGAAGCTCAAATTGATTAATCAGTGGGTTCAGGTGATGTCAGCCCAGTCCTTCAATGTAAAGTTCCCATCTCCCTCTGACCATTTCATTAGGCGATAGGCTATCATCCATTTCAAGGCAGATCTTCATGTAAATAATTTCTTTTTACCAGTGATACTTATGATTTCCCTTATAGTATAGAGTAGTAATAGAGAAGTCATGTTAGGGATCACACAGTGACTTGGGGTCCATGCATACCCAAAATCCAAGTCTGCTGAATCCTGACTCCAAATTCTTTTCTATGGTAGGAAACACAATAGGTAACAATGCTTCCTTATATCTTGCCATTTGGAATCCAAAGGAATATTTTAAAACTGGGCTCAAAGGGTTCAAAGTCTTTTGACTTAAAAAATTTTTTTTTAATGTTTATTTTTGAGAGAGAGCACACAAGCAGGTGAGGGGAAGAAAGAGAGGGGGACAAAGGATCTGAAGTGGACTCTGCACTGATAGCAAGTCCAATGTGGAACTTGAACTCATGAACCATGAGATCATGACCTGAGCCGAAGTTGGACACTCAACAGAGCCACCCAGGCACCCCTTGACTTAAAAGTCTTAACTGAGATCAGTTTGGGTCACTCCGGTCTGGATACCAGATATAAGAAATTTTATTTGCTTGGTTATGAATATCTAAGATCCCAAACCATCTTTTTGTTGTTTTTACAATTTTTTACAATTTTTTAAAAAGTAGGCTCCACGCCCAACGTGGGGCTTGAACTCACAGCCTTCAGATCAAGAGTTGCATGCTCCACCAACTGAGCCAGCCAGGCGCCCTCCATCTTCGTTGTTTGAGTCAATTTTTCATTTGCATGATTTTGGCCAGATAAACCAAAGAGGACACTTCTCTCACTCAGGAATATTCTAATCCAGCACTGGGATGTTTACTGTAAAGATTTTTTCAGATAAGTATCAGAAGTCCCAATTTATGGGCCTTAAACAATTATGGGTTTTTTGTTTGTTTGTTTGTTTTTGTTTTTCCACATAATAAGAAGGCCTGAAGTTAGCAGTTGCTGGCTTTGCTTGAGTGGTTTGATGATGACATGGCAGATGTTATCTCTTAGCCTTTTCCCTTTTGTCTCAAGATGGCTCCTGCATCTCCAATCATCATGTCTGCATTTTAAGCAGAAGAAGGGGGCTAAAGAAAAGGCTTATGTCAGGGGTGCCTGGGTGGCTCAGTCCATTAACCAACTGACTCTTGATTTTGGCTCAGGTCATGATCTCACTGTTCCTGGGTTTGAGCCTTGCTTCAGGGCCTGTGCTGACAGTGCACAGCCTGCTTAGGATTCTCTCTCCCTCTCTCTCTCTGCCCCTCTTCCATGCTCTCTCTCTCTCAAAATAAAGAAACTTTAAAAAATCTTTAAAAAAAGAAAGGAAAAGGTTTATGCCAGCCACATCTGTCAATAAGGAAAACATATACTTTATCTGAAGCCCCCTAGCAGTATTCTCTTGGGCCAGAACTGGGCCATTACATGGCATCCTAAACTGCTGAAGAGCTGGGAAAGCAGTATTTGGCTTTCAAACCTCTATAGTAGAGGCAGCAGGGATGTGGGGGTTGGGCATAAGTGAAATGCTGATCCACCTACACCAATCCCATCCTTCTTTGCTGACACACACCATCTTTTATACTTTCATGAAACCAAGTTCCTCAGCCAATCATTCTGAGGGACAAATGGTAAGGAATAAGCATGTCCATAAACCCCTTGACCACAAGAGATGGTAATCAGACAAAGACTGGCTCCAACCTCCAGGAGGGAATGAGTACCTTGGATGGTTACTAAGGTAAATGAAGTTGAATTTTACTGATCTGTGGGTTTCATGGTTGGTGTAAGGGTATTAGAGGATACAAGGCTATTAAACTGTGTTTGGAGTGAGAGTGAGAAGTAGGAAGATCTGCAGAATATAAAATATGAATTAGGGTATGATGAGTCAGAAAGCAGGCCTGACATCAGGAGATTTCCACCATAGACGGATTTCTAGTGACCTCTCTCCAAAAATGTCTGCTGCATATGATTTGTGAATGCTTGAAAATTCCTTTAACAGTGGATAAAATATGTATCACAATTAGTGATAATGTTAAAATTCAAAAAGTTCTGGAAGGGTAACATTAACTTACATTTTTCCCCCCAATATATTAAGGGTCTTAAGGAAAAATGTCATTCTTATTTAATTTAAAGTTCAGATTCTTCACCTCCAGGGGCCAAGAGTGAAAAATCAGTCCTCTCGTTTCCCCGTAGCACAGCAGAGATCTGGTTAGAACATTAAAAAAAGACTATTCAAGGCTAAATAGCAAAAGGGATGGTAAAAAAGAAATAAGCACAGTGAGACACAGCTTGCACACATGATAAAGACTCATGTCATTGTTTCGAGAATGAGGAAAAGAAATTTTTTGAAGGTTATCCTCCTCCCACATGGTGGATGCCATTTTGACCCACATGAGCCAAGAATGCACTTAGTGCTATTTAAAGCCCCAGAAATCTAAACTGAGAGAGAGGGGCGGGTCTCCCTCCTTAGATTCTGACCAGAATTCTAGTTTTCTCTCATACTCTCATACTCACTCAAATGACTGACACCCAAAATGATTTCCCTCTTCAACGTGAGAAGTATATTCATAAGATTGGGGTCTGACCCTTGCAGGCCCCAGCAGGATATTCACATTAGAATAGAAAATATCAGCCCCCCAGCCCCAGCCCTCATACACAACTGGGAAACAGAGAATCATGGCTGGTGGGGGGGTGGGGTACAGTAGAAATGTAATGCCCATACATGGGCCAATATCAGCTCCTCTGAATGGAGAAGGATTGTCTAAAGAAGAAAGGGAGAACTCTAAATTGTGGAAATGATCAGCAGGGTAAGTCTAGGGTCAGAAAAATATAACTCATGTTTTCCAAACAGGTAATAAGAAGTGTATCACAATAATGGTCACTGTCAGCATTTCTTTGTGGGAACTCTAGGCCCTCCACTTCTGAAAGACCCCAGGGAATATTGCATGTTGCCCCTAGAACTGGTCCTGGGGCCATCCTGGGGCACTGATCCGTTCTGTCTGATGCACTCTGGCAATGTGTCCCATGGCTTCCTGCCAAAGTCCCCACTACTAGCCTCTGCACCAGCCTGGCTGTGCAAGTTCCCTGATGCCACCATTAGGGCATACTCCTGGTCCATCTGTCACTGGCAAATTCCTTGATGTGCCTGCAGAGTCACTGATATTTGTGCCTCAGCGGCCTCATGCTCTTAACTTCTCACAGACAGCATAACTTTAGAAACAAAATGACATCTTTTAGTTTTTGCTGGTTTAGTTCTTGAAGCCCTTTTGCTCAGAAGATGAGGAGTCTAAGGGGCTGGAATTAGCAAGTGAGTCCATGCCAGACTTCTTAGTATGCTCAAAATAATCTTTCTCCTGTGCCCATCCCTTTACCCTTGAGCCAAATGTCAAGTCCCCTAACTCTGGAAATCCGTTATTCCCCAGCAAGCCCCTGGGTTTCTCAAGCTCCAAACCTCCAGCAGGCTGACTCCCCTCCATTACCTCCAACATGCTGGGACCTTTGCTATGTTTACTTTGTCTATCTCACCACTTTTCCATTTTCCTGCTATCAGATAGGCCCATCAGAAAAAGTTAGTACTAAGCATGAAAAATATAGTACCATATAAATAAAAACATAAAAACAAGAAAAAAGTGAAATCATATGAAAATATTTATCAAAGCTGTAAATAACAGGATTCATTTACAATTTTTAAAGTTTATTTACTTATTTTTGGAAAAGAGAGAGAGAGAGAGAGAGAGAGAGAGAGAGAGAGGCAGAGAAAGAGGAAGAGAGAGAGAATCCCAAGCAGGTTGTGTGCTCTCAGCACAGAGCCTGATGCGGGGCTTGAACTCACAAATAGTGGGATCATGACTTGAGTCAATCCAGAATTGAACAATTTAACTGTCTGAGCCACCCAGGCACCCCTCATTTACAATTTTTAAAAAATATCACTGAATCACTGAAAAATTATAGAACCAATAGAACATTATATTTTGAAATTGCCATAAAATCATTTGACCCTCTTATTTGGATAACAGGATCAGAGAGATTAAGTAACTAGAGTCATACAATTGATGAAAGGGCTGGTTACAAAGTGTAATGTATGAATAGGAATTTGCATATCTATATTTATAGCATCAATTCACATGCTCTATTTTGAAGAACGTTTTATCGTTAGTCATCCTGGTTTTAGTTGCTAACTATCAATGAGAAACCATTGAATTTGAGTTTGAAAATTCCCCTCCTCACCCCAACCTTTAATACATCAGTACAATGTTCTCATCTTAGTCAAAAAAAAAAAAAGTACTTTAAAGGTCAAGCAAATGCTAATCAACAAAGAAATGGAATGTTTCCAATTTTACTCTAGCAGATAATGTAATTTCAATTCATTAGCTTATGTGGTTTATATAAAGTTTACTGTACCTTATCAGATGTCTCTGGAATGTGAGTGTTGGATTTGAGACTTGGGAACACACAGATGGATATAGCCAAAATAATAATCGATGAAGCAGAGATTTGCAATTATTTGGTTCATTTGAATTGTTACATAGCTTATCTGGATTAACTGAGAGCCCAGGCCCTGTATTTTCACACATTAATTTCTCTAGTGCCTAGCACAGGTACACAGTGGGTATTTAATGCTTAACAATGAGGGTGGCAATTAACACACAATGTACTGATAGCTATAAAAGCCTTACTATATGTTGTGTAATCCAGCCTGAATAAAAATACTGTGAGATCACTATGACCATTATATCTCTATCTCAATCATCAATTTATTTTAGTGTCTTTTTTGGTGAAAACTGACACATTAATTTATCTGGCCTATGAAGAGAAGAATAGGAATGTTCTCTCTTTTCAGGAGATCTGAACACGTGATAACTTTCCTTCTTGCAAATATTAGAACAAGTATCAAAAAGGAATGGACATATGCCCACATAGGGTCAATTTGGGATCTCCCATGATTAGACTTCTTAGTTTAGGCACTGAATGTGCACAGACCTGGTGATACATACAGGATGTATGTAGGTTTATTTATTCAATGACAATAAATGTAACATATGTTGGACATATGAAAAAATTAACAGGCTTGCTTACCTAGAAAAAAAGAAAGTGAACTTTTTTCTTTTTTTTTTTTACTTTTTATTATGAAAAAAATAAGGGGTTGGGAGAAAAATACAATGAACACCCACATATCCATCACATATGTAACAATTGTTAATATTTTCCCATATTTGCTTCATATTTTTTACTGAAGTATTTTGAAGGAAATACATGCAGTGTACATCCCTAGAAGTTAAGGATCATTTGTCTGTATAACCTCAATGCCTTTATCACATCTAACAAAATTAGCAGGTATTTCCTAATATCTACTTTATAAAATAAACTTCACAGTACCCTTTCATGGGCAAATGAAATTATGAACATTAAGTGGGAAAAACATTCTTTTGCTTTTGCTTTTCATCTTTATTGCTCACAAATGTGACTTGGTGTTCTGATTAGCACTCTTGGGCTCAGGATACCTGGGTTCTATTTTTGGGTCTGCTACTGATTTGTAGTGAGATCACAAACAAGTTGCTTAATTTCTCCTCATCTCAGGTTCCTTGCTTATAAACAAAGAAGACAGAATAGATTATTTCCACTTGGGTTTTATTTGAAGAACTGATAGCCTGTAGGCCTAAAGATTATGTGGCTATATTCCCACACACTGTTGAGATACTTTAGGAATAAGGCAGAAACAAGTTGTTTTACTATCTTAGTCCATTTAGGCTGCTATAACAAAATACCAAAGATTGGGTAGTTTATAATCAACAGAATTTATTTTTCATGTTCTAGAGGCTGGAAGTCCCAGGCAGGGTCCTGGTGTGGTTGAGTGAGAGCTCTTGTCTCCATTGCAGACTTCTTGTATCCTAACATGGTGAAAGAGGCATGGGAGCTCTTTGAGATCTTTGTTATAAGAGCGCTAATCCCATTCATGAAGGATCCATCCTCAAGACCTAATCACCTCCTAAACTACCCACCTTCTAACACCATCACCTTGGGTATTACAATTTCAACACATGAATTTGGAGGGACACAAGCATTCAGACCATAGCATCTACCATAGTCATAAACATTATTTCTGTCTAAAATAGCATTCTTTCTCTGCAAGAATATATTTGTATCACTAACTCCTTATTCTTCTTTCTGTGATGTTACCTGGGTGGGATAAAATGATGGTGTCACTGTGACTGTTCCCTAAATGAAGCTGAGCCAGAGGGTTTTCTGATTTTCCCAGGTTCGCACAGGGGAGGAAATGCATGTCCCTAGATTTTCATTTCTTGACCTGTGGTGATATTTAGTTTTATGTGTCAACTTGTCAACAATAGCTAGGCTATAGTACCTGGATATTCAAATACTAATCCAGGTGTTGCCAGTAAAGGTAAAGAAAAGTATTTTGTCCATGTAAGTTAACATCTCTAATGAGTTGACTTTAAGTAAATGAGATTACCCTCAATAATGTGGGTGGGTCTTACCCATCATTGAAAGCCTCAAAACCAAAAATAGGTCTCTCAAGAAGAAATTCTGCCCCAAGACTGCAATATCAACTTCTACTTTTTAAATTTATTTTTGAGAGACAGAGACAGAGCATGAACATGGGAGGGGCAGAAAGAGAAAGAGACACAGAATGTGAAGCAGGCTCCAGGCTCCAAGCTAGCAGTCAGCACAGAGCAGATCAACAGATCAAACCCATGAACGTGAGATCATGACCTGAGCCGAAGTTGGACGCTCAACGACTGAGCCACCCAGGCACCCCGCAATATCAACTTCTGCTTGAGTTTCCAGCCTGCCTACCTGCCCTGCAGATTTCACACTTGTCAGCCCCCACAACTGTGTGAGCCAAGTCCTTTATTTAGTCCATAACTAAATCTGTTCTTATATACAGCATATATCCTAATAGTTCTGTTGCTCTGGGGAATCATGACTGATATGATGTACTTTACAGATCAAAGTAGTTTTGAACATTATATATGGTATATGTGACAATTTCGTTTCCTCTAATTCAGAATTTTATTAGTGTAGAATTCAAATTACTTAGATGTTATCTTGAAGTATAACTTTTTAATATCTATGAAAAAAGCATTGAACAAAAAATGATAGATCACAGATGGTTTAACCAAAAGGAGAACAATGCATAGCATTAGAGAAGCATCTAATTCACCCTGAAATCACCTCCTATATAATCTACATGAGTACAAGTGTTTAGCTCTGATTTTTGGAGGCATCTAAACTAAGAAGTGATAGAAATTTACCATCAAAGAATGGCCTCAAGAAACAACTGAACCTATTGATTAGAATAAAGAGTTCAAAATCAGTTCTGTCAAAATCATTTTTGGAGAATGGTTTTCTTTTCTTTTCTTAAAGATGGGGCCAACATGGGACTTAAACTCATGACCCTGAGATCAAAAGTCATGTGCTCTACTGCCTGAGCCAACCAGGCACCCTGAGATTGCTTTTCGGACATTAGTTTGGAACTCTTCATTTAGAGAATTTTTGCTCAGAAATCTAATACATAAATAACCAAAACTGGGCCTCTACTTCTATCCTTCCTCCCAAAGTGCCTAAAACAGTATTTGTATGAGTTTGCTAGGCTGCCGTGAGAAAGTACCACAAAAGGCTAGGGGGGTGGGGGTGGGGGCTAAAAACAACAGAAATTTATTGTGTCACAGTTCTGGAGGCTAGAAGTTTCAGATCAAGCTGTTAGCAGTGTTGGTTACCTTTGAAGGCTGTGTGGGAAGGATCTTTTCCAGGTCTCTCTCATTGGTTTGTAGACGGCCACCTTCTCCCTATGTCTTTTTCACATTGTCTTCCCTCTATGCATGTCTGTGAGCCCAGATATCCCCTTTTTATAAAAACACCAGTCATATTGGATTATGGCCCAATCTAATCATTTCATTTTAAGTTGATTACCTCTGTAAAGATTCTATCTCCAAATAAGGTCACATTCTAAGGTACTGGTGATTCCAGTACATATGAATTCCAACATATGAATTTTGGAGGGACACATTTAAACCCGTAACAGTATTTAAAGACTCTTAGATCACTGTTTGAAAACTACTACTTTCAAGATTCAGTTGGATAATTCAAAACAATACTATCTTCATATTATATTCTTATTTAGAGAAGCACATTATGTAGACCCTTAGGGTAAAAGTCCTATTCAAAATTAAACATTCCACATGAACAATGTTAACTTTCTGTTATAGTAAAAGCAATTTGTATAGAAATTCTTGCCCTCAGAATTCAATGGTTGTCTCATGGCACAAATCTTTAAGCATTTCAGCAGATTTAAAACTGCTGCTTGGCGGGCATTCTCCTACACTGTTGGTGGGAATGTAAACTGATGCGGCCGCTCTGGAAAACAGTATGGAGGTCCCTCAAAAAATTTACAGTAGAACTCCCCTATGACCCAGCAATAGCACTGCTAGGGAGTTATCCAAGGCATACACAAGTGTTGATGCATAGGGGCACATGTACCCCAATGTTCATAGCAGCACTTTCAACAATAGCCAAATCATGGAAAGAGCCTAAATGTCCATCAACTGATGAATGGATCAAGAAGATGTGGTTTATATACACAATGGAATACTTCATGGCTATGAGAAAGTATGAAATCTGGCCATTCATAGCAATGTGGATGGAACTCGAGGGTGTCATGCTAAGTGAAATAAGTCAGGCAGAGAAGGACAGATATCATATGTTTTCACTCATAAGTGTAACAGGAGAAACTTAACAGAGGACCATGGGGGACGGGAAGGGGGAAAAATAGTTGGGGGGAGGGAGGGAGGCAAACCATGAGAGACTCTTGAATACTGAGAACAAACTGAGGGCTGATGGGGGAGGGGGAGAGGGGAAGGGGGGTGTTGGGCATGAAGGAGGGCACTTGTAGGGATGAGGACTGGGTGTTATATGGAAACCAACCTGACAATAAACTATAAAAGAAAAAAAAAAAACTCCTGCTTGGGAAAAGCTTTAGCCAAGACCATAAAGCCTTACATATTCATACAGTTTCTACTATGCCTGGTCACTAATGTAGTTGGGTCTCCTATGAATTAGTAGTAAAAATGACTGAATTCTTCCCACCCCAAAGTTACTGTATTGGTTTGTTACATGCCAAAATAAATGTCAACTTTATTAGCTGACAAATAAAATTTTATCAGGAAGAAAAATCCAATGGGAATATTAAAGGCTATTCTCAAATAAAAGAGAAAAAGAGGAAACTAGTTTGAGCAATATTTTTTTTAACAACAGACTTTATTTTTTAGGCCAGTTTTTAAAATTTTAATCTTTTTTTGCCAGCTTTCTTTTCTCTTTATTTATTTATTTAAAAAATATATTTCTTTAAATTCAAGTTAGTTAACATATAATGTAGTACTGGTTTCAGGAGTAGAACCCAGTGATTCATCACTCACATATAACATCCAGTGCTCATCCCACCAGGTGCCCTCCTTAATGCCCATCACCCATTTAGCCGATCCCCCTACCCACTTCCCCTCTCACAACCCTCAGTTCATTCTCTGTATTTAAGAGTCTCTTACGGTTTGCCTTCTTCACCATTTTTATCTTATTTTTCCTTCCTTTCTACTATGTTCATCTATTTTGTTTCTTAAATTCTGCATGTGAGTGAAATAATATTTGTCTTTCTCAGACTAATTTCACTTAGCATAACACTCCCTAGTTCCATCCACGTTGTTGTAAATGGTAAGACTTCATTCTTTTTGATCGCTGAGTAATATTCCATTCTCTCTCTCTCTCTCTATATATATATATACCATATCTTCTTTATCCATTCATCAGTCAATGGACATTGGGGTTCTTTCCATAATTTGGCTATTGTTGATAGTGCTGCTATAAACGTCGGTGTGCATGTGCCCTTTTGAATCAGCAGTTTTGTATCCTTTGAATAAATATCTAGTAGTGCAATTGCTGGGTCATAGGGTAGTTCTAGTTTTAATTTTTTGAGGAATCTCCATACTATTTTCCAGAGTGGGTGCACCAGTTTGCATTCCCACCAACAGTGCAAGAAGTATCCTCTTTCTCCACATCCTTGCCAATATGTTACTTCCTGAGTCACTAATTTTAGCCATTCTAACAGGTATGAGGTGGTATCTTATTGTGGTTTTCTTTTGTTAAGTTTATTTATTTACTTTGAAAGGGAGAGAGAGCGTGCGAGAGCGCAAAAGTCAGGGAGGGGCAGTGAGAAGGAGAGACAGAATCCCAAGCAGACTCTGAGCCATCAGCGCAGAGCCCAACATGGAGCTTGAACTCATGAACTGTGAGATCATGACCTGAGCCAAGATCAAGAGTCAGACACTTAACTGACTGTGCTACCCAGGTGCCCTTCATTGTGCTTTTGATTTGTATTTCTCTGATCATTAGTGATGTTGAGCATCTTTTTGTGTGTGATGTCTTCCTTGAAAAGTGTCTATTCTTGTCTTCTGCTCATTTCTTCACTGGATTATTTGTTTTTTGGGTGTTGAGTTTGTTAAGTTCTTTTTATAGATTTTGGATACTAACCCTTTATCTGATATGTCGTTTGCCAATATCTTCTCCCATTCCATTGGCTGGCTTTTAGTTTTGTTGATGGTTTCCTTTGTTGTGCAGAAGCTTTTTATCTTGATGAAGTCCCAATAGTTCATTTTTGCTTTTGTGTCCCTTGCCTCTGGGACACAACTTCTAGTAAGAAGTTGCTGTGATTGAGGTCAAAGAGGTTGCTGCCTATTTTCTCCTGGTTTCCTGTCTCACATTTAGGTCTTTCATTCATTTTGAATTTATTTTTGTGTATGGTGTAGGAAAGTTGTCCAGCTTCATTCTTTTCCATGTTGCTGTCCAGTTTTCCCAGCACCATTTGCTGAAGAGACTGTCTTTTTTCCATTGGATATTCTTTCCTGCTTTGTCAAAGATTAGTTGGCCAAATATTTGTGGTCCACTTCTGGGTTCTCTATTCTGTTCCATTGATATGTCTGTTTTTTGCCAGTACTGTAGTGTCTTGATGATTACAGCTTTGTAATACACCTTCAAGTCTGGAATTGTGATGCTTCCAGCTATGGTTTTCTTTTTCAAAATTACTTGGGCTATTTAGGGTCTTTTCTGGTTCTGTACAAATTTTAGAATTGTTCTATCTCTGTGAAGAATGCTGGTGTTATTTTGATAGGGATTGCATTGTCAGTTTGATAGTAGATTGCACCTACTGTGTAGGTGGCTTTGGGTAGTATAGACATTTTACCAATATTTGTTCTTCCTCCATGAGCATGGACTGTTTTTCCTGTTCCTTGAGTCTTCTTAAATTTCTTTCATAAGTTTTCTATAGTTTTCAGCATACGGGTCTTTTACCCTTTGGTTAGGTTTATTCCTAGGTATTTTATGGTTTCTGGTTTCATTGTAGATGGGATCAATTCCTTGATTTCTTTTTTGCTGCTTCATTATTGGTGTATAGAAATGTAATCAATTTCTGTCTATTGATTTTATATCCTGTGGCTTTGCTGAATTCACGTATCAGTTCTAGCAGTTTTTTGTTGGAGTCTTTTGTGTTTTCCATGTAGAGTATCATGTCGTCTGCGAAGAGTGAAAATTTGACTTCTTTTGTATGCCTTTTATTTATTTATTTTTGGTCTGATTGCTGAGGCTAGGACTTCCAGTACTATGTTGAACAACAGTGGTGAGAGTGGACATCGCTTAGGGGGAGAGCTCTCAATTTTTCCCTACTGAGGATGATATTAGCTGTGGATCTTTCGTATATGGGCTTTATGATCTCGAGGTATGTTCCTTTTATCCCTACTTTCTCTAGGGTTTTTATCAAGAAAGGATGCTGTATTTTATCACATGCTTTTTCTGCATGTATTAAGAGAATCATATGGTTTTTATTCTTTTTTTTTTTTTTTTGTTAATGTGGTATACCACGTTGACTGATTTGCAAATATTTAACCAGCCCTGTACCCAGGAATAAATTCCACTTGATCATGATGACGAATTCTCTTAATGTACTGTTGAATTTGATTTGTGAGTATCTTGATGAGAATTTTTGCATCCAGGTTCATCAGGGATATTGGTCTGTAAATTCTCCTTTTTAGTGGGGTCTTTGTCTGGTTTTAGAATCAAGGTAATGCTGGCTTCATAGAATGAGTTTGGAAGCTTTCCTTCCATTTCTAATTTTTGAAATAGTTTGAGAAGAATAGGTTTTAGATATTCTTCAAATGTCTGGTAGAATTCCCCTGGGAAGCCATCTGGCCCAGGACTCTTGTTTGTTGGGAAATTTTTGATAAGTGATTCAATTTCTTTGCTGGTTATGGGTCTGTTTAAATTTTCTATTTCTTCCTGTTTCAGTTTTGGTAGTGTGTGAGTTTCTAGGAATTTTTTCATTTCTTCCAGATTGCCTAGTTTGTTGGCATATAATTTTCCATAGAATTCTCTTATAATTGTTTGCATTTCTGTGGTGTTGGCTGTGATCCCTCCTCTTTCATTTGTGATTTTATTTATTTGCATCCTTTCTCTTTTCTTTTTGAGAGGTCTGGTTATCGGTTTATCAATTTTGTTTATTCTTTCAAAGAACCAGTTCTTAGTTCCATTGATCTATTCTACTGTGTTTTTTTGTTTGTGTCTATATAATTTATTTCTGCTCTAATCTTTATTATTTCCCTTCTTCTACTGGCTTTAGGCTTTATTTGCTGCTCCTTTTCTAGCTTGTCTCAGTGTAAGGTTAGATTGTGTATTTGGGATCTTTCTTGCTTCTTGAGTTAGGCCTGAATTGCAATGTACTTTCATCTTAGGACTGTCTTTGCTGTATCCCACAGGGTTTGGGCTGTTGTGTTTACATTTCCCATGTATTTTTTAAATTTGTTCTTTAAGTTCCTGGTTCACCCATTCATTCTTTAGTAGGATGTTCTTTAACCTCTATGCATTTGAAGGCTTTCCAAATTTTTTCTTGTGGTTGATTTCAAATTTTATAGTGTTGTGATCTGAAAATATGCATGGTATGATCTCAATCTTTTTGTACCTGTTGAGGGCTGATTTGTGACCCAGTATGCGATCTATTCTGGAGAATTTTCCATGTGCACTCGAGAATAATGTGTATTCTGCTGATTTAGGATGAGATGTTCTAAATATATCTGTTAAGCCCATCCAGTCCAGTGTGTCATTCAGAGCCATTCTTTCCTTGTTGATTTTCTGCTTAGATGATCTGTCCTTTGCTGTAAGTGGGCTATTACCCCCTACTATAAAGGTATTATCACTGAATTTTTTTAATATTTGTTTTTAATTTATATATTTGGGTGCTTTCAAGTTGGGGGCATAAATATTTATAACTGTTAGATCTTCTTGATGGATAGACCGTTTAATTATGATATAATGCCCTCTTCATTGCTTGTTACAGTTTTTGTTTTAAATTCTAGTTTGTCTAAGTATGGCTACTCCAGCTTTCATTTGACATCCATTAGCATGATAGATGGTTCTCCATTCCCTCACTTTCAATCTGCAGGTGTCTTTATGTCTAAAATGAGTCTCTGTAGGCAACATATGGATGGATCTTGTTTTTTTTTTTATCCATTCTGATACCCTGTGTCTTTTGATTGGAGCATTTAGTCCATTTACATTCAGAGACATTATTGAAAGATATGAATTTAGTGCCACTGTGTTACCTGTAGAGTTGATGTTTCTGGTGATGTTCTCTGGTCCTTTGTAGTCTTTGTTGCTTTGGTCTTCTTATTTTTCCCCCTCCACTCAGAGTCCTCCCTTAAAATTTCTCACAGGGCTGATTTTTAGTGGTCACAAACTCCTTTAGTTTTTGTTCATTTGGGAAAGTCTCTCTCCTTCTATTCTGAATGACAGCCTTGCTGGATAAAGAAGTATTTTTCCCAATCAGCACATTGAATATTTCTTGCCACTCACTTCTGGCTTGCCAAGTTTCAGTGGATAGGTCTGCTGCTAACCTTATGTGTCTACCCTTGTAGGTTAAGGACCTTTTGTCTCTAGCCGCTTTCAGAATTCTCTCTTTATCTTTGTATTTTGCACGTTTTACTATGATATGTCATGGTGTTGACCTGTTTTGTTGATTTTGAGGGTAGTTCTCTGTGCCTCTTGAATTTGAATGCCTGTCTCCTTCCTCAGATTAGGGAAGTTCTTAGCTATAATTTGTTCAAATAAACCTTCTGCCCCCTTTCCCACTCTTCTTCTTCTGGGACTTCTATGATATGGATATTGTTTTGTTTAGAGGATCATTAAGTTCTCTAAGTCTCCCCTCATGATCTAATAGTTTCCTTTCCCTCTTTTCAGCTTCACTATTTTCCATAATTTTATCTTCTATATAGCCTATTCTCTCCTCTGCTTCTTCATCCTCATTTTTACTATATCCAGTCGGTTTTGCATCTCAGTTATAACATTTGTTATTTCTCTATTTTAGGTCTTTGATATCTGCAGCAAGGGTTTCTCTGATGTCTTCTATGCTTTTTTCAAGCCCAGCTAGTAGTCTTATGACTTTTATCCTAAATTCTTGTTCAGGTATATTGCTTATATCTGTTTTGAACAAGTTCCTGACTGCTTGACATTTCTTTTGGGAAGAATTCCTCCATCTTGTCATTTTGGCTATTTCTGTCTTTTGCATGTTTTAAAAGCTTTTTATGTTTCCTGCACTTGAGAGTACTGCTATATTAAAAAGGGGTCATCACTGTCCAGGGCCTTGCACTTCAGGAAGTGTTTCTGGTGTACGCTGTGTGCACGCTGCTGTTCCATTTTGGCTGATCTTTCCCACTGGTCAGTCCTCTGTGGAGCGCCTCCTTGCCTCCAGTGGGGAGTGTTTGGACCTTTAACTAGGTGTGCTTTGATTTGCTTGTTGAAGTAAGCCTGGGAAAAAAGGGGGGGGGGGAAGAGCCTGATCCCAAAAAAAGAGAAAAAGAAAGGGAACAACAACAAAAAACCCCAAACAGAATAAAAATAACTATAAAGTTGATTCCAAAGAAAATGAGATGAATAAAAGAAAAGAAAAAAAAGGATAAAAACGACAGATCCAAAGAGAAAGAGAAAGAGAGAGAGAGAAAGGGAAATGAAAAAAACAAACAAGAAACTATAAGCCTGATTTCAAAACAAAAAAAGAAGAAGAAGAAAAAAAGAAAAGTAAGCCTGGTCGTATTTCCACCAGAACTGCAGGTGTCATTTTGAAGCACTCGATTTTCAGTACACTTGGTGCATACAGGGTGCTGGCTGTGTTGGTCTTCTGGAAGAGAGGCCTGCTGCAGTCTTGCCCCTGTAAATAAGCAGTTTCCAGGCACAGGGGCGTGGGGTTTGGTGTAAGTGGGTCCTGCCTCCACTGGGAGCTGCTGTGTTGCTCTCTGAAGTCCTACCCTCTTGATGTTGGGGGGAAATGGCACCACTCCAATCTCTCCTCTCTGGCCAGGGGATCTCACACACCCCTCACTGCTCAGGTAGCCCTCACAGAATAGTGAGGGCAGACAGCCTGCCCTGCACCACAACTTTCCTGCATTTTTTCCTTGGCATGAGGCTGGGATTTAAAACCCAAAGTCTTAAAGGACCTGGCACCACACAGATCCACTCCCCTCCTTTGGAGTAGAGCCTATACAAGCTGTGTATGAAGTCCTTTGTCCCAGAAAAACAGTCCCATGCATGCAGTATGGAATCTTTGGTGTGACACCACTAAAAGCAGCAACGGTTATATTCCCTCTGGGTGCACCTCTGTCCCCTACTGATGGAAGGCCTTTTGCTGGTGCCTGTAGAGTCTTTTGTCCTTGGGGAGGCAATATACCCTCTTCCAAAAGTATTCCAGGAAGGGGAATGTTCTCTCCTAATGTGCTCTGGAGATCCCCATACTATGCTATGCACGCTGCGGTCAGCTCCCTCCTCCCCAGGAGCAGGTGCCACAGCTCTACTCTGGAGAAAGTCATGCACTTCCAAAACCTCAGAGTTTGAGCTCCAAATACTGTTTGCAAAAAATTCCTGTGACACTCAGTACTTCTCATTCCCCAGTCTGTGGTCCAGTGAAGTTTTCCTCTTGTACAAATTTGATGCTGCACTTTTTTCAACCCCTCTTTCTCTCCCTTTTGTCTCTCAACATAAAGGGCTCCCTCCCCTCTGCAGCACCGCCATTTTTCTCTCCCACAATTCACTTCCATGTACCTCACTGCTGCCATGCTGTCTCCCTCCAACTGTGGAGATCCTTCTGCCACTCCACAGAACAAATTCCTGGGTGTTCCAAGTGATCTGACCTTGATAGAGTTGTTTGAAGGATGAGGAAAATCCCAGTCCCCCTACTTCTCCACCATATTAACTCCTCCCCCAGAACACTTTTGCGTTTGCAGAGAAGATAGTACAGAGCATTCTCATGTACCCTGCACCCCACTTGCCCTATTATTAACCTCCTATATTAGAGCATGGTATATTTATTACAATTAATGAACCAATATTCATATATTCTTATTAACTAAAGTCCATAGTTTATTTAGATTTCCTTAGTTTTATCTAATATCATTTTCTCTTCTAAGATCTCATCCAGGACACATTATATTTAGTTGTCATTCTCCTTAGGTTCCTGTTCCTCTTGGCTATGAGTTTCTCAGATTTTCCTTATTTCTGATGATCTTGACAGTTTTGAGGAATACTAGTCAAATATTTTGTAGGATGCCCCTCTATTGAGATTTGTCTGATATTTTTCTCATGATTAGATTGAGGTTATGAGTTTTTGTGAGGAACACCACAGAGGTAAAGTGCCATTTCCATCACATATCAAGAGAACATACTATTGACATAATTTACCATTGTTGATTTTGACCTTACACCTGCTAAGGTGGTATTTATCCAATTTCTACAATACCAAGTTACTCTTTTTTACACTCCTTTCCATACCATACTCTTTGGAAGGAAGTCACTATGCACAACCTACGTTTAAGAAGTGGGGCCTTGTACTCTACCTCCTTGAGGACAGAATATCTACACAAATTATTTGGAATTTTTCTGGAGGGAGATTTGTTGCTTCCTCCCATCTATTTATTTATTCAATGAGTTATGTACATCAACATGGAATTATGAATATTTTATAATTTACGGTATAATCCAATACTGCTTTATTTTGTTGCTCAAATTGTTCTTTGACCACTGAGAGCTTTCAGTTGGCTCCTTTGACATACTCCCATCAATGCAGTGTTTTGTTTTGTGTTTTTAGAGCACTTCCTTACTTTCCAGTGGTATAAGATGCTCCAGGCTCATTTTGTATATTTCCTGCCCCAGTCCTGCAGTCAGCCATTTTCCCAAGGAGCCCTGGTTCCTTTTATTAGAAGTTGGTATTAGAAACCAAGATCTGGGAGCTAGGAATGTTTGTTGCTCCTGGAGTGTCATTGCTTCTAGGCCTTGTCAGCAGACAGAGCAAGGAAATATATGTGTATATATTGACCTATCTATATACACATATCTACAAATATTTCTATATATAATCATCTGTCTATATTAAGTTAAACATAATATAGTTCATACTAATCTGATATCTCCAACTCTAATCTCTTCTAGTCTCTTCCTTATCTGTAAATTCCCTCTCTACCTGTGAGAAACCTCGTTCCCACCATCCATTTACTTAATTGTTCAATTCCAGGATTCCAGTACAGTGTTATCAGAGTCATTAACTTGTACCTCTGTGGGAAATATCATAATATAAAATACTAAATACATAATATTAAATACTAAAGTATAGTGCTTATGTGCAGTTCCTTTTGGCTTCAGTCTTACAGACTCTATTCATTTTCAAAGTTACTTAGGTCAGAACCTTTCCTCCTACCCCCCACTTTAGTAAGGTTGCTTCATACATTTGTAATACAGTTCAATTAACTTGTCACTTTCTGCATTCCTTCCTGGGATCCCCCAACCTCCTAAATGATTTTTTTAAATTGTCTATCTGAAAGTTCACCCTTTTGCTGTAAAGTTTTAAAGGTTTGACAAGTACACAACATCATGTATCTATCATTACATCATACAGAACAGTTTGACTTATGCCCCTGCCAAATCCCCTGTACTTCATTTATTTTACCCTCTTCTTTTCCCCTGAGTCCCTGGCAACCACTGATGTTTTTATTGTCTCTGTAGTTTTGCCTTTTCCAGAATATCATATGGTTGGAATAAGAAATATATAGTCTTTTCTGACTGGCTATTTAACTTAGAAGTATGCATTTAAACTATCCATGTTTTTTGGTAACCTGACAGGTTTTTTTAAATGTCCCTCAATATGCCATTATATGGATATACTTCAATTTTTTATCCTTTCACCTGTTGGAGGACATTTTCATTGCTTCAAGTTTCTGGCAAATATCAATAATACTAATGCTACTGATTAAAACAGTGATATAGCAGTTTAAGAATCTATACAAATTTGAAATAGGTTAGATATAGATAATTAAATAAAAGGCAAATGGAGAATGAGAGTTGCAGTATTGACTCCATTTCCAAGAGGAGCTGCTGTTTATGAAGTGTTGGTACTCAAGGGGATAGGACCTAACCAGCATGTTGCTACTGTAGACTAGGTGGGTCCATCAATAGGCAAGTAGGGGTGAAGCAAAAGTCAATTTTCTAGCTTCCTAATGCATTTATGCAAGCCCCTACAATAACATCTAAGACCAAAGAAACTGATCTTCTAGTTTGAGTTAGGAAAATTTAGGCTGTTTGAGTAACAAAGTCAAATCATAGTGGTTTACAAGGAACAAAGGTTTATTTATTGCTCATGCCACATATCCACTGCAGTGAACCTGGGAGCTGCTTCTTCTTGGTTCCCCACTCTGGGACCCAAGCTCCAGGATCTTAGATGCAAACAAGGAAGCAAGTTTACTTCTCCAATGTTGCTAGTTACCATGGCCAATGGAAAGAGAGATCTGAAAGGTCTTGTATTAATAATCAAATGTTTTAACCTTGAAGACAAAACTCATTAGCCAGAACTAGTCACATGGCTCTCTATCCAACCAAATGCTTTACTAAGCCTACCCCCAGCTTTGAGGAGAAAGGAGGAATGCATTTTATGGTAGATGGTAGTTTTAAGAGTTTTCATATTCTCTAAAAGATAATTATGTTTTTCCTTTTTTGATAATGAGAGTTTTTTAACTACCAATAATAAAGCTACTTAGGTGCCAGGGATTTTATATTAGACGATTTTTTACATTAGGTCATTTGCTAGTTCCTATGATTAGTATACTTGCTTCTTTCTCCTTTTCCCCCAGCCAGTTTTATTTTTTAAAACAATTCTAGTATTAATCTTATGATTGTTTATATTTTCTTGTGTTATCTCAAATATTCTTAAGTACGAGGAAAATTATTTACAACAAATATAACAAAAGTATTAACATCTTATATAAATAACACATATATTAAAAAAGAAAACATTAAACTTAAAAAAAGTAAGTGGGAAAAATCATGGATATTCCCCCCTAAAATAATTCTGATTTAAAAAAGCAATGTACTAAAGTAACAACAACAAACCATTTATACTAATATTTCAAAAATTACCCAGTTTGGCTAAGAGTACTAGAGTACTCATGTATTACAGGGAGTAGTATAAATTAACATAGTATAAACTAACCAGCATAAACATTTTGGATATAACTGGAATGTAGTTAAGATTCACAAAATTTCATTATCAAAAAATTATCATTTTTTGGCTCAATAATATCCTTACCAGTATTAAGCCTAAGGAAAAAAAATTAAAGATAGGAAAACATTAAATTAAAAATGTTTATATAGAGCTAATTTCACAAATAAAAAATTTAAAGTAATATATGGCATGGTTAAATTATGAAATGTCTACTCAATGAAATATTATTCTTTCATTGAAATTATATGCTTTATATACATATAAGACAATCTAGAAACATGAAATAATATATATGCTGGCTATGTTACATGATTACAAGTATAGAAAATATGTATACAACATGAAAAAGGAATATGTAAAGAATGGTGATAGCGGCTATTCTAGGATGTTGAATTTGCCACCTCCTCCCCCTTTCCAAAATTCCTGTAATACTGTTATATGATTTTTACAGTAATTATAACTTGAAAGAATACTAAAGACACATGGGAAAGTAAGGAAGACAACAGTCTTAAAAGGCACAGGCAGCTTTCATGGAAGAACAGTAATGAACAGGACTCATGAAGGTGGGAGCATAGGTCCAGGACTGAGAGTTTGTATACAGGGACACTGGACAAGTCTCCCCACATGGAATACTGTCTATGTGAGATTTACAACATGGAATAGCAGAAGGGAACTCATGCTCTTTGCTGGTCATTTATTCTCAAAAGGAAGGGAAGAAGAGTTGAGCCAAATGTTCTTAGAAGAATTTAGAATTCTTCTAAAATTTACCAAATAAGTCTCCTTCCTTGTGCTGCAGTGCAGTTAGAGTGGACAGAAGCATTAAATTGAGTATTTTAACATGAAAGGAAATTTTGGGAGTGGAGAATATATTTGAAAATAAGAAAAACTGAAAATAAATGAACTAAGCATTCAATTCTAGAAGCTACAATGAATCCATAGGAAGTAGAGTAAAAGAAAAAATAAATATAAAATCAGAAATTAAAATGAAAACAAAAGAAAAATAAGAGATGATTAATAAAACCAAATACAGTTTGAAAAGACCAATTAAATAGACCAACTTTCCACAAAGTAATCAAAAAAATAAGAAAATGGCATTAAGTGAACAATATCAGAAACTAACTACAGAAGTTGTAAATATTTTAAAAATCAGGATGATTTTATTAATTTTGCCAGCATGTTTGAAAACAGAACAGTCAATTTTCTAAAAAAAAATAGAACATTCATTAAAGAAGATATAGACAAATTGCATAGAACAATAACTGTTAAGAAAACTTTATTGGCATAAAAAAACTCTTAACTGTGGTAAGAGTCTGTAGCCCCTTCCTTTTATCAGGTACTTGTAGTCTGGGACTTTATTTTATTTTATTTTATTTTATATTTTTAGAAAAAGAGAGAGGGGGGAGGGAGAGAATGAGAAAGTGATTACAGATTTAGGATTTGTTGGTTTGGATATCAAAAACATGTTCAAATGCAAATTGTTTGTTATCTCTAGGAATTAGCTAAACCTAGTAGGGGCAGTCCCTCCCCAGGTCATTGGCCCCAAGATGTCACAGCATCATAAAATATAGAAAATAAAAAACATGATTAATACACAGGCCCAGGTTAGTTTTAACCAATCCTTGAAGAAAGAAAAAAAAAAATCTATCTTTACAAACTGTTGTAGAGAATAGGAAAGAGGGAAAGTTACCAAACTTTTTCTGAGGCTAGACTAACTTTGATACCCAAAGCAGAGTAGAAGAAAATAAAATTTTAGGTAATTTCACTTATGAACACAAATGCAAAATATTATATAAAACATTAGAAAATTGAATCTAACATTGTATAAAAATGATCAAAAAGGATTTATAGGAACGTAACAATAACTTTAGTAAACTATTAATAAAATTCACCATATTAACCTATTAAAGAAGAAATATCATATGATTACCTCTAAAGATATATTTAAAAGATTTGATAAAATGTAATCCTTATTCATGATTTTTTTGCAGTTTTCCTTGATTACAACTTTTTTGAATTAATTTTTAAGTTTTTATTTAAATTCTAGTTAATTTACATACAGTATAATATTAGTTTCAGGTGTACAATACAGGGATTCAGTACTTTAATACAACACCCAGTGCTCATCACAGTAAGTGTACTCTTTAATACCCATCACCAATTTAAGTCATCCTCCCACCTGGCTCCCCTCTGGTAACCATCAGTTTGTTCTTTATAGTTAAGAGTCTGTTTTTAGGTTTTTCTCTCTCTCTTTTTCCCTTTGCTCATTTGTTTTGTTTCTTAAATTCCCACATATGAGTGAAATCACATGGTATTTGTCTTTCTCTGACTTATTTCACTTAGCATTATACTCTCTAGCTCCATCCATCCACATTGTTGCAAATGGCAAGATTTCCCTTTTTGATGGCTGAGTAATATTCCATATATATATATATATATATATATATATATATATATACACCACATTTTCTTTATCCATTCATCAGTCAGTGGACACTTGGGCTGTTTCCATAGTTTGGCTATTGTAGACAAGCTGCTATGAACATCATGGTACATGTATCCCTTTGAATTATTATTTTTGTATTCTTTGGGTAAATACCTAGTAATGCAATTGCTGGATCATAGGGTAGTTCTATTTTTAACTTTTTTTCCAGAGTGGAGGCACCAGTTTGCATTCCCACCAACAGCGCAAGAGGGTTCTCTTTTCTCTACATCCTCACTAATACCTGTTGTTTCTTCTGTTGTTGATTTTAGCCATTCTGACAGGTGTGAGGTAGTTTTTATTTGTATATTTCCCTGATGGTCAGTGATGTTGAACATCTTTTCATGTGTCTGTTGGCCATCTGTATGTATTCTTTGGGGAAATGTCTGTTCATGTCTTCTGCCCATTTTTAATTGGGTTATTCATTTTTTGGGTGTTGAGTTTTGTAAGTTTTTTATATATTGTGGATATAACTCTTTATTAGATATGTCATTGTCAAATATCTTCTCCCATTCCACAGGTTGCCTTATAGTTTTGTTGATTGTTTGCTGTGCAGAAGAAGTTTTATTTTGATGAAGTCCCAATAGTTTATTTTTGCTTTTGTTTCCCTAGCCTCAGGAGACATATCTAGAAAGAAGTTGCTATGACTGATGTCAAAGACATTATTGCCTGTGTTCTCCTCTAGAATTTTTATGGTTTCATGTCTCATATTTAGGTTTTTAATCCATTTTGAATTTGAGAGCTTTTCCTTTACAGTCAGGACAAACCAGGGATGTCTACTCTCACCACTGTTATTTAGCATAGTACTAGAAGTCCTAGGCATGGCAATCAGACAACAAAAGGAAATAAAAGGCATCCAAATTGGCAAGGAAGAAGTAAAACTTTCACTATTTGCAGATGACATGATACTATATACAGAAAACTCCAAAGACTCTACCAAAAAATTGCTAGAACTGACACATGCATTTAGTAAAGCTGGAGGATACAAAATCAACATATGGAAATCTGTTGCATTTCTATACACCAATAATGAAGCATCAGAAAGAGAAATTAAGGAGTCAATCCCATTTACAACTGCACCCAGAACAGTAAAATACCTAGGAATAAACCTAATTGCCTCTTTCGGCAAAAAATGTGTGCTCTGAAAACTATAAAACACTGATGAAAGAAACTGAAGATGGCACAAAGAAATGGAAAGACTGGGGCACCTGGGTGATTCAGTTGGTTCAGCATCTGACTTTGGCTCAGGTCATGATCTCGCAGTTCTCATGTTCTAGTCCCATATGGGGCTCTCTGCTGTCAGCACAGAGCCCACTTTTAATCCTCTATCCCCCTCTCTCTCTGCCCCTCTTCCACTTGTGTTCTCTCTCTCTCTCTCTCTCAAAAATAAATAAAAAGAAATAAAAAGATAAATGGAAAGACATCATATGCTTATGGACTGGAAGAACAAATATTGTCAAACTCTCTACCCAAAGCAATCTACACATTTAAAGCAATCCCTATCAAAATATCGACAGCATTTTTCACAGAGCTAGAATAATCCCAAAATTTGTATGGAAAAGCAAAAGACCCTGAATAGCCAAAGCAGCCTTGAAAAAGCAAAGCAAAGCTGGAGGCATCAAAATTCTGGACTTCAAGTTAAATTACAAAGCTGCAGTGTTCAAAACAGTATGGTACTGACACAAAAATAGACACACAGATCAATGGAACAGAATAGAAAACCCAGAAATGAACCTATAACTATACAGTCAATTAATCTTTCATAAAGCAGGAAAGAATATCCAGTGGGAAAAAGTCTCTTCAACAAATGGTGCTGGGAAAACTGGACAGCAGCATACAAAAGAATGAAATTGGACCAGTTTCTTACTTCATACACAAAAATAAATTCAAAATGGATTAAAGACCTAATTGTGACCCATTCGTGATTAAAAAAAAAAACTTCTCAGCAAAATATTAATAGAAGTTCCCTAACTTGATTATTTGATATCTACTAAAAACATACACACAAAGAGCTGCTGACTGGTAAAACTTCAGAAACATTTAAAAAATATATTTTTTAAAGTTTCAAATTTATTTTGAAAGAGAGAGCATGAGAGGGGGGAGGGACAGAGAGAGAGAGAGGGAGAGAGAATCCCAAGCAGACTCTGCACTGTCAGTGCAGAGCCTGATGTGGGGCTTGAACTCATAAACTGTGAGATCGTGACCTGAGCCGAAGTCAGATGATGCTTAACCAACTGAACCACCCAGGCAACCATCCCTGCTTTTTTTTTTTTTTTTTTTTTATATAAATAATCTCCATGCCCAATGTGGGGCTTGAACTCATGACCCCAAGATCAAGAGTCACATGCTCTACTGACTGAGCCAGGCCAGGTGCCCCCAGAAACATTCCTTTTAAAGCTAGGAGCAAGACAATACTAAACACTATCACTCCTATTTTTCAACACTGTACTGGAGATCCTTGACAATCCACTAGGATTAAAAAAAGGGAAAAAAAAGAATAACAGGTTCAAAGAGCCAAAATATATCTCTTATAGTTCTTAATTATGAGCAATAGATGCTCACTCTAGTTAATTAAGTAGATAAACAGCATATAAACCAGAATATTTGACAGCTCACAGAATCACTGGGAGAGCTTAAACACCAGGCTTAAGGCTGAGTTTTCCTGAAGTGCCTATATCAGGCTACAGAAATGGTCTGACAAGGAATCCTTTGCTGCCATCACTGAAGCCTAGACATTATTGATAGACCATTATCACTTCTGCTCCTGCAACTTGACTGCAACTGCTACCCCTGCTAACACTGATGTTAGCTCTGCTCCAACACTGCTCTGTCACTGCTGTCACCACTACAGCATCAGTAATGGCTCATTCCTCAGATGCATGGAAGCCTGGGAAAGAAATATGGAATATTTTAGGCTCCTAAAGAGGGAGCAGTCTTTGTCCTACAACTGGACTTGTAAAGTATGAAATTCCTCAAACAGAAAGAGGAGTTCGGATACTGGGTGGTCAAAACAAAGGATAAAGGTCCATTCAGGAAAAGACTAAGTAAAAATTGTTATTTGCAGATGCTATAATAATCTACATGGAAATCTAAGGTAATTTATAGTCAAACTTATAAAATTAATGAAGAAGTTTAATTTCCTTGACATGATACTAACATAAAAATCATTTCTATAAATCAGCATTATGTAAACAATTAAAAAACTAATAGAAAAAGGATACCATTAACTACAGTAAACATACTATAAAGGTACCTGGAATAAATCTAACAAGAGATGTATACATCTTTACAGAGAAAACTATAATACATTATGAAGGACATAGGAAGGTTATTTTAAAAATAGAGGTACATACCATGTTCTCGTTTGGGAAGATGTGATTTCAAAGCATGTCAATTTGATGTATAAATTTAATAAAATTTCAGGTGAGATTTTTTAAATATAATTTGAGAAGGTGATTAAAATGCAAATGGAAGAGTAAATAGTTCTGGAAAAAAAAAAGAACAAGGAGGTGGGACTTGCTCTTTAAAATAGCAAGTCATTATAAAGCTTTAGCAATTAAAGAGATCAGCTAGTTCAGAAATGTTCAAAGGGATAAGCTGATGGAAATAGAAAGCCCAGAAACAGACTTCCCCTTACAGGGGATCTTGATTTATAACAGAGGTGTTACTGAAATCTGGGGTAAAAAGATGGATGAGTTAATAAACAATGTCATAACAATTCACTTTCCATAGAGAAAAATAAAGATCTCAACTTCAAACAAAACACAAAAGCAAATTTCAGACAGATTAAAACTTGAAGACAAAAAAACTCAAAACTTTAAAACCATTTGAAGAAAATACAGGGAATATCTTTGGGATCTTGGGTCACAGAAAGTTTCTTAAACTAGACACAGAAAGTTTGAATCATAAAGGCAAAGAACTGATATTTGACTACGTGAATTTTTTTGTATGACAAAAAACATATAATCAAAGTGTAATGAAAAGCACAAACAACTCAAGAGAAAGATGGTCACTGTATGAACAGAAATTGAAGGGATTAGGAAACCCAAATGATTCATCAACATGTGAAAAGATGCTCAACCTTCCAGGTAGTTAGGAAAAAACAAGTATAACAACAACTAGATATTATGTATCACCAATCAAGTGTTGGCATGCAAGTTAGGGGAAAGGTAAATCAAACTACTGGGATAAGTAAAAACAGGTATAAACTCTCAGGAGAACAATTTGGAAGAATGTTATAATATTTAAATAACTTCTAAATTTATAGAAACTCCTATATATGTACATGTGCAAAGTTGCTCATTGTCACTTTGTAACACAAAAAAAAAACAAAAAAAGGAAACAAATGTCCATTAACAGGAAAATGAATGAGTAGAATTTTAAGTAAAATGTGGTAATCCATAGATTCAATACTCAATTTACTGAATAGTGGTCAAAAGGAACTAACTAGATCTAAATAGAGAAACACGAATTGATGTCAAAAATTTAATGTTGAGAGGAAAAAAAGCAAGATGCATAATAATACTGTTACATAATTTTTATAAATTGGAAACATGAAACATTGCACGTTTTTATGTTTATATATATAAATGTTCATTTATAGATATTTATAGAAAAGTATAGAAAATTATAAAATAATTAGCTAGAAAGACACAATTTGGTAGCCAACCCCTAAGATGGTTCCCAGTGAATCCTGCCTCCTAGTCTTCGTGCCCTTGTATAATCTCCCCACCTTGAGTCTGACTGGGTCTTAGTGACTTGCTTGTAATAAACAGAAGTTATGGTGTCACTTTCAAGACTGTATAAAAAGTATAAAAAAAACTCTGACTTTTCTCTTGTTGGCTTTGGCTCTTCTAGCTCTGATGAAACAAGTTACATGTTGTGAGCTGCTCTATGGAGAGGTCCATGTGCCAAGGAACTGAGGGCAGCCTTCAGTTAAGAGCCACAAGGGAACTGAAGCCCTCAGTCTGACAATCCTCAAGGAGCTGAATCCTGTCCACAACCTCTGAATGAGTTGGAAGTGGATTCTACCCCAGTTGAACCTAGAGATAACTGTAGTCCCAGGCAACATCTCGACTGCAACATTGTGAGAGATCCTGAGCCAGAGAGACCAGCTAAAGCACACGGATACCTGATCCACAGAAACTGTAAGAAAATAAAATTTTTAAGCCACTAAGTTTTGGGATAACTTGTTATGCAGCAATAGATGCAAATACACCACATTATGTGGGTTATACTCTAGATTGCAGAGGGTGTAGGATGGAATGGGATTAGAGGAAAGATGAAGCGGAATTTAAAAAATACTTTTATAGAAATGACTTTCAAAAAATGTCACAAAATGCTAATAACTATTAAAATCTGGGTTGTGGGAACATGGGTGTTTGGTACATTATCATGAGTGCTTTTTTGTACTTTATTTAAAAAAAAAAAGGATAAATTCCTAACCCCAGACTATGACAAAAACCAAGGGCTGAGATTTTATCTTCTAGGCCTCTAGACATGAGAAATACACTTTTTGTTTTCATTTCCACATAGTTGTTGGAGGCTTTCTTGGTATACCATTTGAGTTATTATTTCATAATTCTCTATAGAGCTAGTTGCAGGGGATAATGGAAGAGTATGTTCATTTAAATTCTAAATTCAAAATCACCAGATTTTAGGAATGATGACTTCTATAGACAGGAAGAATTAAAAATGTAAGGGGAGAGGCACCTGGGTGTCTCAGTCAGTTAAGTGTCGGAGACTTTAACTCAGGTCAGGGTCTCACGGTGTGTGAGTTCAGGCACCACCTCAGGCTCTCTGCTCTCAGTGTGGAGCCTGCTTTGTCCTCCCCCCCCACCCCCGCTCTCTGTCCCTCCCCTGCTCACTCTCTCTCTCTCTCAAAAATAAAATAAAAACATTAAAAAAAATTTTTAGTGGGGACACCTGGATGGCTCAATACGTTAAGCATCCAACTTCAGCTCAGGACATGATCTTGTGGTTCACAGGTTCAAGCCCTGTGTCAGGCTCTGTGCTGACAGCTCAGAGCCTGGAGCCTTCTTCAGATTCTGTGTCTCCTTCCCTCTCTGCCCCTCTCCTACTTGTGCTCTCTCAAAAATAAATTTAAAAAGTTAGGAAAAAAAATTTTTTTTAATGGAAAGGGAATTGTTTTTGAAAATTATGTCACTCTAACTTGAAAATATAAATTACCCAAGTACATGCCAAAGAGGAGTAATGAGACAAGTGTAATAATTATCCTATAATTCAGGCAAAAATCCTGAAAGTAGGATTGGGCTACTTACACTTTTGGTCCTTTCTTCTTTTGACTTTAAGATAAATCCCTCTTTAAAAATGTTTATTTCATGAGGATATATTTAAAAATTGGCGTATGATAAAGTAGTAACTTAAATTATTAGATGTATCATTTTTACTATATTTGCTACCTACTCGTGACTTCTCATGCATTCTGGTGATCTACTACAACTAATCATATATATTTAAATCATTTAGGTCTTTCAAAAATGTTACTTGTGATAACTTAATAATTATGCAACTTCAAATGTTAGGTTTTAATTTTGAGGCTCATTTTCACATTTTATTCCTTTTCTTTGGATTAGCCAGCCATTTTATGGGGGCCATCTTGACTTTCTCTTATTGAAAATCCAGTATATCAGTGTTTCTTTCATTTCATAATGTATGGTACAATTAAGATTTAATTAGAAGCATACTAAGAAGGGAATTCAAAGCTACCCTGAACCTGTAAATGAAATGTTATACTTTTAAATTGCTCACATGTTGCAACTCATCCTTTCTAAAAAGCTTCAACGTGTAGAGATGGAGCTCTTTAAAATAACATGATTGCTTGTTACATTGAACCTCTTCCTTGTCATGTGTTCACCAAAAAAGCTCATTTTATATAAAGAAGAAAGACTCACAGATGCTTCAAGGAAGAAAAGGGGATTTTCACTACATTTGCTTTATAAAGAACATCTTGTACAAGTATTTAGGGTGAGAAAACCTTACCCTCATTAATGCACGTCCTATCTACTCTTCTCTTTTCATAGCCTTACAAAGAAGCACATTTGAGGAGTGATTAGTCCATCATAAAATATGAATCAATTTGGAATAAATATGTAGCCTTATATTTATATATTCATTATTGAAGAATATTTCATATACAATGTTACATTTAGTTTCAGGCGTACAACATAATGACCAGTAAGTCGATACCTTATGCCATGCTCGCTACAAATGCAGCTACTTCCACCCGTCACGTACAATGCTATTTCAGTACTACTGACTATATTTCCTGTGCTGTACCTTTTTTTCCTGTGATTTATTCATTGCATACTGGAAGTCTGTCTCTACCACTCCCCTCCCACCATTTTGCTTATTCCCCCTACCTTCTCCCTTCTCTCAAATCATCAGTTGTTCTCTGTATTTATGATTCTGTTTCTGTGTAGCTTTATATTTAAAACAATGCTTTTAAAAAGTAATAACCTATTAGAATTTGTGTCTTCATTATTGCTTCTAATCTCATTAACGTTTTTTCAAACTTAGATATATCATTTCCAAGACTGAAGTAGAGGGTACATTTAAAGATGAAGTTGCAATTATGGACTTTTTATTTAAATTGCGATTGCAGCTGACCCTGAACAATGTGGAAGTCGGGGCACTGACACTTGTGCAGTGGAAAAATCTATAAATAACTTTAGACTCCCCCAAAACTTAACTACTAATAGCCTCCTGTTGACTAGAAGCATTACTGATAATGTAAACAATTTATTAGCACATAGTTTGCATGTTATATGTATTATATTTTGTATTATTATAATACAGTAAGCTACAGAAAGTTATTAAGGCAAACATAAGAGGAAATATATTTATAGTATTGTACTGTATTTATAGAAAAAATCCGTGTATAATTAGACCTCCACAGTTTAAACCTGTGTTGTTCAAGGGTAAACTGTAATTATTTTCTAAAAGGCAGAATGGAAAACAACTTAGTGCAGAGGTTTGAGCCTTGAGGAGGTGAGAGAAGTGTTCAAGGCTCCTCAAAATGACCTAGTGACATATCTTGGCTATAGGAAGAGTGGCTTTGCCCCAAAGTTTATTTCAGGTAAATATGTGTACCACTGCTTAGGGCATGAAAGATGTCTGACAGCTTGGACTCCAAGTAGAGAATACATATTTTAGAAACTTTTCCTATCCATCTTTTTCTTTTAATTTTTTTAATGTTTATTTATTTTTGAGAGATAGAGAGTGCATGAGCAGGGGAAGGGCAGAGAGAGAAGGAGACACAGAATCTGAAGCAGGCTCCAGGCTCTGAGCTGTTAGCACTGAGCCCGACACAGGGCTCAAACTCACAAACTGTGAGGTTATGACCTAAGTCGAAGTCAGATGCTTATCCAACTGAGCCACCCAGGCACCCCCTATCCATCTTATTCTTCCCATCTGGGTTGAGAAGGCCTAATCATGGAATGAAGCAGAAGAATAAACAAGTGCTTATGATCATTATGGAGATGAGGACTTGCAGGAAATCCTAAACATCCAAGGTCTTGACATTCACAGGATGATCAAAATTCATGCTCTAAAGGCAGAACAGTACTGGAAACAACTTATCACCCACAGGTCTCTGTCAGTAAGGCCTTATACTATCCTAATCAATACATCTTTAAATAATGGGCTAGATGATATTTTAATATATTTAAAGAGGAAAGTAGAAGGATTTTCCAGAGGTCATCATTTTAGACCTTAGTATTTTAGAGAGATGCCTAGTTATCTCATGTTTATAGTTTCCAGAAAATCTTGGTAATCTTGAACTTCAAATTTCTTTTTCTATAGGCTTTAGAATATAAACAAAATAAAAGTGGCCACATATAAATTTATTAAAGTCACATTTCTCCCAGGATGTAATTCATTTACCCAGAATCTATTTAGTGAACCATTGTATGTATTATGTATGTGTGTGTGTATGTATGTGTGTGCATATATCTAGAGAGAGAGAGATACATACACAGCTTAGGATCAGCATGGAATAACAGGTTTGCTTCCCTGCCTTGATATAATTACAGTATAAACAGAAAAATTTGATGTTTTTTAAGTAGCTTTGTGTCAGGTAAATTTATGATTTCTTTTATGCTTTATGAAATATTGGAAAAAGCTTATGGATCTTTAATTCTTTTTTTAAATATATTTTTTAAAGAAAGCCCCTTTTAATGTTAGATGGCACAGGGAACAAATTTATCGACACCACTAGCTTGATCAGTACAGTGAAATATGAAAATGCCTTTATCTCATTTCGTGCCTATTTACTTATTTTCCATTTATTTATTTATTTAAAATGTACATCCAAGTTAGTTAGCATATAGTGCAATAATGATTTCAGGAGTAGATTCCAGTGATTCATCCACTAGGTATAACACCTAGTGCTCATCCCAACAAGTGCCCCTTACCCATTTAGTCCATTCCCCCTACCCATAGCCCCTCCAGTAATCCTCAGTTTATTCTCTGTATTTAAGAGTCTCTTATGTTTTGTCCCCCTTCCTGTTTTTATATTATTTTTGCTTCACTTCTCTTATGTTCATGTTTTGTATCTTAAATTCCATATATGAGTGAAGTCATATGATATTTGTCTTTCTCTGACTTATTTCACTTAGCATAATACCCTCTAGTTCCATCCACATTGTTGCAAATGGCAAACTTCATTCTTTTTGATTGCTGAGTAATACTCCACTGTATATACACACCATATCTTCTTTATCCATTCATCCATCAATGGACATTTGGGCTCTTTCCATATTTTGGCTATTGTTGATAGTGCTGCTATAAACATTGGAGTACATGTGCCCCTTCAAAATAGCACACATGTATCCCTTGGATAAATACCTAGTAGTACAATTGCTGGGTCATAGGGTAGTTCTATTTTTAATGTTTTGAGGAATCTCCATAGTGTTTTCCAGAGTGGCTGCACCAGTTTGCATCCCACCAGCAGTGCAAAGGAGATTGTCTTTCTCTGCATCCTTGCCAACATCTGTTGTTGCCTGAGTTGTTAATTTTAGCCATTCTGACTGGAGTGAGGTGGTATCTCATTGTGGTTTTAATTTGTAATTCCCTGATGATGAGTGATGTTGAGCATTTTTTCATATGTCTGTTAGCCATCTGGATGTCTTCTTTGGAAAGGCATCTATTCATGTCTTTTGCCCATTTCTTCACTGTATTATTTGTTTTTTGGGTGTTGAGTTTGATAAGTTTTTTATAGATTTTGAATACTAACTCTTTATCTGATATGTCATTTACAAATATCTTCTCCCATTCTGTTGGTTGTCTTTTAGTTTTGCTTAATTCTTTCTTTATGTACCCTTAGATGTCTAGGAATCTCAGGCTGGAACCCACTGGTGTATAGGATGGAAACAACCGAGTCACTACTTGTCCATTCTGGTTATTTCAGGCACTATCATATTATAATTGAGTTGAATCTCTACAAAGCTGATCTGGATAATTAACATATATTTGAATTTGAAAATGGCTCAAAATCCAGTAATAATTTGCCATAGTCAGTTAAATCTCTTTGTGTAAGAATGGCCCAAATAATCAGTTGTAATTCAATAAACCATACTTATGGTTTGAATTGAGGGGAGTCACCAAAAACCCAGTTGCCTCAAAAGTTTTCCTCTCACCCAATCTACTTTTTATACCATCCATTTCCTTTTCCTCAACATGGACTCCAGAAAGCTGTTTTTTTTAAAGTTTATTTATTTTTGAGAGAAAGAGAGAGAGACAGAGAGAGAGAGAGAGAGAGAGAGAGAGAGAGAGAAATCACAAGTGGGGGAAGGGCGGAGAGGTAGAGAGAGAATCCCAACCAGGCTCCATACTATCAGTGCAGAGCCCATTGCAGAGCTTGATCCCATGCACTATAAGATCATTACCTGAGCTGAAATCAAGAGCTGGATGCACAACCCACTAAGCCATCCAGGTGCCCCTAAGCTACTGTTTAATAGCAATTTTCCATTAGGAGGAAAGTGAAGGGTTTTGCAATGGACCCCTATTAAGTTTGATGTCCACGTTCCCTTCTCTGCAAACTTCTCCCTTTCCCTCTTATCTACATGGTCACAGGATAGCCTCAAAGCAGCCATGGTTATAAATTATGTCCCCTAACGTTCATGTTAGATACAATTTGGACTGGACAGAGATTCAGCCTTCGAAAATTTGGAATTGGGAGTAAGAGATCTGGTCTGTGTTTAGGTTGAAATCTTTAATGCAGGAGATATAAAAAATGGTTTGTGCAGCCATATTTTCTACCACAAAGACTAGGTAGTTAAAGAGATACATAGAGTGGAACAAGGAGAGGATGTCTCATCCCCGAGACATGGCCTTGGTTTCATCCTTATATTTTCCACTTTTTGCTTAAGTTAATTTGAGTTGGTTTCTGTTTCTTGAAACCAAAAGTGATCCAAGAGACAGACTGAGAAGCCTACTGGTTAGTCCTACAGTCACATTATTGCCTCTATCACTTAGCTAGTAGTTATTTTCAAATGCAAAAAGAATCCAGTCTCTGAAGATATAGGAATACAATTGAGGTACCCCAGGAAACTCAAAATGAGAGTTGACAAGTCCAAGATTTATATGCATATATATTTATATTTATATATACTATATACACATATTATATTTATATGCACACATTTCTTTGCTATAAAATTACTTTTTTTAAACTCATTTTATCATCACACAATTTTTTTAAAAAAGTTTATTTATTTTGAGAGAGAGCATGCACAAGCAGGGGAGGGGTAGAGAGAAGAAGAGACAGAATCCCAAGCAGGATCCTTACCATCTGTGCAGAGCCCAATGTTGGGCTCGAACTCATGAACTGTGAAATCATGATCTGAGCCAAGATCAAGAGTCGGACGCTTAACCAACTGAGCCACTCAGGTGCCCCAATCTTTTTCCTTTTTTAAAGTAATCTCTACACCCAACATGGGGCTCAAACTCACAACCCCAAGATTGAAAGTTGCATGTTCTACCAACTGAGCCAGCCAGGTGCCTCTCAAGTAATTATTTATTTTATTTTAAAAAGTTTATTTATTTATTTTGAGAGAGAGAGAGAGAGAGAACAAGTAGGGAAGGGGCAGAGAGAGGGAATCCTAAGCAGGCTCTGCACTATCATTAGCGCGGAGCCCAATGTGGGGCTTGAACTCACAAACAGTGAGATTGTGCCCTGAGCAGAAATCAAGAGTCAGATGCTGGGCGCCTGGGTGGCTCAGTTGGTTGAGCGTCCGACTTCAGCTCAGGTCATGATCTCACCGCTCCTGGGTTTGAGCCCCGCGTCGGGCTCTGTGCTGACAGCTCAGAGCCTAGAGCCTGCTTCCGATTCTGTGTCTCCCTCTCTCTCTCTGCCCCACCCCCACTCGTACTCTATCTCTCCCTCAAAAATGAATACATGTTAAAGAAAAAAAAATTAAAAAAAAAGAGTCAGATGTTTAACAAGCTGAGCCTCCCAGGTGCCCCTCAAGTAATTAGTTTAAATAGCTGTCATGGTCTTTAAAAGGTTAAGAGACTAATAAAGGGGAATGGATACGCAACCATCACCCCCATGATACTCACAGCAGCAGAATAGTTTCTTTTCAAGGGTAAGTTCTTTTTCTAATTTTGGGGAGAAAAAAATGACCCTGTCCATAGTTTCATTATTCAAATTCAGAAAGCATAGCTTTCCTTTCTTCATAAAAAGCTGGGGTAGACACAGCTGGTAAAACCTGGATAATTAAAGTATCAATCAGAACAGGAGAGATTAAATGACTTTACTTGAATGGAACAATTGGGCAGAATTAGAACTGGAAGAAAAATAAAATAGGTTACAAAAGAAACAAAGCAAACAATTTGACACTGCCTTCTTCAAGAAGCATAGTAGAAGGATGATAAGTAGTACTTTCTCCAAATGTTGCCATAGGGGAACTGGAGAACATGCACTTCCTGAGATGTGGACATTTATATACTTACCTCGTTTGTAAGATTTGCTTCTTTCTGCTTCTGTTGTCATGTACACAGTGAACATGACTTACTTACAAAGAATACCTAAAATTTGATTTAAAAAAGGCATACCATATAGAAATAGCATCATGTTCATTTCCTTTAAAAAAAAATTTTTTTTGTTTTAATGTTTATTTTTGGGAGAGAGAAACAGAGTGCAAGTGGGGGAGGGGCAGATAGAGAGACATAGAAATCAAAGCAGACTCCAGGCTCTGAGCTGTCAGCACAGATCCCGACGTGGGGCTCGAACCCATGAACCATCAGATCATGACCTGAGCCAAAGTCAGACACGTAACCGAGTGAGCCACCCAGGTTCCCCCATCTTGTTTATTTCTTTAGCAATCTATATATTCCAACAAATTAAATGGATAACAAACAATAAATAATAAAACATACTTTGAAACAAGATACATAAAATCCATATATGATTATTAATAAGCGTTGAACAATTAAGATTTTTCAGTAGTACGGCCACTTTTCTATTTATAATTAAAGTATGTGCGTTAGGGTTCTCCAGAGAAAACAGAACCAATAGGATATATATAGCGAGAGAGGGAGAAAGATAGAACTAGATATAGATAGAGTAGCGGGGAAGAGATTGATTGTAAAGAATTGCCTAATGTGATTATGGAGGCTGAAAAGATCCAAGATCTACAGTTGGCATGCTGGAGACCTAGGAGAGCAGATGTGTAGCTATATTCTGAGTCTGAAGGCCTGAGAACCAGAAGAGCCAATAGTTTAAGTTCCAGTCCACAAGCTCGCAGACTTAAGACCCAAGAAGAGCTGATGTTTCAGTTCAAGTCTTAAGGCAGGAAAAAAAAAATCAGTGTCCCAGCTCAAAGCAATCAGGCAGGAGGAGTCCCCTCTTACTCAGTCTTTTTATTATATTTAGTATATTTAGGTCTTCAACTCATTCAGTGAAGCTTACGCACATTAGGGAGGGCAATCTGCTTTATTCAGTGTACTTATTCAAATGTTAGCTTATCCAGAAATATCCTCGCAGACACACCCAGAATAATTTTTGACTAAATGTTGGGCACTCCATGGCCCACTCAAGTTGATATATAAAATTAACCATCAGAAGTCCACTCCTTGTCAACTTGGAACCCATATGCATCTCCTTAAACCAAACTTAATCTCTAAATAATGACAATAACAAGGTCATAATTCTACCTAACATGATATAATGTCCTGCATACAACGAAAAACATCTAACTCTTTCCCTCAAAGGGAGGTAATATCACTGAGTGATGTTCACTCTTCTTGATATCCCACAATTCAAATTCTATCATGTAAAATTAACAATACTTTAATATAATGACATAAAGTCAATATATCTTATGTTATATGATAAGGAAATAAGAGAGGAAAGAAAACAAAGGAATTTGTGAGATATATATATACACGCACACATACATGCATAACAAAATAAAGAGAAATACTCATGACAATTACAGTCCTCACTTCTATAACTAGTCACATGGTCATTGAGAGTATTTATAACTACCTTCTATTACCCATTCTGCATTCCCTTTGCCTTCAGCCAGCACCTCAGGTACTCATGCAAGATTCTTTACCTTCAGGGTGACCCAAATCTTCATTTCTGAAGGATGTGAGCCATTAGTAGTTCTGTCTGGGTTGGGTTGTTGTAGTTTTCCATTGGCCTTAATCACAGGGCATGATAATACCGAGGGATCCCCTGTATTTCAGACATACTCTTCTTTCCCTCTATGGTGGATGAGTAGTCCAATTTCCCCTTGGTAGTCAGAATCACCCCAGCCAGCACAGTAACTCCTTTCTTTGCCTGTTGATTCAGACCCATGAGGAACCCAAAGTGGCCAGTCACCAGTCTTAATTTCCAGTTCAATGGAATCATTGTTGTATTGTCATTCCTCCCCTTGGAACAAAGACCTCTAGACCAGTGGAACATAAGATCATGGGAACAGGAAGCAAAGTTGTGCTAGTGGATTATTAGGGGTAATAGTAAGATTTACCACTCCCATTTCTACCCCTTGCTTCCCGGACTTAGGAATTCTGGCTATGGGAAAAAACAGCACCATATATTAGGCATCTAATTAACCACAAGTTTTCCTGTTATTGGAAAATAGATTCAGTGATCAGAATTTTGACACTGATAATATACAAATACTGGAGTACACATATTCATGTATATTTCTATTCATGTTTTTAAGTTTTTATTTGTTTATTTTGAGAGAGAGGGAGAGAAGGCAAGCAGGAGAATGGGGGGGGGGAGAGAGAATCCCAAGTAGGCTGTGCATTGTCAGCACAGAGCCCAACATGAGGCTTCATCTCATGAACTGTGAAATCACAACCTGAGCGGAAAACAAGAGTTGGACACTTAACCGACTAAGCCACCCAGGCATTCTTCTATTCTTTATTGAGGAAATATTTATTTAAAAATACATTGACACAAAATTAAAGTTCTAATAAAATTCACCTAAGAGAAATATGCATCTATAACCACATAACCTGGCAGGTAAATGTGATTAAACTTCATTGTTTTAAAAATATTCCTGAGGCAGAGAATATAAAGTACTCTTTTTGGGGGTGGGAGATTTGGAAATGAGATTGGTCACCAGAGCGAATACATGAGACTCTTTGCCAAGTGTAATGAATGAACAATATGATTTACATGTTCCATGTGTTCAGGTCATTCCAGTCAGGCATGCAGAGTATATGGGCATTAGGAGTTAACTTATTGTGTGTGTGTGTGTGTGTGTGTGTGTGTTTTGCATATTAGAGAATTTGGGAAATAGAAGTATAAATTTCTACTGATGTATCAATGGAAAAACCATTTAAAGTAGATGTACATTTGAATTACATAAATTCAATGTAACAAGTGTACTGAGTACTTACTAAGGCCAATACTTGAGTATACAAATATAAACAGGACACAGTTCACATTCTCCATGAGGTTATCACCTAATGGATGAGGGTGGGGGGCATAAGACATAGATTCCAATTACTTTACTCAAGAGTGAAGTAAAACAGAGGAAACTGCCATTTGAGATAGCAAGTTGAATACATGATTAGACCTGCTCCTTCATGAAATCCCACCAAAATGACAGTAAAAGTATTTTTTTTTACAGTAAAAGTATTTTTAAAAAGACACACAAAGACATAGAGAGCAGGAGTGGAGAAAACAAAATAAGACTATTGGAAGCTGGAAAGCAACTGGTCTAATGACAACTGATTTAGCAGAACCAGAAGAGTTGAATCCTAAGCCTACAGTGGAAAAAAAGCAAGTGAATTATATTATAGAATTCTCAAGTAACATGAGAAATACAGGACCTGAGGTACATTTGAAAATGTAGGTAAATTGGAGCCAAAAGTCTGAAAGTCCGTTTACAATAATCTCCCTACAACTCTGTCCCACCCAGCAGAATACTTAAGTAAACTGCTGACCTAATACCCTATTACCCTTGAATACTTTTCTATATATTTTCTACGAATAAAAACATTCTCTTACATGGCCACAATATAATTATCAAAATCAGGAAATTAACATTATACATAGCTTACCATCTAATTCTCAGACTCTACTCAAATTTTGCTAGTTTCCCAATAATGTCCTTTACATCATATGCAGTTCCTCAATCTTTCCCTAACTCTTAAAAAGCCATAAACTTTTGAAGATTACAGGCTAGCTATTTTATAGAGTGAAGCTTAATTTGATTTGTCTGATGCTTTCTCATATTAGCATCATGTTATGTATCTTCGGCAGGAATGTAACAGAAGTGATGCTGTGATCTAACTACACTCCATTAGGTGGCATACAATTTCTATTTATCCAATTGGATGATATCCATGTTGACCATCTGATTAATGTGGGGTCTGAAAGATTTCTCCACTATAAATTTACTCATTTTTTCCATTTATAATTAATAAGTATTTTGGGAGGGAGGGACTTTGAAAATATGTACGTATCTTATTACTAATTAAATATTCAATTTATTCATTTATTTAAATATGTTAATACAGGCAGGGCACCTGGATGGCTCAGCTGATTGAGCATTCAACTCTTGGTTTTAGCTTAGGTCATGATCTCACAGTTCGTGGGTTCAAGACCCAAGTTGGGCTCTGCAAAGCCTGCTTGGGATTCTCTCTCTCCCCCTCTCTCTCAGCCCCTCCCTGCCTCTCTCTCTCTCTCAAAAATAAATAAATAAAACTTAAAATAATATATCAATATAGGCTTGTGGTCTTCTGTTTTATTCAATGGATTATGACATGTTGATCATCATTATTTTGATGCTCAAAATATCTCAGGTTTGGCCAGTGGGAGCCTATTTAAGCTGTATGTTGTTTTCATGTCCCCCATCAATTTTTTGAGCACTTTCTTACTTTCTGGCACAACAAGATGATCCAGGCTAACCTTGTGTTTTTCCTGCCCCAGTGGTGGAATCAGTTATTTCTCCAAAGATTCTCGGTTTCCTTTAGGGGATAATAATATTTGGAAGCTATCACCTGGGCCCTATATTTACTCATTATTATTAATGGGGTGCCTGTGCTACCAGGCCTTCTCAGTGGACAAGGCCAGGGAAAATACACACACACAGTGCATGCATGCATATATACATATATGTATAAACACCCATATACACTTACCACTATATTTATTTCTATATCTATATGTATTTCCAGTCACTGACATTGCGGATTCTAATCCAACACTGCAGAGTTCATTCTACTTGTCTTCCTTTTCAAATCTGTAACTCCCTTCTCTGACAGTGAGAAACAGGACCTTCATTATCCTTAATATATTTACTTATTTGATCAGTCCTGTGAATGTAAGCAAACTCCCACTCACTGATGCCTCCTCCCCAGCCTAGAAACTCTTCTTACCCTACTCACAATCCAATACCCTGTATTAGGCTAATGCCTTCTCCTTACCCTCTAGTGCCCCCCCTCCCTCCTCCTCCTCCTCCTCCTCCTCTTCTTCTTCTCCTTCTTCTTCTTCATTAAAAAAAAAAAAATCTCTACCCCCAACATGGGACTCAAACTCACAACCCGGAGATCAAGAGTCCCACACCCTACCCACTGAGGGAGCCAGGCACCCCTGTCCTCCTCTTCTTACCTGTGCTCTGATACCCTTTGTTCCAGGAAGGGAAGGGGAAAAGGGCCCATGATTTCTTTCACATTCTCTTTTACCCCCCCCTTTTTTACTATTACAAACAATACTGCAGTTAATAATCGTGTCTATACAAGGTCAGTATATGTTTAAAATAAATTCCTAGAAGTGGACTTGTTGGGTCAGAGAGTATGTGCCTTTAGAATGCTGTTGATTGTGCTACATTACTTTTCAGAGTTTAAACAATTTACTCATGAGGATGCCTGAGAGAACTCTTAGATACACAGAAATAGAAATAGAAATACATAGAAAGACCTAAACAGTTTATTACAGGATAGTATTTGATCAAATTAAGACAACTTCTCTTTTCTTATTTCTCTGGGAATACATTTATTGTTATATAAATCACATTTCCTGCTAATTCAGTTTCTCGCCAAAGAAAATGAAACAAAATTTAGCCATCGCAAGCAAATTTAGGAATACAAAACAATAGCCGAACAGACCGGGTAAAAAGTAACTTTAAGAACCCTCAGAAACGTAAATTAGCACCATAAGCTGAACGGGAGTTAGTACAGTAGCCCCGCAATTTACAAGGCAGAAATGAAAGCAGGAGGATACAAAACACCAGGAAATATTTTTTCTACCAAACTCGTTCGTCAGATACTTGTCAGAAAACCGTTTTCCAGGTCACTGGTATCAGTGCTCGTTGGAGTGTCTTTTCCCATGGCCTTGGGCATGTCAGAAATTGGGAGCTTGCAGTTATGAGGTTTGCCCAGGACTTCCCAGGTGTTTGCCCTGGCTGCAGGTTTGTGCTGCACCCCGAGAACCGCCCCCCCAAGTCCCAAGCAAACCCGGACGTTAGCCACCCTAGGACCAGGCTACATTAGGAGAGAACTTGGACCTGCGCTCTGTAACATAGCACCACGAGCCTGGTGGGACTATTTACATTTAAATGAAGTTCAATGAAATATTAATTTCCTCGGTCGCCGTAGCTACCTCACAATCGCTCAGCAGCCACAAGTGGCTAGTGGCTACCGTATTAGAAAATGCAGATACAGAATTTTTCCAGCATCACAGAAAGGCTATTGGATAACGCTGACGTTGATACTTTCAAGTTAAAAGGAAAAAAAGCTCGGAAGCCACTAGGTTCCCCTACCCAAAGTAATCATCAGATATTATTACTCCTTCCAAGTAGGATGAGGGAGTAAATTATGCTAAGAAACCACCAAGCAAAAACCTGAAAACGCACCTGCCAGAAGGCTTTCTCGGGGAACTCACTCGTATTCCCACGGCAGACGTCGTCCGTCTTTCTGCTGTGTGAAGTAACTCCTCAGACTTCTAGAACGCAGGGAACTCCAAAGCGGTGGGAGACCGAGGGCCAAGACCCCCGAGATTCAGTTGTTCAAAGCGCTGGACGCCTGTATTCACAGGGTGAAAGAGCCTCTGCTCTGTGGTCCACAGCGGGACGCCACCCTCGGTCGCGCATCCGCTCAGTCAGGTGTTCGTAGCCGGCCGGGAGCGCAAACCGGCCTGTGTGCGCGCGCTTCCAGACGCGCGCGCGCGCGGCTCTTGTCAGCCAATAGGGCGGGGCGCCGCGCGCCGGGGCGGGGCCGTGACGCGCGTGCCTCGTGACCCCGCTCGCGGCCTGCGCCCAAGGAAGCCGGAAGCGGCGGCGGTCAGCTGCGCCGGCTCGGGTTGGAGAGGCGGCGTTGAGTACCTTGGGGTTTGTGGACCCCGCGATGGAGCTGGACGCGCCAGTCGCGTGGCGGAGGTCGTTGCTTCTGCCGCGGCTGCTGCTGGTGCCGCTTCTGTGGTCGGGGCTGGCTCTGGGCGCGCTCGCCGTGGTCAGCAGCCCCCACAGGGTCCTCCACGACCTCCTGTCGGAGCAGCAGTTGCTGGAGGTGGAGGACTTATCCCTGACCCTGCTGCAGGGCGGAAGGCTGGGGCCGCTATCGCTACCCCCGGACCTGCCGGATCTGGATCCCGAGTGTCGGGAGCTGTTACTGGACTTCGCCAACAGCAGCGCAGAGCTGACCGGGTGCCTAGTGCGCAGCGCCCGGCCGGTGCGCCTCTGTCAGACCTGCTACCCCCTCTTCCAACAGGTCGCCAGCAAGATGGACAACATCAGTCGAGCCGTGGGGGTGGGTAGCGGAGCACACCCTGGACCTCCGGCGTGGAGGTTTGGGAAAGGAGGATGTAATGATGCTCACCCTGGGGGCCTCAGTTTCCCTGTATGTAAGAAAAGGGGGTTGGACTGGGATTGTGGAGTTTGGGGCATCAGAAGAGTGGGTGGCATTATAGGGCTTGGAGTTTGGATTTTTGCCTCCGTGGCCGTTGTTGGGCAGCTTGGTACATATTTGCAGATAGGTATGGTGGTTTTTCTTGGGGCTCCTACACCTTTAACCCTACCTTTCTTTCCCTTCCCTCCTTTACCCTTTTCACCCCACTCCAATATAGCTTCTTCCCATCTCTACCTGGTGTTCCTAGCAAGGAACCTTTCCTGAAACCCCAAGGAGAGTGGAGAAACTATAGTGTGGCAGTGGTTAGGAACCTTGAGCTTTGTAGCCAGAAAATATCAGATGCACCACTTTACAGCAGCTTAGTCTTGGATTAATTATTTTATAATCTTAGTTTCCCCCTCTGTAAGATAGAAAAAAACCCACATTCGCCTGTTGTAACTGTTACAATGATTATAAGAGCCAGCATATGAAAGTTTATCTTTTAGCCATATTCTCTGGGCAAATTACTTACATTCTCTATGTCTGTTTTTCTCATTGTAAGATG
The DNA here is from genome assembly GCA_028646485.1 of Cryptoprocta ferox. Classification (NCBI taxonomy): domain Eukaryota; kingdom Metazoa; phylum Chordata; class Mammalia; order Carnivora; family Eupleridae; genus Cryptoprocta; species Cryptoprocta ferox. The sequence continues at coordinate 52,033,206 of CM053577.1, forward strand.
AAAGGAGCTCTTAGAAAACTAGCACATTATAATAGTTCTCAGTAAATGGGAGTTAAAATTTTAGGAAATGATATATCTGCCCTCCATTCTTGGTACCCTTAGTGCTTTTCTGGTCATGTGGTAGGTCCTGTGAAGGGTTTAATAGAAAAGAGGAAGGAAGGTAGGAAGAAAGAAAGAGAAAGAATATATATTTCTACTAATAAGAAAACAGTAGGGTCTAGAGTAGGAAAGGGCAAGGGTGTCAGGGCTGGAAGGAGTCATGAGGTGTGGGCCCGATATTCCTTGTAAAGGAAAAACATGAGGAATGACATTAGGATTGTGGAGGGGCAAAGTTCTTCTTGTATTGAGGGGACAAGTAGTCTCATGAAAATGTGATTGGAATTATTTCATAAATCATAGTTGATTTTACAAAAACTTATATAGTGTTGTATCCTGCTTTAAGTCAGCCTGATATTACTTAACATAAATCTTTTTTTCATATATAGGAAATATATTTGTATTAAATAAATTATGAGGTCAATCTTTTTGTAAAGAGCTAGTTTTCAAGGTAGTTGTCAAGTTTGGAAAAAAAAAAAACAATTAAAACCAATGAATCACCGAAGTAGCAATTAGTAAAAGTTTGTTATGCACACACCAAAAAAGACAGTTTGTAAATTGGGAGCACTCAAACCAAAACATGGAATGAGGCTCAGAGATACATTGTTATAAAGCAGTTTACATAGTATAGAACAGTGACTGTTAATTCTTCACAATATTGGTTACAATATAGGAATTTTCTTCTTATTTTTCATAGGAATTTTCTGAAAGAGAATTGGTTGGTGGTTACTTCATATCAATTTTGGGGAACAGTTTAAGTCTGGCTTATGATTTTCAAAGGGATAAGAAGTAGCCCAGGTCAAGGTAGCCTTGCTGATCTTGCAAAATAAGCTAAATTAAGTTTTTGTTTGTATGACTAAACTCGTTTTGTCTGATCAGGGAATATTCAAGTCTGGTCTCCATTTGTGTTTGCTTTTAACATAGTTTAAATAAATTTTGGCTTACTGCAATATTTTTCAGGCATACCTCTATTAGGTATAACAAGGCAGATATCTATCTGTCTGTCTATCTATCTATATTCCTATGATTTTAAAATACAGCACCCAAGACTTGTTCCTGTCACAATAGCAAGGTACGATAGGACATCATATCTGTTTTGAGCAATCAGGTGGGTTATTTTGGGCCAAGATGACTGAATCATGATGCAAAGCTTGGATCTTTTGAGGGAGAAAATGCTTTCCTCATTTGTGTAGATACTGTGGAATTAAGAGGTTAAAAAATTACCCTAAACTCCAGTGGTCCCCTTCACTCATTCTGTGTATGAATTTCCACATGAATTCCTCACTGCCCAAGGGAGGCTTCCTAGTGTGGGGGATGGCAGAAACTTCCTTCCTCACATTTGTGCCTCTCAGATTCTATTAGTGATCTGGGAGCCAGACTCACCTAACCCTTGTGTGAAAGGAAGAGAGTAAAGAGATTTTTAAAAGGCAGAAAAACCCTTTACTCAATCTGGAATTCCTCTCCAACTCATCTTAAACCTTGACCTCTTTCCCTTTCCTCAGTAGAGTTGGATGTGCCTTGCTAGCTCAGAAGCATGATTTCTACAGTTCTGAGTTACTTCATGGATTTTATAGGCTTCCTTGCATTGGTTCAGGTATTGAATCATGTGTAATAACTTCTGGGGAAAAAAGTGTTCTGAGTTTCTTACGAATGAACTGGAAAGAATCAGTTGTCCTTTCTCTGTGTGTGTGTGTGGGGGGGGAGGAGGGTAATTTCTCAAGAGTAATGCATTTTCCTTGACTCACATAAAGTCTTTCATTTAAATCAGTTTAATCAGCAGGCACATGCTATTTTTAAATATTGGGCTGGTAAAATGATACAGGAGGAAAAGAAGGATAAGGCCCAAGCTCCAAACTATCAATGTAGTTGGGGAAATAAACCTATTTTGTGAAAAAGAAAAAAGGGAAAAATCATCAATGTGAATGTTATAGTTCGTACAACAGCAAATTACAGAAGGGTGAAGGAGATTACTGAATTAAAGGAGGGAACAGAGCAAGGGGGCATTAATCAAAGAAAACCTATGAGCTGAATTTTGAATAAGATATCCTTTATCATTTCTTTAGGCTGAATCCATGACCATGGATTGATTGTGGGGGTGGGGAGGGGAGAGTATAACAAGGAGAAAAAGAATCTAAGGTAGAAATTAGCAAGCTATTTCTCTGGTACAGCAAGCTAATTCATTTAACTATAATAGAATTGTCTGATAAGAATTCTGTTTTCTTGTCACTTCCTCTTGGAATTATTGAGACAAGGACCACATATATTTTTATTATCTGAAGGTAAAGAATACAGTACTGACTGATTCCCTCTTAGAGTCATACTTTCTTCTTTTAATTTAAATGGATAGTGGTTTCATTGAGCTGTTCACCATCCTCAGAGAAGTTGCCGGGATGTTTTGGCCTCCCAAACTCTGAATTGCCTAGCTCTATCTCATTCTACTTGGTTTGTTTAAAGTGTACATAGGTAGATATAGATATGCATAGATATGTGTGTGTGTGTATATATGAAGGTGCTAGTGATTAGGTGTATGTATCTGGAAGTGTTCAACGTACTTTTTTTAATGTATATATTAATACACAAATTCTTAGGAATATAGGGGGAGAACCAGAACATAGAATAACATAATAACCAGTGTCTTTCATTAGCGATCAGAAAATAATGCTTCTAATGCATTCATTCAAGGAAATTGAGTACCTATTATGTGCAGGCCAGTAGTAGTTACTAGGGATATAGCTGTGAATGAACAGAGCTTGTAGTCTGATAGGGAAAACAGACATTAAGTTTATTATAATACAAGTAATTACTTAATTCAGGTGTAATGAGTGTTGCAAAGAAAAAACCCAGATGCTACCAAAACATATAACAGGGGAACTAGCTGATCTTGACTAGGGCTGGTGGTAGGTAGAGTGGTCAGTGGTTAAAGCTGATACCTAAAATCTGAGAGGGTGTGGGGCAGGAAAGAGAAGATACACATGCAAAAGAAGTAACAGGTGTGAAGTCTCTGAGTCTGGTATGTTTGAGCACTAGAAAGAACTCAAAGTACTGTGAGCCTGGAGGAGACTTGTGATATGAGCCTGAAGAAGTGGGCAAGTACCAGGTCATGTGGACCTGGTGGAGTATGTTAAGGGTTTTAGACTTTGATGTTGAAGCAGTGTGATGTTATTGAGAGGTTTAATTCTGTAGAATGAGATGATCAGATTCGTACATTAAACAACCATTCGGGTTACATGAGAGAAAGTGGAGGAAACGGAGACAGGTGGGTAAGGGAACAGTAGGTGTGGAGAGGTGAATTAAGAGACTCTTGCAGTGATGTGGTAAATGGTGGCTAGACCATTGTGATGGGGAGAAATGGACAGATTTCAGAGCTATGTCGAATGTAGACTTGACAAGACTTGGTAGTTAACCTGGGGAGGTTCTTGAAGTCCCAGTGTTTATAGCATTCCCTTACACTTTTTGTGTCCTCAAAACTCCAGGATTCTTACAGTGCCTGGTAAGTAGTAGGAGTTAAATAGCTTTGAGAGAATGAAGGGTCAGCATGACTAAATTCCTTGCTTGGGACAAAAGGGAAAATGAATAGATAAGGATCTATTAAAAATAATTATTATTAAAAATAATTTAGGGACTTGGATACATTTACTTGTCTAGTATGAGTTTCATTATTAAAATGATCTGTGGAAAGCATATTCTATCTGGGTATAAACTATGTGGGTACAAATTGGATGTGTCACGTTGTCTTGTGAATTGTAAGATTTTTGCGCCAAAAATTGCCCAGAAGATGAAACTCAAATGTTTTGTGATCATTTACCCACCAGATTAAAGAAATTATGTAAATAATATATGTTCATTGTAGACAAATTTAAACAGTGTAAACGAGGCAAAAAAGAAAATAAAAATCACCGTATTTCTGTTATTCAGAGATAACCAGTGCTACATTTTGATGAAAGCTTTCCAGAACTTTTTCCTATATATAAAAAGTAAGAAATATGACACACACAGTTTGGTCCTAAATGGTTGAGACTGTTTAATAGAAGCAGGTATTTATTTAAGAAGCAAAGATTTTCTTTCCTTGCTAGTGAACCTGGTACCAGTAAATATTAGCTGCTTTTGCTTTATTATGGTTAGTAATGATATCATTATTTGCTTGTATCAAACAAACAGTTAAAATGCTTCTAATAAATATTTTAATTATTTTTATGAGACCTTTTGCCTTGTGCTGTTGTTTAGGAAGTCTAAAAGTACTCAGATTGTATTTTTCTACCTTTTTGTTGTTGTTACAGAATACGTCAGAGAGTCATAGTTGTGCCAGAAGCCTCTTAATGGCAGATAGAATGCAGATAGTTGTGATTCTGTCGGAGTTTTTTAATTCCACATGGCAGAAGGCAAATTGTGCAAGTAAGTAATTCTTTCATTTTCATGTTGCAGTTATGGTTCAATAGTATAGATGTCAGATTTTATTTTAGTGAATTTTGAGACCTTTGAGACTAGATAATACTTTTAATTATGAAATTCAAATGAACTGCGATTAGCATCATGGTTTATTAGTGGGCATCACTTGGGCAAATATTGAAAGGCAGAAAAGCGTAGCGGTTAACAGGATGAGTTTTGCAGTCAGACAGATCTGGCCTTCTAAGCTCTGCCACTTGCTAACCCTGATTTACTGGCAGTCAGACCTTGGGCATGTAATTCGCCCCCTGGAGCCTCAGCTTCTTCATCTGATTTGGGGGTAAGTTGAGAGTAATAATGGAACCTACCTTATATGATTGATTTTAGGGTTAAGTGAAAAAAAATTGTGTAAAAACTTAGCTGGGTAGCTGGCACATAGTTAATGTTTAAGAAATGTTAACTGTTTAGTACAATAATAATTGTTTATAATCTGTCAAATGGTGGTGGTGGGAGGTAATAACATCTGTTCCACCAGTTTTGCAGGTTTATACGTATTTGTATAATACCGTGAGATCTATTTTCAGGCACTCTTTGGGAAAATTAAAACCACTATTTCAATTTGTAAGTATTTTGAATACCAGCTGCGTACCAAGCAGTTCTTATATTCCATGTCTTATAATTTAGTGTGGAGAAAGTTATATTTACAGGATAACCTAAGGTAGATAAATAAATGCTTTAATAAAGTTATTGAATACTTGGGCAACATAGAAAATACATTGGGGAGAATTTGAAATGACTTCCTAGAGTAGGTACCTTTTGATCCTATTCCTTTATGGCTAGGCATGATTTCAATAAGTAGATGAGAGGAAGGACACTGCAGAGAGCAAGGCACCACAGGCAGAGGCACAGAGGTGTAGGAGTTGTAGTGTTCCAGGGTCTGGAAGCACAATGGAGATAAAGGTGGAAAAGGAAAGTAGGACCTTGCCTGATGCAGTAGTTTATCACCAGTATATTATTAAGAAATGGTTATATACTATAGTATATTGGACATTCACAATACACATGGAATATTAAAGGCAGTTAGGACTATTACAGGTTAAAAAAATTTTTTTAACATTTAACCTAAGACTTCCAAGGTGTTTTTGTTTTGTTTTCTTTATTTCATTAAAAAAAATATTATTGAAGTATAGTTGACCTACAATGTTATATTAGTTTCAGGAGTGCAACTTAGTGATTCAACAATTCTATACATTACTCAGTGCTCACCATGGTAAGTATAATCACTATCTGTAGCTTTTTTGTTGTTGTTGTTTACTACAAAGACCCTTTATTTTTTCTTTTTATTGAATCCCATTGGAAGAGGAAGAGAGAGACCAATGAGGAAGTTACTACAATAGTATAGGCAAAAAACAAAGAAAACACAAAGTAGGGCACGGGCAGGGGAAATCCACAGGATTTAAAATCTGTGTACATGTAAGTCATTAATGAGTTTAACTTTTCTAAGACTTGTCTTTTTGTTTAGTTCATATGAGAAAAACTGTAAATGGCAAAAAGACCCCTGCTAAGTTTCTTTTCCCTTGCAGTATACCATGGTATATTGAATATTGATTCTCTTAATTTTGTCTCTATTAATTCAGATTTTCTGGTAATTTGAACAGAGGCTTGGCTGACAGTTACTTTTTTTTAAAGCAAAAGCTTTACTTTTTTGGTGTAAAAGTTTCTAGTATAAATATGATTGGACATAGTTTATATATCGTTGGTATTCAAAATGATTGAACAGAGTTTGCTTAACCTATATAGGAGAACTGCTTTTAAGTATTCTTAAACCATTAAAAAAAAGCCATTAATATAGAAAAATATGTTAATTGTAAGTAATTTAAAATCAATTAGAATAAGTGAGATAGGTATTGTGTTTCAATTTTTTTGACTGGTATGACTTAATTTTTATACTTGAGAGGCAAAGCATCTTTCGTTTAAAAGTTATTTTGTGACAAAGACTTCACTAATGTGAAGTAGCTTTCTTCTCCAGTTAGTTAAAAAAAAAAAAAAGAAAACATTTTGCTGCATATTTACTTAATATGGTAGTTATAAAATCTTTTGAATAAATCCTTAGGATATCTTTGTTTTTCTGTGACCCATCCTATCTTGTAAATATTCCTTAATTGAACTTCTTTTGAAGAATAAATGAAATGCTTACTTTCTAATTAAAGTTAATTTGGCCAAGACATATGGTCAGGTGAAAGAAGCAAGGTGCAGAGAAGTATGACATCTTTTGAGGAATTAGGAAACTAAGAAGACTTAGTTTTCATTTTACTTACATTTGTACCCTTTAAATTTTATGCCATATGCATTTAATGCCTATTCAAAAATACATTTAAAAATTTTAACAGAATGTCCAAATTTAGAGTATTTATATGTTAGATGTAGTCAGTCTTTTTCGCATTATGCATTAAAAAATTATCTTCCATTCATTTTTCATTCACATTTTAAAATTTCATCATAACTTATATTCTATATTTTAAGTGGAAATAAAATAGTTCTATAAGTATGTACTCCTCATCTGTTTTGTACATTCTAAAATAATCATCTTAACTAGAATTGAATAATCTCTACCAAAATTACCTGGAAACTCTTCTGATTATGCTCTTTGTAAACATTTAATAAAGGTAATGTGAACATTTTCTGAAAATTTTAAGGAATTGTTCAAATAACTTTAAATTTTTTACCAAAATTTAATAAAGCATTCTTACTTGAGCAACATAATCTTCTCTTACAAAGTAATGAGGAAAGAAATAGGAAAGAAGGAAAAAATGAGGAGTTAAAGAAGATGAGCAACAAGTTAGCAGTTAATATTTCTCAGGGCACCTGGCTGGCTGGCTCAGTTGGTGGAGTGTGTGACTCTTGGTCTCAGGGTTTTAAATTAAAGCCCTGTATCAGATGTAGATTTTACTTAAAAATAAAATCTTAAAAAAGAAAGTAAATTAATAGATGGATAGATAAATAAAATTTCTCAATTTTGTAGCTGTCTCATTTGAGCTTCACAATAAGCCTTATGAGGTAGAGTGAGGGCTCAGAGAGTATAGATAAACTGCAGATCCAGAGTCTAGAACTAAATTCAAAAGGCTTTAAGATTGTTCACCTGAATAGTGTTTACGAGTTAATGCCTAATTTAGTTTTTTAAAGTGCTTTTTGACAAATTCATTGCACAATCTCTAAGAAATACAAATACATTTTAATTAACCCACAGAAGTTTAACACATTTATGTTATGTACGTGCTTGATATTATGGAAAGCCTATCTTTTACTACAAATATAAATGTAAAATACTCTTTTTATAAAGAAAAATTAATACTACATAAAATTAAAACTAGACAACGTGAAAAAAATTTTAATAGTTGCACATTTTCTATGAGACTGACACACTGCCTAGTGCACTAAGAAGCCACTAGAGTTGCACACTTTCTAGAAAAATGTTAATGTTCAGCAATGATCCAGCATCAGGTTCTCATGAAATTGCATCTTTAGCAACCAGATCTATTAAAACACTAATTTCATGGGATCTTTACTCTTTTATTTTCTTAATGAATGATAATAACGGCTTCTATTTACTTGTTCACTTGAAAGAAAATCTATTACCTACCTACCCAGTCATTGTTTTTTAAATCATTGGCCTTTAAAAATATGTAAAAGAGTACAAGGGTCATATTATGTTATAATTTTAAAGAAATTGGTCAGAAGTTTGCCTGGATATTGTAATTTTGTTTTGTATGTGACCAGAATCTGCCACCCCAAAATACGTCTCTTTGGCATAAGGATTATTTATTTTGAGCTGGTAAACAGCAGCTCACAGCAGACACAGGAGAAGCTCTGAAGACAGAATAGAAGTAACCATTTTATAAGGGAAATTTATATTTATATAAATTCCTATATTTATTAAGGAAATCTCCATTTGTAAGATTATTTCCCTCTCTGTACCAAGAAAGGGATGACTCCAAATCACAAGAGAATATTAAAAATAGAGAAGCCAGGGGCATGTATCTGCATAACAAACCTTAGACTTGTTTATCATGATTCTCCTGGTCACTTCCTCATAACTGGCCTCCCTCATACTCTTCTTTCTTTGTTTTTAGCTGAAGGTGACATTTAAGCCTGAATTTTAAGCCATCTCTTTGAGTTACTCATGTCTACCATGTATATATGAAAGGTACAAGTTAATAAACTTGTTTTTCTCCTGTTATCTGTCTTCTGTTAAAGGAGCCCCAGCTGAGAACTTAGAAAAATAGAGGGAAAATTCTTTTTCTCCTCTACAGTATATACATGAAAATCACAATATAAATTTTCAAAAAACTTTTCTGGATTATTTGCCTTTTTATTTAAATACAAAAAAAGACTGCTCAGTTTTCTCAGAATTTGTGTGAAATATTAAACTCAAGCCACTAACCCATTTGTTTCCATTACTTTTTTTTTGATGATCTATTTATTAAATTTGCAAATACACCCCTGATAGGTGAGGCCAGCAATAGCGATCTTTAATGGTGAATGATAGGGAGTCTATTTAGTCTAGCACCTAAAAGATAAAATGGGAAGGAAAAAAATTACAAAGAATCAACAAAAGCTACTAATGTGTTTTAAAAGTTTGTTTTTAATGGAGACTTAAGCCAATATGTGATCCATTTTGTAGAAATGTATCCTTTGATATAAAATGACTATTTTTTCCCATCTTCTCTGCTAGCAAATGCAAAACTATAATTATACAGGTAAAAATCTTTTTAAGTGAATTTAAGGGGCTATTTTTTAAAAAGTCTTATTTAAAATATAAAAATATAAAAAAAATTATAAAATCTTATAAAAATGTAAAATGTAAAATTTTGTTTTAAAAATATTAAAATTAATATACTGCCAAAACCCACCTTTCCTTTCTGCTTGATCTAGCTCAGGTTGACAGCGAGTCTGCAGTTTTTAGTTGATGAAAAGAAGGCTGGAAACCCAATAAAAAAGAGTGTCATCCATGTACCACTCCTATCTCTTTTATCTTTAGAATTCCTATGTCTTTGAATGATATTAGTCTTGGTAGGAAAGATGGTTTTGGAAATGGATGGAGACATGAAGTGTTAAGAGCTCAGTTCTTTCAATTCACTTTACAAATAACATGGAAACTAGTTCTTGTGGAGAAGGTCTGCTAAGTAGTAAAGGAAATATGTCAAAATTTCTTGTCTACAGAATTGTAAATATTTCTCTTTTTTTAAAGTTTATTTTCAGAGAGAGTGGGAGACAGAGAGTGTGTGTGTGTGAACAGGGGAGGGGCAGAGTGAGAGGGAAAGAGAGAATCCCCGTCAGGCTCTGCACTCTGCGCAGAGCCCAACATGGGGCTTGGTATCACAAACCATGAGATCACAATCTGAACCAAAATCAAGAGTCAGACACTTAACTGACTGAGCCTCCCAGGCGCCCCCTCCTGTACAGAATTTTAAAGCTGTTATCAGAAGTATATTGTTAACATAGGAATAGCCTTGTTATTGACATGCTTCTTAGTTATCCTATGCTTATGACAGTTGAATAATTACCAGGGTCACAAGCTTTGACGAGACCATCGATTGCTTTATGATAAAGTGTTTTGGTTCTTTGTTTTTTCTTTTTTTCTCGTTCAACTTTATTGAAATATAATTGACGTATAAGTTTAAGATGTACAGTTTATTGATTTGATATATATTGCAAAATGATTACCACCATGATGTTAGGTAATACCTCCAACATGTCACATAATTATCATTTTTATTTTTTGTGGTGAGAATGTTTAAGATTTACTCCCTTAGCCACTTTCAGGTATATAAATATATAAGACAATATTGTTAACTATACTCACCATGCTGTACATTAGAGTCTTAGAACTTACTCATCTTATAACTGGAGGTTTGTATCCTTTGACCAACATCTCCTTATTTTCTCTAGCCCCTGGTGACCACCATTCTTCTCTATGAATTAAGCTTCTAGTTGACTGTATATGCTGGGGTTTATTTCTGGACTCCGGATCCTGTTCCATTGGTCTCCTTTCCTGTGATGAGAGTCAATCTTACCTAATTGATGAAATTCCCAGGGAAGGGATTTATGCCAATTGAGTTTCTTTTGGAAGATTTGTCTTTAGGCAGATAAGGGCAATTCATAGAAAGCTCTCTTCATTTGCTATTTTTAAGTGACTTTAGCTCAAAATAATCCTTATGGCAAAGAGGCATATTTTAGAAAGGCATATTCTATCACCATTCACTTACTATGTCTTAATTGTTTAAAAGTCCATAATAAAACTTCATGGTTAACCAGAAGTTTAGTTAACCACAACCCCTCTTTCACATATTTTATCTACATGGCAATTTACTAAGCACTAGACTGACTTATTTGTATCTTATAATTTAAAATGTCTTTGCTTTCGTACTCATTAAACTTAATTACATTCTTGAGGCGCAAAGTTCTCATGGTTTATACTATATTTTCTGAAGCTTGCCCTATTTTTCAGAAATTGTTAATTGTCTTTGTTGTTCTCTATAAAACTAGTTTTGTAAAACAGTAGAGATCTTTATACAAACTTCTAATGGATGCCAAATACTTTATCTAAAGATGTGTAATAATTTCTGTCATGATAATTTAGGTCTCTGTCTAACTTGAATCCTCCACACCTTTAAGAATGCCTCTTGAGCTGATGCTTTGAGCCCTCACTAAGAAAGAAGCTATGCTAATCTGTCCTTGATGAGGCTGCATTGATTATCTGAGATGTGGAAAATTCGTAATAACCACTTCACTAGGTGCTTATAGAAAGCTTTATTATTACTAATATTCCTTAACTTACTAATTTCTAAAATATATAGCTTCTCACTGCTTATAACATTATGTTCCCAATTCCTGCAAAAGCACAAAAGAGGAATTTTACTGGAGTTCCTTTATTTTAAATCAGAAAGTCAGAGCTCTTTAATGATGAAGACATTTTTAACCCTATTGTATGAATGAACTCCTTTGTGCTTTATAATACCACTGTCTAATGATCATTGAAAAAATTTTGATGGTACTGCATTAATGTGGTACTTAACAAGATGACCAGTCTTTATTAGCTTTTAGTTTAATTTTCACGTTATTTTAAATGAAAAGGAATGGCTGTCAGTAAAACAGAAGAGATTAAGTTCTTTTGTTCAGAGAAGCTTCCTTTATAAATTATTTTTTCATTTGTTTTTATTGTCTATAATTATCCTATAAATTACTTTTTAATAAAAAATTATTTCAGTTCCATACTTTGTATAGAAGAAATTGCCACTGTTTTCTCATATTCGTGTGCTTTCTACTGCTTTCGTAGGCAGTACAGCGACACCCCCCCCCCGCATTTATCCCTATACTGTGTGTGTCAGGTACCATGACATGGCTCATTAACACAGATGTGCAATTGCTATGGGTGAAATTGTATTCCCTCTACTCCCTGCAAAATGTCAACTATAAAAACTGGAAACCTGTTTAATCTTTTAGGCCAGTATATTAATATTCTGCATGTTTGTAGTTGTGTTTTTTGTATATATACTGCCTCCGTGTATGTGGAACACATAATGCTTATTTGAATAAAGAATTACTGTAGTTTGAAACAGAAGATGATAGCTTGAGAGATAAATGACAGTTCTTAATTGTTGTTTGAGATATATTAATATACGTTTTTGTTTGTTCGACAGATTGTTTAACGAACACAAGTGAAGAGTTATCAAATAGCACGCTATATTTCCTCAGTCTATTTAATCACACCTTGACCTGCTTTGAGCATAACCTTCAGGTATTTTATATATGATACTTGAAATTAAAATGCTGCCCTGTACAAATGAGTAATAAATAATTTAAAAGATGTTTTAGCATTAATTATTGATATTTATCTATACATGCAATGTAGAAGAGTAAGTGGACCTGGATTTCTGCTAAATTCTTACATTACTAGCCTTAGGCAAATCATCACAACTTTAGTTTTCTTGTAAGGTGGGAACAGTAAAATCTATCCTGCCTGCCTTCATGTATTTTGTAATGAGGACCCAATGAGATACTGAGTATGAACACAGTAACTTAGGTATGTGATTGTTTAATTAAAACACTTTGTTGTTCTATCTGACAGTAATTTACCTTGACTTTGTTTATGCAAAAGGTATTATGTAATGAAGTATATGATTCTGTCTATAGGCAGCTTATTCTTTGCCTCAATATTTGATTAAATATATTTTACCTACTTTTAAAGTCACTGTTTAGTAAAGTAACTTTGAGTATTAAATATAATGTAAAAGGTACCCTTTAAGAAACCTACCCTTAGGGCTCCTGGCTGGATCTCGAGAGCATGTGACTCTTGATCTCAGGATTGTGAATTCAAGCCCCACATTGGGTGTAGAAATTACTTAAAAAATAAAACCTTTTTTTTTTTTTTTTTTTTTTTTGAGAGAGAGAGAGAGAGAGCAAGCCAATGCAGAGCTTGATCTCATGACCGTGAGAACACAACCTGATGCGAAATCCGGAGTCGAAAGCTTAACTGACTGAGCTACCCAGGTGCCCCAAAAAATAAAATCTTAAAAAAAAAAAAAAAAGAGAGAAACCTGCCCTTATTGGTTTCTGTTTTCTCCACCTCTGACCTTTGACTATTGGTATTGGAACTTTCCTGGTGGGGTGAAGGGTGAGGTTAGAACTCTGATAAAATCCTAAATTTGAAATTTGCTTAACAAGTAAGTAATCCCCACAAAGAGATGTAAACATGTTTAGTATATAGGTATAGATTTCCTCTTTAATAAATGTGATAACACAGAATTATGAATTTCTATGAGAATAATAAGAACTATTAGATAAGCAGTTCCCAAATTATATTCTGCAAAGTATGATTAATACATGGCCCATAAAAAAAGGCTTAGTGAGTGTTGTAGTAAGGTTGAGAAATGATTTACTACAGGACTTTAGAACGTTAGTAAACTAATTAATGTATGTTGTATAATACCAGATGGTAATTTTTGTATAGTATTTATCAAGTCTATTTGACCAGCTAGTTACTCTTTGATTTAAGAGACTAGTGTTCTGATGAATGTTTTAGGGAAACTAGCATTTTTCCTGGGATGTTAATTGCAATTTTTTTTCCTAGTTTGTTGTTGTTTTTTTTATTGTGCTTTTCGTTACAAAGAAAATTTTAATTTTTATATTATCAGATTTATCAAAAAATTGTAATAGCTTGTAGACTTGGTGTCACATTAGAAGGATTTTCCCACATTGAGATAATTTTTTAAATTGCTGTGATTTAGTAATTTTATGGTTTCATTTTCTGTGTTTAAACATCTTATCTCTATCTGAAATTTATTTTGGTGTGAGATGTGAGGCATAGGTCAATAATTTTTCTTTATGGTTTCTTAACTGTCCCAACATGACTTACTAACTAAATCCATGAAATAAATTATAGAACCAAGTTTAAAAAAAAAATCAATCATTTTGAGATTTTATTACAATTGCATTACATTTTAGATTCATCACTTGGAAATAATTGACATGTTTATGGCACTGAGTTTTCCTATCTAGGAATATGGTATATTATATATTGTTTGTTATTGTGGTAAAATAGAATATAAAATTTACCGTGTTACCATTTTTTAAGTGTACGTTGTTGTGCAACTCTCATCACCATCCATCTCTAGAAGTTTTTCGAACTAAAGGTCTGTACCCATTAAGCAATGATTCCCCGTGTCCTCCTTCTCTAGCCTCCAGCAACCCCCATTATTCTCTATTTTTTTAATGTCCTCTAGCACAGTTTTACTGAAATATTTAAGTTTCATATAGGTGTTAATACATTATTTCTGAAGTGTATTCCAAGGTGTTATATTGCTTTTGGTGCCATTGTGAATGATATCTTTCCTTCCCCCGCTACAGATTTTCACTGGTTACTTTCTTTTAAAATGTTTTATCTTGGAATGATTTTAGATTGACAGAAAAGTTGCATTGGTAATGCAGAGAATTCCTGTATATCCCTGACCCAGTTTCCCCAAATGTTAACCTTATGTTACCATGGTATATTGTCAAAACTAAGAAATCAACATTGGTACATAGCTATTAACTAAATGCCAGACTTCATTCTGATTTCACCACTTTTCCCACTAATGTCGTTTTTCTGTTTAAGGATCCATTCCAGGATAATGTTGCATTTAGTAACGGATTACTCCTTAAAATTTCTATCATATATATAGCTACATTCCCTTTCTTATTCCAAGTGCTGTTTTGGGGCGTTCTTTTTTCCCTTGAGTTTGCTTTAGGCTTGTTAAGGATATGTTCATTTTTATTATTTTTCAGAAAACTTGTGTTTGGTTTTATTTATTCGTTTCTGGGTTTTTAAAAAATGTGTTTATTTTTGCTTTTGCATTTATTAGTTCCTCCTATATTTTCTGGTTAATTTTGTCTTTTTTCTGGTTCTTTGAATTGAATGGTTAATGTATTTCCAACTTTTCTTGCTCAACAATAAAATAATTTGCAGATTGTAAATTTATAATTTTGGTCTTTCCAATAATAGAGTCTCATATAAAGGCATTGTATTTGCTTTTTATTTCTAAATTTCTAATTTTAATTTTGATTTGTTCTTTGACTTAAGAGTTCTTTGGAAGATTATTTTTTAATAAGAGTGATGTGATTTTTTATTTGTATTTGTACATCTCAAGTTTCATTGAAATTGTGACCGGTAAATGTAGCCTGGGTACATTTTGGAACTAATTGAGATACCTTTGTGATGTAATAATCAGTTATTAAAAACCTTTAAAAAATGTTTTATGGGCATTTGAAAAGAATATGGGTATAGGATGCAAAGTGATATTTATTTACTTATTTGTTTATTTATTTTTAGGTCAAATTTGTTAGTATATTATGAAGAATATAAGCAAAGGTGCCATAACAGAGACCTCAAATGTATCGCAAACAAGAGAATGGTCCACAGGTAGACGATAGGCAGCTGATTTCCACAAGGTGATTCTGGGACCTACATTTCTTGTCCCTTTGTGCTCCCCCCTCGTTTAAGGAGTTGTATTAGGAGGCTTTCAGGACCCCATTTAATTCTGTGAGAAGGGGAAAAGAAAGAAAGTGAAGGACAAGGAGTTTCCTTTTCAGGAAGTTTTGCAGAAGTTTCCGTGTTATCTATGTTTTTGTTTCATTGATAGAACGTAGTCAATAGCCGTGTGGAGCTAGGTAGCCAAGTGCCCTGCTGAAACCCAGACAGGTTCTCTTACCTAAATTTCTATGTATCTATATAAGCTCTCCCTAAATTTCTACATATGATTTTATTTTGGATGAATTTACCTTGTGCTTATGAAAGTATTGATTTTATTATTTTGTTGCTGTGTTGTAGGGATTATAAAGGTTTATGAGTTTGATGTCTTTTTAGATTGTATTTTTGTTATAAATATATAAAATATTTATATAAGATATTTATCTTTATCTGATTGAATGCTTTTGCTTTGAATTCTACTTTAACACTAATATTGCCACCCCTGTTGTTTTTGTTTGCATGTTTCCTATATCTTTATTTCTTCATTTTTAATCTTTTTTATATAATTAAAAATATTTCTGATAGAAGTAGCATATATGTATGGATTTTATTTTTTATTTGACCTAGAGTCTGTCTTTTAATAGAGGAATTTGACCAATTCACATGTATTGTGCTATTATTTTAGGTCTAATTCCTGCCACCCAATTTTCTCTTTTCTGGTTTTTTTTTTCCTTTTTCATGAGGTTTACTGAAATGACCTGTTTCTCAACTTTTTTTTCTCTATTTGTAATTTAAATGTTATATATCCTATTCTGCCATCATAGTGTTTCTCTTTAACTTTTTAAAGAAGTATATTTGAATCTGTAGTTCTCTATCATAATAGCTACTTAGTCTTCCTAGATCAAGATAGAATCCTATATCCCATAATTTATATAAATACTCTAAAATTTAAAACTCAGATTTTTATTAAATTTGAGATATATCTTTTTCAAAACCCCTTACCTGCCCCAAAAAACATTCTATTAGCAGTTATTCAGATTTTACTGTTTCAGTGCTCACTATCCTTTCCAGGCCTTTCTATATCTTTCCCTTTCTTGAGTTTTGATGTTTGACTAGACTACTTTATCTATTGTGTTAGAAGGATTTGGGAGATATACTTTCTAAATCTTTGCATGTCTGAAATTATCCATTTGTTGCCTTTACATGTGAGTGTAATAGCTTGGTTAGGTTTATGATTCTAGAATCATAATTCTTTTTTCTCAGTTCCCTATGAATTATTCTCCTTTATCTTTAGTGTTTCAGGTAGAAATCAATGCCAGTTTAAACTGTTTTCATTTATAGGTAACTTTCACTTAGTTTTTCTTTTTCTTTGCCCTATCTGGCCCTTTCTCTTCTTATGATAGTCCTATTATAGACAATACTGGATCTTATGGGTCTGGTTCCTCCATGTCCCTTATCTTTTTTCTCTTAAGCTTTCTCCCTTTTTCCCTCTTTTTCTCTCTCTCCCTCTCTCTCTCTTTCTCTCTCTCTCTCTGGCTTTTCTTTTTGTGTTCTAGGAGAGATCTTGTCTAAATTACTAATTACATCCTCACTGTGACATCCTGCTTTTTACTGCTTCTATATTAATTTTTTTCTGTTGTGGGGTATTTTTTAATTTTCAAGAATTTTTATTACTCTAATAGGTGCTGTTCTTCTTACTGTTTTAAGTATAAGCTATGTTATTTGCTTAATTCTATTGTAGGTAATCATTGGGAAATACAGATGAAAGAAATCAAATGCCAGATTATTTGTAAATATCTCTTCACACATATGTTTAGTCTCTCACTTTTGCTAAGTATATACCGGTTGAAAGCAATTATTTTTAATATAGTCCCTTTTACCTTTTGGGACTTCTATTTTTTTTCAAGAGGCAGTCTGATTTTATTTTATCCTAGATCTTTGAAAATAAATACGACAAATGATATGTATTTTTTTTTCCAGTTTTTTTGTTAGGAAAAGATTTCAAACTTACAGAAAAGCTGAAAGAGTGTTACAACGAAGACTCATTATATGTATCACCTAGATTCAACAATTACCAACCTTTTGTCATATTTGTTTTATATATGTGTGGATACGTTTAGTTTTTTGCTGAAGCATTTTAAATTAAGTTGCAAAAAAATAATTTGATGACATATTACTTATTTGCTTTCTAAAAAGTTTTAAAGTTTTAATATTAGAATAATAGATTTAGAACAAAACTGCAAAGATAGTACAAAATGTTCCCATATACCCCTCCTTCAGTTTCCACAATGTTAACATCTTCTGTTGTTACAGTACATTTGTCACAACTGAAAAATCAAGATTGGTGCATCACCACTAATTAAACTACAGTTTGTGTTCACTAGTTTTTCCAGTAAAGTCCTTCCTTTTCTATCCTGATTTCCAGATTGCATTTAGTTGTTGTGTTTCTGTAATGAGCTAGTTTTACTTACAACACTTCTGATATCCAATGTGTAGTGATTTTCCCACACCAACAACCAATTCTTTTATTCTCTGACACCAACTAGGTGTCCTACAATTCAATTCTGATATTAACTACTTGGAATTAGTGTCAGACTCCACAGATTTAAGGGCTCAGTCTTAAAAGAAGCCCTTATTTCAGATGCCAATCACAAAGTGCCCAGGTTACCTACACTTTTGGTCGAGTTGGCTACAAAGTCAAGGGGTTCCCATGACTTGCCCACGTTCAAGTTCCATAATGTGCTAACTGGCTCACAGAATTCTGGTACACTTTTTCCTTATATTTACTGATTATTACAAAGCATACAAGTCAGGAATAGCCAAATGAAAGAGACATGTAGGAGAAGGTGTGAGGGAGGGATGTGTGCACAGGCCTTCCATGCCCTCTCTGAGGATGCCACTCTCCCAGCACATTGCTGTATGCACCAATCCGGAAGCAAGCTCTTGGAACTTTGAGTTTTTTTGTTTGTTTTTTTTTTAATGAAGGTTTCATTATGTAGGCATGATTAGTTACCTCAGCTACTGGTGATTAACTCAGTCTCCAGCTCCTCTCCCAGCCTCAGAAGTCAGAGGTGGGGCTAAAAGTTCCAACCTTCGATCAATCATGCTTTGGTCTTTCTGGTGACCAGCCTTCAGCCTGAAGCTATATAGGGACCCCCAGCCACCAGCCATTGCATTAGCATACAAAAGGCACTCTTATCACAGGGGATATCCCAGTGCCAGGAACCAGGGACAAAAGCCAAATACCTATTTCCCATCACACCACACTTAGCTCCTGTGGTCAATGACAATTTCTCAGTCCTTCCCTGTTTTTCATGACTGATAATTTTGAGGAGTACTGGTCACCTATTTTATAGTATGTCCCTCAGTTTGGGTTTGTCTAATGTTTCTTTCATGGTTACACTGGGACTATGGGTTTTGGGGAAGAACACTACAGAAGTGAAGTGCCTTTCTCACCGCATCCTGTCAGAGGCATATGCTGTCACCATGATTTATCCCTGATGATGTTAATCTTGATCACCTGGACAGGGTAGTGTTTTCTAGGTTCTCTTTAATGTGAAGTTACCTTTTTCTTCCTCTTTCCATATTCTGTTCTTTGGAAGCAAGTTCCTGAGTACAAGAATGGGGGTGGGAAAATTAAGATCTAAGTCCTGGAGGAGTGAGGGTTTACTTAAATTATTTAGAAATGTTCTGTAAGGAAGGTTTGCCACTTCTTCCACATTTATTAAATTTATATCAATATGGGCTCATGGACCTTTATTTCATACCTGGAGCTGTAATTTTAAAAGTTCTCTCCTGTATGCTGAATGAATTCTTTTTCATTAGGGCATTTACTCTGATGTCTAGGTTTAATCTGTTTGCCCTTTGAATCATTTTATTTGCTTGTGTTTTTTTTTTTTTTGTTATGTATTTTGTTTTCTTTTTATGTCCATTGTTAGGCTCATCTTACTTATGTGCTCCTGTGGTCAATGTAATACGATGGTTGTACCAGGTTGGGATGGCTGGAAGAAATCTCTCTCTCTCTCCATATAGAGTTTGGTTTTTATAGTTTGACTTTAAGAAATTCCCTCAAGTAGGCACTATGCACTCACTTATTGATTCAACAATATTTAATGGGCACCATTATGTGCTAGGAGGTAGTGTCCTGGGCACTGAGGACAGAGCAGTAAACATTACAGCTAAGATTTCTGTTCTTGTGAACTATGTCCTAGTAGGGGTAAGACTAATAACAAAGAAATGGGATAAATAATAGTATTGACTTCTGGAAAGGGGGTATAATGTGCTACTTTAAATAGGCTGGCAGGGAGTACCTCTCTGAGCAGGTGAATTTTGAGATGATCTAAATTTTGAGATAGAGTCAGCCATGGGAAAAATGTTTTTCTTAGAAGCAAGGATAAAGGCCTTGGGAGAGAGAATGAGCTTGGTATGTGCAAGGAATAGGAAGAAGGCCTGTTTGGCTGGAGCACAGTGAGCATATGTGAATGAGATATGAGAAGATAGGCAGAGGCCAAATCATGTAGAGCTGTGCAGAACAAAGGAAGAAATATGGACTGAATTCTGAGCACAATGGGAAGCCATTTAAAGCAGGAATGTGACGTGATATGAATTGCATGTTAAAATAGTACTCTGGCTGCCCTGTGGAGAAACTCAGTTGAACCTAGGCAAGAATGGAAAGAAGGAACCTAATAGGAGGCTGTCACAGGAGAAAATGATGTGGATGGGGGTACTGGCTGTAATGTTGGAGAAACACAGATCAGTTCAGGATATATTTTGGTAGTATATCTAACAGGACTTGCTGATATATTGGGTAATTCCTGAGATTGCTGGTGGCTGATCAGAAAAGGAAGGAGAAGCATGATTACCCTAGGCTCTTGGCCCTGAGTAGCTAAGAGTATGATGGGGCCACTGGAAAGACTGGTTGTAAGTTATTGGGATTAAGACTTCTATTTTGAATAGGTTAATACAAAATAGCTATTAAACATTAAGTTGAGATGTGAAATAGCGTTATACATGAAATTGGAGCTTGAGAGAGGTGTGAGCTGGAGATACAGCTTTGACCATCATCAGATCAGGTACAGATGGTGTTTAAAGTCATGAGACCAGATGTGAGTGAGTGAAGCTATGGTGATAATAAAGGGGCCCCAAAGACTGAGTCCTGGGGAACTCCAGTGTTTTATACGTAGGGTGTGTGTATGTGTGTATGCCCACGCATGTTTAAGAGGGGAGGGGAGCCAGCTAAAGAGACAGTGGTGTAGCGGGGCACAGGGATACAAGAGCACCTGGCTCCAGGGATCCCAAACAGATCAGATTTGGCCACTTGCTGCTGACCGAATCCAAAGGCAGAGAGACTGATTGGTGATGAAACAGGAGAGGAATTATTTTTATGAGGCCAGTGCCGAGAAGACAGCGGACTAGCATCCCAAAGACTGTCTCCAAAGTGCTGAAAATACTTCCAGGTTTACATAAGGAAAATGTGGGGCAAAGATGGGCAGGTATTGCAGGCAGGCAGTGAAGGTCAAATTGATCGTCATCCTTATCGTCCTGGAGTCAATCACAGGGAAGGGTCTTATAGGCTCAGGGCCACCCTTATTGCTTCAGGGATAGTTTAAGTTCCCCTCTGGGGATGCTTTGCCCTCAGGGTCTTCTACCTAAGACTAGAGACAAACTGGAAAGAAGAACCCAACTAAAAAATTTGAGGTCAAAAGGGAAGCAGCCTAATTGGTGACATTGGCTGTGGCAGTGGCTCCGAGCTCAGTGCTTGGGCTGGGATGTGAGTTTACATTCCAGACCAGATCCACCTTGGGTAGTAAGTGTTTGCAGGTGGCTTCTCTGGGAACCTGGACTGTCTTGGTGTCTGTGGAAAGACTCCTTTTTCTGGCTGGGTTTGTAGGCAGGGTAGAGCTATTCTACCCTCTCGCATCTCTAGAGGCCAGTGGGTGGCTGCAGGGGATAGAGGTTCACAAAAGACTGTCTCTGGTTCTGGTTAGTTTCTCTGGGACTGGTGTAGTAGCTGGTATTATAATACAACCTTCCTGTGATGAGACTTGCATGTCACACCTTTATATTTTAGGTGCTATTCAAGTGCCTGGATTTACTTTTCCTTTCTTGAATCTTTTTAGTGAAGAAGTCAGGACACAAGCCATGTGCTAATATCATCCTCTTCCTAGAATCCTACTTCCTCATTCCTTTTAAATACTGCAGGTCGGGGCGCCTGGGTGACTCAGTCGGTTAAGTGTGCGACTTCGGCTCAGGTCATGATCTCATGGTTTGTGGGTTCAAGCCCCGTGTCGGGCTCTGTGCTGACAGCTCAGAGCCCGGAGCCTGCTTCAGATTCTCAGTCCCCCTCTCTCTCTGCCCCTCCCCTGCTTGCACGCTGTCTCTCTGTCTCTCTCAAAAATAAATAAACATTTAAAAATTAAAAAAAAAAACAACTAAACACTGCAGGTCTTTTTATTGTTTGGTTATGCCACTCTTGATTCAATCAGTCCCTATGTTGATGGAGATTTTTGGTTCAGTATTTTACTATTACAAGCATGTCTTTTTTCATGTAACTTAGGAGTGTTTGTATGACTTTACCTGTCTGGTAGATTCCTAGAAGTGAAACTGTGCTGTCAAAAGATATGTGCATTTTAAATTTTCATATAAATGGCTAAATTACACTCTGCCATCAAGGTTCTGTGCTCAATTTTTGATTAAACATATTTAGCTAAATGCACAATTGTTCTGTGAAAAACAGGCCACGTGCTAGTTCTTGTGGCAGAACTAAAGGGAGATTTAGTTTCTCTGTCAAATAGATGGTGAGGGTAGCATTGGGGCTGCGTCAGTTTCATTCCTTTAATTGTGTCTTTTCTCTTTCATTCCAATATTGAGCTAATATCATTTCTTCAGGCTACAAGGTAACGAATAAGGGAATAGAAGGCAAAGATGTGAACTGACTGGTTAGTGAACTTGTTCTTGAAAAGACAAGTGTCAGTCCCGGAAATGGAAAAGATTGAGATTCAGCAACATGATAGCTTACATGTTATATCCACTACCTTCATTTTAGGTTATATAATTCTTTGGCATTAGTCCCTTTTTGTTGACCAGAGAGGTCTGGATTACAAACCTTGACATAAGAGGGCTGAGTGGGGTTGTAGTTTTGGTGCCTTTTCCTTCCCCTTTAATAAATGCCTTCTGTCTCAATGAGGCAGACTTCAGTGTTGAAGTCAGCACAGGCAAGGGCATATTTGATTTATTCTGTGAGAGTAGGATAGATAAGAGCAGCCATATAAATGGCCAGATGATTTAAGAAATTTGGGGGATTTAGGCATTAGTAATCTGAGCTGTTGTTTCAGTTACCAACGGCTAGTGCAGTGGTTTTCAAAATTTAAGGGCAACTAGAAAGTGCCAAAATATTTTGCTATGTGCATGCTTCTCTAATCCTTCAGACCTACAATACAGGTGGTGGTAGCAATATATTATAGATGACAAAACTGAGGCTCAGAGTGATTTAGTAACATGTCTAACATCACAGCTCAGTACTTTAATGTGCTATATTGTTTCCTGTCTGCTAGGAGGGAAAATAGTTTATGTTAAAGAGATGCAATGTTTATTTTGTCTATTACATGTGCCTTTGATGTTTTAGGGGAGCGTACACAGTCTTATGCAGTTAAGGAATTATTCAGAAGTTTGCAAAAACTGCCGTGAAGCATACAAAACTTTGAGTAGTCTATACAATGAAATGCAAAAAATGAACGAACTTGAAAATAAGGCTGAATCTGGAACACATTTATGCATTGATGTGGAAGATGCAGTAAGTACTTTACATCTGATATGATACATATTTTGCAGTCTTGCTGATTGTGCCTTCAGTATTATTATCCTCTTTAGAGGTATATTGGAATCTGCATATGCTGTCTTCAACCAGAAATAACTAGTTACAGAGTAGTAGAGTTTTAGAATATCCTGATCTGTCAAACTAAAATGAACATTAATCAAGTACTTCATAAATCAGCTGATAATTTGGTACATTTGGTCTTTTAAATTTGATAATATGTGTCATTTCCAGAGGCATGGGTGTCATATGTTTACATTTCAGTTTCTTGTGCAGGATTGCTAATTCAAGAAATCTCTGGTTTCGCTGCCATGTGTTTCTTTCTTTCTTTCTTTTTTTAGTTTATATATTTATTTTGAGAGAGAGCACGTCTGAGGGGGATAGAGGCAGCGAAGGATAGAGAATCCCAAGCAGGCCCTATGCTGTCAGCACAGAGCCCAACACTGGGCTCAGTCTCACAAACTGTGAGCTCCTGACCTGAACCCAAATCACAAGTCAGACACTTAACTGACTGAGCCACCCAGATGCCCTGCTACCATCTGTTTCTGAAACCATTTTTTAATTGTTTCCTATCCCATTGCTTTTATTCTTTATATCTGTTATCATCTGAAAATTTTAATTTGTTTAATTGTTTATAGTCTGTCACCTTTCACTAAAATATAAGCCACATGAGGAAAAGGACCTCCTGTCCTTTTCTGTGTACTGTCCAGTATTTAGAACATTGCCTGGCATATAGTGGGCCTTTAGTAATATGTACTGATTGAATAGTCAACAAAAAAGATTTTTCCTCAGTTGTACAGTCGGCCTTCATGTGGGGCACCACTAGATGGCGATCATACCTTTTTATGGGAATATGGTGCCTGAGGGTTGAGGCATCAAAGGAAATAGGAGTTACTGTCTAAAAGTAGAGAGCTAAAGGTCAAAGTTAATAAACATAATGGTTGAAAATGATGAATATGAATAGCAGCTCAGAGTGAACTATGTTAGATCAATAATATTCATGGCAAAAAGCACTTACTCTCAAACTTAAAATGGGTATACCATGGGGTTTTTATTTTTTTACTGCTCTTTTTCTAATGTCTAGAAGAGTACCTGCTTCCAGTAGGCTCTCAGTAAATACTAAATATTTATTTTAAGAATAATAGTCTTTTCATCATTTTTAAAATGAAGAAGAAAAATGAATATTGTTTCTCTGACAAAAGTTGGATTATATAGGAAATCAACATGACCACCTGTTTTTAGAACATCCTTGTTACAGTAAGCAAAACTTAACAGTAAACATACAGAGCACCACTTGCAAACCATGTCTCAGACAAAATTCAGGCAAGAACAATTTTCTACATTAAATTTGATAGTTTCCTTAAATCACTTAGCATGTTTGACAGAAACCGTGAGGTCAATGAAAATGAAATATTGCTGTCCCTAAATGTATCTGTTTTTTTTTTTAAATTTTTTACATTTATTTATTTTTGAGAGACAGAGAGAGACAGAGCATGAACAGGGGTGGTGCAGAGAGAGAAAGACACACGGAATCTGAAGCAGGCTCCAGGCTCTGAGCTAGCAGTCAGCACAGAGCCCGACATGGGGCTTGAACCCATGAACTGTGAGATCATGACCTGAGCTGAAGTTGTATACTCAACTGACTGAGCCACCCAGGCGCCCCTAAATGTATCTGTTTTTAATGTATGCTGCTAAATGAAATACTACCTAATAACCTTTCCATGATTCACTAGATATTATGTACTTAAACAATTATTTGCCATATGAATCTTTTATAATATCTTAGGTAAGGTACTAAACATTTCATAGATATTATCTCTTGAAGAGCTGCTGTATTTATATATTTAGTTGATGTTTTTATTTTCATTCTAAAAATATTGCAACAAGCTCACATATGTAGCATAAAAAAATTTGTTTTTGTGAGCCGAATTTCCCCCCCAGTTTTATTGACATATAATTGACAAATGAAATTGTAATATATTTAAAGTGTACAAGGGATAATTTGATATACATATACATTGTGAAAGGACTCCCACCGCCGAGTTAATTAACACATCCATCACTTCACATTGTTACCCTTTTAAATCTTTTTTAATAAACGAAGCATGGTCTAACCATATTCCTGTTGATGCAAGTTCTCTGAGATATGTGAAAGGTTGACATTCTTTGGACTGTTACAAATTTAGAATATGAAATTTCTGTATGGCTATAAACTTACACAGTGACTGATTGTGAACCAGCTAATTTCCTGGGCAGAAGAAATTGTCCTCAACTATCAATAGATTTTTTTAGGGATGTATAATTAGTTTTAAATTCTGGATGCCTGTTATTTTATTAATAAAATAATTGTATGAGTTGAAGACAAATTAAATGTAAAATAAAGTAATTTTATTTGCTATCATTCCAGATGAATATTACTCGAAAACTTTGGAGTCGAACTTTCAATTGTTCGGTCCCCTGCAGTGACACCGTTCCTGTAATTGCTGTTTCTGTGTTCATTCTCTTTCTACCTGTTGTCTTCTATCTTAGTAGCTTTCTTCACTCGGAACAAAAGAAACGCAAACTCATTCTACGTAAGTTTCTTTTTTCAACTGTTTATTTATTTAGCTAAAACCTGTATTTTAAAAACTTAGGCCTGTTTTAGAAATGATGTATACTCTGAAAACTCAAACTGTATTAGACTAAAACAGCTCTCTGCTTCAAATTTTACAGTTAGATGCTTACTAATGGGAGAGTTGTGTAAGAAGTCTATAAGTACAAATAATCAACAGTCAACATATAGTATCTTTTCAGATGTTTTAACTGAGAGAGCTAGATTCCCTGGAATTAGGTAAGCAACAACAGAAGCATAGCAACAAAAGTTTTGCAGACCTGAATGGGCACAGTAGGAGAGGTAGACAGCTCTCAGGCCCATCGGAGCTGTGGTGGAGCCACCTAGAAAGCCACCT
This sequence comes from Cryptoprocta ferox, assembly GCA_028646485.1. NCBI lineage: Eukaryota > Metazoa > Chordata > Mammalia > Carnivora > Eupleridae > Cryptoprocta > Cryptoprocta ferox. The sequence goes on from CM053577.1 coordinate 52,059,451, forward strand.
AAAAAGGCAGGGAGAAACTATAGTGAACACACAATTTGTTTATGAGTAAATTGGAAATGTAGTTGCAAGGACATTACCTGACATACAGCATGTGCTCACACATGTTCCCCACAGCAGACTAAGCACTAACTAGAAGACCCCATCTAGCTGAAGCAGCATGGCTTCTAAGTCTAGTGAGTTTCTTGTTTATGATCAGAATGAAGGTATGGGCTTATCCCTTAATAATTTTAATTTTGAAAATAGAGAATGTCTTTTACAGAAAAAAAGTTAGGCTTTTTTTCCCTCTTATATATTATTCCTAGTCTAGGAACCTATGATATAAAATTTCTTTCCCTTATAAATTTCTTTCTAGCCTTTTTTCTTCATAGTTTATTTAACCTCACTTCTAATATATTTAACTTAAAAAAAGGCTACTTGCAGATCAATTTGAACTGAATTTGTAATGTCTTGTCACTTTGAAAAGCTAGCTAATAGAGGGGAAAGTCTTTAATATGAGTGTATTTAGTAAAGCTTTTCAAAGATGGCTAGCATTCTATAAAATATGTAATAACTGGGGCCTAAAGAGACTTATTTAGAATAATAACAAAATAGTGCAGGGACCTCACTATTGAGAAACTTTCTTTTTCAAGGTTTAGTGTACTTTTAAAGTTTAGCATCATATTTGCCTTGCAAATCAGTTTAACTCTGTGGAAGATACTTAGTGCTTCTGGGTTTTTGTTTGTTTTCCAAGTCACTTTCATCCGTCTGCTTGTACAAGCCACAAACCTTGTTATCTTTACTTTCTTAATTCTTTTCTTTTTTATTTCCCCATTCCCATAGTCTCTTCCCTACCCTTTGCATTCCATCAGCAAGTATTGACAGCTGTACTTCCAAAAATGTACCTTAAATGATCTTTTCTCTACCTCCACTGATAATATCCTAGCCCAAGCCATCCCATCTCTTATCTCCCCTAATGCAGGAGTCCCTTAACTGGTATCTCTGCTTCCATTTTTGTTTTTTGGACCCACAACAATCCATTCTTCATATAGTGGCTAGAGTAATTTGTTAAACACAAATGTTACTATGCTTTTCTCCCACTTGAAACCCTTCCTGTGTTCCTGTTGCATCTAAAATAAAATCGAAACTTATTTCCAGGGTCTGCTTTCTAAGATATGGTGACCCGCTCCACCCTCCCCATCTACCTTTCTAAACTCATTGCACCCACTCCTTTCTTTGCTCATGATGCTGTATATTGGCAGCCTGACCTCTTTGCTCCCTTCAAACACCAAACTCATTCACACTACCCCCTTCCCAAAGCTCCTGCACTGGCCCTCGCTGCCTTCCTTGACTAGGTCTTAGGTCAAAGACTACTTTTTCAAAGATATATTTTATGACTCCCATCCTAAGAATACATCCTTCTTTTAGTTCTCCTGTATCTATAATCTTTCTTTGACGACACTTAATCCCTTTTTTAATTTAGCTTTTTTATTTTATTTATATTCTGTCTTATTTGTCTCTCCTGACTCAACTGGAAGCTCCATCAGAACAAGGATCTTGTTTATCTTGTTCACCACTATCTCATCAGTAGCTAAAAGGTACCGGGCCTATAGCGGGGATGCTCAAATATATTTGTTGAATAAAAGAACGTGTATCTAATGTTAGCATTTCCTAGGATGTGTTCCTTAAAATAACTAGTCCTGTGAAATTCCTTTTTAAGATCTTCTGAATATAAATGAAAGGTTCTGAGATTATATTTCCAAAACTTGACTCTACTGTCAAGTTCTACTACTTTTGCATAATACCTGTTAATGTTTCGTGAAAGCATTGTTTATGAATTGATTTATGAATTTAAGGAAATGCTAGTGTAAGCAAATAATTCTTGTGCTGTTATCTCATTGACATTGTTATTTATTTTTCTTTATGCCACAGTTTTATATGCCCCCATTCATTAAGTCCTGTGGTAGGAATTAGGGATTAAAAAAAAAAGGAACAAGGCACAATATGTACCCTCCAAGAACACACTGACCATAATCCAATTATTACAACAAATGTAGTTAAAGGTATATAGTGTGGTTGGCCCACAGAGAATAAGACTAACTCTGCATTAGGGCTGTTGGAATTCATCCCTAGATCTCTGGGGTAGAATTTCTTTCTTTCTTTTTTTTTAAATATCCCCTGGAGTAGAATTTTGAAAGATATAGGGATTTATTAGAGAAAAGGAAGAAAGGAAGTTGTAGATATATGTACTCATTGGTATTGCTGCCTGGTTAGTTTAATAAATTTGGCAATTAGTAAGAAACTAGATTATTTCTAGTAATTTTAAACAGCAACATAGGAAATAACCCTCTTGATTTAGTTTGTCTCCCAAATTCACAGAAGTTTAAGAGTAGACTTCGAGCTTAGGCTGTTTTTTAGGTTAAGTTGTCCTTTAGTTTAGCTGGAAGCAGGACACTGGTCCAGAAAGTCATGTTGTCATCTTAGAGTGGTGGTCCACAGAGACTCTGATAGAAACCAGAACACTGGTTTTCATCCTTGAGCACATATCAGAATTGTCTGCAGAGCTTTAAAACAAAACAAAAAAACACATGCCTGGGTCCCTTTGCAAACCTTCTAAATCACAACCTCTACTCTCATGTTAAAAACCTCTGAAGTAGAGAGATTCCTAGTTATTCAATGTAAGATACTTTTACTATTTTACAGTTGTTTTTCATTTATGGAACATGAGAAACATTTGTGTTTAATTATAAGCACAAACATTACCAAGCAAAATAGCCATGATTTCCTTTATTAACCCTAATGACTCAGTCCCATTAGCATCATAATAAAAGTTGATTGTACATATTTTATTAGCAACCGTATGTATTTGTATGTGCACATGTGTGTAATATTCACTTTTTTTGGTAAGCCATTTAAGTTTTTTTTCAACTTTTTTTGACATTACAGGATTATTTTAAGAGAAATCTGATTTGGATTTCTAACTTAGACTTTTTAAAATGTTTATTTATTTATTTTTGATACAGAGAGAGAGAGCAAGCAAGGTGCAAAGAGAGAATTCCCAGCAGGCTCCACACTGTCAGCACAGAGCCTGATGCAGGGCTTGAACTCACGAATCGTGAGATCATGACTTGAGCTGAAATCAAGAGTTGGATGCTTAGCTAACTGAGCCACACAGGCACCCCACTAACTCAGACTTTTAAATATATAATTTTATTATTGTACTTTGTAACACTTCCATTTTTTAAGTAGAATACTCTTACCTATATTGCATATTTGAGATTGTGATGTTCAAAATGATATAAATTATGTCTGTTTTATTTGGTACTGCTTCAAACAAAGTCATGTGTGGCTTCAAGCAAAGTTATGTTTTTTGAGGTTGGTAGAAAAAAATAGACTTGGGTTTTAATTCTTAGAAGATTGAATCTATTCTGATTCAAACATAGAATTAATAGATGAATACTATAGTTAACATAAAAATAATGAATAATTATGTTTAGAGAATTAAATTTAAGTTAAAATATGATACTTTTGATTTATCTAGCCAAACGTCTCAAGTCCAGTACCAGCTTTGCAAACATTCAAGAAAATTCAAACTGAAATCTACAAAGTGGAGCGTTAACATCCTATTCCATGGATGAATGGTGGAAGATACAGCTTGGTCCATAAGAAGATAAACTGATTTGACAAGTTCAAGTTCCTAAGAAATGCAAGGACTTCAGATTTATTTTTTAAATAAGTATTTTCAATTTTTCTTTATTTTTAATTTCCAGTCCTAGCAATGTTGTCTATTTTAAAGTGTAGTTGTTACAATAACAAAAGATGCAAGAACAATCTTTGTTTTATTTTGTAGGCATATTATTACTGTTTGAGACTTCTGATATCTCCTTATTAACATAGTATTTTAGTAGCAAAGTTTTTGAAAACTAACATTTAAAAATTAATCAATTATAGCAAAGTCTTTGAAAAAGAAATATACTTGCCAAAAAGTAGCAAGTCCAAAGATTAATTTAAATTACCATTGCAGTATTGTTTTATATATATATTTAATATGTCATACATTACAAATGATATGTAATTCAATCTCTAGTTTTCTTTAAGTGATTTTTGAAACCACTAATTAGAAACCTCCCTAACAATTTTTACAAGCAGGAAGGCACATTACATTTATCTTTGTAAAAAGATTTATGGTAACTGGTTTCTTACTTAACTTTTATAAATAGTATTGTATTTTACACCTTATTTTTGCCTTTATTTCGCAAATAATTTGAAATCACTGGACTGCTGTATTATATTCAGGGCAAGATGTATTCTTTTTCTACCAGGGATTTGCATTGTGAATTACATTGAGTTATTTGGCAATTTATAATTTATTACTACTTTAAATCAAATGTGGCATTAACACAATATAATTTAAGTTGTGATTTTTTTTAATGGAGATTCTCTTGGGATATATGGAGATTTTTGGAGGGGAGAGAAAAGAGGAATAAAAAAAACTTAAGGTTCAGAAAATAGATAGGGACGTAAGAGGATGCTCACTATGAGACTGTTCATGTTGAGGGCATGAGTTAAGATGAGTCTGATACAGAAAGCAATTAGGTTAAGATGCCTATTTTTTTCTAAATTATTTAAATCAGATAAATGTGATATGATGGAAATGAAGTCAGATATTTCACTATCAGAAAGCAAATTCTATTTTGAAATGTTTATATCAATTTTTTTTTTTAATGTTATTTCAGAATTGTTTACAGTTTTTTTTCCCCCCTCAGGGTTTTAGTGTTAGGTATTTCATTTGTTAATTCCTTCTTGCTTTCTTGGTGGAAATAGGCTTTGTTCTAAATGTTGAGAATGTGAAGCCTGCTCCATACAGAAACAAGAGTTAGGTTAAATAGTACAAGAATTTTAATCCCTTCATATGTAGTAAAATGCTCAATAAAGAGACAAGAAAGTGTTTTTAATTTTTTTTTAATGTTTACTGTATATGCAGAGTTGAAAAAGAAGGCTTATCTTTGGATATGTAACAATCTGAAAGCTGTTATAGTTTTTCTAGTCTGCTGTGATCCATTTAAAATGTGCTGGGGTTTATTCTACCGTCATTGTTCATGCTGCTGATACTAATAGCACTGTCTTGATTTGAAGCATATAGTTGAGGGCCATTGAAAGCAATCTTTCATTAATGCAGATAAAACCAGTTTACATATGCAAGTTACAAAATGGCATATTTGAATCTGTAAGTAGTGACTCTTTGATCACCTTTCAATGTTACGTATTTCTAAAAACCATTGCTTTTGGGTATGGTTGCTAATAAGCACTTTAGAAAAGAAAAGACAGCCTTTGCTATTTTTCTGGTTGAGTCATTGCTCTTTCGACGTAGCATCAGCAATAGATTTCAAAAATAAGTATTAAACATTACACTGAAGTGTGTAAATACTTCATTTTTTAGTCATATTGATAAATTCTTTGCATAGTTTTAAATTCTGAGACACATAGTATATGTGTGTGCATAAAACATCTTTAGCTTTTTGACACTTGGAAATAAAGGAAGTAACTTAAAGAAATTGCAGTGCACCATATTTGATTTTTTAAAATATATATTTTAATTCAGATGTATTTTGAATGTCATATTTCAGTTTTTCAAGCCTTGAGTTTAAATGCCTACTTTTAAAGTACCATCTAATAATTTTGTTGTTAATAAAAATGTACTTTTGGATTATTTATTTTTTTGTTTGGATTTGAGACGTAGAACTAGCATCAGCTATCTTAAAGTGTAATTCTAAATCAATACCACCAGAGTGTAGATGGTAAGGTTACTTCTAATGGGACAGCATTTTGTAATATTTTATGAATAAGCTCTACTTTTACTGCAGTGTACTCCTTATAAACCGAATGTTTTCCCAGAACGTTATTATTGGGGCTGCATTCCTGACAAAAGACTTGACATCACATAAATAATAGACATCAGCAGCAATGAATTAAGAAAGCAAAATTACACTAGTAACCTATGTAACAGTTGAAGAAAGGGAAAAAAATTATGTTCCAAGCACATTGTTTTCTGAGCTAGGAGAAACCTTACTGGTCATAGGTCATAGACTCCTAGAGCCAGATGGATCCCTAAAGACCACTTGATCTAACCTATCCACTGCATGGATTCCCTCTAAAAAGTGTATCACTTACTTCCTATCTTCTCAGTTAAGGAGAAGCAGAACATCATAGAACACCTTATTTATAACTGAGCCATTGTTTGATAGCCAAATCTAAAATTGAGACTTGAAATACCTAATCAAGCATTTTTCTACTCTGCTTATCCCAAATTCCAAAAAATGATCACATTGATTATAAAAAGGGCTTTGACCTATGCTGAATTATACATGTAACACATAAAAATTATAACTCTACCAGGTTTGCTTATTCTAAACTATTACATTGGGTATAATAAATATTAGTCATACATGTAACATACTTAATGACCAGTAATTTTCTTTGTCTCCTGGGAACTAAAGAGGGCTTTCAAAAGATAATATGACTAATTCATGCTTCTTAAAGTAGGTTTTCAATAATAATTTTTAAAATCTTTTTCCTGTGATAAACATGTATTTTTAAGAAAATCCATCCCAGTACCTAAGTGCAATCAAAATATTTCAAACCTTTAAAAGGAATAAGCCCATCTTTAGCTAGATATTGTAATAAATCCTCCATTGTCTTACTTAAGTACCAGAATGGTATCCAAAAGATTTGCCCAATAGCATTAGAAATGAAAAACAATTCAACAACTGGAATTTCTGGAATAATTGTAAACAACTAGAATGTAGATAGGAGGACTGAAAATTGTTTTGACTTCTGAAACAGAAGAGTAAGCAGAAGTTAGGGGGTTTCTGGTCCCCAAAATGTGTATCTTCAGAGGTAGGGTCCCACAAGAGAAAGTTTGACGGTCATCCCTGTTTCCAGAAGGGAAGTTACATCTTCTCTTTCTCCCTCCTATTAGTACTTCATTTTCTATGTTCATTTGAAGTGCTATTGCCAGTAATGTAATAGGAGCTAAGATATAAAGGGCTTGACCTTGGCTTTGTAAAATTCAAATTCTCAAAAATAAATAAATAAATAAATAAATAAATAAATAAATAAAATCCAAATCCGCTTTATATCTTGGCTATTCTTAGCTAAATGAGGCAATGTCTTTTGTTTTTGTTTTTGTTTTTGTTTTGTGTGTGTGTGTGTGTGTGTGTGCAACCCAGTGACTCTTATCAGTCAAAATCCAGCATTTCCCACCTAACCCCCCCAACACATACACATGCTCTTTCTCATTGCTTTTCTCCTTATGGGTTTGTAGAATTAATTGCTGTGGTGTGGGCAAACAGCACAGGATGTAAAGAGCGTGAGTGACCAAGTAGAATCTCCAGATTTAACCTTTTCCCTCACACCTCTCCCCAGTGATGCTCAAGTGTTTATATAGGAGGGACCTATGAATGGAAATCTCTAGGAGCAGTATTAGATTGTATACTTACTGGGGGAGGCTTTTGGAAAATGATGGATATTATGAAAGGGCTAAAACTGCTTGAAATTACACTGCTTGGCACACTTTGCCTACCATCCACTCAGGACTTGCTCCTGCTCCAACCCCGCGTCTCAGAAGCAATATGAAATCGTTGTTTAGCTGCTTTGACTCCTCCTGCTAGGTTTATGTCCTCTGCATTCTTTATTCACTTTTCCCCCTGTCTCCTAATACCACAATAGATGGAATCATAAGAACTATCCTTTGTAGTTTAGCTATTATCATGAAATCTGCTCATTCTGTGATTTTGAAACACCAGGGATAGGTGCTTACTTACATGGGTACTGAAATTTTGATTGTAGCCAACCCCACCATGCTGGAAATGAGTGAGAAAATGCAGTCACTGACCTGGTCAGGTTCTGGAAAACACTTTTTGGGTTTGGGATCCTAGCTTATTGATAGTCTGATTTCATGAAGTGTATCCATATCACTTTTGGCTCTCAAGTCCACCCAGCTCCTTGGATCTAAGCCCTGTTATTTACTCTTGTTCCCATAGTGCCACCATTTTTCTTTGCCCCCACTAGTCTCACAAACACCAAAAATTCAAATGACCATCATGATAGAATTGTGGTGAAGTCTTAAGTTTCCCAGTACTTTAAAGAAATCACTCCTTTGGATGGCAAAGTTTCTGAAGAGAGGTCTGTTATAATTCTTGTATTTGTTCTTCTGTATGTAATGTTTTTGTTTTCCGGCTACCTCAAGATTCCCTCTTAATTTTTTATTTCCAGCAGGTTTACCTTGTTGTGTCTAGGTGTATTTTTCTTTGTATTCTCCTTGAGATTCTCTGAGCCTCTTGAATCTTTTTGTTGTCGTTCATTAATTTTGAAAAATTCTCAGTCATACTACTATCAAATATTCTTCCACCCTGTTCCCTCTCTCACCTCCTTCTGGGATTCCAGTTAGATTTGTTAGGTAATATGATATTGTCCCACAGCTCTAGTGGCTGCACTCTTTTGTTATATTCACTCTTACCTTCTCTTTGCATTTCAGTTTGAATTATTTCTATTGACCTATTTCAGGTTCACTGATTCTTTCTTGGGCTGTGTGTGTCCAGTCTGCAAATAAGCCTGGTGAGATGATTCTTCATATCTTGATATTGTATTTTATTTCTAACATTTCCATTTAATTCCTTTTTAGTAGTATCTCTGCTGAAATGCTCCATCTGTTTTTTTTAAAGTTTATTTATTTATTTTGAAAGAGAGAGCCCTAGCAGAGGAGGAGCAGAGAGAGAGAGAGAGAGAGAGTGAGAGAGAGAGAGAATCCCAAGCAGGTCCTGCTGTGAGCTCAGAGCCTGATATGGGGCTTGAACTCATGAACCTGTGAGGTCATGACCTGAGTTGCAGTCCAGTTGGATGTTTAACTGACCCTGCCAACCAGGGACCCTACCTCCATCTGTTTTGTATGCTGTCCTATTGCCGGTCCTATGCCATTCCACTAGGTCCTTTGTAAAAATTTTTTAAGTTTATTTATTTATTTATTTAGAGAGAGAGAGAGAGAGAGAGAGAGGGAGAGGGGGAGAGAGACTCTAAAGCAGGCTCCATGCTCAGCACAGAGCCCAACGCAGGGCTCAAACTCATGAACCATGAGATCATGACCTGAGCCAAGATCAAGAGTTGGACACTTAACTGACTGAGCCACCCATGCATCCCTTATTCCACTAGATTCTTTAGTATTTTAATCACAGTTATTTTTATATTATTTTATTTTATGTTTATTTTCTAAGTAGGCTCCATGCCCAATATGGAGCCTAACATGGGGCTTGAACTCATGACACTAAGATTAAGACCTGAGCTGAAATCAAGAGTTGGCTGCTTAACTGGCTGAGCTACTCAGGTTCTCTAATCACAGTATTTTAAAGTTCCTGTTGGATAGTATCAATATCTGAACCATCTCTGGATCTAGTTCTGTTGATTACTTTATCTCTTCACAATACATCATTGTCATTTTCTTCTTTTTAGTTCATCTTAAAATTTTTGGCTAAATGCTAGACATTGCATGAAAAAGAACAGTAGAAACTGAAATAACTAGTATTCATACCTGCAACTGAGCAAACTTTTCTATCAAGGTATTAGTATGAGGACTGGGGGTTGAATACCTCCCAACAGTAGTTGATCTGGGTTTGAGTTTTATTGTTAATATCATTACCTTCAGTGTATCACAGGTTTCAAATTCCTCCAGTGAAGTATTCCTCCAGCTACTTTGTGTTTGGTGTGTGGCCTGGAATGCCAAGAGAGTTTTTCTCAGTGTTTCTACTTCAACTTTCAGCAGACTGTGTATAACTGTGCTACTAGTGGGATGTCTCCCCATGGACTTGTCTCCCCCTCAGCATTAAAGGTCTCTTGCTTCTTTCTTTATGCAAGGCTTATGGTTGGGCCAGGCAGTGTTTCTCCCCCTCTAACCTGAGTCTCATGCAGGTCCTGGGCTCTTGAGCTTTAGGGTGGGCCTCGTCTCCCCCATGGCAGTCAGACTCTGCGTTGTAATAGGGGGAGGTCTTAAGTGGGAGTGAGTTTTCTGTCCCTCTCTCACTGACAGCAGACCTCTGCTTTGTATCAGTGAAGGATTCTGGTGACTGGTTGGTTTCTTGCCTTCCTCTGGCATCTGATGGCTTTTGCTTTAACTCCTCTTCCACCACAGCCAACCTTATCTTGGGATAAGGGGACAGGAAAATTTAGTACCACTCCTTTATTAGTGGCAGATGGCTTTTTCTTTGCATGGAAGATGGGCATGGGTCTCATGCCTGTCTCCCATTGGTAGCTGGCTGTCATCTGCGTGCCTGTCTCACCAAAGAGAGGCTTAAACTTTTAGTTCTCCCGATCTGCCCCCGGTCTTTCCCATGAGTACCCAGGGAGGCCTATGGAAAAGTGCTGGCAAATGGGGCAAACTCCTTGTATCCATGGCTCCCAGGAGTTCTAAGTTGTGATACTAGCCCACACTTGGTCTTTAAACTTTTGTTAACATTTCAGTTTTTTTCCTCTTAGTTTTTTGGCTGCTACTCTTCCTCCTGTACTCTCCCAAAGCAAAACAGTTTGTAGGAGCAGTGCTTACTGGCTTTCTATATCCTAAGTGGGACTAGAACTCACTGATTGCTTCTTTGTTGTCAACTCTGTTTTTACTTGACAACAAACTGCTCAACAATTTGTTTAATACATTCAAAGAGGTAAAACAGGCAGTGAGGGCCTTAGCCAGTTGACTGGAATTGTGGCTATTGGAGGTCCCGGTATACCATAATTATGTCTATTATGTCCTATAATGGAAGGGCCATCATGGCCATGAAAGGGAAGAACTATGTGGCCATTGCTGCTGATAGGCACTTCGGGATCCAGGCTTAGATGGTGACCACAGACTTTCAGAAGATCTTTCCCATGGGCAATCAGCTGTATATAGGACTGGCTGAGCTTACCACTGATGACCAGATGGTTGCCCACAATTCAAGTTCTTGTTGAACTTGTATGAGGTGTAGGATGGTTGGCAGATCAAGCCTTACACCCTCATGAGCATGGTGGCCAACCTCTTCTACAGAGATGGTTTGGCCCCTACCACACAGATCCAGTCGTCACTGGGTTGAACACAAAGACCTTTAAGTCCTTCATTTGCTCTCTAGACCTCATCAGCAACCCCATGGTGACTGACAACTTTGCCAGTGACATCTACTCCAAACAAATGTATGGGATGTGTGAGGCCTTCTGGGAGCCTGACATGGATCCAGAACAACCTTTTGAAACCATCCTGCAAGCCATGCTGAATGCTGTGGATCAAGATGCAATGCCAAGCATGGGAGTCTTTGTCCACATCATTGAGAAGGACAGAATTACCACCAGGACACTGAAGGCCCAAATGGACTAATCTTCTGTTCTCAGAGCCTACTTTCTTTTTTTATAAAATAGTTTTTCTTTCAAAAACAAAACAGAAGGTAAAGAGGTAAAACAAAAAGTAAGACTGACATAAAATTATGAAAGCCATTAAAAGGAACCAAAGCCCCAATCAAAAAAATATGGTAGCTGAAATTAACTCAATGGAAGGGTTTTATAGCAAATAAGACATAGTTAAAGAGTTAACTCAAAATATGTTAGAAGAGTATCTCCAGAAGGCAACGGGAAAAAAAATTGGAAATACGGATTGGGGATGGGGTAGGTAAGAGATATAGGGGATGCATTAAGAAGATTTAATATAAATGTAGTTAGAGTCCCTGAAGCAAAGGAGAAAGAAAATGGATGGAAGTAATTTTTGAAAAGATAATAGCCGAGAATTTTCCAAACTGGTGACAAACATTGTCACAAATGAAGATGCCCAAGTAGAATTTAAAACAAACCAAAAAATCTAGTCACATTCATAGTAGATGAGAACCACAGAGAAAAAAGATATGTTACCTTTAAAAGAGCAGTAACTAAGCTTATTGCTTATTTCTCAAGAGAGATAATGAAAGCCAGAAGAATGGAATATTTTCAAAGTGCTAAAAGAAAGTAATTGACAATCTAGTGTTATATGCCCAGTCAAAAATGTTTTTCAAAATTAAAAAGGAGATGAAGACATCTGTGGACACTAAGACAGAAAATTCTCACAAGCAGGCCTACCTATTAAAGGAAATACTAAAAGCAGTTCTTCAGGCAGAAGTAAAATGAACCTAGATGGAAACTCAGAGGTATAAGAAGAAAAGATTGATGAAAAGGGTAAAATATATGGGTAACTTTAAATAATAATGACTGGATACAACAATAATACTCTGTGGGATGTCTCTCTCTCTATCTCTCTCTCTCTCAATATAGATATCAATGTTATACACACACACACGCACATGCACGCACACACATACATCTGTGTATGTGAAAGAATGAATAGATAAAAACACAGCAGTGGCATAAACATCAAGAGAGGATTATTTTTGGAGTTAAAATGTTTTAAGGACATTGCATTATATGGAAAGGTTATGTCTTTAGGCTGTTCCTGGAAGTAGAATTGATTGTCAAATAGGTACTGGTAATGAACTTTGTTGTTTTTAAGTTGGACTAAAGATACGTTCTGACTCAGATCCAATTCCCCTCCTTTCACTACATCTTTTACGATTTTCTTCTGCTCTTGACTCTTCATGTTTTTTAAGGAAGCAGTTTAACATAACAAAAAGCAAGGACTTTAGAATCCATCAGACCTGGGCTTAAACTCCTGTTTTCCCCCTTATTTGGGTAAGCAATTTATTTCTCTGAGCCTTCACTTTGGAAGGCTGTGAAAATGGGAAGTAATAATACTGTCCTCACAAGATTATTGTGCAAATTAAATGAGAGTAAGTATTCGAAGAGCCTACAGTGCGATGCCTAGTACCTAGTGCTTCATATTGCTCAGTAAGCACTGCACTGTGCAACTGGCACTTGATTATACACCCTCTCACATTGTTTCCTGGGTTCCTTATATTTGTGATTACTATCCCTCCTCTTTTGGCTAGATTGTAATCTTCTCCAGTTCAGGGACTATATATCTCCTTTTCCTCTTGTACCCCTCGCTCAGTGAATGGCGTTTGAAGTAAGAGCAATCCTTGCTTGAGGAAAGAATGTGTAAATGAGATGAAGTACGTTCTTGCACTATACATTATGTTGGAAGGTGTCTTTGTAGCAGTTCCACCCAGAAGGATATCTGAGACCTTGAAGTCCTTCGGTTGCCCATGAGAAGCATAAATTGTGAAAACATATTTAATGGAAAGAGAGAAATGCCGTCTTACCGTTCAGGAACCCTCCAGTTTAAGCACTGAAGATTCCAGGCTGGAACCAGTGCTGAATATCATGGATTGCTGCCCTTAAAACTAATATCTTAAATTGTATATAATACCTTTTCTGGGCAAGAGTCCCATCTACTTAATCTCTGCTAGATGAGTATATATATTAGATCTGACTGTTGAAAAATACCAAGTTAAATCAGACAGTTAAAAACATCAACATGATGCTCATAACTGGTTTAATTTATCTTTCCTTTCAGTAATCCCACATATTACCTACTTATTTGCTGTAATGAACATGCCATTCAGCTAAAATAAGATTAACTGCTTAAACCGAGGCATTACAGGCAGAGAACTTTAATGCTGCTTTGTGTTTCATTGTAAAGTTCAGTGGTTAAATGATACGGTGGTATTGTTTTTTCCTTTGTAATCAAGATGGTTTCACTTAGGATTAGTGCTCCCCAGCCGACTCTCCTGATGGAACATTTGAAGCAGCAAGTTTATATGTCTAGGTTACAGCCTGGCAGCAATAATAACCTTCAGAATCAAACCTGTTGGCTTCACCAACACTCAAATTGCACTGCTCCTTGTGAGGCCCCCCTCTGCTCTAACGGTTATGAAATCTTGCCTGCCCTGCAGACTATGAAAGGCAAATTGGAAGGGGGGGTTCACCATACAGCTGGAATATAACATTGTGATGACCCAGGTGGGATCAGAGTTCAGAATGTTGACTCAAGTTCGTCTCAGTGAATGAATATTCACCTGTTCTCTGCGTCAAGGTCAAATCCCACTTCAGGGGAGCTTTTCTAGACTGTTCTAGCCCCACTCATCTCTCTTTTCTTTGAACTTTAATTGCAATTCTAGTTCTCCCTAAACAAGGCTATTTATTGATTTATATGATTCATATCATTGTTCTATATGGGCTAACACTGTCCCTTCAGTTAGGAGAAGTCCAGGACTAACATCTACATGGTCCTGGGCCCATAAGGACATGTTTAACACTTGCTCATTGACTGAAGGAAACACCCTCTGTGTGATGTGACCCATTATGACTCTGCTTGGATAGTCCACAGTGGGAACTATGAGCCTCAGCTGGGCCTGCAAGTAGCCCCTATTCTTATCATGCCTTCTCTTCTATGGAGTACATTCCATTTTTGTGGTTCATTAGAAAGTCAAAGACAAAGACAAAGAGAATAAACATGGTGACCAATAGATTTGTCTATCCACTCATTGTTTTTTTTTCATTCAGTAAATATATATTAGGCGCCTACTGTGTACCAAGTCTTTTCAGAATTCTAAGAACTGAGAAACGTCTTGCTGACAATTTTGGTGGAGAATGGAGAAAACAGTTTAAAAGAGCCAGAAGAAAATTGCTTTCTTCTCACACAATGTCCTTCAGCCCCAACTCTTGGGCAGGAGCGCCTTCTAGAGTTACTCCTTTCCCTGTTTGTTTATTCACCTCTTCTTCCCATTCTTCTCCGCCTCCTCAAATCACCATGATAGATGGGACTGCTCCTCCCCTGCCTCCCTGGTTGTGATAATAGCAGGCTATTGAATTTTCCTGTGTGAAACTGGCTTGCTCAGGTCTCTGCCAAGCAGGCTGCACTTGCTAAGTTGGATGGATTCCAGGTATGCTCCTCTGGATAGGATTTAGTGTCGGTCAGGATTCCTCAGTGGGTAGGAAGAGGGTGGGGAGAGAAGAGGGAGATTAGGTTGGTTCTCCTCTCTCCACCTAATTAGATAAATTATTTAATGAATTATAAACAGGGAACCCTGCCTTAGATCTACTTCTATTCCCAGCCCAATAATTGTTGACCATGTTTTGACCCTCCAGGGGAAAGTCAGAGCCTCAATTGCCCATGGGATGATCTGAGGCTGATCTCAGAGTGGGTGGGTGTCTCAGTGGGTGTCTCAGAGCAGCTGACATCCAAGCTGTACCTCTTTGGAAACCTTAGGTCACTCTTGACAGCTGCAAATCCAATAGTCATGCACCCTGTTCCCCTGCTTCCTTCATTTTTCTAGCAGAAACGGGGTATGCTAGAATGATGGATTGTTAGAACCAAGACAGGCCTTAATCATCCTTTATTCCAGGCTTCCTTATTTGTCAGGTGTAGAAATTACAACTAGTCAAAGTGGTTTACCCAAGTTGATGGAATGGTAGTGACAAAGCCAGGGCTGTGACCCAGGTGTCCTGACTCCCAGACTAGAACTGATATGCCATGCCACCTCTCAACATTCCCTTTCCATCATTTTATTCCTATACCTCCTTTTCCTGCCTCTCAATCAGTTCCTTCTCTCTTGACTGACACATCTGTTTTCTTTCTCATATAATTTCAAAAGCAAAAACTACCAGTCTCAGAAGGAAAACAACAAAAATGAACAAAACTGGCTTCTTCAACATTCTCCTAACATCTTTGATTTGTCTATAGTTTGCTAATAAATATTTCTCTGATACCAATGTGCTTCAGCATTCATTTCATCGAATTTACTTGGACTCATAGATGTTTATTAAGTCTATTTCTAATAAGAAGAGCATATTATTTAATTTTTTTTAGTTCTCGTGTTTTGATTACCAGTGGCAGAAACCCAGCCAGCTCAAGCTAGCTTATACATAAAAGGAAATTTATTGGATTCCATAGCTGGAAAGTCCAGGCAGTGATCTAACTTCTAGTCTGACTGGACTCAGGAACTCAACTGGTTGTCCCATGTACCCTTTGCCCACTTATCTATGTCGTCTTCATTCTTTCCTACTGCAAACAGTAGGCTCAAGCACATGCACGTGGACATACTATCTCTCTCTCAAAAAATAAAGTTATTTTTTTGTAAATTGCTTTTCTAACTTTGTGTTCTTTCCCAAAGTAGTTTGGTCATATTCTTCTGTTTGTGATGGTCACTAAAGGGCTAATTTATATGTGAAAAAGGAAAAATACCAGTTCTGGCTTCAACAGGTAGAATACCGAAACTTAGGAGAAAAACATATTTCTTTCTTACTGAAAATTATATATTTCAGGACTTTAAGCTTTCATTTGGGCTTTTACCATGCCACACAAAGAGAAAATGAAGACCTCTGGAGAGAAAAGCATTGACATTGATGGGGAATTTCTTTTAGCACAAGAGTGCTTAAGAGGAAGGTGGAATTATGCACTAAGTATTTTCCAAAAAGTGCTCCGCAAAATTGGAGTCTTAAGAGATGCCACACACACACACACACACACACACACACACACACATTCTTTTGGAGAGTCATAATGTACATTAACATATTAAAGGCTCTGAGAATTGCTACAAGAAAGAAATCTGCTTAACATTTGTTTTACTCACCCTTTTTTTCCCCCTTCCACAAAACCCTATTAATCCCTCATGTAAGTTAAGAACGATTTAAAACTATGTTTTGGGGAATGTGGCCTTGAGCCAAGATTCCTCCAACTACAGTGTAATTTACTGTAAAGATTTTTGTTATTAAATTATTTTGAAAATTTTAAGCAATCCCAGGAAGAGTTTGGTTTCAAAGAAGTTTCTTTGGGGAGCAAGTCTAATCTTTAAGCTGGAGGACCTGCCGTATGTCACATGACTGACCAGCACCAGCAAGAATGACATCTGGGACCCTTGCTTTCTTCTTTGTTCACACCTGAGTTTCTGAGAAGTTCCTGATCTTCTCAGCCTGCACTTTCCTTTTACCTCTTATTTTTGGCCCCA
Organism: Cryptoprocta ferox; assembly: GCA_028646485.1. Classification (NCBI taxonomy): domain Eukaryota; kingdom Metazoa; phylum Chordata; class Mammalia; order Carnivora; family Eupleridae; genus Cryptoprocta; species Cryptoprocta ferox. Next base: position 52,076,370 of record CM053577.1, read on the forward strand.
TAAAAATCCTTTAGGGGAAAAACCAAAACAAAGTCCATTTGATACTCCTCTGGTGTTTGGCTCCTATCCCTCTGCTTTGATTCACATTTACCCCTTAAGTTCTATCTCCTTCCAGCTACTTCAGAAATAATCCAACCAGATTCAGTTTATCCTAAAGCCCTGGTGCTGGATTGTGTCCACTCATTCATTCACTGAAGAGATATTTCTGTTTCCCTAAGATGAGGCAGGCAGTGTGCTGGGCCCTAGGGCTCCAGCAGTGACCCAGACAGATAAGGGCCTGACCTCACAGAATTTTTGATCTAATGACAATGCCAGTGAAGTGATCTAGGGCCCAGGCCAGGAGCTAGGCAGGTCCTGGGATTACTAACTGTTAGTTAGTAGAAGAAGAAAGCAAGGGTCCCAGATGTCATTCTTGCTGATGTCAGTCATGTGACATACGGCAGGTCCTCCAGCTTAAAGATTAGACTTGGTCCCCAAAGAAACTTCTTTGAAACCAAACTCTTCCTGGGATTGCTTAAACCAGGGATTACTAACTGTTAAAGATAATGGAGACTGGAACTGAATTGTACATAGGCAATTACATTTTCTTTAAAATTGACAATTGTATATCCTTTTAAATAGAGTGGTTATTGTTTCTTTGGCTGTTTAAATTTTATATAAAAGCAAAGTTGACTATAAAAGCATGATGATTTACCTTTAGATTAACTGATCTTATAGATAATATAACCAGAACCAAGTTTACTTAGTGGCTGCATATTCTAACTTCAGTAAAATAAGTGGAGACAATAAAAAGCTTCTTCAGGGCTGGTGGTGTAATTCAAAACTTTTATTTTTTTGAGTCATTTTATTTGCTTGTTTAAGTAATCTCTGCTCAACGTGGGGCTTGAACTCATGCCTCTGAGGTAAAACATCGCCTGGGCCAGCCAGGTGCCCACAGTCAAAACTTTTTTTTAAATTTTATTTTAAGTGTCAATTTATTTTTGAGAGAGATAGAGTGTGAGCAGGGGAGAGCCAGAGAGAGAGGGATACAGAGAATCTGAAGCAGGCTCCAGGCTCTGAGCTGTCAGCACAGAGCCCACGTGGGGCTTGAACCTATGAACGAAGGGATCATGACCTGAGCCAAATCAAATGCTTAACCAACTGAGACACCCAGGCTCACTTGGTTCACTCAGAACTTTTAAATGCTAAGTGAATGGTAGGTATTCATATGTGCAGGAAAAAAGTTAAGAAGAACTTTAAAAAAAATTTTTTTATGTCTTTATTTTATTTTTTGAGAGAGAAAGAGAGACAGAGTGCGAGCAGCGGAGGGGCAGCAAGAGAGGGAGACACAGACTCTGAAGCAGGCTCCAGGCTCTGAGCTGTCAGCACAGAGCCTGACACAGGGCTCGAACCCACGGACTGTGAGATCATGACCTGAGCTGAAGTCGGATGCTTAATCGGCTGAGCCACCCAGGCGCCCCAAGAAGAACTTTTTTATGAACAAATTCTTTTGAACTGAGGATTGTGACTTTTTGCAAGGGTTTGGGAGCCACTGGGCTTGGATAACTTTGTAGGAGAGCGGGGGTTCTGAGAATTGGATCAGAAAGCCTGGCTTCAGACAGATAGTAAAGTCTCTTTTTCTTCCCTGTTCTCCTTTGTGAATACGAAATTCTACCAATTCCAGCTTCTCCTTCTCCCCGATTTTAAGATGAATTGAGCTCCTTTTCCAGAGACGGAGAGATTGGAAGCTCTTTGGAAGCTTGAGCTCTTCCCTCCCTCAAGGTGTGTTTGGGAGCTAGAGGTGAGGTGGTGTTTTGGGAGCGGAGTGGTGGTCACTTCCTCACAAGCCATTGTGGGTGATTCAGGCTTTTGGGTCAAGATATACTCAGGAGCAACTCAGGGAAAATTCTCTACCAAACCTCATCTTTCTAGCACCAGAACAACAACAACAAAAATTTTTATTTTTTTTAAATTTTTTTATTTTTAAAAATTTTTTTATTTTTTTTAATATTTATTTTAAAAAATTTTTTATCATTTATTTATTATTGAGAAACAGAGCATGAGCATGGGAGGGGCAGAGAGAAGTGGAGACACAGAATCTGAAGCAAGTTCCAGGCTCTGAGCTCTCAGCACAGAGCCTGACGCAGGGCTCGAACTCATGAACCTCGAGATCATGACCTGGGCCGAAGTCAGACACAACCGACTGAGCCACCCAGGTGCCCCAACAACAAAAATTTTTAAAGAACTCTTTCTCCTAGATCCTGTACTCATCTCCATAAAATGTAGTCATTATGCCCAACTAGCCTTATCCATAGGCAGAGTAGGTAATCCTTGATTAAAAAATGACAACCCTTAAATAATTCCCGGGGATGTAAGGTGCAGCATGGTGATTATAGTTAATAATATGGCGTCATCAATTTGGAAGGTGTTTTGGTTTTTCCCCTAAAGGATTTTTAAAGTTGTCATCACAGGAAAAAAAATTCTTTGTAACTATGTATGGAGACCAGTGTTAACTAGATTTATTGTGGTAAATTTCACAAATATACAAATATTGAATCATATTATATTTTATTTCAATTTAAGACAAATGCAACAAAAAACCCAAAGCCAAAACTGACAACCCAGCTGCCCGCCAATCTACCACTTTAGCTAGCTTCACCCATTTTGATTCTTGAGAGCTTTTTTCCTTTAAAATGCACATATCCCTTGGAGGAGTTATAACTTAATTTAGGAATTATTGCTTATCAAATACCATGTCCTGAACAGAATTCCTGATTTTCCATCTCAATAAATGGGTACCAATGCTCACATGCTTACTCAGACTAGAAACACACCCTTTCTCCTATGTTTCTTATGCAATGCATTGCCCTTGCTTGTCGGTGTTTCCCCCAATATGTATCTCAAGTCTATCTACTTCTCTCCCTTTCCATTGCCACCACCTAGTCCAAGCCATTCCCACACATCACCTGCAAGGTCCTCCAATGTATTCCCTTGGGACCATATACCACCCTCCCCCATCACCAACTGCTATAATTGCTGTTTACTCACCTGCCTCTTCCCACATGAGTTCAGGGCCTGGTTTGTTGAGAGATGAATGACTCTAAGTGACACTGTCCTCTAAGCCGCTGGAGATGAGGCTGGAGGTGAGGTTGTGAAGTCTATTTAGTATGCTCAACAAGAGCATTCTTTTCCGGTCTGCCCTCTGGATACTTAAAAAAAAACAAAAAACCAGAGATATATTTTGAAAGATAATTTGGCTTGAAATAATCCTAATCCGTTTAGATAGTAAAATATAAGACTTGATTTAGAACCAAGAAATTTTTTGAAGCTTTACCTATCAGAGTATCTTTGGTGCTCTTTCATCCTTGATGAAGCACATGGCAGAGTGTTTAAGAGATGATTCTGGATAAATTAAACAATTGGTATGCCTTTGAATTAAGATTATCGGGAGTGCCCACACAGAGTAAAGATCCCTTTTAACCTTTTGGATTTCAGGGTCCAGTTGCCATGTGAGGACAGAAAGTTAACATCACATAGGGATGGCTTGTGGGCTCATTATGCTAATTACCATCCCTGTTCCTGCAGCTTCTGCCTTTCTCCTGTGTACCTTAATGCCCATTTGCACTTCCACCAGGAGATGCATAGGAGAAAAGAGAAAATGCCCAGAAAAGTTAATTTAGCCTTTCTGAAGTTTAACTGGGAGCAGGTTGACTACAATACAATGTTCTTTAAAAACCTTACTTTGTTTTTCTTATTGTCTGTCTCTTCTTATCTCCCTCCTCTTTTATTCTATTTCCTTCATCCTTTCTCTGAAACATCTCCTTGCTTTCTAAAATCACAGACTCTTAGAGCTAGGAGCTGAGAAGACTCCCAAATATCTGGTGTAATATCCCCTGCAGGGAAAACTGAGGCTCAGAGAGTTGAAATGGTTTGCCTATAGCAGTTGGAAACCAAGTCTTTGACTTATGGTCTTAACTTCGATGCTGCCTTGTCTCTCTCAGAGAATAACAAGGAGAAAGAAGACTTCCAGTGCTTGCAGAAAAAAATTTTCTTTTATTTGGAAAAAAAACAGTAATAATATCACACATGCATTTGTGCTTTCAAAATATTAATTTTCCAAGTTAAAGAGCTAAACCCATGTAAAAGAATAAAAGAGAGGGGTGCTTGGGTGACTCAGTTGGTTAAGCATCCGACTTTGGCTCAGGTCATGATACTGTGGTTCGTGAGTTAGAGCCCAGCATTGGGCTCTGTGCCCACATCTCAGAGCCTAGAGCCTGCTTCAGATTCTGTGTCTCCCTCTCTCTCTCTGCACCTTCTTCACTCACACTCTATTTCTCTCTCAAAAATAGATAAACATTAAAAAAAATTTAAGAATAAAAGAAATCCCAATTAAACTAGAAAATAAAAATACTTTGAATATAAATTTGTCATTAGATTTCTGACTTGTTTCTCCAGTTAAGTGATTAGCTAGCCGCTCAGTATTTCTAAAGTACAAAGCTCTGATAATGTCCTTCTAATCACACTCTATTGGGCAATGGGCACCCTCATCCCTGGATGAATTCAAGAGGCTTAGAACTCCCTTGTGTGCCTTACTTGTTTTTTTACTTTCTTTTCTTGGATTTGGTTCACTATTTTTCTTCTTTTACATTCTTAGGTGTTTGAAAGGCACCCTTTCAAGCGTCTATTTAGGTACACTTAAAATTAAAGTTGAAACAAAAATGAAATATCAAATAGGTTACACTCCATAGAAATATTCCTAGGGAGGGCTGCTTTCAATTCAGTTTCTAAGTATAGCTGGAGAACATAGGACCTGCGACTCAAAGGGGTTGACAGAGACTGACTTAAAGGAAGCCTTTCTGAGCACTTAACCTGTAGGAGGTGCTGCCTCTATCCAGTCTGTCTCCAGCCCATCATCCTATTTGTTTCTCTCATAGCACCTACCACGGTCTGACATTATTGACTTAATTTTTTACTGTTTGTTATCTGTGCCTATTCCCCTTCCCTAAGGAGGTAAGCTCCATAAGAATCTGCTTGTCTTGCTCACCCTAAGTATCTCCAGCATCTCAGATAGCATCTAGCATGTTGTAGATGCTTAATGGATATTTGTTGAATGTATGAATTAGTGACTAAAACAAGCTGGAGGATTGTGGATTATTGTTCCAATAGCAACGGCTGTCCAAGAACATCAGTGTGGAAAGTAAGACACATAGACTCATCAGCCTAAGGTAATTGCTTCTAACTGGAACTTTTCCTAAACCTGGGCTGTACTCTGACCGTCCCTTGTAACGTTTCCTATCACATATCAGTTTAAATCCTCACTGAGAAAATGCCCAAGCAGTACTGGGAGGTATGATACACCTATTAATGGTAGGTTCTGGAGACACAGAGATGAGGAACCTCCATCCCTTTCCTGAAAGATTTTGTAATCTAACTGGGGGAAGACAAAGGGAGTTTGATTGTTTGTAAATTGCCTAGACCACAGGATTTTCCTTAGCACATGAAGCTGTCTCAGCAGTGTTGTTCTATGATATAAGATACTAAAATGATTCCTGAATCCTTCACCCTTTGAAGCCTAGGACACTTTGGATTCCACTAAAGTGTCCAATGTTTCAAAACCAATAATGATTTTAAAAAAAAACTATCCATTACTAAGCTCCTATTATATGCTAGACCTTGCTCTGGGCATTTTTTACAATTTTTCTTCCAAGGTAGTTCCAATTATATTATACTCATTTTTACCTATGATGACACTGAGACTCAGGGAAATTCAGCAACTTGTTCAGGGTCACATAACTAGTAAGTGAAAGCCATAAATCATATCCAGGTTTTCCTTTTTTTTTTTTTTTAAATGTTTATTTATTTATTTGGAGATAAGGAGTGAGCGCATGAGCAGGGTAAGGGCAGTGAGAGAGGGAGAGAGAGAATGTGAAGCAGGCTCCAGTACTGTCCAAATCCAGGTTTTTCTAATGTCAGAGCCCATGTTCCTTGCACTACACTACAGGCTCTTGTTTCAAATATTGCAGGATTCAGTTCCTCCATTTTTCACCTACAGTGGATCTCTTCCCAATTTCCTTTCTCTGCTCATGTCAAAAAACATCTTATACATGCCGGGTAAAAACCTTATAGACCCAAGCAGTCTTTTTACAAAAAGGGTGCAGACCAATGGCACATTGTACTGATAGAACCATTAAAGAATGTGGTAGGAGCTCTAAGGATACCTAGAAGACATGGGGTAAAAATAACACTGAACAATCAATTGCAGATGTAACTGATATGAGACCTTTAATGGGACTCAGCTTCTGCTTCCCCTTCTGTAACTGCAGCGGCTTTCTGGGTGATAACATTTATCCCCTAGGTCTGTCCAGATTCTCTCATCTCTTGCCTTAGCATAGGTATTTTTAGCCCTTAACAGTCACCCAAAAAGTATTCATTGATGAAAAGCAGCTGTATCTTTTGGGGTGTGACTTCCCCAATGAATGGGCAGCAGTGAATGCTGGGTTCCCAGGGAAGCCAAACTCTTCCTCCACCTCTGGGAAGCAGTTCCACTCCTCCCAGCCCCTGTGTATGTGATTTTCATAGTTTTTATCTTTCAGATATTCCTACTTGGAAAATTGTGATTTTATTCCTGCTCAGTAAGTCTTGTAAATATTATGATTTGACACGTAACACCCCCTAGTGAGTTTCCCCTTTGCAAACCCTGTTTGGACAGGTGCAGAACCAGGCAGGGAGGCTGGAGTTGGTAGGCATGAAGACAGTCTCCCATTTTCTTCCCCCACATACCATCCAGCCAATGGCAGGGCACTACCGGAAAGGTGGAAGCCTAAGGGAGGAAAACTTTTAAGAATAATTATTATCCTTTTTAAAAAGTTTTATTTATTTTGAGAGAGAGAGAGCATGCACGCACAGGGGAGAGTCAGAGAGAGAGGAAGGAGAGAGTCCTAAGCAGGTTCCACACTGTCAGCGCTGAGCCCGATGTGGGGTTCAAACTCATGAACCGTGAGATCATGACCTGAGCTGAAATCAAGAGTTGGATGCTTCACCAAATGAACCACCCAGGTGCCCCCAGAGTAATTATAATTCTGCTGAGGGAATAAAATTGACCTTCCTTTAAAATCACTCTGGAGTGTCAGGCAAATATCAAATTATCCTTCACCCTCTTGAATTTGAAAGAGTTTTGTAGATACTTCTGACAATTAACTTCAAAACAAAGACTTTTATAGGAGACAGGTCACTAGCCACTCTCCTCTCTAAACATGTCTTCTAAGAAGGGATATGCCAATCAATGGGAGAAAGGGTGGGATGAGGAACAAGGGAAATAGTGAAAGAGAAAATGAGGGGCGATGGGCCGAGGATAGGAGAGAAGGAGAGTCAGAAACAAAGGCCACACTGGGTTTTAAGTGTTCTGCTTCCTTTTCTCTCTCGTTAGCACAAATAATGGGGCTACCCATGGGTTTCAAATCCACTTAAGCTCTTCTCGGGAGCCGGTTGTGACCTGAGGCACAGGCTGACTCTCAGAGGAGAGCCAGGCAGTGACAGAGGCAGAAGTCAGATGGAAAGTCTCTGACACGTGAGCCATCGGGCGGCGTCAACAACAGCTGACCTGTCATAAGACCTTGGGGAGAAAACCAATGAGAATCTTGTTTCAGAGCGGCTAGTGCCCAGCCAGCTCCCCGCTAGGTGCTTGGAAACAGATTGACTAGCATAATAGAGTGGTTTTGTAATCTGTCATAATACCATAAGCCACAGACCCACAGACTTTGACCCCTCACAGGTATAATCGGCTCCTTTATTCAGGTGTACATGTTCTCCCATGGGGAGGGGAGAAGGGGGCCCTTCTTCTAATTACATGTCCACTGCAGATGTTTTGCTGGAGAACAAAGCATTATATTCATTAGCAACAATCGTATAAACCAGCTTATTTTTACTAGCCAGTTAGCTAATTGACAGTGAAGAATTTGTATTAATAATATACTGCAGGTAGGCCTGGCTTAATCTGACAGTTTTATTAAACATGTAGGCAAGCTCTACAAGCCAGCATGACTGTCAGCCCTTATGCAGGAATCCTGCTTACAAAGGATCTTAACTTGCCTGTAAAACAATATCACACTGGCAGAAAATTGTTCTCTCAGGTCCAAGTCCAGGAGTCAGCAGAGTTATTCGCTTGGGTGATTTGTTGTTGTTCTTCCCTTTGTGACGCCTCAGAACAAGGAAGTGATTTTGTCCGTGTTTTCTTAAAACCTTACTGGTATGGTTCACTTATTCTGGACCAAATTATCTGGGTAGTGAATTATTCTGACTCTTCCTTTTTGCTTCTCTGTGTCCCTTAACCTCTTGTTTAAAATTTTATTGTAGGGGGCATAGGAAGAACTATTTCTCAAGTCGTTAGCAAATCCATCAAAAGTTAAGGGGTGGTAGAAATGGAGAAATTCAAACTCTACCATTTCACTGCCCTTTCTAGTCTTTGCCTTTGAAATTCTACCCATTTTTCCAGATCCAGCTTAAATAGTCCCTCCTCCATGACATCTCTAATTTCATTCTGATGGAAACCAAATATTGTCCTCTTCTGCTCTCCCAGCACGTGCACCACCTTCTCTTGTGCCCTTGACTCACTGACTGTCACCCTCTTGGCACACAATCTGTCTCATCAATGCCCTCATCCTCCCTCCTGTGATCCTTTGCCTATAGAGAATTCTTACTATTTACTGGGTCAGATGGAATTTATTCTTTATTGCTAGTTCTTAGTCAGTCAGTCTGTAAACCCTCTTTTGATCGCTGTTCTTTTTATAACTGTCTCCAGAATCCAGTCCTTTTCTGTGGCAAGACGTATCTTGCCCATCTCCCTGCTTCAGTCCCAACCTCCTTGAGATGGATCTTTCTAAGACATAAATATGGTCACTCCTCTGCTTAAAATCCTCCCACTGTTCTTCATTTCATCATTCCTTCCCCAAATATTTACAGAGACTGCACTGGGTGCCATGTACTGTCTTGGGAGCTGGGGATTCAGAAGGGAACAAAACTCTCCAAAATCCTGTACACCTGGAGCCGACACTCCAGGGGGGAGATAAACAATAATAAATGAGAATATCGTATGTCAGATGGTGATAAGGGCTACAGGAAAAAGAAAACAAGCAATGGGGTCAGGAATGAGGGAAGGGAAGGTGCTATCCTGGGTCACTCAGGAAAGGCTTCTGCACAAAGGGGACTCTGAGCAGGTCCTGGCCAAGTGAGGGAGCAAGCCGAGTGGAAAACCTGAAGGAAGAGCTCCCCAGGCAGAGGGGACAACAGTGAAGGAGGTCTTGTGGTGTGAAGGGTCAGGCCAGTGTGGTTGAACAGAGTGAGGGTGAAGTAGGAGGTAGGGGGTAGATAATGTTGGACTTTGTGGACATTAGGAGAACTTTGGATTTTACTCTGAGTGAGAAGGAGAGCTTTGAAGGATTTTCAGTAGAGGAGAGTTTTGATTTAACTTCAGGTTTTTAAAAAAATGTTTATCTTTGAGAGAGAGACGGGCGGGGGGAGGGGCAGAGAGCGAGGGACACACAGAATCCGAAGCAGGAGCAGGATCCAGGCTCTGAGCTGTCAGCACAGAGCCTGACACGGGGCTCAAACCCACGAACTGTGAGATCATGATGTGAGCCGAAGTTGGACACTTAACTGACTGAGCCACCCAGGCGCCCCTTAACTTTAGTTTTTAAAAGATCCCCCTGGCTGCAGTGTTGGGTAGAGGACTGGGGAGGGCTGGATAAAGACAGAAGTAGGGAGATCTGTTCAGAGGCTTATTGCAGCAATCCAACAGAGAGATGGCAGGAACTTGGACCAGGGTGGATCATGCAGCTGGTAAGAAGTGGCTACATTGGATGTTTTTGAAGGTAGAGCCAACAGGAGGTGGTATAGATGAAAAGAGAGGGGGAGGGGAGAGGAATCAAAAGTGACTGCAAATTTTAAAATATTATTATTTATTTTGAGAAACTGGAAGCATGGCTTAGGATGAAGACTATGGGTTTTTCATGCTAGGACTCTATTTGGCCCACCTCTCAGTGTCGTCACCTGCCTCTCTCTTTCTATATTCTGTGTTCCATTCACACCCAGCTCCTCCATGTTTCACACTCACATTCTTTCACATGCCTTCGTCTTTGTTCATGCTAATCTCTCCTACTGGGTGGCCAAAGTGTGGTCATCTGTCCACCAGCAAACTCCTATTCATCCTTCAGCAACTCTAAAATGACACATCCTCTGTGTGGCCTGCTTTCTTTTACTACACACACACACACACACTCTCTCTCTCTGTCTCCCCTGAGCAGCTCTCTTTCCCTCTTCTGTAACTAAGCTTACTTATTCAGATTCCCTGCATCTGGGGCTTCCTGGAGAAAGCGTGCTCCCAGAAGGTGGAACACTGCCGTATTTATCACTCTACCCCTACCACAGTAAGTGAAACATGATGGGCTTTCATTAAGTGTTTATTAACCCAGTGAATGAATGGGAATCATGGAGGGATGTGCCTCTTCCTCTAATCCGTCTTTCTCCTCATCTGCCCTTGTACAAAAAAAATTTTTTTTCCACCCTCTCTCTGTTACCTCATAAGCACTCATGCTCCCTGGCAGGGCATGTGATGAAGTGACTTGATGGATAAACACTGATTTGGTTTGGAAACTCAGGAATGAAATTTTATTTGCCCCTTGAATATGTTTTAAAATATCAAATGGACTTACGACTTCTTTATCTGTCTCCCAAATCAGGCTGTTTGCAGGGAATGGCAGCCTTCAAGTTCACTCCCAGGAAAGATTTCTCACAGGTCATGGAACAGAAAGGCCCATGGGCCAAATTAAACTGCTCTGATCAAAAAATTTATTGAATCTCTTTAAAACACAGGAGAGGAGAATGCCCATGTAGCTCAGCTGGTTAAAGCATCTGACTCTTGATTTCAGCTCGGGTCATGATCTCATAGTTCATGTGAGTTGTAGCCCCAAATCGTGCTCTGTGCTGACAACGTGGAGCCTGCTAGGGATTCTCTCTCTCTCTCTCTCTCTCTCTCTCTCTCTCTTTCTCTCTTTCTCTCTCATAGGGTGCCTGGGTGGCTCAGGTGGTTTAGCATCTGACTCTTGATTTTAGCTCAGGTCATGATCTTGTAGTTTGTGAGTTCAAGCCCTGCATCAGGCTCTGTGTTGGCAGTATGAAGCTTGCCTGGCATTTTCTCTCCCTCTCCCTCTCTGCCCCCCTCCCCCCACTGGTACACACGTTCTCTCTTTCTCAAAATAAATAAATAAACATTTAAAAAAATAAATAAAACTTTAAAAACACACATAGCATGGGAAGCAGGGGGGGCATAGATGGGGTGAGCAGCATGGAAGGAAGACTACCTTTCTCTCTCTGCTTATGTAGTAGTTAGGTGGACCACATTGAGGTTGGACAAGTTAGGGTAGGTCAGCAGAAAGAAGATATCCGGAACTACCACATATCCCTTCAACTAGTTTGCTGAACAGCTATGGGTTTTATTTGCATTTCTGGGGCAGAGCGGCAGAGCTTCCGTGGGCCCATAAAGAATAAAACTGAGATCACTGGAAGATGGCTGATTTTGTAGTTATCAGCCTAGATGTAGCATGTTCCATACTTTATGACAGGTCTCTCCATCCCTTTTTTCTATAAGTAACACTCTTGTTCTGTCCTTCTAAACATAAAGCATATTTTACAGGCTACCAATTTACTTACTACCTAATACCTAGCACATCGTATGAATTCTATCTGTTTTCATAGTCTATTTGCTCACTCATCTGCACTTGATAGATCCTAGGAGTTTTATCTCTCATAAGCTACTCATTTACTTTCCACCTATGCTGAACCATTCCTATGTGTTTTATCTATCTTAGGTGTTTTTCTTTCTTTTATAGCAGGATTGGATATTCTTTTTTTTTAATTTTTACTTTTATTTATTATTGAGACAGAAACAGAGCATGAGTGGGGGAGGGGCAGAGAGAGAGGGAGACACAGAATCTGAAGCAGGCTCCAGGCTCCGAGCCGTCAGCACAGAGCCCGATGCGGGGCTCGAACCCACTAACCGCGAGGTCATGACCTGAGCCGAAGTCGGACACTTAACCGACTGAGCCACCCAGGCGCCCCCAGAATTGGATATTCTTAAGTAACATGGCAAACATATGGACTTTTAGGAAAAGAGAGATTCTAAAATACCAGCTTAAGTGTATCTGTACCCTAATACAATGTCTAGGGAGGTAATTACATCCAGTGATTTATGCCTCTTGCCACCTACAGCACATTCCCATGATTGGCTTACTGAAGAACATGTTTAAGGGCAAAAGAAAAATGGAAGTCATAAAAATCTCTGGGATCATTAACTATGTAAACTCACGCTGACTGGTTAATAATCATAATAGTTAATTGGAAAATTTTGTTTCCAGTCACTTTAGTAACTCAGAATCTTTTTCTTTTCCTGCCTGTTCCCTAAAAGTCCTAAACTATTTCCAAAATTGTTTTGCTTAGCTGGAAGGAAGGAAGCCCAAGGGCAGGGACATATGTACGCATGTATGTGTTGTAAATATTTATTTATTTTTGGATTCACTCCGAATCTAAAATTCGGAGTGAATCCAAAAATAAATTCACTTTATTAAATAAATATTTTTATTTATTTAATAAATAATTTTATTTATTATTTATAATATTATTTATATTTATGGGACTTCTCTTCATCATGCATCTTCTCTCTCCCTAATTCCTTCAAACTTCTCCCTATGCCATGAACAACTCCAGTTTTCTTTAATTAAAAATAAAAAATATATTTATCCTTCTGAGATCCTTGATCTCCCACAACTGTGACTATATCTCTTGCCTTCCCTTCTCTTCCAATGTTCAGAGTCACCTACATCCATTATTTTCACTTTCTCTATCTTTTCATTCCTTTTTTAAAAAAGGTTATTTATTTTGAGAGGAGAGAGATACACAGAGAGAGAGAGAGAGAGAGAGAGCAGGGGAGGGGCAGAGAGAGTGAGGGGGAAAGAGAATCCTAAGTAGGCTCTGTGTTGTCAGCGAGGAGCCCAATGCAGGGCTTGATCTCACGAAATGTGAGATCATGACCTGAGCCAAAATCAAGAGTTGGGCACTTCATTGACTTCTTAACTGACTTAGTCACCCAGCTGACTATGTTTTCACTCCTAAACCTGCTCCAGCCTGGCATCATCTACTGACACTGCTTTTGCAAAGACCACTGAATTCATAACTGCCAAGGCAAATGGTCAGTTTTCAGTACTATCTTTGTTTCATTCATGGAGCTGGTCATCCTTTTTCTCTCTCTTCAAGATTTTCTTCCAATTCTCCTAAAACTCTTTGTCAGTCTCTTTCTTGTATGCCTCTTTCTTTTTATCTTATCTTTCCAAATATTGTCTTTACTCAGGATTCTGCCCTTGGCCTGCTTATCTTTTCCTTTATATAATCTGTTTTCCCAATTGCATTTATTCCCAAGCTTGAACTGTTACCTGTACAATGATAACAGTGAAATGTGGTTTTCCAGTCCAGCTTTCTCTCCCAAGATTTAGGTATCATCGATTAAATCTTCAAAGTCAACATGCCCACATTCTAGTCATGTTGTTTTAATGGCACCGCCAACTCTTCAATACCCAAGTCAGAAACCTGGGTAACATCCTGACTTCTCTCTCTACTTTCCTCCTGCCCTTCATTCATTCGGGTCCTACTCCAGGAAGAGTAAACATCTTTTCCCTCAAATTTCCCACATAATATAGACGGGAGTTGCATTTTACTTGGCAAGGGTTGGATCCCAAAGGTGATGAGCACATTGACAATTGTAAGAGTTAAAATTAACCTGAAAGATTTTTGCTTCGGTCTATGAAGGATTAAATGCTATAGGAATTTTCCTTCTACCATAAACTACTAAAAAACCAGATAACCTATTTGACACAACAGTGTCTAGACATTGGACAGCAGGTTGTACAAGAGTGTAATCCCTGAGAGAAGGTAAAGAAACAAGGGAAGATTTATCAGTACTATAGCTCATTTGTCTGGAGGCAATTTATAGGCTGTAGGGCAAGAAAAGGAAACTAAACAGAGCCTGATGATCTCGCTGAGATGAAAGACAGAGATCAGAATTTGGGGGATTTGAGGTGTAGAGTAACAGAGTAAAGGGAGGTGAACTCCAGAGAGCTACCCAAAAGTCCCTTTGAGTCTTTGGCTGAGTACTGATCTGAGCATATGTTAGAGGAAACTCCCTAAGGCCTGGGAATAAACCACTCTAAAAACAGTAGGATAATCAAATGTTCAAAGCTCATGCAGGTCTGGAGGTGGTTTGTATTTCCACCAGCCAGAACAGAGGCCTCCTATTAGATCAAATACCTGCTCTTGTAGGTGGGGCTAACTTAGCTCTAGAATAACGGGCCCTCTGCAGTGCAGTTCTTCTGGTGATGAATTCTTTCAACTTTTCTGTCTGAAAACATTTTATTTTGTTTCGTTCTGTGAAAGATATTTTTGCTAGGTATAGAAATCTAGGCTGACAGGTTTTTGCCTTTGTTTTTCAGTACTCTAAAGTGCTGTTCCACTGTTTTACTGCCAATGAAAAAATCTGTTCTCATTTTAATTGTTCCTCTCTATATGATGTGTATTTATTTCCTTTCCTGCTTCTAAGATATTCTCTTTATCACTAATTTTTAGCAATTTGATTATGATGTGCCTTGATGTTTCCTGTGCTTGGGGTTTTTTGAGTTCCTTGGACCTCAGTTTATAGTTTTCATCAAATTTTGAAAAAGATTCAGCCATTATGTTTTCAAATATTTTCCCCTTCTCATTCTGTGGAGGCTCAAATTATTATATATTAATCATTATATAATTACTATAGAATGAAAATATAACATACAATATATTTATATTATATAAATATATGTATATTAATTATTACACATTAATGTAATCTGTATATAAAGCTGCTTTAAGTTGTCCCACAGATCACTGATGCACTGTTCAACTTTATATTTCTTTTTTCTCTATATATTTCATTTTGAATATTTTCTTCAATCTCACTAATTTGCAATGTCTAATCTGCTATTAATCTCATCCAGTATATACTTTATCTCAGACATTGTAGCTTTAATCTCTAGATTTGGGTTTTTAAAAATGTCTTCTGGCAGTACACCTGCCAGTCCCAGGGATCTGTCTCTTGCTTCAACAGTGTTTGGATGAGACAGACCCAGGGATGTCTTTTCTACCAGCCTCTGACCACTCTCCAACCTTTTTCTAGTCCCAACTTTCAGAGCCATCTTCATGGCCATCTTCTGCCTCTGGAACCAGCCAACACCCTATTTTGAACTTAGCTCTTTATTACAGATCAACAATGAGCTGCCAGATTTGTCAGAATTATTCCACTGAGGTGGAGACCGCCATCAATTGCCTGGTCAACATGTATCTGTAGGCCTCCTACACCTACCTCTCTCTGGGCTTCTATTTCAACCGTGAGGATGTGGCTCTGGAGGGTGTGAGCCACTTCTTCTACAAGTTAGCTGAGGAGAAGCGCAAGGATGCTGAGCATCTCTTGAAGATGCAAAACCAGCACAGCAGCCACGCCCTCTTCCAGGACATGCAGAAGCCATCCCAGGATGAGTGGGATAAAACCTAGGATGCCGTGGAAGCTGCCCTGATTCTGGAGAAGAACCTGAATCAGGTCCTTTTTAATCTGCATGCTCTGGGTTCTGCCTGTGCAGACACTATCTCTGTGACTTCCTGGAGAACCATTTCCTAGATGAGGAGGTGAAACTCATCAAGAAGATGGGTAACCACCTGACTAACCTCTGCAGGCTGGCTGGCTCCCAGGCCGGGCTGGGTGAGTATCTCTTTGAAAGGCTCACCCTCAAGCATGATGAGGAGCCTCTGGAGCCCAGCAGGCTTTGAGGGGCCTATTTGGCATCCCTCTGGCTCCAGGGCTTATGCCTGAGTCTCTTCCTGCAGCACTGGGCAGCTTTGTAACCACCCTGGAGCCCTCTCCCAAGCTGTGGACCAAAAGGAAACAAAGCTTTTTGCAGCAGCTGGTAAAAAAAAAATCTTCCATGTCTCTACTTAACTTTTTGAACATATGGAAAATACCATTTTAATACAGTCTGCTAATTCCAACATCTATGCCAGGTCTGGATTGGCTTCAACTAATTGATTGTTGTCTCTGCAAAATGGTACATATTTTCTTGCTTCTTTGTGTACCTAGTAATCTTGATTGGATGGCAGGCATTGTGAACTATACCTTTTAGAGTGATGAATATTTTTGAATTTTTATAAATATTCTTCAACATTGTTCTGAAATGCACTTAAGTTACTTGGAAATCATTTGATCCTTTTCGGCCTTGCATTAAGAGGTTATAGAGTAAAGTAGAATACTGTTTAGGCCAGAGGTAATAATCATTCCCCATTGTTGAGGCGATACCCTTCTGAGGATTCTACAAATGCTGCATGAATTATAAGGTTTTCTAGCCTTGCTGGTGGGAACAAACACCTTTGTTAGCCCTGTGCAAGCATCAGGTATTATTCTCTGTGATCTCTTAGATAGCTCTTTCTTGAGCCTGAAGTCATAATTTCACATGCCTGTGGTGATAAATACTCTTAAATATTTGAAGGTGATTTTCTGCAAATCTCTGGAGTTCTCTCTGCACAGTTCTCTCTTCTCTGGCACTTTGTCCTATGAACTTTAGCTGCTTGGTCTCCCCAGGCTCTTAGCTCCATATCCTCAATTCAAGGAGTCCAAAAATCCACCTGGGTTCTACTTTTCTGTGTCCTGGAAACTTTCGAGGCAGAAAGCTGGAGCAATCATGGGAATCGCTTCACTTGTTTCCTATCTTTCAGGGATTACTGTCCTTCATTGCCTGATGACCATTGTTTCATACATTTAATGTGATTCATTGTTATTGCATCAGGTAGGATGGTGACTGCAATCATTGTTACTTCATGATGGTTGAAATCAAAAGTCCTAAAGCCTCCTCTAGATCTGCCTTAAATACCTTAAAAGAAAGCACTGAAAGAATCAAACTCAAATAACTTAGCTGCATGTCAGGATGAAGCTCAAACTCTTTAAGAATATAACAAAACCCAGGATCCAACAATGTAAAATTTACAATGTCTGGCTTTTAATAGAAATTACTATGTATACAAAGAACTGGGAAAATATGATCCAGACCCAGGAGAAAAATCAAGCAATAGAGACAGATCCAGAAATGACAGAGGTAATAGAATTAGCAGACAAAGAAAACATATATTACAAATTGTATATTTGAGGATGTAGAGGAAACATGAGCATGATGAGGAGAGATATATGAAAGACACATATTTTTAAAGAGAATCAGAGACTTGGATTCTAGGATTGATGCTTCCACAGGCTGGCTGTATGACCCTAGAGAATACCTCTACTCTCTCTGGGCTAATGACGTCTCTAATACTCTCTTCCTCTTCATCTCTTTCTCATCCCATAAGCTCTACCTCCTAAATGTCTACCTGTCTCCATCTCTATTTCCTAATCATCTCTCCCCTAGACATGGCAACCTCTCATCCCAACTACCACCACACCCAATCCTTTTACTCCACTACTACATAGCCAGAAAGATTTCTCTAAAATGAAAAATAAACCATGCCTGTTTTCTGGCCTTTCAGTGCCCTTGGGATAAAGTTCACAGTTAATATTGCAGACTCAAAGCCCTTCTTGGTCTGGTCCCTCCCTGCTTGCTCTCTTAGGCCTTTTGGGAAAAAATTCTTGCCTTTCCCTCCTGGCTTCACTCCTACTCTTTCATCCTGGGGCTTCCTGCCTGGAACATTTCTCCCAGTGATATTTCACCTCAGTTCATGCCTGATTCTTCATTAAATTCCCAGCTTAAATAACTTCCTCAGGGCCATCCCATAACTCAGGTACTGCGCCTGCTATGCGCTCTCATATTTCTTTGCTTCTATGATCACAGCACTTATCTCACTTATCATTATTATAATATTATTATGTCATATTATATTATTATAATTGCTTAATTGTCTCTCCACATCCCAACCCCTGTGCCTGGTCCCCATGGTATCCCAGCACCTAACCCAGTGTTTGTTCTAAGAAGAATGAATATTTATCCTCCATAACATACTATAGGTCTGCTCCTTGCATCCTTGTTCTAGGCCATGCCCCTGTAACCCTGGATTCCTGACCTAGCCTCAGATCAGCCTCCCTGCCCAAGGGTCTCCTTCATTTAATCCACCCTGCTCACAGCAGCAAGAACCATCGTCCTCAAGCATCATTTTGATCATATCACTCCCCTTCTTAGAAGCCTACAATAGCTCCAATTGCCTCTTGAATTAAATTAAAACTCCTAATCATGGGTCTCAAGGGGCTCTACCAATTAGCTGCCTCCCTTCCCCCACACCTAGCTGCTGTCATCTTTTCACAGGCCCTCTGCCATGGCTTCCCCTGCTGCCCTGCAAATCTGCACCCTGCCCACCTCCTCTGTGAGCTAGCCCCATGGCACTCTCTCCTCCTTCCTGAGATTTCTCTCTTTCATTCTGCCCTATCATATCCTTTCCTACACTTAAAAAATATGGCTCAATAATCATTTCTTTCATGACTGTTCCCTAAATCAACTCCAGGTGGCTTTGTCCTTTCTAGCATAACCTGTTTTCAGGTATGTAGAATATTTGTGCTTATATGTATGCCCTATGGCTTCTGCTAACTTATTTTTAGTACTTTCTTCCCTATTAGGGTCCAGCAACTCTAAGGACAGGGACGATGTCTTTTCATCCTTTGTAACTCCCTGTGATCCCCAAGCAGGTTCTGTGCCTGAGGTCCTTGCTTACCTTTGAAACAGAGATGGGGGGTGAGGGAAGAGACTGGAAAGTGGGAATTCCTAAAGGAAACCGGTTTTTCTTCAGGTGTGCCAAACCAGACTCTAGTCAGTCTGATGGGTGCAGTGCCCTCCCCCCTGCTCCACCACCCCCCGCTAAAAGCAGATAGTTTGTGCTCAGCACCCCCACCATGGGGGGATCTTAGTGTGGTAGTGAGAAAGAGAGACAAAACCAAACTTTTCTGAGTGCCTGCCCTGTGCCAAACGCTGTGCTGGGAGCTACATGTATATTATTTCATGCCTGCCTCCCAATACCCTGACAAATTAGAAATGATTATTCCTGACTTACAAGTACATTAGGAGTCAGAGAGGTGGGTATAATCTTCCTGGTCACTGATTCAGGTCTTCCTTATCCAAAACACATGGTCCTGTTTTCATACCAAAGAAGACATATTTCTGGATGAGTGGACTTTCTAGCAGAGTGCCCCGAATCTAAACCACAATTAGAACACACACTCTGACGGGGCACCTGGGTGGCTCAGTTGGTTAAGCTTCCAACTTCAGCTCAGGTCATGATCTGGCAGTTCATGGGTTCAAGCCCCACATGGGGCTTTGTGCTGACAACTTGGAGTCTGGAGCCTGTGTGGATTCTGTGTCTCCCTCTCTCTCTCTACCCCTCTACTGCTCACTCTCTGTCTCTATGTCTCTCAAAAATAAATAAAACATTAAAAAAAAAAAGAACACACACTCTGACAATGTTGTGTGCATACAATACATACACAATGTTGTCTATCACTTGATGTCTGAAGAAGATGCTCACCAAGGCCAAACTACATGGGTTTGCTCACCCTGTTTGCTTGTCTAGCCCTTGTGAGATAAGATTCTCCCCATAAATGATGACTTCTTAAGTTTTAGTCAAAGATTCCTTTAAGAATTAGATGAAAGCCATGGACTCCCTCCCCAGAAAAAATATATAAATGTCTAACTTACGTACAATATCAGAGTGTTCACAGACACACCTTACTTCTAGCCATAGGTTTATGTAGACCTCAGGCCTGTGGAGACAACTACATGTTCTCCTCGTGCCATTCCTACTTTCCAGACTCTGGAACCTATTAAAGGTCAATGTGTGAGGACTCTGGGTCAATATTATTTATGTACGTGTTTCAAATGATGTTCTCCAAAAGTCTTGAGTTAAAGATGCAAAGCCTAGCTTCAACATGGAGACCTATGAGAAACCCTAGGGATTGAGAAGCTGTTGGAGAAGGGACTTTCATGAAAATAAATTTCAGGGCGCCTGGGCGGCTCAGTCAGTTGAGCATCTGACTTCAGCTCAGGTCATGATCTCCTGGTTCATGGGTTCAAGCCCCATGTCAGGCTCTGTGCTGACAGCTCAGAGCCTGGAGCCTACTTCATATTCTGTATCTCCCTCTCTCTATGCCTCTCTCTCTCTCTCTCTCTCTCTCTCCCTCCCTCTCTCAAAAGTAAAAATAAAACATTAAAAAATTAAAAAAAAATAAGTTTCATGACCCTTTACAAGGTGGGTTGTGCCTATATTAATATGTGGTCCCTACTCTTAGGTTTTATTTACAGACCGGCTTTCATCATGATTGTAGACAACACTATCATTCCATTTCAGCTTAATTTTTTGGAGCTCATGCCAGAGTCTGCTCTATTTACAAGGGGAGGTTTCTTCCCAAACAGTAAACTCATTTTCCTGGGAAACTCTTCCCTTTGTAGTTGAGGAGAAAGGAAAAAGGAAAAAACTGGAGGTTTTGAGGAGGATGTTTGAGGCTGAAGAGTGACATCTCTTGGTGGAGAGATGGAAGGGACTTCTAATTAGGCTGTTTTTTACTGGGACATGTAGGAAATCGAGTGTCCATAGCTTCAGAGTGTCCATGAACCCCTTAAAGTCGTGTGCAAAATTTGGGGTATAAAATGTAATTTTCTGAGAAAATGGTCCAGAGCTTTCATCAGGACCTCAAGGTGTTCTTTGCTTACAAAAGTTACAGTCCACTGGGTTGGGCCTGTAGTTTCTGTGTTTGAGGTCAGAAGATTACCTGCAGCAGAACCACAGCAGGGTGTTCGTTGAAAAGTCAGATTCTGGGGCCCCCACCCCCAATCTTCTGAATTACAATCTCTAGGGGTACGACCCGAACACTGAATCTTTAACAACTTCCCCAGGTGATTTGGTTAAATTTCTGAATGTTTAATATCACTTTTTAGAATAAGGCCAACAATTACAGTGTAGGAAGTGCTTACGTTTACCCAAATAGGCCTGGGTTCAAATCCCAGATCAGCTACTTACTAAATGTGTAACCTTGGCAAGTTATGAATCTCTCTGAAACTTAGTTCCCCCGCCTATAAATACGGGGCTAATTTATCTGTTTTGAGATAATATTGCTTAATATGTAGTAAGAATCCAAAAAGTATTATTCACTGTTAATAGCTTTTCTTAAACATTGAGTATTCCCCCAAACTCTCTAGGTCTAATGTGTATTTTTTATATGCTTCATGAGACTTTTTTCATAAAGGTATTGTCAATACAAAACAGGTTAATCATTTTCTACTGTGTGTAGCCATGTATAAAGGAGTTTTGTTATACCAGCAAATACTCCTGAACTGTAAACTATAAACTGAAATTTTCTTTGCCTCAACTTAACAAATTAGTAATATTCATATTTTGCAAGCTCTACCACACTGCAACTCTCTGTAGACTTAGTGATTTTAGTAAATGGAAGGCATAAATATCAGAACTTATCAACAAGGGCAAAGTCTTCCAAGCTTAATAGTCAGTATTGAGAATGTTTGGTTTAATTGAGACTCTACTCACTAGTACATCTCCAGAATCAAACAGCAAAAAGGAGAAAAGAAGAAATTCCTGTTGTACAACCAGTTCTAAAATCCTGTTTGGTAAGAACACCTCCCCAGCCCTCCACCCCCGCCCTGCACCCCTGCCCAGCCACACTCCACCCCCACCACCCCTCCCACAAACATTGGATTGTTTCAAGCAAATTCCTTCCCTCCGGTGATTTTGTAGCTCTGTTGTACTCCAGCTGTATCTCTTTTATCATTTGAAAATAATTTACACAAATACCCATTTTTATACACCAAGGAACATTTATCCTTGCTCACGATGTAAGCAGAAAATTTAAAGGAAATATACTATCTAAATAAAAACAACAAACTCTTCTAATTCATTTTCACAAAGAGTAACGAAAGTTCTCATTTAATGAACTAAGGAATCTAAGAATTGGTCTTTTTTTGAGGCTAGACATTTATTTCAGTCACTGGTGGAAGAAGACTCGTTTGTCTGGAGCATAAGAAATTGTGCCTCTGTAGAGAACTGCTTATCCAAGAGGTGGACTACAGTGATCTGCTTACCTTATGTTTACCATTTCACCAATCTTAAATCTATCAGAATTTTCTTGCAGAGGACAGACTTAGGTTTTGTATTCTTTGATTGCCATCTGCTGGTGGTCCTCCGTACTAGAAAATAAAAATTCTCAGAAAGATCGCAACAACCTGGTTGTCGCTTGATTTGAGCAATTCTTGCCACCGCAGAGAGAACGAGATTTTTAATGTCCCATGATGACAAAGACACCATGATGACACCAGAGAGTCATGCCAAAGTTCCAGAAACCATGTCTCTCAGAAACAGACCTTGTGTAGTGGTTTCTTCCTGGGAAGATGGTTGTATAGCTACTAAGCATCACTGTGCAAGGCCAGTTGCTCAATTCTTTTTTTTAAAAAAACATACTTGGGGGACCTGGGGGGTTCAGTCGGTTGAGCATAGGACTCTTGGTTTCTGCTCAGGTCATGATCTCATGGTTCATGAGCCCCTCATCACTGACAGCGCAGAGCCTGCTTGGGATTTTCTTTCTCCTCTTCTCTACCCCCTTCCCTCCCCCATTCTCCCTCTAAATAAATAAATAAATAAATAAGTTAATTAATAAACATTTAAAAATCCCCACACACTTTAGTTTTTGGGTTCACAGTAAATTGAATACAGAGTATAGAGATTTCCCATATATCTCCTGCATCCACATGCGCTCAGCCTCTCCCACAATAAACATCTGGCACCACACTGGTGCATTTGTTACAACTGATGAACCTCCACCAACACGTCCTTATCACCCAAAATCCATAGTTTGCATTAAGTTTCACTCTTGGTGAATCCTGGTGTTGAATATCCTATGAATTTTTGACAAGTGTATAGTGACGTGTCTCCACTATTATAGTATTCTACAGAATAATTTCACTGCTCTAAAAATCTTCTGTTCTTTGCTTGTTCATCCCTCCCTAACCCCTGGCAACCACTGATCTTTTTATGGTCTCCATAGCTTTGCCTTTTCCAGAATGTCATACAGTTGGAATAATATAGTATATACATAGCCTTTTCAGATTGACTTCTTGCACTTAGCAACATGCATCTAAGTTTCTTCCTTGTCTTTCCATGGCTTCAAAGCTCATTTCTTTACAGCATTAAATAATATCCCATTGTCTGAATGTAGCACAATTTATCTATTTACCTGCTGAAAGACATCTTGGTTGTTTCCAAGCTTTGACACTTGTGAATAAAGCTGCTTTAGTCGTTCTTGTATAGATTTTTGTATACACATACATTTTCAACCTATTTGGGTAAATACCAAGGAGTGCAATTGCTGGATTGTATAGTAAAATTGCTCATTTTTTAAGGGACCAAATGGGCAGAACTGGCTATGAACATCTGTGACAAGAATGCTCTGGGCCTGTGGTGGGCTTCATGTGTTCAGGAATCCTGCCAAAATCATACACAAGCTGTTGGGTAATGTGCACTTCCTGGAGAGCTGGTTCACTGTTTTCATCAGGTGCCCAAAGATGGCTGTGGTCCAAGAAATGCAGCTCCCTGGAATCTTTGAAAGGGGTCTAGGTAAGGGGCACCTGGGTGGCTCAGTCGCTTGAGCGACTGACTCTTGATTTCGGCTCATGTCATGATCCCAGGATCATGGGATTGAGCCTCCCATTGGACTCTGTGCTGAGCGTGGAGCCTGCTTAAGACTGTCTGTCTCCCTCATCCCCTCTCCCCAGCTTGCACTCTCTCACTCTCTCTCTAAAATAAAAAAATAAAATAAAAATAGAGAATAAAGAATTAAGTTTAGTTGAGTTGGAATTAGAAAATAAGAAAACTAGCATTCCTTGAGAACTTAGCACGTGCCTGATACTCTTAGACAGCTCTCATTAAAAAAAAAATAAAACAACAACAACATAATGCTAAAAACAAGAGCTGGGATGTATTGAGAACCCACCAAGTTAAATAGTTTATCTTTGTTACTCTATCTCTAAACTTACAATGACCCCATGCTTACAATTTATTTCCATTTTATAAAACTGACCAGGGGGACACCTGGGTGGCCCAGTTGGTTGAGCGGCCAACTTCAGCTCAGGTCATGATCTCGAAGTTCGTGAGTTCGAGCCCCACATGGGGCTCTCTGCTGTCAGGAAGTCCGCTTCAGATCTTTCTTTCTTCTCTTCCCCCACGCTCTCTCTCTTGCTGTCAAAAATAATTAAACATAAAAAAAAACCTGACCAGGGATTTGTACAGCTAAACATGGGGCTGAAACTCAAACACATACCAGTTTAGACTCCATTCTCCAATAACAAGGACAATAAAAACAAAAAAATCGGCCTCCAATGTTTTCCATGAAGGAAGACAGAGCTACACATCATCTGTGGTGAGGAATGGAGACCCCAAAAGAAGAAGAAGAGAAATGTCTCAGCTAAGTCTCAAAGGGCAATAAAGACCTGGCTAGGCAGAGAAGCTGGGGGCAGAGACAGAATTTCAAGAAGGAAACAGCCCACTCCATGGCATAGAACATGAGAAAGAGACTGAGTGAAAGTTCCAGAGCTGGTGCTGTGATGCTCAGAAAGAACAAATCCTTGCCAGCTCTTGAGGTAATAGGACAAAGACTAATAATCTCTGGTCTTAAAAAGAAGAAACTTCAAAAGTGAATTTAAATTAGATAAACTGGACTTCATCAGAGTTATAAACATTTGTGCTTCAAAGGACACCATCAAAAAAGTGAAGAGACAGCCCATAGAATGGAAGAAAATACTTTTAACGCCCATATCTAATATGGGACTTTCACCAGAGTCTATAAATAACCTTTACAACTCAACGATAAAAACAACCCAATTTTTAAAAGGGCAAAGGTTTTGGATAGACATGTCTCTGAAGAGGATATACAAATGGCCAATAAACATGACAAAATGGTCAACATCATTAGTCATTAGGGACCTGCAAGTCAAAACTACAATTTGATACCACTTGAAGCCCACTAGAATGGCTAAAATGAAAAAGACAACAACAAATGTTGATGAGGATGCAAAGAAATTGTGACCCTCATACATTGCTGGTGCGAAGAAATTGTGACCCTCATACATTGCTGGTGGAAATGTAAATGGTGCAGCCACTTCAGAAAACAGTTTGGCCGTTCCTCAAAATGTTAAACATAGTTACTAGATGACCTACCAGTTCAACCCCTAAGTACACACTCGAGAGAACTGAAAGGATACATCCACGCAAAAAACCTGTCCCTGAGTGCTCAGAGCAGCCATTATTCAGTTCAACAGTAGAAACAACCCAAATGTCTGTCAACCAATGATTGGATAAACAGAATGTGGAATGGCCATATTCCGGAACATTATTCAGCCATAAAAGGGAATGAAGTGCCGACGCATGCTACAACATGGATGAACCTTGTAAACATTGTACAAATTGAAAGAGACCAGTCACAAAGGACCAAGTTACATACTTGTATTTATATGAAATATCCAGAATAGACAAATTCACAGAGACAGAAAGTAGGTTAGTGGTTGGCACAGGCTAGGGGGAGATGAGGGAGAGTACCAGTGGCTGCTATTGGGTACAGGATTTTTTTGGGGGGTGATGAAATGTTCTGAAATTAGGTCATGATGATGGTTGCACAACTCCATGACTATATGAAAATCACTGAATTGAATACTTTAATAGGATGAATTTTATGTATTAACTAACTTTGTGACCTGCCCAAGGTATATGGTATATTCAGAACTAGTTAATGGTATGTGAATTATATCTCAATAAAGCTGTTGTTCAAAAGCGGGGAGGGAGGAACCATTCCTGAAGCAGAGTTTTCCCATGCACGGAGCTGTATCAGAACGGGCAGAGTGAGGGAGGGACCTTAGGTAATGACAACAATAACAATTATAACCCCTAGCTTCATTCACTTAATAAATGGTTGTTGAGTGCCTACTACAGTCTAGATGCTAGGGATACAGAGACACAGACAAAATCTCTGTCATTAGGGAGATCCTATTCTGATGGGGAGACAGCCAGGAGTAAGTCACTGTAATATCAGATAGTGCTAAGTCTTACTCAGAAAAAGAAAGAAGGGCAAGGGCAAGAAAAGGATGGTAGAGGGAGGCACTATTTTAGGTGAGAGGTCCGGGAAGGCTTTTAAGGGGTGACATAGGCACAGAGACCTGAACAAAGTGAATTTTGTCAGTATTTGTCCTACTCGGGCACTAATCTTAAGATGTGCGTGGTACTTAATTCTCTCAACAACCTCTGAGGTATACCATTATCCTAATTTTACTGATGAGAAAGTTGAAGTAGAGAGAAATGGAGCTGGTGTTCAAACCCAGGTTTGTCCTTTTATGGCACTTTATAACTTTTCAAAGCTCTTTCACGCAAATGGAATAATATATGCAGAAGTGCTTTGTGGATGAGAAAGTACTATGCAAATGTGAGTAATTATAACTCTTTTAATGCAATCTGGTTTGACCTTCACAGAATCACTGTGAGGGAGATAAGGTGTGGATTATTATACAATTCTTAGACAAAAACAAACACACACAACTGTGAAGTGCAAAGGAAAGTAACTTGTCCAAGGTCATAAAGTTAGTTAATGATATATTCAGAACCAGTTAATGGTATCAAAGTTAATGGTTCCAAAGTTAATGGTATATTCAGAACCAGTACCTATGTTTTTATTTTTGTATTTGTATCTCTTGGGATGATAAATTCTAAGTATTTTTCTTGCCAAGCATATTTATAACTACATTAATTATTAGAGTCAAAAACAGTCTAGCGTTCCTAAATAAATCTTTGGATGATCCCTTCTTCTGTATCTTTGCTTCTACTCCTCCACAGACTCTTTCCTTTTCCTCCATGCCTTTTCCCATTCCCTAACTTTTCCAGACACGGACACCCTCACATACATACTCCAGGAATTAGGGAGAAGCCATCCAGGCTTCCCATGCCTCTTTTTATTTCTTAATTTTTTTTAATGTTTATTTATTTTTGATACAGAGAGAGACAGAGCATGAGCAGGGGAGGGGCGGACAGAAAGGGAGACACAGAACCGAAATAGTCTCTGAGCTGTCAGCACAGAGCCCGATGTGGGCCTTGAACCCACGAACCGTGAGATCATGACCTGAGCCGAAGTCAGACACCCAACCGACTGAGCCACCCAGGTGTCACCCACCCACATCTCTTAATTAGCACAGGGAAGAGACACTTATCCTCTTAACTGAATGAGACCAAATCATCGGCTCTCAAGATACAGAGTGCAGTTACTAAGAGAAATATGGGTTTCTTAAGGTGACTACACGGGGTTTGAAAATCACCCTTCAAAGTGATTAAATGTGCTTGATTTTAGATGCTCTAAGGGGCGCCTGGCTGGCTCAGTTGGAAGAGCATGTGACTTTTGATCTCAGGGTTGTGAGTTTGAGTCCCTTGTTGGGTATAGAGATTGCTTAAATAAATAAAACTTAAAAAAAAAAAAAGAAGCTCTAGATCAGAGGGAATTGGCAACATTCTGAAATGCAAGCTCTGTTAAGAACAGACAGTAGCAGTCATTGTTCCCTTCATCCATTGGACCAGGAATTTGCCCTTTGCAGGCCATTGAGCCAAAACCAGAGGCTTTGAGGCTAAGGTTTCAGAAAAATCTGCATGGGGGATTTGGTTTGTAAATGGTGCCTTGGAGCAAAGTGGCTAGCTAGAGGCCTCAGGATATTTACCTTAAGTAACCCTCCCCAACTCCTATCCTCTGTAAAGCTTGGTTCTGGACCGCTTTCCTAGACTGTTGAATAAATTACTGCTTAAACCTTCTGTAGGGATTGGAGATATGGCTGTATCTAAAAATGAGAAGGACTCAGGCTGCTTCATAGCGGGCATAGGAACCTCATGGCTGACCAGGAGGGACTGGCTCCAGCGGAGGGCAACAGGAGTAATTTCTATTATGTTCCACCAGGAAAAGCAGCTAGAAGCATCCTATAAGGAAAAGAAAACAGAGGGGCTGAGAGCATGTTATATAAACCTGGTAAAGTCATCTGTATTTAAAAAGGAAAAAAACCCCACAACCATTGATTCTCCCTTGAAATTGCACACTCCTCCAACCTGTGCCTCTTCTTCCAGCTGTCATTTCCTGTTCCTTTTCTTCCTGATAGAATGGTCCAGATGCTGAGCACCTTCACTTGTCTCTTTCTTTTCCCTTCTAATCCCTACACACTGCCCCCCCCCCCTCCACTATTACACTGAAAATGCTCTTAGTAAACTCATTCATCAGCGGCAGCCATCTTGCTATAAATACTAGACCAGCATTTCCCAAAGAGTGTTTCTGGAGACCCTTGTCATGCTCATTTTTTAAAAGGGGGAAATGGTCAAATACTTCGGGAAACTTCACATCTTCTACTTTATCTTAGAGATTTACATTCCTATTAACATATCAAGGATTTGGGGGTGTGTTTCAATTCTTTCTCTTCTCCTTCTTCTCTCTTCCTTCCTGATTCCAGTTTAGGACACCTTCACCTGACACCTGCAAGTGAGGGGTGGTGGGTCACAGCAGCTATAGCACTATATGTGTAACTGTTGAGAAGACTAAGTACTGGGGCTTCCCTCATCACTAGCTTTGGAACCCAAGTCTGAGTCAGTGACAGCCTGAGATTTTTTTTCTTCTTCTGCACCTTTTAAAAATCCTCCTTACACCCTGACATTATATGAATTATATAGTCTTAGAATTTGACTATAAAGTCCAGTTTCCTTATTCTGATCTTCAATGCCCTTTACAAACTGACTCCACCATTGTCATCTTAATCCCATAACCAGATGACTCTGCTGGAACAGACCTAAGATTCAGATGCTCTCGGAGACTAGATCCTAGTGACCCTCTTTACTTTGTAGCTGTTTGCATTTACTCACATACATCAGAACTGAGGAGCCTGCTGGGTAAAACACTTGAATCCTGTCCACAATTGAGGTGAAGACATATACAAACAAGTCCGCTTGACTGGAGTCCCACATGGAAGCTGGGAGAGCACATTGGTAAGAAGAATAATCTGGTATAGGGAGCCTGGTAGAGAGCAGATGCAATGAGGGACATCTCTGTCCTCACTCAGACTGCCTGGATTCCAAACTCGTCTCCACCGCTTACCACCTGAATGTCCCTGAATACATTTCTTCATCTCTCTAAGCCTCCTCTTCCTCATGTTGAAAATGGGTGCAGTTCTGGTACCTAATTCATAGCATTGTTGGGAATGAAATGAACTAATATATGAACTCAGCGAATTTTCCTGTTTCAGCAATAATGCTTTAGCATCAAGGAGCTTGTAGTGAGCAGTTCTGGATAGAGCGCAGTTGACCCTGGGACTGCACTTCATTTGTGTGCTCTGGGGAGAAAATGCCTTTGTGTATGAATGGAAGGTTCTGTGATTCTTTGGCATTCAAAAATCCTTTCTGTGGACTTCTTGATTGGCTCTTCTATCCCCCGCCCCCAACTTCAGAGAACACTGCTGCCATCACCAAGCAATATAGTAATATAATATTAGGGTATAGTGTTTTTGCAAGAGCAATGACATAGACTTCAACAATCAATGCAAAGGCTCTGGCACTTAAGCTGTGGCAAAGGTGGTGAAGGCTGGGCAATGGCCTTCTCTGGGTTCCATTATAGTCTGAGCCTGCAGGGCTGTACCTCATTAGCTGTGGCAGAGAGCAATTTGCAAGTCCAAAATGGGCACACAAGAGAGCTCCCTTGTCATTTGAGCAACTTCTGTGTGAGGCTGGATTTCCTGCAGCCTGCCAAGCAGGGATGGAGAGCCATCAAAATTGAATGAATGAACCTAAATCTGAGGAAGCTCTAGACACTTGGGCTACATTTATACACTAGTAGTAATCATTTATTGAGGATCTACTGTTGCCAGGCCCTGGGTTGGGCACCTTTCATTTACTAAGCACACAGGAAAAAGTTATTCCCATTTTACAGATGAAGTTAAGACATTTGTCAAAGGTCACACAGGTAGTAAGTAGTAGAGCCAGGTTTTGAAGTGTAAGCTGATTTGGAAGTCCAAACTCTTCTCTTCTATGCTAGTCTGCTTTTCTCTATCTACACTTACAGCCATACCTTCCAGTATTGCACACACTTTTTGGATTAACTTTGATGGTCTGAAATCTATCTCATCACTTTCATCTATAGTTCTTCTTACTTTCATTTTCTAAAGTACTGCCTTTTATGATGTGCAGCAGGCGTATAGTGTCCTGCCTCCATGAGAGTCACAGTCCCAGACCCTTCTATCTCAGCCATTGCTGTATACTTTTGTAACTTTTATCTATGGACAGTAGATTTGGGGGAAGATCTACAACTTTGCTACTCAAAGTGTAGTTCATGGTCCAGCCATGTACACATTGCCTAGAGCTTATTAGAAATGAGGAACCACAGATTCCACCCCAGACTTACTGAAATAGAACCTTCATTTTATTAAGGCCCCCAGGGGATTAATATGCACACTAGATTCTGGGAGACACTAGTCTATAGCTTTGAGCAGAATCTCTGAAGCCACCAAGCCCTGGTGTAGTTCCCAACCCAGTACAGAGCTTTCTAAAGCTAATACACTGCTGGCTTTAGCAGAATCACTTGATGGGGTATCACCTACTCACATAACCCCCCAACACGTAAGCAGGCTGTAGGTTTTCATGCAGATAGGAGGCAACTACAATTGTAGAAGACAGTGAAATGTGCTTCAGTATGAAGAGGGGCTTATGTGGTCATTCTAAAATTTAGTGGCCAATTGGAATCATGGTGGGAGATGGGGAGAAAAATTCTGATATAACTCGTTTAGAGAATGGCCTAGGCATTGGAAATATCTTTTTTTAAGTTTATTTATTTATTTTGAGAGAGACAGCTCAAGTGGGAAAGGGGCAGAGAAAGGAGAGAGAAAGAATCCCAAGGAGACTCTGTGCTGCCAGTTAGTTGCATAGCCCAATATGGGGCTCGAACTCATGAACTGTGAGATCATGACCTGAGCCGAAACCAAGAGTTGGATGCTTAAGCGACTGAGCCACTCAGACACCCCTACATTGGAAATTTCTTAAATTTCCCAAATGGTTCTTTTTTTTTTAAAATTTTAAGTTTATTTATTTATTTATTTATTTAGAGAGAAAAAAACTGCAAGTGGGGGGGGCAGAGAGAGAGAGAGAGCATCCCAAGCACTCCACACTGTCAGTGCTGAGCCTGATGTGGGGCTCCATGTGCTCCTTTTCAGTTATTTGAGTAATCTCAAGATCATGACCCAAGCCGAAGTCAGATACTTAATGACTGAGCTACCCACATACCCCCCTCCAAGTGGTTCTTATATGCAGTAAAGTTTGAGGACCACTGAACTACTATGAATACCGTCTTTCAGTTAATATAATTCCGTGGCCTATGTTGAATTCAAAGATAGCTTAACACAGGGTTTCCCATACAGTAAAAACTTGGCTTGCGAGCATAACTCATTCTGGAAACATGCTTGTAATCCAAAGCACTTATATATTAAAGTGAATTTCAAGAACCATTGGCTCAGTTGTGATCATGTGACATTCAGTGTCACATACTACTCGTATTGCAAGACATCGCTCATTTATCAAGTTAAAATTTAGTAGAAATATTTACTCATCTTGTAGAACACTCGCAAAACAAGTTACTCATAATCCAAGGTTTTACTGTACTTGATTTTAAGATTTACCTGGAATAATTGCTAAAAATACAGCAATCGGGCCTCATCCCCAACTCACTGAGTCAGAATCACCAAGGGCCTGGGAGGTGTAATTTTAACTAGTACCTACGTTCTGTGCCCCTCCTTGTAGAGGAGGTTTCAGAGATACAGCTTCCAAAGACCAGTGGATTAGAAGCTCTAAAATCTGCCATCAGTCATCTGCTTTTATCATTTTCTTGTTTCTGGAAGGGCACCTGAGCTTCACCCATCAGGAACTAATTGGGTTTAAAAGCACAGAAAAATGGTCTTGGCATCGTTCTACAGCTTTCTAAAGGGAAATGTTTTCTTATAAAATGCTCAAGCTGACTGTAATCTAGAGCTTAGCACAGCTCTTGGCAAATGGTCTCAAATACTTGTTAAATAAATTAATGAGTGGTTAAATAACTCTGAAAAAGAGCACCACAGTGGCTGAAAGAAGGAACCAGCAAGCAGACTGTCTCCCTTAATTCCTGACTTTAGATCTCCCGCTTGTACCCAAAGAACACACACATCCAACCAGTACAACATACTTTGTATACTTTGTTTTGGTAAACTTGACATACAACAAATAGATAAATTAGGAAGTGGTTATTTGTTGCACAAAAAGGTGATTTGATTTACAAATATGATTCATTAGAGCAGTGTGGTTCCCAGACTAGCAGAATCAGCATCACCTGGGAACTTATGAGAAATGCAAATTTTCAGGCCACCCTGTACAGCCTGAATGAGAAACTTTGGGGATGAGGCCTAACAGCCTGTGTTTTAACAAGCTTTCCAAGTGATTCTCTTTCAACTAAAGTTTGAGAACTACTGCACCAGAGGAGTTCTTTCAATAAGATGTTCTACACTACAAATGAGAAAAATTGTTTAAGAATACACTTATTGTCAAAGGGGACCTTTTCTGTATTCTATGATAAGATATCCCTATGCATCTTCAGAAAGCTTCCAGATTGTAGCCGAGTATTTCTTTAAGAAAGCATTTAATGTATAAATAAGTATACTTTGCTTATATTTAATATGAATTGGTATATAGTGTAAGATAGAAAAATATCACAGCACATTGTACACGGTGACAGTTAAGTTCTCTCTCTTTTTTTTTTTTTA